>CM035441.1:39819610-39934610 GCA_020310875.1 Ceratopteris richardii
ACATCTACGTCTACATATACATCTACATCTACATATACATCTACATCTACATCTACATCTACATATACATATACATATACATATACATATACATATACATATACATATACATATACATATACATATACATATACATATACATATACATATAGATATACAGATACATATACATATACATATACATATACATATACATATACATATACATATACATATACATATACATATACATATACATATACATATACATATACATATACATATACATATATATAAACATATACATATACATATACATATACATATACATATACATATACATATACATATACATATACATATACATAAACATATACATATACATATACATATACATATACATATACATATACATATACATACACATAGACATATTGCAAGAGAACAAGGATTACGACCACCACATGCTTGAGAGATCACTCTCCTCCCAACCAAATGCCTCTATATATAGCTCTCTCCAGGGGACTGCCTTCTTGGGCAGGTGGATACTAACCATCCAAGTGTTAGCCATGTAACTACATGTGCGCCAAGTGTCTCAGTGGATGCTTCTAGAAGGTTATAGAGCTCTTTGGGCAAAATACTCTTCCCATGTACCCCATGGGGATTGAACCCAAGACCTCGTCCTTCACACCCTTGAGTCTTAACCATTAGGCTAAGTGGATTACTTGGTTACAAGAGTAAATGACCTACTAGTAAGTCTAGACTCGAGATCTTTGGCCACACAAATGAATGACCAAACGGAATCCGATTTCAGATCTGTCTGAACCAATCGGATCCCTAGATCACCAACTTACTTTATTACATTCTTCCCCCCTTGGAAAAGATTTTCGTCCTCGAAAATAGAGCTATATACATACTGTAGGCAACCCCCGAGCCTCATGTTCTAAAACTGGAAGAACATGGTCATGTTCTAGAACTAGAAGAACATGTCTCATGTCTATGGTGGCATCCTTGCCCAAATGATTCAAAACACTATCTGGTTTTGTACTTTGATGAACGGGACAAAGTACAAACTAGTGAAGAATAATGAGGGTGGATCTAATGACATCCCTGGCTAATTCACAGTTTTTGGATGTGCGATCTAGGCACAAACATGTGAACTAGGTGGATTCAACTTACTAGTCCATTTCTAGGCATAACTGGTGCATGGGCTTAGTAATGAAGGTGGGATTCTTATCCCTCGCAAGACTTTGAGAATAATGAGGGTGGATCTAATGACATCCCTGGCTAATTCACAGTTTCTGGATGTGCGATATAGGCACAAACATGTGAACTAGGTGGATTCAAATTACTAGTCCATTTCTAGGCATAACTGGTGCATGGGCTTAGTAATGAAGGTGGGATTCTTATCCCTCGCAAGACTTTGAGAATTCTTGATTCACTTGAATTTGTTTTGGAGAACTTGAAGTTTGGTTGTCCCAAACATCTAACTTAAATGTTTGTATAATGGTTTACTTTGATTCAACAGTTACTTGTTACTTGATTTTTTCACCCAACTAGAGGACTACTTTGTCTCAATGAGTTGAAAAACTCCTATGTAAACTGTAGGAGAAAGTTTACCATTTCGGTGGAATCAACCATACTAACTTCACCAATTCAATTTCAAAATGAAAACTGTCCAACTTAGGACACTTTTCTCAAAGACTTTTAACTGAAAGTTCTTGGGAATTGTCAATCTGATGAGCAATTCCTAACTTCCCTATTCTAGAGTATACTGGACTCCAGGAAATCATTTATGCTATAACTTGAAGCAAACTCAAATGAATAAGTCCACTTAGACTTATCATCTTTTGAAGATTGAAAAGGTTCTTGTACATAACATCTATCTAGGATGTTCAAGTTAGTTATTTTATTCTAACCGGCTAACCCTGGTCTTTTGCAAAAGAAATTAGATACCATATCTGAGTCAATTCCAAAAGATTTGGAAAGCGGAAAGAAATAACTAAGACTCTGTACAACCAATTCAAACTTAGAACATACGTAAACTTGCTATGAGTCAAAAGCTAGATGACTCAGGACTTCAACTTTTCAAAGATCTATTTCAACAGGATATTGAAGCATTGTCTTTATCTTTAAGAGAAATAAGCTGGATTCTCAAAAAGATACAAAGAAAACCAAAAACATCATCCAACCACAGGATACTAGTGTGGCAATTACCATCAGTGTGTCGACCCACTGAGGTTCGTTTGATGAGTTTTTTACTCTAATAATGCTTCACTTGAGACTAAGTTCAGGTCACATTCAATCTTTTTGACTCCTAATCGTGAATGTAATTCTCGTGCATTTCTTTGAGTCAAAAGAGTGAATTTACCAAGTTATACTAGAAACTTGATGCTTGACTTAGTCAATTAAATCTTTCGTTGAAAAGATCAACTCAAAGTCAAAGTCCAACTTCTTTCAGAAATTTATCAAATATTTTTGATCAATAACACTTAAGCTTGAAGTGTTTTAAGAAGATCTTGGAAGTTACTTACTTCATATCTTCAGTTTCCTTGATCTTGAAGTCGTCTTGAAGTATCTTGAGATTCTTCTTGAATTTAAACTCCCTTCTTTGAAGTTTTAATTCCCTTGAAGATCAAACCTAACTTCAAGATCCAAACGAAGACTCAAAGATAATCATCAACTCACGGTCGGATGTCCCATACCATCTTTCCTACATTAATTTGAGTATAAAATCTGGTGTCCCATACCACCCTATTTTATACTCACTTTGACGTGTGAGTGAAATTTATCCTAAAGTCTACAACATCTCTTCATAGAGAACCTTCTAACTTTAATTCTTTGACAAGAACTTCACAGTTTTAGGCACTATCTCTATCTTAATATTCTAGGTTTTAATCCCTTGACATGATCGTTCATGATCTTGTGCTTAACCTTGGGAACTTGAAAACCTTTAATAGAATATCTCCAATCTTTTTTGCTAGGGTTTTCAAATGAAAACCAATCAAAATTCCAAGTACTTGAATTTTCTCGAATTCAAGTTCAATTGGTTTATCCTTGACCAATTTCGTAGTGACAAGAGCTTTTAGCTTCTTGTCTTTAGATTCCTTTCTACTAATGCTTTTAGGTACCTATCCTGGCCAGGAATTTTATAGGAATCTCTCTACTGCATAAGTCTGAGCATCCGCTCATGCTTTCTGGGTTTGTACCAAAATTCCCTTTAAGGATAGGCAAACACTTATGTTTTACCTTCCACAGACTTAAGTACCGTCTTCACGATTTGCAGACTACATACTTGGAATTACTTCACTCTGTTCAGACTTGGAACAACTTACTTTTTCACAATTTTCCATTCGATAAATGGAACTTGAGTGAATCATTCCTAAAGAAAAATTTTATTGCCAATACTTGGGCAATCTACAGGGTAGTTCCAATCGCATGTTCTTGGACAATCATGGCCAAGCTTGATCAAGTCTGGTTGATACTTGCGACAAAAATAAAGACTTAGTCTTTATCTTTTAAGATCTCTTAAACTATCTTAAGCTTCTTTGCTTACCTGCAGGATTTTTAGAGATCTTTTCCTTACTCAAGTCCAAGCATACACTAATGCCTCTTAGATTCCAAAGCTAAGAATCTTTGATATACCTTTGGGTTATATCACTATTTGGACTTAATTAACCAATACTGATGGTTTGGGAATTGCTAAGGAACTACTTAGAGACTAAAGAGTATGAAGAATTTCATTCTCAATACTTGAAAGAATGCCATTCTTCAAAGACTTGAGATTCCTTTTAGGGAATCAAATATCTTGAACAAATGATTCATCTTGGAATCTTTTGCAATGTTGGAAGGATATTTGAAAGAATATCCAGAAGGTTTACTGATTCAACTGTATTCATTTCTTCAGTATCAAACTAGAGACTAAATATCACCTTTTGGATATGGTTTCCCATGCCACTATGAAAGTTTAAGTTGAACTTTCATTTATGTGATATCGACTTCTATTCTTGAGTTTGATACAAAACTCATTATTATTGGTCAATCTTCAGATGTTACTAGAGTCCTTTAAACATATTTCACCAATCAAAATTATGTTTAAAGTCCAAGCATCTATTGATGATTGATCCAATAGTAATGTTACTGTGAACACAACTTTGAACTTTATAACTTGTTTTAGGAGAAGTTTATGGATTGAAAATCCATTTCTTGGAACTTTCTATTCCTAAATGAAAAGTTCACACTTGCTTCAAGTCTTTAGGAACTTATATTATTTCCTAAAGACTGCTTAGCTAGTTGCATCATTTACCAGAGAGGCAACTATAGAACCTAACATCCTTTTATTGACGTCAAGGATCAATTGATGTTGAGGTTTAACCTTTGATTTCCATCACCCCTTGATGAAATTAAATAAAAATTTATAAAAGCTTGGTACCTTTATATCTTGGCAAAACATTTATATCCTAAAGAGGTTTTGCCTTCATCATTCCTTGGACCTATCATATAATATGAATTTATGTGTATTTTGGGAAGAGTTCATGAATCAATTAAGATCCTCTACTTGGAACATCCACCTTCCCAACAATAAATTCATCTTAAACATGGTAGGAGAATGATCTCACATGAAATAGAAGGCTTGACTATTTCATATCTCAATTCCAAAAAGTTACTTACTGAGGTTTCATCATGAGATACAAATCTTGAAACCACAAAGAAACTTCTTTAAACTTTCGAAATCTTCTAAATAGAAGAGTACTCAAGGAACTTGGAAATATAATTGACGTTCTCATCCAACCTTGGGATGCTTGAGAAGTTACATAAAGTATGTAACTAATCAAGTAAAGCTTATCCGCATGACTTTCTAAGTACATCCGGGACTTAGAGTCATCATACATCACAAAAGAGTTTGCAGTAATTAAATTTTCTTGGTCATCAAGAAAATTTATTACTTAACTTTCTCTTAGTGCTTACTTATACCTAGCAAGACATCTATCATACTTAATTATCATTAAGTATTTGTCTTTGATAGCGGAGTATCAACTTGGGAAGGAATCTACTAATTACTTGAGTTGCAAACTAGAACTAGTATGTCTTTGCAACTAACTAGTCCTTGGTCTTCCCTAATGTCAAACTGCGAGCTTTATAAAGTAAGCTAAATACTAAGAGAGTACATTCTCATATCTACTTGCAAACAGCATTCCATTCTATCATGCAAATGCATGTATCTACATGCAAAAGAATATGCTCACATGCGTATGCATGCATGTTCTTTGCATGCCCAAAATAATACAACAATCATGCATGAGCTTGATGCATGATTTTTTCCTTGTACTAAGAATGTATATCATGCAATCCTGATGCATGAATATCCTTTCCTTTGTCCTAATGCACTATGATATAAAAACATACCCTTGAGGTGCAATAGAAAACTTACTCAATGGAAAGGAAATATGTATTTAAACTACCAAAATACATTCTTTGATGCACAAGGATCTTTTTGAAATCAAGTCTTTTCTTAATGCAAACTAATGCTTGGAATGAGAAATGGATTAATTCATTATTCTAATCTAGACTTAATCAATTGAAATCATGGCTATTTCAATGCGCATCTAGGATTAAGTGTAGAATAATGAAAACAAAATAAATCAAGCATTAAGGCCAAGCAAAAATTGGAAAATACTTAGCTCCACATAGAGCTACGTCCTTCCCTTGATCCTTTGGAAGAGTGATTCTCTCAAGACTTTGGTCCGAATTCAAAGTTGGTTTAACTTTGATCACCAAAGGCCTCCGGATCTTTACTCCACAACTCCACTTCCATCAAACTTTGCTTAAAACTTTGGTAGTCTTCAGATTTGCTCACCAAAGATACGCAATCGGATTCGGTTGGGGTAATCAGCAAACTCCAAAGATTAATCAGAATGAGAAGATCTGGGCTCGGGATTAGCAGAGCAGAGATATGATTTGAGCTGAAAAAATATGGAGAGAAAATAATCACAAAAAATTTCTGCCTCAGTGGATAAGGCTTTGAAGTCTCTCTGCAAGGTCGCGGGGTCGATTCCTGGTGCTCTGCCGATGAAACTTCAGATTTTATTTTATTTTTTGGCCGGTTGAAGAAGTCTGCTTCAACACAAAGTCAGTATAATTAGTGACGTTCTCACAATACTCTGTGAACGTCTGTGGCTTTTATGGATAGGTGAAAGCGCTGAGAATTAGAGATTCTGAGTTCGATCACGCTCAGGCACACAGTAGAAATGAGTACTACTTTTGTTCCTGCCTTCTTCAGCGCTAAATAAGGAGTGATGGTATATTCTGCAGAATCGGGTCAACAGAAACTTTAAGCGCCCTGGCTACTTCGAAGAGCTCCCAAATCGGCCGCCTGGGTTCGATCAGCCGCGGGCGCATACCAGATATGATTCGATTTGTTTTGCTCCTTATTGTAGTCTTCAACAGTGCCGGTCATGAATAAAATCAGCTACTCTCGGAGCGACTTCGCGAACGCTTGCTAGGCCGTATAGATAGAGCAGCGTCCTCTGAACGGGGTGACGAGGGTTTGAATCCTCTCGCCCACAGCAGAGATGTCCTTAACCTTTTGCTATGCTTTTCCTAAGCTAAGGCAGCACACGACCAATTCTGCACTCTTCTCAAGGCAGCCGCGAGCAACCTTCTTCGTCCTAGAAGATCTTATGCACACGCAAGATGAAAAGAGCAAATTGATGAAGGTGAGAGCTATGGAGATGGCTCTGATACCAATGCAAGAGAACAAGGATTACGACCACCACATGCTTGAGAGATGACTCTCCTCCCAACCAAATGCCTCTATATATAGCTCTCTCCAGGGGACTGCCTTCTTGGGCAGGTGGATACTAACCATCCAAGTGTTAGCCATGTAACTACATGTGCGCCAAGTGTCTCAGTGGATGCTTCTAGAAGGTTATAGAGCTCTTTGGGCAAAATACTCTTCCCATGTACCCCATGGGGATTGAACCCAAGACCTCGTCCTTCACACCCTTGAGTCTTAACCATTAGGCTAAGTGGATTACTTGGTTATAAGAGTAAATGACCTACTAGTAAGTCTAGACTCGAGATCTTTGGCCACACAAACGAATGACCAAACGGAATCCGATTTCAAATCTGTCTGAACCAATCGGATCCCTAGATCACCAACTTACTTTATTACATTAACCACATGCTTGAGAGATGACTCTCCTCCCAACCAAATGCCTCTATATATAGCTCTCTCCAGGGGACTGCCTTCTTGGGCAGGTGGATGCTAATCATCCAAGTGTCAGCCATGTAACTACATGTGCGCCAAGTGTCCAGTGGATGCTTCTAGAAGGTTCTAGAGCTCTTTGGGCAAAATACTCTTCCCATGTACCTCATGGGGATTGAACCCAAGACCTCGTCCTTCACACCCTTGAGTCTTAACCATTAGGCTAAGTGGATTACTTGGTTACAAGAGTAAATGACCTACCAGTAAGTCTAGACTCGAGATCTTTGGCCACACAAACGAATGACCAAACGGAATCCGATTTCAGATCTGTCTGAACCAATCGGATCCCTAGATCACCAACTTACTTTATTACATTCTTTCCCCCTTGGAAAATATTTTCGTCCTCGAAAATTAGAGCTATATATATTGTAGGCAACCCCCGAGCCTCATGTTCTAAAACTGGAAGAACATGGTCATGTTCTAGAACTGGAAGAACATGTCTCATCTCTGTGGTGGCATCCTTGCCCAAATGATTCAAAACACTATCCAGGTTTGCACTTTGATGAACGGGACAAAGTACAAACTAGTGAAGAATAATAAAGGTGGATCTAATCACATCCCTGGCCAATTCACAGTTTCTGGATGTGCGATCTAGGCACAAACATGTGAACTAGGTGGATTCAAATTACTAGTCCATTTCTAGGCATAACTGGTGCATGGGCTTAGTAATGAAGGTGGGATTCTTATCCCTCGCAAGACTTTGAGAATTCTTGATTCACTTGAATTTGTTTTGGAGAACTTGAAGTTTGGTTGTCCCATACATCTAACTTTAGATGTATGTACAATGGTTTACTTTTATCTAACAGTTACTTGATTTTTTCACCCGACTAGAGGACTACTTTGTCCTTATGAGTTTAAAAATCCTTTGTCAACTGTAGGAGAAAGTTTACCATTTCTTTGAGTCAACCATACTATAACTTGACCAATACAACTTCAAAATGAAAATTGTCCAACTTAAGACACTTTTCTCAAAGATTTTAACTGAAAGTTCTTGGGAATTGTCAATCTAATGAGCAATTCCTAACTTCCCTATTCTAGAGTATACTGGACTCCAGGAAATCATTTATGCTATAACTTGAAGCAAATTCAAATGAATAAGTCCACTTAGACTTATCATCTTTTGAAGATTGAAAAGGTTCTTGTACATAACATCTATCTAGGATGTTCAAGTTAGTTATTTTATTCTAACCGGCTAACCCTGGTCTTTTGCAAAAGGAATCAGATACTATATCTGAGTCAATTTCAAAAGATTTGGAAAGCGGAAAGAAATAACTAAGACTCTGTACAACCAATTCAAACTTCGAATATACATAAACTTGCTATGAGTCAAAGTCTAGTTGACTCACAACTTTAACTTTTCAAAGATCTATTTCAACAAGATATTGAAGCATTGTATTTATCTTTAAGAGAAATAAGCTGGATTCTCAAAAAGATACAAAGAAAACCAAAAACATCATCCAACCACAAGATACTAGTGTGGTAACCAACATCAGTGTGTCGACCCACTGAGGTTATGTTGATGAGTTTTGTATTCAAATAATTCTTCACTTGAGACTAAGTTCAAGTCATATTCAATCTTTTTGACTCCTAATCGTGAATGCAATTCTTGTGCATTTCTTTGAGTCAAAAGAGTGAATTTTTTTCAAGTTACACTAGGAACTTGATGCTTAGTCAATTAAATCTTTAGTTGAAAAGATCAACTGAAAGTCAAAGTCCAACTTCTTTCAGAAATTTATCAAATATTTTTTTATCAATAACACTTAAGCTTGAAGTGTTTTAAGAAGATCTTGGAAGTTACTTACTTCATATCTTCAGTTTCCTTGATCTTGAAGTCGTCTTGAAGTATCTTGAGATTCTTCTTGAATTTAAACTCCCTTCTTTGAAGTTTTAATTCCCTTGAAGATCAAACCTAACTTCAAGATCCAAACGAAGACTCAATGATAATCATCATCTCACGGTCCGATGTCCCATACCATCTTTCCTACATCAATTTGAGTATAAAATCTGGTGTCCCATACCACCCTATTTTATACTCACATTGACGTGTGAGTGAAATGTATCCTAAAGTCTACAACATCTCTTGATAGAGAACCTTCTAACTTTAATTCTTTGACAAGAACTTCACAGTTTTAAGCACTATCTCTATCTTAATATTCTAGGTTTTAATCCCTTGACATGATCGTTTCATGATCTTGTGCTTAACCTTGGGAACTTGAAAACCTTTAATAGAATATCTCCAATCTTTTTTGCTAGGGTTTTCAAATGAAAACCAATCAGAATTCCAAGTACTTGAATTTTCTCGAATTCAAGTTCAATTGGTTTATACTTGACCAATTTCGTAGTGACAAGAGCTTTTAGCTTCTTGTCTTTAGATTCCTTTCTACTAATGCTTTTAGGTACCTATCCTGGCCAGGAATTTTATAGGAATCTCTCTACTGCATAAGTCTGAGCATCCGCTCATGCTTTCTGGATTTGTACCAAAAATCCCTTTAAGGATAGGCAAACACTTATGTTTTACCTTCCACAGACTTAAGTACCGTCTTCACGATTTGCAGACTACATACTTGGAATTACTTCACTCTGTTCAGACTTGGAACAACTTACTTTTTCACAATTTTTCATTCGATAAATGGAACTTGAGTGAATCATTCCTAAAGAAAAATTTTATTGCCAATACTTGGGCAATCTTCAGGGTAGTTCCAATCGCATGTTCTTGGACAATCATGGCCAAGCTTGATCAAGTCTGGTTGATACTTGCGACAAAAATAAAGACTTAGTCTTTATCTTTTAAGATCTCTTAAACTATCTTAAGCTTCTTTGCTTACCTGCAGGATTTTTAGAGATCTTTCTCAAGTCCAAGCATACACTTATGCCTCTCAGATTCCAAAGCTAAGAATCTTTGATATACCTTTAGGTTATATCACAAATAGGACTTGAAATACCACTTCTAGTCGTTTGGGATGTCTGGGAACTACTTACTTATTGTTTAAAGAGTATGAAGAATTTCATTCTCAATACTTGAAAGAACGCCATTTCTTCAAAGACTTGAGATTCCTTCAAAGGAATAACTTGAGCAAATGATTCATCTTGGAATCTTTTACAATATTAAAAGAACATTTGAAAGAAAATAATATCCAAAAAATTTACTGATTCAATTGTATTCATTTCCTGAGTATCAAACTAGAGACAAAATATCACATTTTGGATATGGTTCCCCATGCCACTATGAAAGTTTAAGTTGAACTTTCATTTATGTGATATCGACTTCTATTCTTGAGTTTGATACAAAACTCATTATTATTGGTCAATCTTCAGATGTTACTAGAGTCCTTTAAACATATTTCACCAATCAAAATTATGTTTAAAGTCCAAGCATCTATTGATGATTGATCCAATAGTAATGTTACTGTGAACACAACTTTGAACTTTATAACTTGTTTTAGGAGAAGTTCATGGATTGAAAATCCGTTTCTTGGAACTTTCTATTCCTAAATGAAAAGTTCACACTTGCTTCAAGTCTTTAGGAAGAGTGCAGAATTGGTCGTGTGCTGCCTTAGCTTAGGAAAAGCATAGCAAAAGGCTAAGGACATCTCTGCTGTGGGCGACAGGATTCGAACCCTCGTCACCCCGTTCAGAGGACGCTGCTCTATCTATACGGCCTAGCAGGTGTTCGCGAAGTCACTCCGAGAGTAGCTGATTTTATTCATGACCGGCGCTGTTGAAGACTACAATAAGGAGCAAAACAAATCGAATCATATCTGGTATGCGCCCGCGGCTGATCGAACCCAGGCGGCAGATTTGGGAGCTCTTCGAAGTAGCCAGGGCGCTTAAAGTTTCTGTTGACCCGATTCTGCAGAATATACCATCACTCCTTATTTAGCGCTGAAGAAGGCAGGAACAAAAGTAGTATTCATTTCTACTGTGTGCCTGAGCGTGATCGAACCCAGAATCTCTAACTCTCAGCGCTTTCGCCTATCCATAAAAGCCACAGACGTTCACAGAGTACTGTGAGAACGTCACTAATTATACTGACTTTGCGTTGAAGCAGACTTCTTCAACCGGCCAAAAAAATCTGAAGTTTCATCGGCAGAGCACCAGGAATTGACCCCGCGACCTTGCAGAGAGACTTCAAAGCCTTATCCACTGAGGCAGAAATTTTTTGTGATTATTTTCTCTGCATATTTTATTCAGCTCAAATCATATCTCTGCTCTGCTAATCCCGAGCCCAGATCTTCTCATTCTGATTAATCTTTGGAGTTTGCTGATTACCCCAACCGAATCCGATTGCGTATCTTTGGTGAGCAAATCTGAAGACTACCAAAGTTTTAAGCAAAGTTTGATGGAAGTGGAGTTGTGGAGTAAAGATCCGGAGGCCTTTGGTGATCAAAGTTAAACCAACTTTGAATTCGGACCAAAGTCTTGAGAGAATAACTCTTCCAAAGGATCAAGGGAAGGACGTAGCTCTATGTGGAGCTAAGTATTTTCCAGTTTTTGCTTGGCCTTAATGCTTGATCTATTTTGTTGGGCTCGAGACACCAAGGTTGCGAACAAGAAGGTTCAAGACACCAAGGTTGAGAGCAAGGGTTCAAGAGACCAAGGTTGCGAACAAGGTTCAAGAAACTGTGCGAGGTTGAGGGACATCAATTCAAGGGCACCTAGGGGTTCAAGGGACTGATCACCGAGGCTAGAGGGATACAAGAGCAGATCATTGAGGACAATGATTGACCAAGGGGGGAAGAATGTAACATAATCCTAGTAGGAGATGGTTGAACTACACCCTAAGAGAGAGGATTAGGAAGTAATCCTCAACCATGGCTTTTGGGGCAAGTGGTTAGCCCATCACATTCCTAACCAAGAGGTTGTGAGTTCAATTCCTTACATTCGTATCAGAGCCTAGGAAGTAGGCTTGGGCAAGGTGGAATGATCCAATGGCCTCTAAAAAAGGCGCTTGGGCATCCTCTATGTGAAAGGGTAGGAATTGTGGAAGGCGCGAGCGTCGGTTTCAAGGATGTACCTAAATAAGATTGAGGTGTATCTCTCAATCCGTAGGTCGGATTGAGGCATGTAATAGACCGTTGGAAAGCTCTCGGAACGAGCTTTCTAGTGAGATAGCTTGCAAGTGTGAAGTACTTGGGAATCCTTGGGTCACACTTGATTGAGTGTTCAAGATACCAAGCATGGGTGAGAACAAGGTTCAAGACTGAGGTTGAGAACAAGGGCTCGAGACAACAAGGTTGCGAACAAGAAGGTTCAAGACACCAAGGTTGAGAGCAAGGGTTCAAGAAACCAAGGTTGCGAACAAGGTTCAAGAAACTATGCGAAGTTGAGGGACATCAATTCAAGGGTTACCTAGGGAGTTCAAGGGGCTGATCACCGAGGCCAGAGGGATACAAGAGTAGATCATTGAGGACAATGATTGACCAAGTGGGGAAGAATGTAATAAAGTGATAGGAAGGAGATGATTGAACCACACCCTTGACAGATAGGAGATGGTTGAACTACACCCTAAGAGAGAGGATTAGGAAGTAATCCTCAACCATGGCTTTTGGGGCAAGTGGTTAGCCCATCACATTCCTAACCAAGAGAACAAGGATTACCACCACCACATGCTTGAGAGATGACTCTTCTCCCAACCAAATGCATCTATATATAGCTCTCTCTAGGGGACTGCCTTCTTGGGCAGGTGGATACTAACCATCCAAGTGTCAGCCATGTAACTACATGTGCGCCAAGTGTCTCAGTGGATGCTTCTAGAAGGTTATAGATCTCTTTGGGCAAAATACTCTTCCCATGTACCCCATGGGGATTGAACCCAAGACCTCGTCCTTCACACCCTTGAGTCTTAACCATTAGGCTAAGTGGATTACTTGGTTACAAGAGTAAATGACCTACTAGTAAGTCTAGACTCGAGATCTTTGGCTACACAAACGAATGACCAAACGGAATCCGATTTCAGATCTGTCTGAACCAATCGGATCCCTAGATCACCAACTTACTTTATTACATTCTTCCCCCCTTGGAAAAGATTTTCATCCTCGAAAATAGAGCTATATACATACTGTAGGCAACCCCCGAGCCTCATGTTCTAAAACTGGAAGAACATGGTCATGTTCTAGAACTAGAAGAACATGTCTCATCTCTGTGGTGGCATCCTTGCCCAAATGATTCAAAACACTATCTGGTTTTGTACTTTGATGAACGGGACAAAGTACAAACTAGTGAAGAATAATGAGGGTGGATCTAATGACATCCCTGGCTAATTCACAGTTTCTGGATGTGCGATCTAGGCACAAACATGTGAACTAGGTGGATTCAACTTACTAGTCCATTTCTAGGCATAACTGGTGCATGGGCTTAGTAATGAAGGTGGGATTCTTATCCCTCGCAAGACTTTGAGAATAATGAGGGTGGATCTAATGACATCCCTGGCTAATTCACAGTTTCTGGATGTGCGATCTAGGCACAAACATGTGAACTAGGTGGATTCAAATTACTAGTCCATTTCTAGGCATAACTGGTGCATGGGCTTAGTAATGAAGGTGGGATTCTTATCCCTCGCAAGACTTTGAGAATAATGAGGGTGGATCTAATGACATCCCTGGCTAATTCACAGTTTCTGGATGTGCGATCTAGGCACAAACATGTGAACTAGGTGGATTCAAATTACTAGTCCATTTCTAGGCATAACTGGTGCATGGGCTTAGTAATGAAGGTGGGATTCTTATCCCTCGCAAGACTTTGAGAATTCTTGATTCACTTGAATTTGTTTTGGAGAACTTGAAGTTTGGTTGTCCCAAACATCTAACTTAAATGTTTGTATAATGGTTTACTTTGATCCAACAGTTACTTGTTACTTGATTTTTTCACCCAACTAGAGGACTACTTTGTCTCAATGAGTTGAAAAAATCCTATGTAAACTGTAGGAGAAAGTTTACCATTTCGGTGGAATCAACCATACTAACTTCACCAATTCAATTTCAAAATGAAAATTGTCCAACTTAGGACACTTTTCTCAAAGACTTTTAACTGAAAGTTCTTGGGAATTGTCAATCTGATGAGCAATTCCTAACTTCCCTATTCTAGAGTATACTGGACTCCATGAAATCATTTATGCTATAACTTGAAGCAAACTCAATTGAATAAGTCCACTTAGACTTATCATCTTTTGAAGATTGAAAAGGTTCTTGTACATAACATCTATCTAGGATGTTCAAGTTAGTTATTTTATTCTAACTGGCTAACCCTGGTCTTTTGCAAAAGAAATCAGATACCATATCTGAGTCAATTCCAAAAGATTTGGAAAGCGGAAAGAAATAACTAAGACTCTGTACAACCAATTCAAACTTTGAACATACGTAAACTTGCTATGAGTCAAAAGCTAGATGACTCAGGACTTCAACTTTTCAAAGATCTATTTCAACAGGATATTGAAGCATTGTCTTTATCTTTAAGAGAAATAAGCTGGATTCTCAAAAAGATACAAAGAAAACCAAAAACATCATCCAACCACAGGATACTAGTGTGGCAATTACCATCAGTGTGTCGACCCACTGAGGTTCGTTTGATGAGTTTTTTACTCTAATAATGCTTCACTTGAGACTAAGTTCAGGTCACATTCAATCTTTTTGACTCCTAATCGTGAATGTAATTCTCGTGCATTTCTTTGAGTCAAAAGAGTGAATTTACCAAGTTATACTAGAAACTTGATGCTTGACTTAGTCAATTAAATCTTTAGTTGAAAAGATCAACTCAAAGTCAAAGTCCAACTTCTTTCAGAAATTTATCAAATATTTTTTATCAATAACACTTAAGCTTGAAGTGTTTTAAGAAGATCTTGGAAGTTACTTACTTCATATCTTCAGTTTCCTTGATCTTGAATTCCTCTTGAAGTATCTTGAGATTCTTCTTGAATTTAAACTCCCTTCTTTGAAGTTTTAATTCCCTTGAAGATCAAACCTAACTTCAAGATCCAAACGAAGACTCAAAGATAATCATCAACTCACGGTCGGATGTCCCATACCATCTTTCCTACATCAATTTGAGTATAAAATCTGGTGTCCCATACCACCCTATTTTATACTCACTTTGACGAGTGAGTGAAATTTATCCTAAAGTCTACAACATCTCTTGATAGAGAACCTTCTAACTTTAATTCTTTGACAAGAACTTCACAGTTTTAGGCACTATCTCTATCTTAATATTCTAGGTTTTAATCCCTTGACATGATCGTTTCATGATCTTGTGCTTAACCTTGGGAACTTTGAAAACCTTTAATAGAATATCTCCAATCTTTTTTGCTAGGGTTTTCAAATGAAAACCAATCAAAATTCCAAGTACTTGAATTTTCTCGAATTCAAGTTCAATTGGTTTATCCTTGACCAATTTCGTAGTGACAAGAGCTTTTAGCTTCTTGTCTTTAGATTCCTTTCTACTAATGCTTTTAGGTACCTATCCTGGCCAGGAATTTTATAGGAATCTCTCTACTGCATAAGTCTGAGCATCCGCTCATGCTTTCTAGATTTGTACCAAAAATCCCTTTAAGGATAGGCAAACACTTATGTTTTACCTTCCACAGACTTAAGTACCGTCTTCACGATTTGCAGACTACATACTTGGAATTACTTCACTCTGTTCAGACTTGGAACAGCTTACTTTTTCACAATTTTCCATTCGATAAATGGAACTTGAGTGAATCATTCCTAAAGAAAAATTTTATTGCCAATACTTGGGCAATCTACAGGGTAGTTCCAATCGCATGTTCTTGGACAATCATGGCCAAGCTTGATCAAGTCTGGTTCATACTTGCGACAAAAATAAAGACTTAGTCTTTATCTTTTAAGATCTCTTAAACTATCTTAAGCTTCTTTGCTTACCTGCAGGATTTTTAGAGATCTTTTCCTTACTCAAGTCCAAGCATACACTAATGCCTCTTAGATTCCAAAGCTAAGAATCTTTGATATACCTTTGGGTTATATCACTATTTGGACTTAATTAACGAATACTGATTGGTTTGGGAATTGCTAAGGAACTACTTACAAACTAAAGAGTATGAAGAATTTCATTCTCAATACTTGAAAGAATGCCATTCTTCAAAGACTTGAGATTCCTTTTAGGGAATCAAATATCTTGAACAAATGATTCATCTTGGAATCTTTTGCAATGTTGGAAGGATATTTGAAAGAATATCCAGAAGGTTTACTGATTCAGCTGTATTCATTTCTTGAGTATCAAACTAGAGACTAAATATCACCTTTTGGATATGGTTTCCCATGCCACTATGAAAGTTTAAGTTGAACTTTCATTTATGTGATATCGACTTCTATTCTTGAGTTTGATACAAAACTCATTATTATTGGTCAATCTTCAGATGTTACTAGAGTCCTTTAAACATATTTCACCAATCAAAATTATGTTTAAAGTCCAAGCATCTATTGATGATTGATCCAATAGTAATGTTACTGTGAACACAACTTTGAACTTTATAACTTGTTTTAGGAGAAGTTCATGGATTGAAAATCCATTTCTTGGAACTTTCTATTCCTAAATGAAAAGTTCACACTTGCTTCAAGTCTTTAGGAACTTATATTATTTCCTAAAGACTGCTTAGCTAGTTGCATCATTTACCAGAGAAGCAACTATAGAACCTAACATCCTTTTATTGACGTCAAAGATCAATTGATGTTGAGGTTTAACCTTTGATTTCCATCACCCCTTGATGAAATCAAATAAAACTTTATAAAAGCTTGGTACCTTTATATCTTGGCAAAACATTTATATCCTAAAGAGGTTTTGCCTTCATCATTCCTTGGACCTATCATATAATATGAATTTATGTGTATTTTGGGAAGAGTTCATGAATCAATTAAGATCCTCTACTTGGAACATCTACCTTCCCAACAATAAATTCATCTTAAACATGGTAGGAGAATGATCTCACATGAAATAGAAGGCTTGACTATTTCATATCTCAATTCCAAAAAGTTACTTACTGAGGTTTCATCATGAGATACAAATCTTGAAACCACAAAGAAACTTCTTTAAACTTTCGAAATCTTCTAAATAGAAGAGTACTCAAGGAACTTGGAAATATAGTTGACGTTCTCATCCAACCTTGGGATGCTTGAGAAGTTACATAAAGTATGTAACTAATCAAGTAAAGCTTATCCGCATGACTTTCTAAGTACATCCGGGACTTAGAGTCATCATACATCACAAAAGAGTTTGCAGTAATTAAATTTTCTTGGTCATCAAGAAAATTTATTACTTAACTTTCTCTTAGTGCTTACTTATACCTAGCAAGACATCTATCATACTTAATTATCATTAAGTATTTGTCTTTGATAGCGGAGTATCAACTTGGGAAGAAATCGACTAATTACTTGAGTTGCAAACTAGAACTAGTATGTCTTTGCAACTAACTAGTCCTTGGTCTTCCCTAATGTCAAACTGCGAGCTTTATAAAGTAAGCTAAATACTAAGAGAGTACATTCTCATATCTACTTGCAAACAGCATTCCATTCTATCATGCAAATGCATGTATCTACATGCAAAAGCATATGCTCACATGCGTATGCATGCATGTTCTTTGCATGCCCAAAATAATACAACAATCATGCATGAGCTTGATGCATGATTTTTTCCTTGTACTAAGAATGTATATCATGCAATCCTGATGCATGAATATCCTTTCCTTTGTCCTAATGCACTATGATATAAAAACATACCCTTGAGGTGCAATAGAAAACTTACTCAATGGAAAGGAAATATGTATTTAAACTACCAAAATACATTCTTTGATGCACAAGGATCTTTTTGAAATCAAGTCTTTTCTTAATGCAAACTAATGCTTGGAATGAGAAATGGATTAATTCATTATTCTAATCTAGACTTAATCAATTGAAATCTTGGCTATTTCAATGTGCATCTAGGATTAAGTGTAGAATAATGAAAACAAAATAAATCAAGCATTAAGGCCAAGCAAAAACTGGAAAATACTTAGCTCCACATAGAGCTACGTCCTTCCCTTGATCCTTTGGAAGAGTGATTCTCTCAAGACTTTGGTCCGAATTCAAAGTTGGTTTAACTTTGATCACCAAAGGCCTTCGGATCTTTACTCCACAACTCCACTTCCATCAAACTTTGCTTAAAACTTTGGTAGTCTTCAGATTTGCTCACCAAAGATACGCAATCGGATTCGGTTGGGGTAATCAGCAAACTCCAAAGATTAATCAGAATGAGAAGATCTGGGCTCGGGATTAGCAGAGCAGAGATATGATTTGAGCTGAATAAAATATGCAGAGAAAATAGTCACAAAAAATTTCTGCCTTAGTGGATAAGGCTTTGAAGTCTCTCTGCAAGGTCGCGGGGTCGATTCCTGGTGCTCTGCCGATGAAACTTCAGATTTTTTTTTTTTTGGCCGGTTGAAGAAGTCTGCTTCAACACAAAGTCAGTATAATTAGTGATGTTCTCACAATACTCTGTGAACGTCTGTGGCTTTTATGGATAGGCGAAAGCGCTGAGAATTAGAGATTCTGAGTTCGATCACGCTCAGGCACACAGTAGAAATGAGTACTACTTTTGTTCCTGCCTTCTTCAGCGCTAAATAAGGAGTGATGGTATATTCTGCAGAATCGGGTCAACAGAAACTTTAAGGGCCCTGGCTACTTCGAAGAGCTCCCAAATCGGCCGCCTGGGTTCGATCAGCCGCGGGCGCATACCAGATATGATTCGATTTGTTTTGCTCCTTATTGTAGTCTTCAACAGTGCCGGTCATGAATAAAATCAGCTACTCTCGGAGCGACTTCGCGAACGCCTGCTAGGCCTTATAGATAGAGCAGCGTCCTCTTAATATTCTAGGTTTTAATCCCTTGACATGATCGTTTCAAGTATCCCTTTGATATCATACACTGAACTTCAGAAACTTGTCAATAAAGAAGCCAGGACTCAAGCTTTTCTTGTCCTTGACACCGATGTAATCAATTCTGATAATATAAATCAAGTTTCTTATGTCTCGTCCTTTATTCCTCGAGAAGTTTATGTTAAATTTAACAATCTAATGAAGGAATTTAAAGATGTGTTCCCTAAGGAACTCCCCTACGGCTTGCCACTCTCTCGTGGAAACATCGATCACAGTATAGATCTGTTTCCGGGTTCCAAGCCAAAATCTCAAAACCCATACCGCCTCCCCTATGTCCAAAATCAAGAGGTGGAAAATCAAATCCAAGAGTATTTGGATAAAGGATTTATCCGCCCAAGCCAGTCTCCATGGGCAGCACCCATCCTTCTAGTGAAAAAGAAAGATGGAACTATGAGGCTGTGTGTAGATTATAGGGCGTTAAACAATCTTACGATAAAGAACAAGTATCCCATGCCACTAGTCGAAGATCTTTTCGATAGTTTAAAGGGGGCTACAGTCTTTTCTAAGATTGATTTACGTGAAGGTTATCATCAGATCAGAATCAAAGATGATGATATTCCTAAAACAGCCTTTCGAACAAAGTTTGGTCACTACGAGTTTTTAGTGATGCCGTTCGGGTTGACAAACGCACCCGCAACATTTATGACTTTGATGAATCAAGTGCTTAAGCCATATTTGGGAAAATTTGTTGTTGATTTTCTCGATGATATTCTGATCTACAGTAAAGATCATGAAAATCACTTAGAGCACTTGAAAAAAGTTTTTCAACTTCTTCGCTATAATAAACTTTACGGTAAAGAGTCAAAATGTGAATTCTTTACCCCAGAAGTAAAGTATTTAGGTCATATTATTTCCGCGGAAGGAATCAAAGTTGACCCGGAAAAGGTCCAAGTGATTCTTGAATGGCCTGAGCCCAAGACGGTTCGAGAACTACAAAGTTTTCTCGGATTGGCAGGATATTATCGGAAGTTTGTGGCTAGATATGCCAAGATTGCAGTACCTTTGACGGATCAACTCAAAGGGAAGCATCAAAAGTTAAATTGGAAAGAAGAGCAAGCAAAGAGTTTTCAAGAACTTAAACTTGCTTTAGCATCGGCCCCGGTTCTACAGATCATAGATCCGAACAAGCCTTTCCAATTAGAGACAGATGCAAGTTCATCTGCAGTAGGAGCAGTACTAAGCCAAGATGGTCGACCAATAGCTTTTGAGAGTAGAAAGCTAAGTCCTGCTCAGCAAAACTACTCTACCTATGAGCAAGAGATGTTTGCTATTATAAATGCTCTAAAGAAATGGTGCCATTATCTGTATGGATCAAAGCTGACCATAGTTTTTGATCAAGAGAGCATAAAGTGGTTTGCAAACCAACCTGATCTTAGAGGTAGAAAAGCAAGATGGGCCGAACAGTTGCAAGAGTTCGATTATGAGCTCAGATACAGAAAAGGAAAGTTCAATGCAGTGGCAGACGCCCTAAGTCGGATGCCTATGTTGAACAATCTAAGTTTTGTACAAATTCAAAGTGAATTTCTTTCAACTTTTAAAGGAAGCTGCAAAGAGGATCCAAGCTTCAGTCAAGCATGGAAAGCAGCTGAACAAGATAAACAAACTGAAGTAAGTACTTCTGAGAGAAAGTGTAAACACTATTCTCTCCAAGATGAATATTTGCTTTATAAAGGTAAGGTTTGTGTCCCAAGTATAGTGGACAAACGAAATCAAGTACTTTTCGAATGCCATGATGCTCCAAGTGCAGGACATCCTGGTATTAACCGAACCTATGAGTTAGTGAAAAGACATTTTTACTGGCCTAGTTTGCATCGAGATGTGCAAAACTATGTGTCTAAGTGCCATAAATGTCAAGTAAATAAGTTTGAACGACTTAAAGTTGGAGGATTGCTGCATCCTTTGGAAATTCCCAAAGGAAAGTGGGAAAGCATTTCCATGGATTTCATTTCTGGATTACCCCGCACTCAGAAGGGCTTTGATTCAGTCTGGGTTGTAGTTGATCGATTGACTAAACTTGCTCAGTTTATACTAGTCAAGACTACTTATAAGACTCCAGAACTTGCAAAAATATTTGTAAATCAACTTTATAGACTCTATGGTCTTCCAGTAGACATAGTTTCTGATAGAGATGCTCGATTTACAAGTCATTTTTGGCGAGCAGTCTTTAGTAGACTTGAAACTAAACTAAGTTTAAGTACAGCTGAACATCCCCAGACGGATGGACAGACAGAGAAAGTCAATCATATTTTGGAAGACATACTTAGAGCTTATGTTACTTCCAAACAGACTGATTGGGAAGATTATCTTCCTTTAGCTGAGTTTGCCTATAACAGTGCCAAGAATTCATCAACTGAATTTAGTCCATTCATGTTGATGTACGGTTTCCAGCCTAGGTCTCCTTATGCAGTGGGACTTCATAATGAACGAGTTCAAGCAGCTCAAGAGTTCCTTCAAGACATGAACTTTAAGCTTAAATTAGCTAAAGAAAATTTAAAGAAAGCTCAAGATCGTGCAAAGGCTTATGCCGATCCAAAGCGAAGAGATGTTACTTTTCAGGTTGGCGATCAAGTTTATCTTCGTAATCCTGAAAGATCAGAAAAGTTCAAGACTGGTCAATGCGCCAAGTTGTCGCCTAGATATTGCGGTCCTTTTCCAATCACCAAGAAAGTTGGTTTGTGGGCTTATGAATTACAACTTCCAGATGATAGTTGGATTCATCCAGTGTTCCATGTTAGTCGACTTAGGAAGAGTCTAACAGATTCAGATAATCTAGTTGGACATCAGGTCATACTTCCTATTCCAGTAAATGAAACAGTTCCTCATGAACCTGAAAGGGTACTTCGCACCCGAGATAAACGTACAAGAAGCCACTTGTATGAAGAGTGCTTAGTAAAATGGAAGGATGGAACTGAAGAAAATTCAACATGGGAAAAAGTTTCCACAATCCAACGACGTCTTCCAGCTTTCAAGTTTTAAGTTGGTCCCAAATAAAGAAGGGTTTCTACTTTCAAGTTTTAAGTAGATAAACCAATCATGTTCTTCAAGATCTAGAATATGATAAGGTTTTTTACTTTCAAGTCCTAAGTAAATAACCTGTTTGAATGAATGTATGTTCTTCAAGTTTTAGAACATGAGGCTCGGGGGTTGCCTACAGTACATATAGCTCTAATTTTCGAGGACGAAAATATTTTCCAAGGGGGGAAGAATGTAATAAAGTAAGTTGGTGATCTAGGGATCCGATTGGTTCAGACAGATCTAAAATCGGATTCCGTTTGGTCATTCGTTTGTGTGGCCAAAGATCTCGAGTCTAGACTTACTGGTAGGTCATTTACTCTTGTAACCAAGTAATCCACTTAGCCTAATGGTTAAGACTCAAGGGTGTGAAGGACGAGGTCTTGGGTTCAATCCCCATGGGGTACATGGGAAGAGTATTTTGCCCAAAGAGCTCTAGAACCTTCTAGAAGCATCCACTGGACACTTGGCGCACATGTAGTAACATGGCTGACACTTGGATGATTAGCATTCACCTGCCCAAGAAGGTAGTCCCCTGGAGAGAGCTATATATAGAGGCATTTGGTTGGGAGGAGAGTCATTCATTCATGAACATTTCCAGTCGCTACGCTGTTGCATAATGTAAGGAATTGAACTCACAACCTCTTGGTTAGGAATATGATGGGCTAACCACTTGCCCCAAAAGCCATGGTTGAGGATTACTTCCTAATCCTCTCTCTTAGGGTGTAGTTCAACCATCTCCTACTGGGATTATGTTACATTCTTCCCCCCTTGGTCAATCATTGTCCTCAATGATCTACTCTTGTATCCCACTAGCCTCGGTGATCAGTCCCTTGAACTCCCTAGGTTTCCTTGAATTGATGTTCCTCAACCTTGCACAGTTTCTTGAACCTTGTTCGCAACCTTGGTCTCTTGAACCCTTGCTCTCAACCTTGGTGTCTTGAACCTTCTTGTTCGCAACCTTGGTGTCTCGAGCCCTTGTTCTCAACCTCAGTCTTGAACCTTGTTCTCACCCATGCTTGGTATCTTGAACACTCAATCAAGTGCCACCCAAGGATTCCCAAGGAATTCACACTTCCAACCTAACTCATTGGAAAGTTCGTTCCGAGAGCTTTCCAACGGTTTATTACACGCCTCAATCTGACCTACGGATTGAGAGATACACCTGAATCTTTGTTAGGTCCATCCTTGAAACCGACGCGCGCGCCTTCCACAATTCCTACCCTTTCACATAGAGGATGCTCAAGTGCCTTTTTTAGAGGCCATTGGGTCATTCCACATTGCCCAAGCCTAGTTCCTAGGCTCTGATACCAATGTAAGGAATTGAACTCACAACCTCTTGGTTAGGAATATGATGGGCTAACCACTTGCCTTAAAAGCCATGGTTGAGGATTACTTCCTAATCCTCTCTCTTAGGGTGTAGTTCAACCATCTCCTACTGGGATTATGTTACACATATACATATACATATACATACACATAAACATATACATATACATATACATATACATATACATATACATATACATATACATATACATATACATATACATATACATATACATATACATATACATATACATATACATATACATATACATATACATATACATATACATATACATATACATATACATATACATATACATATACATATAAATATACATATACATATACATATACATATACATATACATATACATATACATATACATATACATATACATATACATATACATATACATATACATATACATATACATATACATATACATATACATATACATATACATATGCATGTCCATATCCATATCCATATACATATGCATATACATATCCATATGCATATGCATATGCATATGCATATACATATACATATACATATACATATACATATACATATACATATACATATATATATACATATCCATATCCATATACATATGCATATACATATACATATGCATATGCATATGCATATACATATACATATACATATACATATACATATACATATACATATACATATACATATACATATACATATACATATACATATACATATACATAAACATATACATATACATATACACATACACATACATATACATATACACATACATATACATATACATATACATATACATATACATATACATATACATATACATATACATATACATATACATATACATATACATATACATATACATATACATATACATATACATATACATATACATATACATATACATATACATATACATATACATATACATATACATATACATATACATATACATATACATATAAATATACATATACATATACATATAAATATACATATACATATACATATAAATATACATATACATATACATATACATATACATATACATATACATATACATATACATATACATATACATATACATATACATATACATATACATATACATATACATATACATATACATATACATATACATATACATATACATATACATATACATATACATATACATATACATATACATATACATATACATATACATATACATATACATATACATATACATATACATATACATATACATATACATATACATATACATATACATATACATATACATATACATATACTTATACATATACATATACATATACATATAAATATACATATACATATACATATACTTATACATATACATATACACATACATATACATATACATATACATATACATATACATATACATATACATATACATATACATATACATATACATATACATATGCATATACATAGACATATACATAGACATATACATATACATATGCATATACATAGACATATACATAGACATATACATATACATGTACATATACATATGCATATACATATACATATGCATATGCATATACATATACATATACATATGCATATGCATATACAAATACATATACATATACATATACATATACATCTACAAATACATATACATCTACATCTATATCTACATATACATATACATATACATATACATATACATATACATAAACATCTACATCTACATCTACATCTACATCTACATCTACATATACATATACATATACATATACATATACATATACATATACATATACATATACATATACATATACATATACATATACATATACATATACATATACATATACATATACATATACATATACATATACATATACATATACATATACATATACATATACATATACATATACATATACATATACATATACATATACATATACATATACATATACATATTCATATACATTTACATAGACATATACATATACATATACATTTACATATACATATACATATACATATACATATACATATACATATACATATACATATACATATACATATACATATACATATACATATACATATACATATACATATACATATACATATACATATACATATACATATACATATACATATACATATACATATACATATACATATACATATACATATACATATACATATACATATACATATACATATACATATACATTTACATATACATATATGTTGAAAAGCAAGTATCAATAATGCAAAAAGGCTCAACCATGAGTACAAGTGGACCAATAAAAAAGGAGGACCCAAAGTCCTGGAATAAAGTTAGAAGCTCCACCAAACTCAATCAAATTCAAATTTCATCAAATAAGCCACCAAAAAGTGCACCTACATTGATTGGTGGGTGGTTAGCTAGATTGTAAGAAAAGTTAACCTCTATATAAGCATCCTCTCACCTTTGGCTCTTGTGTTTTATGCATTCCATGAGTTTCCCACTTAGTTTAGTGAAGTCATAAACTCCAGCAAGCGACCCCCTTGTTTGCTTACCTCATTTTCTCATGATTTTGCTATGCTCTATCTAGAGGTGTAGTTAGAATTTTCAAAATCTTATTGTACCATATTGCAGAGCATTGTTTGCTCTCTCATTGTACTCATTTTCATTGATTTCAAGCTTAATTTGGTCTCTCATATTCTTCCCTGAATTTTTCCAAAGTTTCAAGTTATTTGGCTGAGTGATTTGTGAGAAATTGCCAACTTTGTGAAGTCTACTACAAGTTTACACAAGAATTCTTGGTACTGGTGCAAAGAAAAGTTCAGAACAGGGAGCATATATCACTGCTTGTGGACCTAGTGGAGGGCAGCCATCTTCCATTTTTGCATTGTGGTGTTAGAATCATCCCTCATTAGTGTTATCAGAGCCATTTTGGAGGCTTGGAGACCTTCGTGGTATCATATTGAAGACTTGAAGGGATCAAGACAATTTGTGGAAGCACAAGGAGGACTCATCAAAGCAAGAAGACATCAAAAGGGGGCTACGTCGATTGAGATCTCAACTAGTCAAAGGTTAGCAAGGGAGAAGCTATCAAAAGGTAATATCCACACCTTCTAAAGCATACAAAAACTTGAGGAGAAGTGAGAGGAGCATCTTAGAGCTCAATATGGCTGATTATAATGCACAAATAGAGAAGTTAGAGAAAGGCAATTATCAACCATGGAAATTTAGAGTTAGCAACTACCTTATGAGCAAAGGATTGTGGGGGTTAGTGAGCGGCACGGAGCCAATGCCTCATGTACATGATCCACCACTTCAAGGGAAGGTGAAGGCACTTAATGAATGGACAGAAAGGGATAGGAGAGTCATATTCATTCTATCTCAACACATAAGCAATAGCATCATAGGGAATATACAAGACTTGGACACATCCACGAAGGTTTGGGAGACCTTGGAGAGATTGTACTCTTCATCAACCAAGGCAAGGAAGATTCAGCTCAAGAATGAGCTGAATAATCTTAGGAAATCACCAAGTACTAACATACATGAGTACATTTTGAAGGTTAAGGAACTTGCAGATGCTTTAGGCTTGATTGGAAGCCCAATCAAAGACGGTGATCTTGTTGCACACACTCTCAATGGCTTGAGAGAGGATGAAAGGTGGAAAGCATTCACCACATCAGTTTATGTGAGGGATTCCCTACCAGAATTTGATCAATTAGTCACATTGGTGGTGACTGAGGAGATGAACCAAGGAGGTTCACAATCAAAGGGCAGCCAAGCCCAAGTTTTCTATGCATGTAGAGCCAAAGGCAAAAGAGCTGGGCAAAAATCCCAAGGCAGCGGGAGAGGAAGGTCAAGCTCAAGCTCAAGCAACCAAGAAGGCTCCAGCCAAAGCTATGGATCAAGAGGAAGAGGAAGGAGCAGAGGAAGAGGAGGAAGATCACATGGAAGAGAAGCATCCAATGAAGAATGCTACAATTGTGGAAAACCGGGCCATTATGCAAGAGATTGTTGGTCCAAAGGAGGAGGCAATCAAGGATACAAAAGGAACCAAGGTAATTATGCTAGTACTTCAACAAATTTAGAAAATGAGAACTTGCTTATGATGTATGGTTCAAGTGAAAGTCAATTCCGATTTTACATGGTACATTGATAGTGGTTGTAGCAACCATATGAGTTGCAATAAAGATGTTTTCTTAAATTTACATTCACCCATCACTCAAGGACATGTAGAGATAGGGGATGACACTGAGCACAAGATTACACATGTGGGAGATGTTGCATTGAATGGATCACAAAGCTCCAGGGTGTTGAAGGATGTGTTGCATGTGCCAACCATCACAAAGAACTTGGTTTTGGTAGGTCAAATGAAAGAGGTTATGAGGTGAGGTTCAATGAGCAAGGATGTTTTGTTGAAGACCCCATGCACGACTACAAGCTCATAGCAAAAGGAAAGAAGCAAGGAATACTTTTTACCATGGAGGTAAAGCCATCAACCCCTCACACTGTCTACTTGTCAATTGGAAATAAACACATTGCAGAAATCAACTTATGGCATAAAATAATTGGGCACATAAACTTACAAAGGATGAAGGACATCCAAAGGAAGGGCTTGGTGAGTGGTCTTCCTGATCTTACATCTCAGAATATGCAAAATTTGTGCCATGCCTGCCAATTAGGAAAACAGAGCATATTGCCATTCAAGAAGGGAGCACATGTGAGCAATGAAGTGTTGAATCTCATACACACAGATGTATGGGGACCTACAAGGGATCCATCCATTGGAGGTAATAGATACTTTGTCACATTTACAGATGATCATTCAAGGTTTGTTTGGATGTATTGCATGAAGTCAAAGTCAGAGGTGTTTTACCACTTCAAGGGGTTCAAAAACCTAGTGGAGAAGGAAATAGGGAAGTATATAAAGACTCTCAGATCGGATGGAGGGGGAGAGTACTTTTTCAAATGAATTTTCAGATTTCCTATATGACCATGGCATCAAAAGGCAATTCACTTGCAGGTATACACCTCAACAAAATGGGATGGCAGAAAAGAAGAATAGATACATAGCAGAAGTGGCTAGATCTTTGTTAAATAAAATGAATGTTCCTAACTCTTATTGGGCTGATGCAAAAAATACAGCCATATACATTATGAATAGGTGTCCAACCTCAAGAGTACATGGATTTACACCTTATGAAGCTTGGTGTGGTAAGAAACCCAATCTTTCACATCTCAAGATATTTAGTTGTGTGTGTTATGTTCACATACCTCAAGAATTGAGACACAAGTTAGACCCGAAGGCGGATAGGTGTATATTTCTCGGATATTCTTCAGAGAAAAAGGGTTTTAGATGCTATAACCCTTGCACAAAAGAGCTTAAGGTATCTAGGGATGTAATATTTGATGAGTTGTTGCCTTGGTATGGTAGCAAAAATGTGTTACAGGTTCACGATGCATATGAATTCGAGAAGAAGTTCAAAGAGCAACAACAAAGCATGGAGATAAGTGGTACAACCATTTCAAGCACACCATCAAAGGAGATTACTACATCAGCTTGGCATCGAAGGACAAGGAATGAAGCTCATTCAAGTGAAGGAAGTAGCAAAGGAAAGGAAAAGGCAAATGATGAAGACCATCGATGGGTATACATGGAATTTGCAAGTGATGAAGATATGGAAAAATTAGAAACTCCAAGATTTAAAGCATCTAAACTAAGGAGGAGGAGATTCCTACCACCTAATGGTGAGGTAAGGTAATCCAATAGGGTTAAATACCCTGTTCAAAGGTTAAAGTATGATTCATTCATTGCAAGACACTATGCCTACATGAGTCAAGTTATAGCTTGTGAAGAACCTAACTTTTTTGAAGAAGCAAATAAGCATAGGGAATGGATTGAAGCCATGGAGAAGGAAGTCAAAGCACTTGAAGAAAATGATAGTTGGTCATTGGTGCCAAGAACAAAGGACATGAAAGTCATTGGCAACAAATGGGTGTACAAGGTAAAGAGGCATGCAGATGGGAGCATCTCTAGGTGTAAAGCAAGGCTGGTTGCCAAAGTTTTTTCTCAAACCTATGGCATAAACTTTGAGGAAACATTCAGCCTAGTAGCTAAGATGTCCACCATCAGAAGTTTGGTTGCAATTTCAGCCTCAAAAGGTTGGAAGATGTACCAATTGGATGTGAAGAATGCTTTCCTAAATGGAGAGCTTGAAGAGGTAGTCTTCATGGACCAGCCCCAAGGCTTTGAATATGAGAGGTTTCCACATCATGTATGCAGGCTAAAAAAGGATCTTTATGGACTCAAGCAAGCCCCAGGAGCTGGGAACCAAAGACTTGTGGACTACTTGGTAAAATGTGGATACAATCAGAGTCATGCAGACCCATCACTCTTTGTGAAGAAGGAAGGTAGAAATTTTTTTTTCATTTGTATATATGTTGATGATTTGATTATTACAGAGGATGATGAAGCCAACATCAAGGACATAAAGAGAAAGCTTGGATGTGAGTTTAAAATCTCAGATTTAGGGATTTTAAGGTACTTCCTTGGGATTGAAGTACTATATAAAGAGGAAGGTATATACTTGATGCAAAGGAAATACATTCTTGATCTTTTGAAGAAGTTTGGCTTGTGTGATTTCAAGCCCATTCCAAATCCATTAGAAGTAAATGTTAAACTAAGTGCTCATGAAGGTGAAGAAGTGAAGGATGTGACCATGTATAGGTCAATAATTGGTTCTCTCTTGTATGCTACTATGACAAGACCTGATATTGCACATGTAACTGGAGTGTTATCTCAATTTTTGCAAGCACCAAGAGTACCTCATCTTGTTGCAGCCAAAAGGGTAATTAGATACCTCAAAGGATCAATGAATGAAGTTCTATATTATCCATTTGATGATGGATTAAATGTATAAGCTTATTGTGATGCTGATTGGGCAGGTTCCAAAGATGACAGGAGGAGCACTAGTGGATATGTTATCATGCTAGGGAAGAAGACCATCTCATGGATGTCAAAGAAACAACCAACCGTGGATCTTTCATCAATCGAAGCTAAGTATAGAGGCTTAGCACAAGTCTCATATGAGCTTATGTGGCTCAAGAAGTTTTTTGTTGATCTTGATTTGCAGGTTAAGCAAGTACCTATTTTTTGTGACAACATAAGTAGCATATGCTTGGCTCAAAATTCGGTGTCCCATGCAAGGTCGAAGCATATAGAAGTGCATTAGACCTCGTTCTTCTGATAACTGGTCATGTGCCTCGAGTAAAGTGGCATAGTCTTCAAGAATGATTTTGATGTTGTCTGGGGTCACAACTTGAAATTTGGAGGGACTAATGGGTGCCCCGGGTGTGCTTTCGATGGCTGCCTCTAAGTTTTCCTGGTTCTATAGTTGAAGACGTCTATTTTCCTTGTGTGCTGTTGCAAGGTGTCGTTTAAGCAGTGCCATATTATGCTGGAGTTTGAAATTTCTTTCCAGTTGTATTTGCAAATGGCTTTCGAACCCTAGGATTGCCTCCTATTCAACATTCTGAAATTGTGTCTCCAACATGCCATGAGCCTCTTGTAAGGTCTGAAATCCAGTTTCGAGACTTGCTTTGTCCTCTTCCAGTGTATCGAGGCATTGTCGTAATGCTTCAGAGTGTTCTTGGAAACTTTGGTTATGTGCCTGCAGCTGATTGTATTTTGTCCTTAACTGTGACATACATGCAATCATGGTGTCAAATGCATTGCCTATGGATGAAGGTGTGGTTTGTACAATGGAAGATGCAAGGGGAGGGAATTGGGGAATGGGAAGTGTGAATGTTGTGTCTACAGGAGATGTGTGTGCATGTGAGATTGGTGGAGGGGGGATGGGGGAAGGTGGGAGTGTGGGGGGTGGTGGAGGTGCTGCTGGTGGTGAAATGTCCATACCCTCAGGGGTGGACGTGAGTGTAGTGTCTACCATGTATATCGGAATGGTAGGTGGTGTGAGTGTGTGATAGTGGCGAATAAGGGTTGTGTGGATGGTGGGAATGGGATTGATGAGGAGGCGGGGTTCCGGTGGATTCTTCTGCTTCTTCTTCTTCTCCTTCCTCTTCTTCTCCCTCTGAGCATTCTAGTTGTTGAGATAAAGTTCTCGGTTGATCATCATCCCAATGTACATGGCGGCCTTTTGTGGATTTCCTCTGTCTTTGGGAAGAGGTGCCCTGTTCGTCTGTGTCTGAAAAGAACTCTACATCAGAGAGTTGTGTATTCTGCAAGAATGATTCAAAGTCAAAGGTACTCATCCTTCAACGTCTCCAGTCATAGGAAATTCAAATTCAGGAGGGACAGGAGGAGCCGATGGGGCAGCTTGTGATGTGCTTTCAGATCCATATCTAGGTATTCGAATGGTAAAAGGAGGCACAGTGGCATACCCTCATGGCGAGACTTTCGGGGCCGTCAGAACTTTGCATTTTTGGACACAAGGAATCGGGACCCTCATGCGCTTGGATTGATGTGTAGCAGTTATGAGTCTCTTGAACATTTGTAGTTGTGAACATGTTAAAGCACGTTCAATGGGTACATCGTATGCTAAGCATGCATAGATCATGCGCATGATTGCACAACAACCATTCACCACTAGCTTTCTAGATGACCTTTGATTTGCTTCATACAGCTGCTCCATAATGCATTCAGGAAGCTTAATCGGTAATGCACTTGTCTTTGCCAAGTAAAGAGTGAACCAAATCCATTTGTGGGGCTGAGTGAATCGATCTTGACCAGGAAACACAAAATGTTGCATGCACATACGAAGAGGAATGGCCACATTTGGTGTGAGTGTAGCCATATCTTTCAACTTTTGTAGCTTCCAGTTCTTCATGTTAGTGGGAATAAGAGCATCCTTCTCAAAGGGCACATGCATGTTGTTGCTCTAGCACAATGGTAAGTACCACGTTAAGAAGCTCCACCTCCTTAATGTCAATCCGCGAAAGAGATAGGATTGATATGAATATCGTGAATGTGAGATGTGGTGAGAGTGAAGGTGAGAAGCATAGAGATGCACACACACATACACACACACAATGAGGAGACAAGCAAGACACAATGGAAGGTGGGAAAACAGACTCTATTCTCAAGATCAATTACAAGCTCAAGCTCAGAATAGCTCATGCAAGTCTACACTAGCTAACACTAACCAACCTCAAAAATGAGCTCTCTAGCTCTTTTTATAGTTTTTAGACTAGTTTTGACCGGTTTCACATCTAATGAACGGCCTATTTAAAAAATAGGTTCTAGGTGCTATTTGAAGGGGTAAATGAGATCTAAAAATAACCAAAATTGATAGGCTCGTTCTACCTAAGATCCTCAAGCTCGAGGACTCCTCGGCTTGCACAAAATGGACCTTATAATTACAAAAGTGATTGCTCTATGTTACATATGATACATGAGTGATGAAAATCACTGTTGAGAGTTTTTGAAAAGTATATTTATAAAACATATTTGTTTGAAAAGATGATATGTCTGGCTCCCCACTACTTTGTTGTGCTCTATCTTTACATGCTTCGTCGACGTTTGTGCCTCTGTCTACTGCCAACACCCCCCTCCCTCTCGCTTCTATCGTCCTCGATAGAACCTTGTTGCGGGGTCTCTCGGATATAATTTTGTAGTAGGTCATAAGTGAGGGTGTGCTCTCAAAGGCGTATACCTCTTGCAAGATCTGCTTTGAGCTTTTCCCAATCGATGGGTTGAGGTTCCTATGGTGGTGGGAGTCTGTAATGTGTGGAGTACACCAGTTGTTCAGAGGCAAATAATTAGAGTAGATGTGTAGGCCTGCTTATGAACACCTCTGAGTGATACTCCCAAAAACTTGTAGTAAACATTTCTTCGAAGATCATTTTGTAGCATGCCAGTAAATATTTAATTCGATAGTGCTAGGCATAACACACCCGGAGTGATTGTTGAAGCTCAAAGTCAAGGACAAAGCATGGAAGCACATCAAAAGGTGGACACACAAGGAAAGGGAGCAAGTAGGGAGCTCCAAGAAGTGTATGTCAAATTTTCAGAAGAATCTCCTACAAAAATAGTGATTTTCATAACTGAAAACCATTGTAAATACCATTATCTATTTTTATATCTCCATTTTGTTCAAGCGGAGGAGTCCTTGAGCTTGAGGAGTATTAGAAGTACCATCCTACCAATTTTCATAATTTTTAGACTTCGTTTGAGCCCTCAAATAAGCCCTGGAACCTAATTTTTAACTAGGCCGGACACTAGGTTTGGATAGGGCCAAAACTAGTCAAAAAACTATAAAAAGAGCTAGAGAGCTCATTTTTGAGGTTAGCTGGTGAGAGAATAGAGCTTTTGGAAGAGAACTCTTTTGCAATCGAAGCTTTCCATTGTTCCTCTCTTTGATCTTACTTTGTGCGCGTGTGCGTGTATGTGTGTGCATGTTTGTGTGCTTTCACTCACGCACTTGTGCCTTCACTTGCTCGTGGTCTTCATACCGGTCCTCACGTCTCCGCGGATTGACAAGTAAAGGAGGCGGTGCTTACGCTTGAGCTACACCAAATTTTGGCGCCGTTGCAGGGGAGAGAGCTTCGAGGACGAGCATTGTGATGGTAAGATCGTAGATTTGCGACGTTGGAAGGTAAAAAAAACTGTCATTTCAGTTCATTTTCTGTTTTTTTCTCTTCATCTTCATCATCATCATCATCTCCACCTTCTCCCATCTTCTTCTTCATAGAAATTTCTTGTTTTTTAGTGCATTTTCACCATTTTCATACCATTTTTCATGCATTATTGTGTGGGAAGGAGTTAGGAGGTGCAAGGGAGAGCAAGCGCTGTGTTTTTTCATGATTTTCTGCTCATACGGAGCTCGCCATTGCCGGCGCTCAGAAATTTGAATTTCTCACCAAAAAACGCGATTCTGTGATGAAAATCGTGATTCTGTGAAAATTCAAAATTTTTTGAAAAATCACAATTTTCTGTTTTCCCGCTGAAAAGTTGGCTGAAAGAATCACGATTCTGTGATCATTCTCACAATCGCGATTCTGTGATTGTGCTCAAAATCGCGATTCTCACAAATCACGATTTTCAGCCAAAAAAACGATTCTATGAAAACACGATTCTCTACTCAAAATCGCGATTCTCACCAATCACGATTTTCAGCAAAAACACGATTCTGAGAACCACGATTTTCAGCAAAAACACGATTTTCAGCAAAAAACACGATTCTGTAAAAACACGATTTCCTGCTTAAACTCGCGATTCTCACCAATCACAATTTTCAGTAAAAACACGATTTTGTGAAAAAGGCAATTCTGTGAAAACACGAATTTTTGCTCAAAATCGCGATTTTCAAAAAATCACGATTTTCAGCCAAAAAACGTGATTATGAGAAAACACGATTCTCAAAAACACGATTTTGTAGAAACACGATTCTCTGTTGACGATCCCGATTTTCATGTCAAAAACACGATTCTGAGAAAACACGATTTTCAGCGGGCTCAAAATCGCGATTCTCACAAATCACGATTTTCAGCCAAAAACACGATTTTGTGAAAACACGACTTTGTGAAAACGCGATTTTCAAAAACACGATTCTCTGCTCAAAATCGTGATTTTCAAAAACACGATTTTGTGCTCAACATCGCGATTTTCAAAAACATGATTTTGTGCTCAACGTCGCAATTTTAAAAAAAAAAACACGATTTTTCAAAAACACGATTCTCTGCTCAAAATCGCGATTTTCAAAAACACGATTTTGTGCTCAACATCGCGATTTTCAAAAAACACGATTTTGTTCTCAACATCACGATTTTCAAAAAACACGATTTTGTGCTCAACATCGCGATTCTTTGACTTCACAAAATCGCGATTCTTTGATTTCACAAAATCGTGATTCTCTTGAAGTTCACAAAATCGCGATTCTCTTGAAGTTCACAAAATCGCGATTCTCTTGAAAGTTCACAAAATCGCGATTCTCTTGAAGTTCACAAAATCACGATTCTCTTGAAGTTCACAAAATCGCGATTCTCTTGAAGTTCACAAATCTTACATGATCTCAACTATTTTTTTCAAGAATAACGCGTTGATTTTGAGATAGGATAATTTGAAGTTGACCTTCAAGTGGGACCTGGAACCCAAGGGGACTCCAAAGGATTTTCAAACCATACCAAGGGGAAATTTTGGACTCTTAGCCAAAGCTTACGAACCTGAGGTGTGGTAGACACCTAGGCAAGGATAAACAAAGCATTAGATCTTCTGAGGCTAGTGTCAACCATACAGCTAAGTCTTGGGCACAACAACTAAGTGGTCATCCTTACGGACTAAGTTCAGACACAAGTGACTCAGAAATGTCTTTTAGCATGGGGAAACCTGCAGGTGGCTCAGGGACTGCCCATCTACAAACACCAGAAGGTCCCTATAAGACACAGTTGGAATATATTCGGACCAACCGATTAGGTGCTCGCATCTATGAGGATGGCCTGAGGCGATCAGTGGTCCAACTCAAAAATCGAGATCAATCCTTTGGACTTGAACACCCGGTGGTCAAGTTCGAAGAGGGTTCATACATTGATAAGGAAGGAACCATGTATGTGGTTACCAACCAACCAGATAGGATCGATGAGTTTGGAAATGTCATTCATGAGAAGGAGATAGGAGACCTAGAACAAGGAAATGTAGGACAAGGACCCCATACTCCTAGAGGTAAGTCAGTTCTGACCAGAGTGATCACACCAGATTGGATCCCTCAAGACAACAAAGGCATAGAACTATTTTTTAATAGAGAAACAGAGGAAGCCTTTTGGAGATTCAAGCCAGATCAACCTAGCCAATTGGGCATAGTCATCATCTACGAGTTCAAGGATCCAGAGATACCAGACAAAGTTGTCTACCTGGATAACACGTCAGAGAAAATTTTCTTGGTAACAAAACATGATAGACATGCATATACTTGGAAGAATGAATTGATTTTCCCTCCACCAAGATCCAATGTTTCCCATGGCGTCCAAGGAGTAGGATCATCCCAAGCTCATGAAGCCCAGAGAGAAAGAACTAGAGAGAGACCTGAGGTAAGTTTTGCACACACGGTGGGCAGAAATAGAGCAGGATTTGAAAATGAAAGACCTGAAAGAGAGAGACATCAAGCACATAGGCAACAAAGAGATGAACATGATTTTCCATTGCCTAGACCCCGAGAGCACCCAAGAACCCTTAGACCCACTCAAGTGATCAAGGCAATGAAGAATTATTTTGACGGGTCAGGAGATCCTTATGATCACGTGGCCGAGTTCAAACAAGTGTTAAGAGCTGAACAGGTTGAGGATTTGTTCACCCAGTACGAGGCATTTGGTCTGACTCTTAAGGGCACTACCTTAGCTTGGTTTCAACCACTGAGTAGTCGCAACTATCGCGATATAGGTCAACTACTAGACGAATTCATTGTAGAATTTTCCAAGAGTGGTATCAGGCATAACACATCATCCTTGATCCACCGTTTCAAGCAGACACCCCAAGAAACACTACGACTAGCAGGTAGAAGGTTCAGACAGTACCTAGAAAGATGCCCTACTCCCGAGTTACCCACACCAGCCAAACAAGTGGCTTTGTTCTTAGATGGCTTACTGAGCACAAAGTTAAGATCATATGTGAAAGAGCCTAGATCCATAGAAGAGTGTGTGCGGACGTGCATTGACATAGAAGATAACTTGGGTGAGGAGTTAGGATTGTCCAAACTCTATAAGGACTCTGATAGTTCTACTAGTCATACTTCAAAAATCTCCACGGAAATAGAGGAGATAGCTAAGCAAGTTGCCAAGAAGCTGGCAGTCCAAAATAAACAAACATAGAGAGTCACTCCATTGAATTGGTGTTATACTTGCGAAGGCGACCACATGGCTAATGTATGCCCATTGCACAACCAGAACATGAGAGAAAGGAATGCTCCATATTGCACTATTGAGAGAAAATATACGAACCACACGGCTCAGGACTGTCCCTATAATAGGCAGGCTGTTAGACAGAATTATCAACAACCTTACCAACCAAGTAGGTATCAAAACCAATACCAACAGCCATATTATAGACCACAATAGCAATATCAGGCACAATATAGGCCACAAGCAGTCTTGGGAAACCAACCACCAGCTCCTGCCAATGTGATTCCAATCAAATATGCTGTGGGAGAGGAAAATCCAAATAGAGCATTAGTGCCACTAACCCCATTGATACCAGATAATGACTCTCATGCTCATAGTTCAGACTACTCCCATGAAGGTAGTCGACATGCTTATTACACAGAGTCACCTGAACATAGTGAGATTTACTCATATCAATATGACGCACCACCTATGGAGCAAAATTGGGAGCTAGAATACTCCAATGTCATGTACAAAAATCCTAACCCTAGGCCCCAGTTGAGACAAATGAGACCACAAGCCCCTAGAGGATCTTGTTTCAGATGTCAAGGTGACCATTTCATTCGTGGCTGTCCCCACCCACCATCTCCGAGTCAAGGACAGGCTATCACAATACAGGCTTTTTTTTCTGATTGTGGCAAAGACCATCTCCCCAGAGATTGTCCAAGAAACCCCTCCAGTGCACCCAAGATTACACCCATTAATGTGGTAGGCTTAGTGGCAGATTCAAGTTCAAGTAGTAGCAATGTGGCTCCTATACAAGCTGTCACTAGGGCACAAGCCTTAAAACAGGATAAACCAGCAGAACAATCAGAGTCGAGTGAATCAAGAGAGCCTAGTAAGAGGAAAACAAGAACATGGAAGGATACCAGAGAGAAGGCCAATCGCAAGTGGAATAAAAAGTTATCGGAACTAGAAGAAAGCTTAAAAGAAGCGAAACCAAAAATAGAAGACATTGCATCTCAAAGCCCCTCGCATGCCGAAACTCCATCCACTCCACCTCATCCCACCCCACCACCCATTGTAAATAGGCTGCAATCAGGGTCTGTTCTTGCAGATCCAACCCCAGAAGGCTTGGACATGATGTTCAAGGCCTACCAGGCTCGTCTTCAAGAAGGGCCAACAGTTGCAAATCTAGACAAGAGTTACCCTAGAGCGGATTTAGAGATTGAACGAATGAAAATATGCATGAAAATGGTAGAACAAGCTCAAGCTATACTTGAGACTAGTCAAAAGTTCAATCAGACAAACTCTGTCAAACCAGATTTGCATTTCCAAGGGTTGCTAGAAAGATTAGAGTAGTTGGTAAACAAACCACAAGTTTCTTTACCTCCACAGGCTCAACTAGTTATTGAGAGAGGAAGCTCACCACCAATGGGAGCTTTTGTTCCTAATTCCGCGGATGTTGGAATGCCTCCTTCAATTCAACAGTACTCTCAAGAGTTCTTGCGGGAAATACAAGAAGAGAAATGGGCCAAGGAGAAGGGTAACTCCCCTCCTATTCTTGAGATTGATGATCTTCATGATCAATTTTCCCAAGACATTCCATCTATTTACGGAGATGAAGCAGAACAACAAGAAGACGAAAGATTAGATTTTGAATCTAATACCCTATAAGAATTGCCTCAATTTCGAGGCCCATGGGAATTTGAATCTCTCCAGATTAGAGCTCCCACAATACTGGTCAGACATGAAGACTCAGTGGTCCCAAGGAACACTGATGTCGTGAAGAACACTAAGGTTCAATGTCATCTCACTGTAGAAGAGCTGCTCAAAGCAAAACCCGAGCTATGGAATCATGTGAAGGATCAGGTTCCAGAACTTGAGTCCAATACGCCAAAAACAGGCTCTAAGAAAAAAGTACCAGAGATTCCTCTAGACAAAATAGGGGACATGTGTGAGGGTGAAGAAGGTAATACTTATCTTCCAATCCTACCAAGGTTACACAACCAATGCAATCATAGATTCAGGTGCTGGTGTTGCCATTGCGACCACCTCCTTGTGGAAGCAATGGGGCAAACCCACATTAAGACCAACTAGAATGAAGCTTCAAATGGCCGACAGTCATTTTGAAAGACCTCTAGGATTGCTCGAAGGGATAACTCTAACTACTTGTGGTGTGGAGTTTGAACATACATTTGCTATATGTGACTTTGAGAAAAATAACGTCTATGAGATGATCCTAGGAAGACCCTTCCTACGACAATTGCAAATAGTACAGGATTGGGGAACCAACTCCTTTTACTTGCAGCACTTAGGGGTCACCACCAAGGTCAATTTGAGGGATTACTCCTTCAGAGATGTACCACCCCTACAGTGGAATCCTATCCACAAAGCAAAAGAAGATTCAATCTCTATGCATTCTGAGAGTTCACCTGATCCATCATGGCTGCATGAAGATACTCATTTGTGGATGTGCAAGGTTGCAGAGGAAGAGGAAAAACGCTTGAAGGCAAGAGAAGAAGGAACTTCGCCAAGAGATAGACCAGTTAGAGACCCAGCCTACACACCAATGATCTTTCTAGATGAGGAATTTGAGCCTCATGGCTGGCCAAAAATCTTAGCCACCATGGACATTGCTGTCAATGAGGAACAGTGGACACCTCATTGTGATGAGGAGGGTTATGATATCTCAGTGTTCATGTGTCAGCCCTTGCTAGAAGAATGTGACCCTAGTGATGTCATAGAAGAAGAAGAGAATGACGATGATCTGGAGTCTATTGTGATGGATAGTTGCTTTAACTCAGAGCAGCACTATCTAGAAGATATAGGAGTGTTCACCCAGAAAGAAGAAGAACCTCTCACAAGTATTAAAACAGTAAATTCAAAGGAGGGAAGTGAGAGTAGTCAAAAGAAAAAGAAAAGAAAAGCAGTGAAACAAGAAGAGGAGGAATCATTGTTTGAAGTACCAGAAAACTTCAAGAAATATGAAGTTGACGACCGCAAAATTTTGGTACGAATGCCTAAGAGAGAGGCCATCATAGGAGAATCATATGATAATAAAGAAAAGACCAAGAAGATTGTAGTGACCATCGAAGAGAACGAAGAGAGATGCACATATATAGGAGATGACCTAAGTACAAGAGAAGAAATGGAGCTTGTAGCGCTATTAAGGGAATATAGGGACGTGTTTGCATGGCACTATAGAGACTTGAAAGGGGTAGATCCAAGAATTTGCTCTCATACTATCCCCATGACTGCTGATGCCAAGCCCACCAAACAGAAGCCCTACACATATAATGATACCTATGCAGCCAAAATAAAAGAAGAAATTGATAGGTTGATTGAAGCTGGATTCATCTATGAGATTGAGCATACTGAATGGGTGTCCCCCATTGTAGTGGTGCCCAAGAAGAACGGAAAGTTGCGAGTGTGTATTAACCTTAAAAAAGTTAATGCCGCTACTATCAGAGATAGTTATCCACTTCCAATCACGGAACACCTTTTGGAGCATGTTGCAGGCAAGGAAGTTTATAGCTTCCTTGATGGGTTTTCAGGTTACAATCAAGTAGTCATTTCCCCAGAAGATCAACACAAAACAGCTTTTGCTACAGAGTGGGGAATCTTTGCATTTCGTGTGATGCCATTTGGGCTCACCAATGCACCTGCAACATTCCAAAGGCTCATGTGTCATGTCTTCAAAGATTTCTTGCGAAAGAGCTTAGAAGTGTATGTGGATGATTTATGTGCTCATTCCCAAGAAAGAAGATTTCACATCCCTAAGCTCAGACAAATCTTCAACAAGTGTAGAGAATATCGAGTGTGTCTGAACCCAGAAAAGTGTGTGTTCATGGTACGTCAAGGTAAAATCTTAGGTCATATTGTTTCTAAGAATGGAATTTCAACAGATGAAGATAAGGTACGAGCCATAGCGGAGCTACCAAGGCCAAGGAATGTTAAAGAGGTACAAGCCTTTATGGGCCATTGTGGATATTACCGTAGGTTTATCCACATGTACGCGATCATAGCTAGACCCCTTTATGCCTTGTTGTCTAATTTTGAGTGGAATGACGAATGCAAAAATTCTTTCAACGAACTGAAGAAACGTTTGTGCACAACACCAATACTGACCACTCCTGATTGGAATAAACCATTCCATGTCCATGTGGATGCATCCAATCATGCCATCCGATGTGTGCTTGCACAACCCACAAGTGAAGGAAACTTAGATTTGCCCATAGCATATGCTAGTAGATAGCTCACTGCAGCTGAACGGAACTATACCACAACTGAGCGAGAGGGCTTAGGCATGGTATATGCTGTGAAGAAGTTTAGACACTATTTATTGGCCAACAAGTTCAAGTTTTTCACTGATCATCAAGCTTTGTTATATTTGGTCAAGAAACCTTGCAATACTGGACGCTTAGTAAGATGGTTCCTCTTACTAATGGAATATGACTTTGAAGTTGTTGTGAGGAAAGGTAGAACCCACCTTCGGGCAGATCACCTTTCTCGCATTACTTCAGGAGAGTCACCGCAAGGAGTGTCTGATGAACTACTGATGCTTATCTTGTTGATATATTTAGGTAGTGATGTGTGTGAACACTCTAGGACTGCCGGGGCACTTTTTTCCCTCTTTAGGAGGTTTTTTTCCCCCGGCTTGTATATACGCCTATTGCCCTAATGGGCTACTAATCTTTGTACATTCTCTAGTAATACATTCAGTCTTGTGTGTTGTGCTCCAAGCTTCTTCTTCTTCCTTGTGCTGTTCGCGTGCTTCAGTAGACGTCTAACTCCAACAATTGGTATCAGAGCAGGTCGTTGCTTCTTCTAGGGCGCCGTCGACACTCCTCCGTTTGCAGTCTCAAATTCGCACAAAATTTGGTGAGCATACTCAGGGTGTTTCCGAGATCAAAACAGCTTTGCTGTGTGGTGCCGAAATCGCGATCTGAGCTCGTTTCGGCCTCCGAACGCACTATCGTAGTGCTTGTGCAGGCTATTTCGTCCTTTTGTGCCAAAGGTATATACCAGTTTCTGTTCGCCAGTTTAAGCGTCTCGAAGTCTGCTACAGGTCTAGCAGAACTCGTCTGGGCAGTTCTGTTCAACTTTTTGAGATACAGTCAATTTTCTGCATCAAGGTATTTTAGTCACCGGCCATGGCTGAAAGCAGTGATGTATTCCGTATGTTGGCTGTTGAGGATAAGTTGGATGGTACCAACTACCCATTATGGGCTTATATGATGCGACATGTACTGGTTGCAAAAGGATTGTGGAACATTGTGCAGGGTGTTGAAAGACGTCCTGTTACACCTGTAACGACAGGTACTGCAAATACAGGTGTTGGAGCTGATGAAGATGGTGTCGAAGATGATATTCCGCAGATTCCTGTTCGTGTTGCTGTTTCTGTTGCACCTACTGCAGAGCAGGTTCGTTGGGATGGCAGAGATGCCCAGGCACATGCATTGATAGCTTTGTCTGTCAAACGTGCCATTATTCCTCACATTCGCTCTTGCAGAACAGCAAAGGATGCTTGGGATACGCTTACCACTTTGTACCAGGCTAGGAATGAGGCTCGTGTTGCTTACCTCCGAAAACAGTTGGAGAGTGAGCACATGAATGAAGGTGATTCTATGGACAGTTTTCTTACAAAGATCAAAGACCTGAAGGAACAATTGATTTCTGCTGATGAAGTTATACCAGATAGCTCACTTGTGCAGACCGTTCTGAATGGTCTTCCTGATTCATATCAGAGTTTTGCCTCTACTCTTCGGTTGATGATGAAAGGCAATCCGAATGCCTTGTCATTTGAGGAATTAGTCTCTGTTCTGTTGCAGGAAGATCAGTCCAGGCAGAACAGGTCCATTATGCGTGTTGCAGATCAAGCTTTCCTGGCTAGTCAGAAGGGCAAAGGAAAATGGAGCTCTTCTACTAGTAAGCAGAAATCTGCAAATGCTGCACAATCGAAGAACCAGGATAAAGATGAGAAGAAATCAGAAAAGCAAAAATTGTTCTGCAAGTACTGTAAAGGAAATGATCATATTATAAAGAACTGTCCAAAACTGGCTGCTAAAGAGGCAAAGAAGAAAGAGGCTGGAATGGTTGTTGCAGAGGCCTCTACACCAAAAACAGAGTCTGCAAATCTTGTGCAGGAAGAAGAATGGGCGTTTACTACTGTCTGCAGTTTTGACCCATCTTCTCATGATCAGTGCATGTCTGCAGTAGACTCAGATGTTTGGTACTTTGACAGTGGGGCGACCAAACATATTACCTCGCAGCGCAGTTTCTTCTCTTCACTCGAGCCTGCCCCTACAGGGAATACTGTCACATGCGCCAATAACTCCTCTTATCCTGTTATGGGAGTTGGTAAGATCATTCTGACTACTGCTGATGGTAGTTCTTTCACTTTGTCAGATGCTTTATTTGTGCCAGGGATCAAAAAGAATCTGTTATCAGTTTCTGCATTAGCCAAGATTGGCTTGGTTGTGAAATTTGTTGATGACAGGTGTACAGTCCATGATCTCTCAAATGGCGATGTGATTATTGCTTCTGGCATTTTATGTCGTGGGCTGTATAAGCTCATAGACTATGAAAGATCTGTGAATGATTCGGCATGTGCAGTTCATGATTCTCAGGCTATGTCAGATGCAAAGCTTTGGCATGCACGCTTTGGTCATCTGAATTTTGCTAGTTTGTTACGCCTGCAGAAATCTGAAATGGTGTCCTCTTTGCCCAAACTTGAGGCACCTAGAAAACATGTTTGTGAAGGCTGTATTTTGGGCAAAATGCAGCGTTCTTCCTTTCCAAAAGATGGTTCAGTTCGGGCTATGCAGAAATTGCAGCTTGTACATAGTGATGTCTGTGGTCCTATGCAGACACCCTCTTTTGGAAATTACCTTTACTTCGTGACTTTCATTGATGATTTTTCCAGGCATGCATGGGTATATCCACTCAAAGCAAAGTCCGAAGTGTTCATGTGCTTCAAACAGTTTTTGGTTTTGGCTGAAAATCTGTCAGCATGTAAAATGGGCACCCTCCATTCTGATCGAGGGGGGGAATATATGTCTTCAGATTTTAATGCATTTCTGGCTGAACGTGGGATAAAACACCAGTGTACAGTGCCGTATACACCTCAACAGAATGGAGTTGCTGAACGAAAGAACAGGTCACTCATGGAGATGGCGAGGTGCATGGTCAAAAGTCAGGCTTTACCACATAGTTTCTGGCTTGAGGCTGTCATGTGTGCAGCATATGTACTGAACAGGTGTCCCACCAAAGCGTTGCAGTCTATCACTCCATATGAGGCTTGGCATGACCGCAAGCCATCTGTTGCTCATCTGCGTGTTTTTGGTTGTTTGGCATATGCATTAGTGCCTGAACAACATCGCAGAAAATTGGATGATAAGGCAGTAAAATGTATTTTTGTTGGGTACAGTTCTGAAAGTAAAGGCTATCGTCTGTATCATCCACAGACTAAACGCATTCTGGTTAGCCGCGATGTTGTCTTTGTGGAAGATGCTATTCAGCCATTGCTTTCATGTACTAAGGAGACATCTGTTAGCTCCAAAGACATGTATGATACTTTGATGCCTCTTTTTACAGGTGGACAGGCTAGTGCTGGTCCTAATGAGGCAACTTCTCAGCCTTTGCAGATTTCATATGATGATACAGATCATTCCATTTCTGATGCAGATTTACATGATGCACTTATTGATGAGAGAGCTGATATTGAGCAGGCAAAAACTATGCCAAAATGGTTGGTGCAGACTTTGCGTGACAGCAAATTAGATGCACCTTTGTCATATCGTACTCGTTCAGGCTCTCATAGTACCTCCTTTGCATCAGATTGCTATGCTATGGCTGCATCTAGTCTCTGTGATGAGAATGAGCCTGTTTCTTTTGATGAAGCACAAAATTCAGAAAATTGGATGGCTGCTATGCAATCTGAATATGATGCTATAATGAAGAATGGTACATGGTCTTTATGTGACTTGCCTCCTGGCAAGAAGGCCATTGGCACTAAGTGGGTATACAAGCTGAAGCGTAAACCTGATGGTACAGTTGATAGGTATAAGGCTAGGCTTGTTGCAAAGGGTTATGCGCAGGAAAGAGGCATTGATTTTGATGAGACCTTTGCACCTACATGCCGTATGACTACTGTTCGGAGCATTTGTGCACTTGCAGCCCATCATGGTTGGAATGTACATCAGTTGGACATTAAAACAGCATTTCTGAATGGTGACTTGCATGAAGAAGTGTATGTTTTTCAGCCCCGTGGCTTTGTGCAGAAAGGGCATGAAAACCAGGTGTGCAGGTTAAAGAAGGCGTTATATGGTTTAAAGCAAGCACCACGTGCTTGGTATGAGAAAATACATGCCTATCTAATTGCACATGGTTTTGAGAACAGTCCAACTGAAAGCACCTTATATGTTAAGCGTGCTAATGATGTGCTTCTGATCATTGTTGTCTATGTTGATGACATGCTGCTCACTGGTCCTATTGAGACACATATTGCTGATTTTAAGGCTGATTTGCATGCCTCATTTGAGATGTCTGATTTGGGGCATTTGCATCACTATTTGGGCATTCAGTTTATGCACGTTGATGGTGGAATGGCTTTGTGTCAAACGAAATATATTGACACATTATTGTAGCGTTTTGGCCTTGAAGACTGTAAGCCTATTGCCACTCCTATGGAGACAGGTTTACGATTGAGTCTTCATGATGCTGGAGATGCATTTGATGTTGTTCTCTATCAGCAGGCTGTTGGATGCTTGATTTACTTATGCATTACTCGGCCAGATATTCAGTTTGCTGTCTCACAGATGAGCAGGTTCATGCATTGTCCAGGAGTCACGCATTGGAAAGCGGTTAAGCGCATCTTTCGCTACTTGAGTGGTACTCGGCTACTTGGGTTGTTTTATCCCAAGGGGGGATCACTACCGCCAGATTTGCATGCTTTTTCTGACTCAGATTGGGCTGGTTGCTATGACACTCGTGTGTCCACCAGTGGTTTTTGCTTCATGCTTGGTAGCTCATGTATATCTTGGTTGAGCAAGAAGCAGCCTACTGTGGCCACTTCCAGTTGTGAGGCTGAGTATAGGGCAGCTTTCACAGCGACTGTTGAGTGTGTGTGGCTCAGACGCCTTATGGCTGATTTGGGTGTTGGCCAGTCTTCTGCCACCACCATCTTCACTGACAGTCAGAGCGCATTGGCAGTTGCGAGGAACCTTGTGTTCCATGCTCGCACTAAGCACATTGAGGTGCATTATCACTATGTCAGGGAGAGGTTCTCTGCTGGGGAGATCAGCTTGGCATATGTGCCCACGCAGGAGAACATTGCAGACCTTTTCACGAAGGCTCTACCTAGGGAGAAGTTTGAAGCTTTCCGCAAAGCTTTGGGCTTACTTCCTTTTGTGGAGTGATTTCCACATAGCTTGGCACTTCCTTATACATGAGTGCCAGCTCCTTGTTCACCGCATCACTCCCAGGGGGGATTTGTTGATATATTTAGGTAGTGATGTGTGTGAACACTCTAGGACTGCCGGGGCACTTTTTTCCCTCTTTAGGAGGTTTTTTTCCCCCGGCTTGTATATACGCCTATTGCCCTAATGGGCTACTAATCTTTGTACATTCTCTAGTAATACATTCAGTCTTGTGTGTTGTGCTCCAAGCTTCTTCTTCTTCCTTGTGCTGTTCGCGTGCTTCAGCAGACGTCTAACTCCAACATATCTGTTCAATTTGGAAGTTGTTCCCAAATGGGCAAATAAGTTGGTACCAGTCCTAACCTTTGGCCCTGCAAATAAGAATGTGAAAACATCACAAGAAGAAATTGTAAGATCACAAAAATATCACATATTGGCAGGAAGCATGTACAAACAAGATACTGAGGGTGTATTAGCTTGTTGTGTCGAGGATGATGAACATAGTAGTTGGTTGCAGCAAGCTCATGAAGGATTGCTAGGAAATCACTATTCTAAACAACGAACATTGCAGAATCTGAAGCGTCTAGGAGTGTATTGGCCTAGCATGGACAAAGAAATACATGAGTGGATTAAGAATTGTCCAATGTGCAGAGAGAGACCCCCAGTGGAGCATGCGACCCTTTATCAAGTGTCATTAATTCCAGATTGGAGTGCTCCATTGGTAGAGTTTATGAGGTCGGGAAGATTACCCAAAGAGGCTAGTCTAGCAAGAAGACAAAACATGGAGCAAGAGGCTCAAGGCTATGCCTTAGTAGGAGAGAACCTATACCGAAGAGGCAAAGATGGTTACTTAAGACTGTGCATTCATGAATCAGACTATTTAAAGGTCTTAGAAACTGCACACAGTGGTGTTGCAGGTGGACATTTTGGTCCTGACCGAGTGATCAAGACCATTCTATTCTCAAGACTTTGGTGGCCCACTCTTCATATGGATGCACATACCTATGTGAAGAAATGTGACACATGCCAACGTGCACAATATCCAGTTAGAAAAGACAAGATGCCCTTGAGGCCAATGATGGGAGGGCGTGCATTTTCCAAGTGGGGCATAGACTTCATAGGTCCTATTAACCCCCCAGCTAGAAACTCCCATGCAGAGTATATTATTGTAGCCACAGATTACCTTACAAAGTGGGTAGAAGTGAAAGACACAACAAAGAATGATGCTCAGACTACGGCTAAGTTCTTATTCGAGAATGTCTTCACGAGATATGGGCTACCAATAGAGTTAGTGAGCGATAGAGGCACACACTTCTTGAATGAAGTCATTGAAAATCTTCTCCAAGAATTCTTGGTGATACATAAGAAGTCTGCCCCCTATCATCCACAAGCTAATGGACAAGCCGAGAGCACCAATAAGATCCTCTGTAACGTAATTGACAAAACTAGTTTTGTAAATAATAAACGCTCTGATTGGGACAAACAACTTCATCATGCTGTTTGGGCTTATCGAGTTGCCTACAAAACGGTACTCAACGCCACCCCATTTCAGATGGTGTTCGGACAGAACGCTGTGCTACCATTAGATTTCTTAATCCCTGCCTTAAAAGTAGCACAAGAGTATGAGTGGAATGGACATGAATTGTCCTCTAGGATCTTTGATCTAGAACACTTAGGTGAGACAAGGTTACGCGCAGCAGCAGGCATCTATGCTGCAAAGAAAAGGCAAAAGGCATACTTCGATGCACACGTTAAGGATAAGGGATTGAAAGAGGGAGACCTAGTGCTGGTTTATACGCTAAAGCAACATGCTCATAAGTTGGAAAAAAGAGGATATGGACCCATGATCACTAATAGAATTTCCACTAGTGGTGCAGTTCAGTTGGCCACTCTAGAAGGAGATATCTTGCCAAACTATATTAGTGGCTGTAGAGTCAAGCTATATCAAGAACCTCTTACTGAGGATATGCTAATGAACCTCAACACTGCTAAGAAGCGAAAAGAAGAAGAGTTAAGAGTGAGAGAAGAAGCACAAGTAGAGGCTAGAGAGCACATAAGGTGAAATAAGTTAAGGCGACTAGGCCTAGATGTCAACTCAAAAGCTCCAAATATCACATGGATATGTGTCAAAAATCAGGCATTGCGACTTCTCAAGTCATTGACCGACGTCCATTCGTGACCATAGAGATAGGACAAGGAAAGGGTGCAAGGACTGTGAAAGCATTGATTGACTCAGGGGCAAAACTTGTGGTTGAACATCAATCCCATAGAAGCTTATCTCATAGGATTGGGAGGTGTGGAAACCCCTTGTTTGGGTGAGGTGGAACTTCCCATCTACCTGCAAGATGTTCCAATGAAAGTCAAAGTGCTAGTGTGTCAAGATGAGAACCTTACAGAACCACTTGTCTTAGGACAAGATTGGATTTATGACAATGCAGTCAACTTAAACCTAAGAAGTCAACTTCTTCAAGTTTGGGTCCAGGGACAATGCTTTACATTAGAACTAGAAAATGGCATGCTCACAAATCCAGATGTCACATCTTGTAGTTCTTCTAAGACTAATCATATGGAAGAAGAGGTTGTATGTGTCAAAAGCTCTATGATGCAGAAGGAGTCAATCGTGGAAGAACAGGTTCGAAGGCGGGTGGATCTTTCTTCTTCTCCAAAGAATCAAGTAGCCATAGTAGTGAGTCCACCACACAAGCAAACACAACCGGTCACGACAACTGCTACATCAAATAGAAAGACACCATTCGATAAGAAAGCAATTCTGAACATGAAGCAGATCTGGGTACGCAAAGGAGAGCAACCACCAGCCTTGCCCCCACAAATTCCATCTAGGCAAGCCAACCAGGCCAAAAGACGAAGGAAGCAGCTCGGACAAGCTCAATCACAAGGTATCCAACAAGTTTGGGTGCCTAAGAAGTTAGCTGCAGCTCAACAAGGGCAATTACAGATGTGGGTACCTAAGAAGCTCTTACATCTACAACAACCTATGTTCTCCTGCATGCGAAAGGTCTCAACAAAGAAGCCAAAAGGAGAAGACGGTAAGAACCACGTACAGAGACCGAAAGGAGATCAAATCAGCTCTTCAACAATAGTAGGAAGACGTACAAAAAGGATATGGGTTTGGAAGCCAAAAGTACAAGTAGCCTCCATCGAACCAAAGCACCAACCACACTGGATACCACAGTTCAGAAAGCATCCAACAAGGAAGACACCTGAAGTAATCTCTACAGTGCCAAATGTTGTTCTAAAATGGGTCCCTATCAAGAGGAAGGATCAGTGGTCATCTCAAGATCCAATGGATACCTCCAACAAAGATGACATCAACATCTGCAGGTGACATCAGGCCTCGACGAGCGACAACCATGTGCTCCTTGCACAACCCTATCTTTTGCACCATTCAGGTCATGCATTTCCAAAATATGCATTAATATAGGGCCACATTACACGGCCGTGCATAGACACACTTGAGAATCCCAGGCACAAGAGCACATTGACATATGTCAAAGATTTTTATTGATTGATAGTAAATTCTGTCTTCTTGTTTTGTGATATTGTTCCTATTAAATAAATTAAAAAAAAAAAAGAAAAAGAGAAAGAGAGGAAGAACTTGTTCCCAGGTTTGGCCCATGAAACATGAATGAGTCATGCTTAGTTGAAAGTGGAACCATCTATTACTGGGCATTTATCAGTTTGGATAGAAGGGTGTCTTGGCTAGCAGATGATATTATTGCTGCCTTATCTGGTAGATGTCAAGAACTTAGCATGAACATGGCATCCACACCTATGGTTTCCCCTTACCATGGTGGGAGTGAAGATCTTGAAGGTCCACAACTTGAGTGATGCTTAACTACTGCATGTATGAGAGCATCCAAGGAGATATTTGCAAGAGTTTGTTTGGTACCCCGAAAATCCTTGTCTCTATACTAGATGAGCAGACTCCTGCTTATGGTGAACTAAAGAGAATTTGTGAAACTAAGCTTGGTGTAGTCACCCAATGTTGTTTGTCAAAGAATATAAAGAAATTCAATTCTCAGTATTTGGCAAACGTTGCTTTGAAAAGAGAAGACAGAACCAGACACTCAAAAATTTTTTTTGGTGGACCAGCAACATGGACATTCATCAACAATGTTCCATCACAAATGCCGGGTATACAACATGAAGAGATAGACATCAATCAACCCTTCACCACGGTAAGTATCTTTACTCTGGCAACATCATAACCATGATAGATTAGGAAACCTCTTCGTCAGCATACCCTTGAGCACTTAGCTCAAGACCCGCAATTTTTGCACCATACTTCTTCCAATGCATTTCCCAAGTAAGCATGCATAGGGCTACATTACAAGGCCGTGCACAAGGCACATATTTTCCTTAACCCATGCACGAACACACTTACCCATCATCCATTATGGGTTATGAGTACTTGGCATGACTACTATGAACATCATCCTTGGAAGATTTGAGGTCATCAACGGAGACTCACAACAACACAGTCATGCTGGAATCCAAGGAAGAAGCACATATCAAGAGACTGCAACTTGCAAAGACTCGCAGTGATAGATGAAGAACCAGACACATCTGGAAGTCAGACGACTTTTGTTCATACAGAAGGGACACTCCCTCTCAAGGCACTACTTGGAACAACCACTACAACAAGGGTCTGTCAGGGATGACAGACTCGAGAGGGGGGGGAGTGTTGAAGCTCAAAGTCAAGGACAAAGCATGGAAGCACATCAAAAGGTGGACACACAAGGAAAGGGAGCAAGTAGGGAGCTCCAAGAAGTGTATGTCAAATTTTCAGAAGAATCTCCTACAAAACTAGTGATTTTCATCACTAAAAACCATTGTAAATACCATTATCTATTTTTATAACTCCATTTTATTCAAGCCGAGGAGTCCTCGAGCTTGAGGAGTATTAGAAGTACCATCGTACCAATTTTCATAATTTTTAGACTTCGTTTGAGCCCTCAAATAAGCCTTGGAACCTAATTTTTAACTAGGCCGGACACTAGGTTTGGACAGGGCCAAAACTAGTCAAAAAAACTATAAAAAGAGCTCGAGAGCTCATTTTTGAGGTTAGCTGGTGAGAGAATAGAGCTTTTGGAAGAGAACTCTTTTGCAATCGAAGCTTTCCATTGTTCCTCTCTTTGATCTTACTTTGTGCGAGTGTGCGTGTATGTGTGTGCATGTTTGTGTGCTTTCACTCACGCACTTGTGCCTTCACTTGCTCGTGGTCTTCATACCGGTCCTCACATCTCCGCGGATTGACAAGTAAAGGAGGTGGTGCTTACGCTTGAGCTACAGTGATGGTGTCATACTCATATCATATGCTAAATCTTGATTACCATGCTCGAATCTCAGGGTGTTCACATGTTGTGCCTTGACGCGACGGAAGACTTTGAATACTATCTGCATCATGTCAAATACTTTGATAGTCATATGTGCTGCTACATCATCCATTTATCATAATCGAGGGAGCCAATGGTGAATAGTTGCCATCATATATCCTATGGTGGGCGGTCCATGGGGTGGTGTGAAATACAGATAATTGAGCCAGTCCTGGCATTGCTTTTTGTTCTATACCTTGATTGCAAAAGCCTTCCAAGAGCGACGTCTTGGGATCGGTCCCCAACATGGGTTATACTTTAAATGGAGTGGTGCCTTGACCCATGTGCTCATCATTTCAGGATATTCCTGTAACAAATCTTGGCGCCAAGTTGGTTGAAAGATTGCACCTCTCAGTGCTTCCGGTGGCAAGTCTTCAGGCTCAAATTGAGTTGTGTGGGAGGGTTTCTTGCCTGTTTCCTTTTCGATGGCCAACTCATATTCTGCCATTAGCATAAAGTATGGCTTATATTGAAGTTCATGGTCGGAGATATATCGTCGGGGGGCTAGTTGAGCAAAATAAGGAGATTGTAAAATACGTTCCTCTATCATGGCCATTGCGTGTAACTAAGCTTCCACACATGCTGAGTGGGTCTTGCCAAGTTCTTCAATAGTCTTCATCCACATGGGGGTAGGGAGTTCAAATGTGGTCTGTCTTTCGATTGTGACACATCTACCTTGGATGGGTTGGGGTTTGTATGCTTCTTCAAAAGTGTCCTCCATCGGATAGTCACTGTTTCTTCATCTACGGGTAGTTCTGGTGGGGAATCTTGCCTAGGGGGTGCTTCATAAGCTGCTATCTATGTTTGAAGGGTCAATACATGGGCCCATAAAGCATTGAGTTCCTTGATGATCTCAAGAGATATGGCCGCAGGAGTTGGTGGTGCTTGCTGTACAAGTTCTCATGACTGTAATACTTTGTGTTCATCTTTTAGCTTCTCGTATTCCTCATTCATACTATCATAGTCCTCTAGTAGTCGGACATGATCTTCCAATAGTATCTTCATGGATTAGGAGGGGACAAATTTGAAACAACTAGGACTCAAGGGTTGGTCTGGTTGATCTAAAGCAGCTTCAAAGTTCTCTCTATTATGTTCCTGCAAATGTTGGTTCTCTTCTTTGGCAGCTGCGAGGTGGTGTCTGAGGAGACCCATGTTCCTAGTGAGCATCGCATTGCGAATGGTCTACGCCCTTAACAAATTGTCTATATCAGTAATGGCCTCTTTTGTCTTTTCTTCACTTTCTAGTTCAAGTTTGTGGTAGGCCTGGCGTAGCTCTTGGTAGCGGGTGTTAAGTGATGCATTCTCAATTTATAAAGAATTGAGATGTGACTGTAAGTCATTCGTGGTCTGCTGCACCGTCTGGTAGCTGGTGCCTAGAGATGCGAATTCATCTCTCACTTGCGTCATGCATGTGAACATTTTTTGGAATGCAGTGTGGATGGTGGGTGATAATATTAAGGATGGAGTGAGTGCAGATGTTGTGGGCATGGGTGTTGATGCAAGGGGGAAGGGAAATAGGGATGGGAAAGTGGATGCAGTGGTGACAGTGGAAAAATGTGATGTGCCTAAATGTGGTGGTGAAATGGATGAGGTGAGTGGTGGTGCAGTTGGTGGTGATATGTCCTTGTCACTGGATGTGGTATTGAATGCCATGATTGTGAATAGTGGAGTGATAGTCGGTGCGTGAGTGGGTGTGAAAATAGGGTTTACAAAGGTTATTAAGTAATTTACAGATGGGGTCTCTTGAACTGCTTGGTGGAGAGGGGAAAGAGGAAAGACAGTGGGTTGAGGAGGTGAGACGGGGGAGAAGGTCAATGGAGGTGGAAATGGGAATAGGGGTCTTGGAGGGGTGGGGAAGGAAGGAAAGGATGGATGGAGAAATGGACTGGATAGAAGGGTTGAAGTTCTAGGATGGGGGCTAGGTTGTGTAGGTGTGGAAAGGGTGAGAGGAATGGAGGCTACAAAGGCTTTTGCTATTGCACTATCGAAGGATGTGGATGGTCTGGGAGAGGCTAGGTGGACACGAGAGACTGGAGGGACAGGTGGTGAAAGAGGAGCGGTTGGAGTTGTGGGTACTTCGACAACAGTGGTGATATGTAGAGTAGAAGGGTGGGGCAGGGAGTCAATGATGATCGTTTCTTCTACCAAAGATTCTTCAGGAATGAGGTGGGCTTCCCTAATCTGGTGGGACGACTGAGCACCCATCAGTACATGAATGTATTGACCCGATTTTTATAGTAATCGAACTCGAGGTGGGTCAAACTATGGTAGTGGCTTTCTCTGCAAATATCGTAACCCTTCATTAGTGCCCATTGATTTAACTAGTCCCCTGAAACCTTGGATATAGGCTTCTTCAAAGCCTCCTGTGGTGAGTTCCTGTTCGACAAGCGCTTCTCTTTCTTCTTCAGATAGCTTTTTTGTGCCCAAACTGCTTGCATCATTCAGTATAGTTTCTTGATCGCCAATGTGTATGTCGCTGCTTCAAATGTCTCATCTTTGTACGTACTTGTGTCACCTTGGGTATCAGTGTGTTGTTCATGTTCATCAGTTTGCAAATTCTCTTCAGAGTCATGGCTCGCCTGACTAGCTTCATCATCTCCATCTTCGTCATCTGTTTCTGTCCTTTCTTCTTCTAAGCTGGATACTACTTGTCCTTGTGGTTGATCAGGGGAGTTGTAGGGTAACTTGGATGTTCGTACTCCTGAGAGAAAAATTGTCCTTTGGAAAACTGAAATTTGTTTGAAAAAAGCATTTGGCATTTCAAAGTCAAATGTAGTATTCATTGGTTCTGCTTCTAGATTGGGTATAGGGAAAGAAAACGCTTCTGCACCAATGGAGGTGGGGATTTCTGTTGCAGTGGTGGTAGGTTCCTGGATGGTGGTTGCTTAAGAGGTAACGGTATTGGTAGTACCTTTAGTGATAACAGGTCGTGACAATCGTATGTGAATGGGTTGTACCGGTGCAGGGGGTTTAGTAAGTGATTTCTCTGGAGAGGGTTGAGGTGACAAGGACTCTGGAATTTGGAGGCATGGGATGGATCCAGACATGTGTTTGCCAGCCCGTCCCTTGCTAGCTTTCCTGGCTTTCTTGGCTGTTCCTTTGAAATCCTTCAATTCTTCACTTGTCATAGCACGCTCTATTGGCAAGTCGTATGCCAAACACATATGAACAATGCACGTGAGAGCGCACCATCCATGGATGAGTTTCTTTCTCTCCCATCTCTATTGTGCTAAGTATAGCTGATCAATAATCCAACTTGCCAGATCTACCGTTTGAGGCCCAATACATGCTAAATACAGTCCAAACCAAATACTCTTGTGAGGCATAGTAAAATGATCTTGAGTTGGGAAGGCAAAGTGTTGCATACATATATGTAATGGCTTAGATAGCTCAGGTGTGATGACCCAAATGTCTTCCCATTTGATAATGTCACCATGCTTCATCGGCTCTGGAATCAGCCTTTCTCGCTCTATCGACGTGTGAATTCCATGGATCTTAATAGCGGCTTGAATCAAATCTTTTGTCAAGTAGAACTTTTTGAAAGGGGGGTCATTTACTAAAGACGGAAAATTAAAGTGCCCGACAAGTCCTTGTTCTCAGAGGCTATCAGAGTGGTCACTAGGTAGTAGCATCTATAGAAATCCAGTTTGGACAGTGGATCACTGAAGTATTCTATAAAACCTGCTTTCACCCAAACATGCTTTAAGTCTTCGGTATTTTGAAGTGTTTCAAATTCTCTAGAGAAGAACTGATACTTTCCCCATTTACTATTGTCGAAAGTCAATGTGGCATAAAAAATGAAGTCTGTGTCCGCCAAAGGTCCTGCTAAACCTTGAAACCAATGGGAATTTTGGTGAACTTTTTCAGTATATCCCCTGGGTGGATCATCGATTGGCATTGGTCCAGGGAATCCTTGAAATTCCAGTGGCTGCAATGTAGCATGTGGCTCTGCCAGTAATTCACCAATATTTACCATGGGTACACTGGGGCCAGCTTCAGACGGTCCTTCTGTCTGCATGATGAATGATGCAAATGTAGAGGAGATCTGCTACAAAAGATTAGCACATTAGCATAGAAATTAATCATGATCCCAATAAAGTGAGACCGCAATCCCTTTCCATAACCGATGTGTAACCTGTGTAGCCAAGTGTTGTGAGGTGATTTATGGAATGATTTTTGCAAACTAATGCATGTCTCTAGACACCTACATGCTTTAGATAGTGCATACATTGCTTGATGAGATGTTATTACAAGTGATGTTGGGTTATAGTGTGTGAATTTGAACAGAGTTTGTGAAGAGATGGATAGGTATGTGCTTGAAGATGAAGAGGTGTTGCAAAATCCTTGATTTACACCAGCCAAATGAACTCCAGAAGTATATGGTGGGCCCTTTTAGCTTGCCAATGGATGTATTAGACACCCTATGTACCTTGGAAGATCACTCTCAAAAAGATAGATCAAAACAGATAAGTTGGAGTTAGCTCAGAGGTGAAAACTTGCTATTCTTGGTCCATACACCTGTCCAGTGTTTTACATAATTCTCTGAGCACAGTAGCAATTAGCTTAAATCCTCTTGGGGAAGCCTAGGTAACTTAAAAAGATAACTTTCAAGAGTAATCTCATGTAAAATAATGAACCTCACACTGAGAATGAGTTTTAACAACTGATGACATCATCCCGATTTTCACAGGCTGCTACAGTTTGAGACCAGTGAGCAGAAAAATCCACATAACTCAAAATTTAGGAATCCAATGATTATGAAAATTTGTATGGTTATACAAGACAGTAAGCTTAATCCAACAAGATTTAAATCACTGAATTTGGATAAGTAACCACTGAGAAATGCCTCTGACAAGATGAGTGAAAAAGTCGGGTACCTGACAGAGAAGTGAAGATGAACAGACCTTGTTGACTTCAAATGAACATAACTGAAGATTGCACCATCCAAATGACATGAAAATTTGTGAGCATATAGTAGACTTACAGATCTAACTTTACCAAGTTAAATCACTGAAGATGATGCACCAAGCTTAGAGAAAACATCTCTGCAAGCTTACTGAGAAAACTGAGAGTAATGGCAGTGAGTAGTACACTTCACAAGAACATGGAAAGATGAACTCAAATAATCATGAAAATGAAAGTATATTGCTTGTAAAATACAATGACTTACTGATACATATGTGTGCCTTGTAATCACACCTTGATATGGCATAAAGCTCAGCTCTTGGAGGTCTTCACATAGGTCTCTCTAACCACGACTAAAACTGCCATCTATTTATAGTTGAGTTTGGGAGGTTAACTTCCCTCAATCACTCTCCAATCAATCAATGATTGATTTGATTCTCTACCTACCACAAATCATGAATTCGTGGCTCCTCTTTCCATTCTTGATCAAGTGGACTCAACCACTTAAGATTCTCTTACTTTTACATTAAGTAAACTCTTCAAAAGTTACAAGAGGTAGTTCACAAGTGAAGTTTACATAGTCTTCATTTTTAGCTTCTTCTAAGACTTTGTGAGACTCAAGCCAATACTTAGGCTTGTCATAGACTTGCTCCAACAGCTCCCCCTCAAGCCAAGTATGCTTGAGGTCTTCAATGTTCCAAGATTACCTGCAAACCAATCATAGCCTTGAATTTGCAAAGCTTTGTACCATCCAATGCTTTGGTTAGAATATCTGCACATTGTTGATGAGTGGACACATATGATATTTGAAGCTCTTTGCTTAGAACCTTCTCTCGTACATAGTGATAATGAACTTCAATATGTTTAGTCCTTGCATGAAAAATAGGATTAGCAGCCAAATGAATAGAACTCATATTGTCACCAAAAATAGTTGGAGTTCCAAAGTCCAATCCAAGATCTTTGAATAATGTCTTCATCCACATAGCTTCTTGTGTAGCTATGGCAAGACGTCTATATTCAGCTTCAGTAGAAGAGAGAGCAACTGTGGGTTGCTTCTTGGATGACCATGAAATAAGCTTTGAACCTGTAAAGGTAAGATAACCTGAAGTGCTCCTTCTATCTTCCTTGGAGCCAGCCCAATATGCATCAGAAAATAGCTTCAAACCTAAATCAGATACATAAGGATAATAAAGTCCTTCATTTATGGTTCCTTTGAGATACTTGAGAATCCTTTTGGCAGCATCCATATGTGGTTTCCTTGGTGTGTGCATAAATTGACTTAGCACGCTCACACTGTAACATATATCTACTCTTGTCAATGTGGCATAGTTGAGACTACCCACTAAACTTTGATATGATGTGATGTCCTCTATGAGTTCACCTTCATGTGAGCTCAATTTGTGATTGACCTCCATTGGAGTACCTGCAATCTTACAATCTTGCATCTTGAATTTTGCCAACATGTCCTTAATGTACTTCCTTTGAGTGACAAACAAACCATGATCTTTGTAGACAACTTCCAAACCTAGGAAGTAGGTAAGTGAACCCAAATCACTTATCTTGAACTCTTCTCTCATCTGATCTTTGATCTTCTTCATACCATCTGCATCATTTCCTGTCAATACAATATCATCTACATATACACATAGGTAGATGACCTCGGAATTACTCTTTTTAATAAAGAGTGAAGGATCTGCCTTGCTTGGTTGAAAGCCTTTGTCCTGCAAGAATGAAACAAGCCTGAAATTCCAAGCTCTTGGAGCTTGCTTGAGACCATACAATGCTTTGTTAAGTTTACACACATAATCAGGATAAACTTGATTCTCAAAACCAGGTGGTTGTGCCATATATACCTCTTCTGTTATCCAACCATTCAAGAATGCATTCTTTACATCTAGTTGAAGTATCTTCCAATTCTTGGAAGAGGCAATACTAAGCAAAACCCTAATAGTAGGCATCTTTGCCACAGGAGAGAAGGTCTCCTCATAATCGATTCCCTGAGTTTGTGCAAAGCCTTTTGCTACAAGCCTTGCCTTATACCTATTAATTGAACCATCAGAATTCTTCTTGAGTTTATAGACCCATCTTGAGCCTATTACCTTCATGGATGAAGTCTTGGGCACCAAATCCCAAGTGTTGTTTTCCTCAAGTGCTTCAATCTCTTCCTTCATTGCATGCTTCCATTTTGTTTTTGCTTTGGCCTCTTCGAATGATGATGGCTCCTCTTGGTTTATGTCCTGTGCTATGTAGATAGAATGTTTAGTTACTAATGAGGTGTCAAACCCATACCTTTCTGGTTTTCTCTTTTCCCTCATAGATCTTCTTAGGCCATGATGTGATGATTCTGCCTCATGTCCAAGTTCCTGCAATTTTGTTTTACCTTTAGACTTCCATGCTTTGATCTTTTCCATTTTAGATTCTTCATCATCCTCCGAGGTGTCTTGTTCTTCAATCTTTGATTGTTCTCTTCCAAGCTTTGGAAAATCTTCTTCAAGAATATATGGTAAATTGATCTTCCTGCATGAATCTTCATACCATGAATTGTTCTCATCAAAAACTACATCTCTGCTTACCAAGAATCCTTTGTTGGTAGGGTTGTATAACCTGTAGCCCTTTTGATTGTTGTCATATCCAATAAATACACACCTTTCTGCCTTTGGATCCATCTTGCCTCTAACCTGTGAAGGAACATGAGCAAAAGCAATACATCCAAAAATTTTACAATGATCTAAGCTTGGTCTTCTTCCATTCCAAGCCTCATATGGAGTCATCCCATCAAGGGATTTTGGAGGCAACCTGTTAATCAAGTAAGTGGCTGTAGATACAACCTCAGCCCATAAGTAATTAGGTAAATGCTTTTCATTTAACATAGACCTTGCAGCTTCAACAATTGCCATATTCCTTCTTTCTGCCACTCCATTTTGCTCAAGTGTGTACCTTGTAGTTACCTCTCTTTTGATTCCTCTTTCTTGAAGAAAAGAATCAAAATCATGGGAGAAGTATTCTCCCCCTCCATCTGATCTTAGCCTTTTTAGTGATTTACCTGTTTGGTTCTCCACAAGAGCCAAATATCTTTTGAAACATGAAAAAACTTCATCTTTGTGTTTCATAAAGAATAGGATAGTCCATCTACTGCAATCATCAATAAAGGAAACATAATACCTTGATCCAGATATTGAAGCTTCCTTGGTAGGTCCCCATACATCTGTATTAACCAACTCCAGGAGATCTCCATGCATATAACCTTTCTTCATGAATGGTAACCTGTGAGACTTTCCAAATTGACATGCACTACACTTATAAAATCATATGTTGTTTTGACAAATTAGGAAGTCCAAGTACACTTTGGTCCCTGCAGATTTGCTTTAATGACCTTTCACCAATATGTGCTAACCTTTTGTGCCATACTTCCAATTCTGTGAGTGTCTGACTACCATAATTAAAGAGAGCAATGTTTCTAGTGTCCTGTAATTCAAATGTGAACAATCTACCTGTCTTTTCACCTTTTGCAATTTTTCTGAATCCTTGACTTGGATCTTCAACAAATGCTCCTGCCTTTGTGAACCTGACTTGCAACCCTTTCTCTACTATCTGCCCAACACTTATCAAATTCTTTGTAATGGTAGGGACATAGAGTACCTTACTGAGTAGGTTGATGTTTCCATCAGGTGCTTTGACATTGCCTATTTTCTCCACAGGATGTTTTGTATCATCTCCTGTTTGTACCTCATGCTTATTCCTTGGATCTTCTTAATCTGATAGGAGTGCCACATTTCCTGCCACATGATTTGAACAACCTGAATCTATGTAGAAAACATGCTCATCAGATTTACCTTGTGGCATAGCCATGTTCATGATCAATAATGAATCCTCTTTGTTTGAGTCTACTGTGTAGTTACTGTAGTCTCTCCTTCCTTTGTAGCCTCCTTGATAGTTTGAATGATTGTAGTTGTTGTAGTTGCCATGATAGTTGTTGAACCTTCCTCTTGAGTAGCCATAACTTCCTCTATTGTATCCTCTGCCTCTTTGATTCCTGGAATTCCTAAAACAATTTTCAGTTGTATGATTGGTTAATCCACAAATCGAACATGAGTTGGAGTCTTGGGATCTCCCCCTGCCTTGTCTACCTCCTCTTCCTCTACCTCTGCCACGTCTTCCTCTACCTCTGCCACATCTTCCTCTACCTGCATAGTTAGCTTGATATGTACTGCTTCATCATCCACTTTCTTTGCCTTTCCTTTGTTATCTTTAGACTTGCTTTTATCAGTGTATAAAGCTGAAGATTGATTACCTTAAGAGCTTTCTCCATTTTTGATAAGCTTTGCCTCTTGAGTAAGTAGTTGTCCAATGAGTGTGTTGAAATCAGGTAGATGCATGTCCATGTACAAATCCATAGCTGTGGTGAATGCTTCCCACTTGTCATCTGCCTTCAAGCCATTGATGACCTGCCTTACAATTTGCTCTTCATCTGTTACCTCTCCAATGCTTCCCAACTGATCCGTTATGTCCTTGAGCTTTGTGACAAAATCAGTCACATTTTGTTTGGGAGCCTTCTTGAGAGTTGTGAAATCCAGCCATAGTTGATGCTTCCTAGCTTTAGTACTTGAAGAAAAGAAAGCTTCAAGTGCATCCCACACTTCTTGAGATGTCTTACAACTTCTAATGTGAGGCAACAAAAAATCTGAGATAGAGTTGAGGAGATAAGACCTTGCAAGTGCATCCTTGGAGCACCATGTGCTCAATCTTTCTTGCTCTTCTTGTGTTGGTTGACTTTTGTTCTTGAAACTTGGCATAACTTCATCTCCAGCCACATAACCATATAAACTTCTACCTTGGAGATAAGCTTACATCCTTAATGACCAAGCTGAGTAGTTACCTCTGTCTAATTTGTCAATTGATGAAGGAAATCCATCTGCCATGTTGTCCAACCTCGCTCTGATACCACTGTGAAGAGATGGATAGGTATGTGATTGAAGATGAAGAGGTGTTGCAAAATCCTTGATCTACACCAGCCAAATGAACTCCAGAAGTATATGGTGGGCCCTTTTAGCTTGCCAATGGATGTATTAGACACCCTATGTACCTTGGAAGATCACTCTCAAAAAGATAGATCAAAACAGATAAGTTGGAGTTAGCTCAGAGGTGAAAACTTGCTATTCTTGGTTCATACACCTGTCTAGTGTTTTACATAATTCTCTGAGCACAGTAGCAATTAGCTTAATTCCTCTTGGGGAAGTCTAGGTAACTTAAAGAGCTAACTTTCAAGAGTAATCTCATAAAAAATAATGAACCACACACTGAGAATGAGTTTTAACAACTGATGACATCATCCCGATTTTCACGGGCTGCTACAGTTTGAGACTAGTGAGCAGAAAAATCAACATAACTCAAAATTTAGGAATCCAATGATTATGAAAATCTCTATGGTTATACTAGACAGTAAGCTGAATCCAACAAGCTTTAAATCACTGAATTTAGATAAGCAACCACTGAGAAATGCCTCTGACACGATGAGTGAAAAAGTCGGGTACCTGACACAGAAGTGAAGATGAACATACCCTGTTGACGTCAAATGAACATAACTGAAGATTGCAACATCCAAATGACATGAAAATTTGTGAGCATATAGTAGACTTATAGAGCTATCTTTACCAAGTTAAATCACTGAAAATGATGCACCAAGATGAGAGAAAACATCTCTGCAAGCGGACTCAGAAAACTGAGAGTAATGGCAGTGAGTAGTACACTTCACAAGAACATGGAAAGATGAACTCAAATAATCATGAAAATGAAAGTATATTGCTTGTACAATACAATGACTTACTGATACATATGTGTGCCTTGTAATCACACCTTGATATGGCATAAATCTCAGCTCTTGGAGGTCTTCACATAGGTCTCTCTAACCACGACTAAAACTGCCATCTATTTATAGTTGAGTTTGGGAGGCTAACTTCCCTCAATCACTCTCCAATCAATCAATGATTGATTTGATTCTCTACCTACCACAAATCACGAATTCATGGCTCCTCTTTCCATTCTTGATCAAGTGGACTCAACCACTTAAGATTCTCTTACTTTTACATTAAGTAAACTCTTCAAAAGTTAGAAGAGGTAGTTCACAAGTGAAGTTTACATAGTCTTCATTTTAAGCTTCTTCTAAGACTTTGTGAGACTCAAGCCAATACTTAGGCTTGTCATAGACTTGCTCCAACAGAGTTCAGTTGTGAATGATTTACTACAAGGATGGTGTTCAATCGGGGTGGGAGTAATGTTAGACAATGGGTTTTGAGGAGACAGTTGGATACATTTTGATATCCATTTCCTAGGAGTTGCTGAGCGGGTGGTATGTTTTTGCTAGTGGACAAAAGGTGATATTGGATGTTGTGGTGTTGAGGGGTGAAAATATTTTTGAGGGTTATATATTACATGGCTTGAGTATTGAGCCATGATACACTGTTTGGGTACCCAAATCTATCTGGGTGTGGGCTGATGGGTTAAGTACTTCTTGGCAATTCAAATCTATCGATTGTTCATACTTGTAGAAGAAGTTCGAGGAGACGTTCAATACTGCTTCTGCTTCTGCCTTAACTTCTTCCTGTCATTGTCTGCATTGTTGAGAACTACTGCTGCGTTTTGTCCTTTTGGCACCCATACTTGTTTTATAATGCTTGCTTTGTGGTGTTGATACTGCTTTCCTCCTTGTGTCCTTTGAGATGGTCATCGGTTTGGGTTCCTTCGTTGTGGTTGACTTCTTGGTGGTTGAGGTTGAGAGGTCGGATGGACACTCTACTTTGGAAAAGAAGGGAGGTCCAACACTTGCAAGACTTGCCCACTAGGAAGTGCTTCGTTTTGTACCATTAATCTAAGCCAGTCCATAGTAAGTATGGAAGGATGGGCACCGCAGGGTGTTGCGCCCATGTGTTCGCTGATACAATCCACATGACCGCGGATGCAACCCACCTGATCGTTAATGGTCCCTATTTGGCCAACCGGTTGGGTGGTGACCCCTTCTAATTTGTAGGAAGACTAGGGGAAAATCTGTTGACATTCATCTGAATGGAAAATGTCCATTGCCAAGCCCTTGAGGGTTGGGGTAGATGTAACATGACTTATCTGGCCAAAGATCTTCCGGTCCTCCGTCGCATGCCTTTCATATGGTATAGGGTTACATACCTCAAGCGGATCATTGTTAGGAAAGTCAAGCCGTATCACTCGCTGCTGATCTAAGGTTCCAATCTGTAGGGAGCCTTGTCTAAGATTTAGGTCCATTGAGAGATCGTATAGCCAATCTTGGCCAAGGATTAGGGGTTCTATCAGGTCTTCGTCATGGCCCAATAGTAGCTTCGCTGTCATGGTCACATCATGTATGAGGATAGGAAGGTCCACCTCACCCATGCAAGGGGTTTCCATGCCTCCTAGCCCTTTGAGGTATGCCTCAACTGGTCGCATTTCTATTCCTAAGTCCTTATAGTGGGACCATCTAATCGCACTAGTCGCAACACCTGAGTCAATTAAAGTCTTGAGCTAATGGAAAGGGTTGTCATGCTCTAGCCTGACTGTAATGAATGGTCTCATGTCCACTATGCTAGGAAGAGTAATTGACTTTGCTTGACACATGGCCATGGGGTATCTCGGTGTTGTTTCCAGATGGCTATAATGTTCTCTCCCTAGTCCTTGTCTTCTTAGCTTCATGCGCTTAATGCGTTCTATAGCTTCTACCTGAGCTTCAGCTCGTATTCTATTTTCTTCCTCCTTATGCTTCTTTGCCAACATGAGTCGTCTAAGCATGTCCTCAGTAAGAGGTTCCTGATAAAGCCTGACTCTATATCCACTAATGTAATTAGGTGTTATGTCTCCTTCTAGGGTGGCTAATTGTATTGTTCCATTTGTCGAGAGTCTCTCTGTCTCAGACTTGTGCGCGCATGAGAAGTTTTTTTTGGTGTCCTCTTCTCTGCGATCGGGGACTCCTCTGTACTCGGAGATTTTTGACAGTCATCCATCCTTAAAGTCTGTGTCTCTCCAAAACTCACGTTGAAGGAGTGCTCGAAGCAGTTGGATCAATTTCTATAGTCGCGATGGAGATAGTCCATGTCCTCAGCAACCAAAACTAAACTATCTTAAGAATGATTCTGCTGTTGTTGCATTTGTGATTGTCGCTGCTCTCCATAAACCTCTCTTCATTGCGCTCCACATCACTCGACTTCATTCATTCATTCTCCGGTCATGACAGCCCATTCAATCGATCTCTGTGATTGACTACCTTGCATTTGTGATTGACAGCCATGCTGCTTATGACAGCCGTATGGGGCCATCGCTCTCTCTTTCTCTTCCGCAAGGAGACAATGCTCCTCGGACTGTTAGAGTCTGATCCTTTTCTGGGTGAACTCTCGACTTTGCTATTGCTAAGAGATGACATGCCCAGCTTGCCACCGTCTTCATTTGAGATGATGCGGAGCCATCCTTCTCATGTGCACGAACAAGTTCACCTCGTCTCTATTGCAATGAACTATAGCTGCATGCAACCACATGTTGAGCTCATCTTTAATAAACATACGTTTAGAGAACTACAACCCACCATGCTTCTGCTACAAAGGGTCTTTTCATCACTTTTTGTTGATATATTTAGGTAGTGATGTGTGTGAACACACTAAGATTGTCAGGTCACTTTTTTTCCTCTTTAGGACGTTTTTCCTCAGCTTGTATATATGCCTATAACCCTAATGGGTAAATTATCTTTGTACATCCTAGTGATAATACATTTAGTATTGTGTGTTGTGCGCCAAACTTCTTCTTCTTCCTTGTGTTGTTCACGTGCTTCGTAAACCTCAAACTCCAACAATTGGTATCAGAGCAAGTCGTCGCTTCGTCTAGGGCATCGTCGATACCTCTTTGGTCATAGTTTGAGAATCACACAAAATTTGGTGAGCATACTCAGGATGATTAAAAGATCAAAATTGCTCCTCTTTGTGTATCGAAATCGCGATCTGAGCTCGTTTCGGCCTCCGAACGCACTATCATAGTGCTTATGTAGGCAATCTCACCTTTTTGTGCCAAAGATATATATACAAGTTTCGCTTATATAAGCATCTCGAAGTTTGCTATAGGCTTAGCAGATCTCGACAGGGTAGTTCTGTTTAAATTTTTGAGATACAATCATTTTTCTGCATCAGGGTATTTTATTTAGTGGCCATGGCTGAAAGCAGTGATGTATTCCATACATCGGTTGTTGAGAATAAGTTGGATGGTACTAATTATCCATTATGGGCGTATATGATCTATCCTATCTTGGTTGCAAAAGGAATGTGGAGTATTGCGCACGGTGTTGAAAAGCATCCTATTACACCTGCAAACATAGTTGTTGGAGGTTATGCACACGGCATTGAAGATGATAATCATGTTCCTGTTCGTATTACGGTTCCTGCTGCACCTATTGTAGAGCAAATTCACTGAGATGGCAGAGATGCTCAGGCACATGCATTGATAGCCTTGTCTATCAAACGTGCCATTATTCCTCACATTCGCTCTTGTAGAACAACTAAGGATGCTTGGGATACACTTACCACTTTATACCACGCAAGGAATGAGGCTCGTGTTTCTTACCTCTAAAAACAATTGGAGAGTTAGCACATGAATGAAGATAATTCCATGGAAAGCTTTTTTACAAACATCAAAGATTTGAAAGAACAGTTGATTTCTGCTGATGAAGTCTTACCTGACAGTTCACTTGTGTAGACTATTCTGAATGGTTTTCTTGATTCATATAAGAGTTTTGTTTCTACTCTTCGTTTGATGATGAAAGAGAGAGAAAATGTCTTAACATTTGAGGAGTTAGTCTCTGTTCTATTGCAGAAAGATCAATCTAGGCACAAGAGGTCAATTATGCGTGTTCCAAATCAAGCTTTCCTGGCTAGTCAGAAGGGCAAAGGTAAATGGAGCTCTTCTAGTAGTAAACAAAAATCTGCTAATTTTGCACAATCAAAGAAAGATGACAAAGATGAAAAGAAAACAAAAAAGCAAAAATTGTTATGCAAATATTGTAAAGGAAATGATCATGCCATGAAGAGTTGTTTAAAAATGGTTGCTAAAGAGGCAAGAAAGAAAGAGGTTGGAATGGTTGTTGCAAAGGCCTCTACACCTAAAACAATATGCTAATCTTGTGCAAAATAAAGAATGGGTATTTACTACTGTTTGCAGTTATGATCCATCTTGTCATGAATAGTGTATGTCTGTAGTAGACTTAGATGTTTGGTACTTTGATAGTGGGGCAACCAAACATATTACCTCGCTACACATTTTTTTCACTTCAGTCAAGCCTACCCCTACAGGGAATACTGTCACATGCACCAAAAAATCTTCTTATCCTATTATGGGAATAGGTCAGATGCTTTATTTGTGCGAAGGATCAAGAAGAATCTGTTATCAGTTTCAGCTTTAGCCAAGATTGTCTTGGTTTGATGTATAGTTCATGATTTGTCAAATAGCGATGTCATTATTTCTTCTGGCATTTTTATGTCGTGGGTTGTATAAGCTCATAGACTATGAAAAATTTGTGAATGATTCAGCATGTGTAGTACATGATTCTCAAGCTTTGTCAGTTGCAAAGCTTTGGCATGCATGCTTTGGTCATTTGAATTTTGCTAGTTTGCTATGCCTATAGAAATCTGAAATAGTGTCTTCTTTGCCCAAACTTGAGGGACCTCGTAAGCATGTCTATAAAGGCTGTATTTTGGGCAAAATGCAGCGTTCATCATTCCCAAAAGATGGTTCAATTTGAGCTAATAAAAAATTGCAGCTCGTTCACAGTGATGTTTATGGTCCTATGCAGACACCATCTTTTGAAAGCTATCTTTACTTCATGACTTTCATTGATTATTTTTCCAAGCATGCATGGATATATCCATTGAAAGAAAAATCCGAAGTATTTATGTGCTTTAAATAGTTTCTGATTTTGGTTGAAAATTTGTGAGCATGTAAAATGGACAACACCCTCCATTCTAATTGAGGGGGGAATATATGTCTTCTGGTTTTAATGCATTTTTGGCTGAACATGGGTTGAAACATCAGTGTACAATGCCTTATACACCTCAATAGATGTAGTTGTTGAATGGAAGAATAGGTCCCTCATGGAGATGGCAATGTGTGTGGTCAAGAGTCAGGCTTTACCACATTGTTTCCGGCTTGAGGTTGTTATTTGTGCAACATATGTACTTAACAGGTGTCCCACTAAAGCATTGTATTCTATCACCCCATATGAGGCTTGGCATGGTCGTAAGTCATCTGTTGCTGAGCAGTGAAATGTATTTTTGCTGGGTACAATTTTGAAAGCAAGGGCTATCATTTGTATCATCCATATATTAAACGTATTTTGGTTAAAGTCATGATGTTGTTTTTGTGGAAGATGTTGTTCATCCTTTACTTTCATGTATGAAGGAGACATTTGTTAGCTCCAAAGATATGTATGATACTTTGTTACGTACTTTTACAGGTGGAAAGTCTAGTGCTAGTCGTAATGAGGCAACTTCGCAGCCTTTACAGGTTTCATGTGATGATGCAGATCATTCCATGTTTTATGTAGATTTACATGGTGCACTTGCATACCGCACTCCTTGATGCTTTCATAGTGATTCTTTTACTACTATGTTCATCATCCTCGACACAACAAGATACTGAAGGTGTATTAGCTTGTTGTGTCGAGGATGATGAACATAGTAGTTGGTTGCAGCAAGCTCATGAAGCATTGCTAGGAAATCACTATTCTAAACAACGAACATTGCAGAATCTGAAGTGTCTAGGAGTGTATTGGCCTAGCATGGACAAAGAAATACATGAGTGGATTAAGAATTGTCCAATGTGCAGAGAGAGACCCCTAGTGGAGCATGCGACCCTTTATCAAGTGTCATTAATTCCAGATTGGAGTGCTCCATTGGTAGAGTTTATGAGGTCGGGAAGATTACCCAAAGAGGCTAGTCTAGCAAGAAGACGAAACATGGAGCAAGAGGCTCAAGGCTATGCCTTAGTAGGAGAGAACCTATACCGAAGAGGCAAAGATGGTTACTTAAGACTGTGCATTCATGAATCAGACTATTTAAAGATCTTAGAAACTGCACACAATGGTGTTGCAAGTGGACATTTTGGTCCTGACCGAGTGATCAAGACCATTCTATTCTCAGGACTTTGGTGGCCCACTCTTCATATGGATGCACATACCTATGTGAAGAAATGTGACCCATGCCAACGTGCACAATATCTAGTTAGAAAAGACGAGATGCCCTTGAGGCCAATGATGGGAGGGCGTGCATTTTCCAAGTGGGGCATAGACTTCATAGGTCCTATTAACCCCCCAGCTAGAAACTCCCATGCAGAGTATATCATTGTAGCCACAGATTACCTTACAAAGTGGGTAGAAGTGAAAGCCACAACAAAGAATGATGCTCAGACTACGGCTAAGTTCTTATTCGAGAATGTGTTCACGAGATATGGGCTACCAATAGAGTTAGTGAGAGATAGAGGCACACACTTCTTGAATGAAGTCATTGAAAATCTTCTCCAAGAATTCTTGGTGATACATAAGAAGTCTGCCCCCTATCATCCACAAGCTAATGGACAAGCCGAGAGCACCAATAAGATCCTCTATAACGTATTGACAAAACTGGTAAATAATAAACGCTCTGATTGGGACAAACAACTTCATCATGATGTTTGGGCTTATCGAGTTGCCTACAAAACGGTACTCAACGCCACCCCATTTCAGATGGTGTTCGGACAGAACGCTATGCTACCATTAGATTTCTTAATCCCTGCCTTAAAAGTAGCACAAGAGTATGAGTGGAATGGACATGAATTGTCCTCTAGGATCTTTGATCTAGAACGCTTAGGTGAGACAAGGTTACGCGCGGCAGCAGGCATCTGTCACTCTAGCACAATGGTGAGTACCAACGTGAGGAGATACACCTCATAAATGTCAATCCGTGGAGACGTGAGGACCGGTATGAAGACCGTGAGCAAGTGATGGCACAAGTGCGTGAGTGAAAGCACACAAGCATGCACACACATACACACACACGCGCACAAAGTAAGAGCAAGGAGTGGAACAATGGAAGATCTTCGATTATACAAGAGCTCTCTTACAAAGCTGAAATCTACAACAGGCTAACCTAAAAAATGAGCTCTCCAGCCCTTTTTATAGTTTTTGAGTGGTTTTGGCCCTGTCCAAACCTAGTGTCCGGCCTAGATAAAAAATAGGTTCCAGGGCTTATTTGGGGGCTCAAACGGAGTCTAAAAATTATGAAAATTGGTAGGATGGTAGTTCTAATATCCTCAAGCTCGAGGACTCCTTGGCTTGAACAAAATGGAGTTACAAAAATGGAAAATGGTATTTACAATGGTTTTTAGTGATAAAAATCACTATTTTTGTAGGGATTTCTTCTGAAAATTTGACAGGTGCTTCTTGGAGCTCCCTACTTGCTCCTTCTTCTTGTGTGTCCACTTCCTTGATGCACTTCCATTCTTTATCCTTGATCTTGAGCTTCAACACTCCCCCCCCTCTTGAGTCTGTCGTCCCTGACAGACCCTTGTTGTAGTGGTCGTTCCATGTAGTACGTTGAGAGGTAGCGTCCTTTGCGTCCAATAGGGGCGATCCCTCTTCCCAATGTATCCTGGTCGTTTGTCTGATTCTTCACTTTGCCACTGTTATCTCTTGCAGTTTGTAGTCGCTTTGTACGTACTTCTGCCTTGTATTCCATCTGGATGGTGCATTTGTGAGTTTTCCAAAACTGCTAGCTGCTCGAAGGAGGTGGTCAATGTTGATTATGAGCAACTCTCGGTGGTGGATGGCTTCCTTGCTCTTGTTGTTGTCATGTTGATGTCGTCTGGTTCTTCCCAAGATGGCTTTTCATAGTTTTCATGCCAAGTACTTGTAACCCATAATGAATGGTGGGTAAGTGCATTAGTGCATGGGTTGAACAAAATATGTGCCTTGTGCATGGCCTTGTAATGTGGCCCTACATATGCGTACTTGGAAAATGCATGGCAAGAAGTATGGTGCAAGAGATTGGGTCTTGAGCTAAGTGCTCAAGGGTATGCTGACGAAGAGGTTTCCTAATCTATCATGGTTATAGTGTTGTTGAAGCATACACGTCTTACCATGGTGAAGGGTCTGTTGATCTTCATCTCTTCGTGTTGTAGTTCCATCATGGTGTTTGACCGTCAGCTTGTCCTTTTTGTTGAGGGATGTCCTTGCTGGAAGTTTGCTGATGAGCATTTTCAAGCACATAGTCCTCTTCTATGCCTTTTTTTTTTTTTTGGAACACGATGGCATCAAACAAGAAGAAAGAGGTTAGTATCAATAACATATTTTACATGTGACAATTTGTGTCTCATGTGCCTGGGATATTTCAATTGTGTCTATGCACGGCCGTGTAATGTGGCCCTATGTTGATGCATACTTTGGAAATGCATGACCTGAATGGTGCAAAAGACTGGGTTATGCCAAAGGCACATGGTTGCTGTTGGTCGAGGCTTTGATGTTACTTGCATGCTAGATGAATTCTTTGATTGGAGGTGTCGATTGGATCTCGAAATGATGTAATCCTCCGGGTTGGAATCCATTTTGGAATAGGGTTTGGTACTGTAGAGATCACCTCAGGCCACCTCATCTTTGGGTGCTTTCCAAACTTTGGTATCCGGTGTGGTTGGCCTTTTGGTTCCGTGGATGTTGTTGGTGCTTTTGGCTTCCAAACCCATATCCTTGATGATTGCCTGCTTATTTTTGCAGAGGGGTTGAGTTTATCTTCTTTGGGTCTTTGTGCATTGTTCTTACCCTTTCCTCTCCTTGGCGTCTTTGTTGAGACCTTTTGCATGGTGGGGAGCAAAAGCCGTTGTGCATGTAAGAGCTTCTTAGGTACCCATATCTGTAATTGCCCTTGTTGAGCTATCGCTAATTTCTTAGGCAGCCAGATTTGTCGGAGATCTTTCGGTTGAGATGGCCCTGGTCGCTTATTTCTGGTTTTCACATGGTTAGCTTGCCTGGGTGGAAACTGTGTAGGCAAGGTTGATGGTTGCTCTCCCTTTCGTACCCAGATCTGCTTCATGGCCGGAGATATTTTTTCTTTGAATTCTCGTTGTTTGTTTGACATAGTGGTCGTCATGTATTGTTTCATTTGCCTTTGTGGTTGAGTGGTGATGGCCTTTGTCTTTATACAAGAGGATTCAACTTGCCTTTGAGTCCTTTCCTCTGTGACCGAGACCTTCTGGGTCATAGAGCTTTGGACACACTCAACATCTTGTGCGTGAAGATTGGTCTTAGAGGAACTAAGAGTGTGTGTGGTGCCGTGATCTATGAGCATGCAATTCTCTAATTCTAATGTGATGCATTGTTCCTGTACCCAAACTTGAAGAAGTTGACTTCTTAAGTTCAAGTTGACGGCATGGTCGTAAATCCAATCTTGACCCAAGACAAGTGGCTCTGTGAGGTCCTCATCATGACACACTAGCATTTTGACTTGCATTGGAACATCATGAAGGTAGATGGGAAGTTCTACCTCTCCTAAACAAGGGGTTTCCACGCCACCTAAACCTATGAGATAGGCTTATATGGGCTTGATGTTCAATTGCAGGTCGTGGTAGTATGAAAGTCTAACTGCACTAGTGGCTGCTCCTGAGTCAACCAATGCTCTCACCGTCCTTACACTCTTTCCTTGTCCTAGTTCTATGGTCACAAAGGGACGTCGGTCAATTATTCGAGAAGTAGTTAGGTCCGATTTTTGGCACATGTCCATGTGATATTTGGGAGCTTTTGTGTTGACATCTAGGCCTAGTCGCCGTAACTTATTTCTTCTGATGCGCTCTCTAGCCTCTGCTTGTGCTTCTTCTCTAACCCTTAACTCCTCTTCTTTTCGCTTTTTAGCAGTGTTGAGTCTCATGAGCATTTCCTCTGTAAGAGGTTCTTGATATAGCTTGACTCGGCATCCACTAATATAGTTTGGTAGGATATCACCTTCTAAAGTGGCCAATTGAACTGCACCGCTAGTGGAGAGTCTATTAATGATCATGGGTCCATATCCTCGTTTCTCCAATTTGCGGGCATGTTGCTTTAGCGTATAAACCAGCACTAGATCTCCTTCCTTCAATCCTTTATCCTTTACATGGGCATCAAAGTATGCCTTTTGCCTTTTCTTTGCAGCATAAATGCCTGCTGCTGCTCGTAGCCTCGTCTCACCTAAGCGTTCTAGATCAAAGATCCTGGAAGACAACTCATGTCCATTCCACTCATGCTCTTGTGCTACTTTCAAGGCTGGGATTAGGAAGTCCAATGGTAGCACGGCATTCTGTCCAAAGACCATCTGAAATGGGGTAGCATTAAGTACCGTTTTGTAGGCAACTCGGTATGCCCAAACAGCATGATGAAGTTGTTTGTCCCAATCAGAGCGTTTATTATTTACAAGTTTTGTCAATACGTTACATAGGATCTTATTCGTGCTCTCGGCTTGTCCGTTAGCTTGTGGGTGATAGGGGGCAGACTTCTTATGTATCACCATGAATTCTTGAAGGAGATTTTCAATGACCTCATTCAAGAAGTGCGTGCCTCTATCACTAACCAACTCTATTGGTAACCCATATCTAGTGAACACAGTTTCGAATAAGAACTTAGCCATTGTTTGAGCATCATTCTTTGTTGTGGCTTTTACTTCCACCCACTTTGTAAGGTAATCTGTGGCTACAATAATGTATTCTGCATGGGAGTTTCTAGTTGGGGGGTTGATGGGACCTACAAAGTCTATACCCCACTTTGAAAATGCACGTCCTCCCATCATTGGCCTTAAAGGCATCTCGTCTTTTCTTATCGGATATTGGGCACGTTGGCATGTGTCACATTTCTTCACATAAGTATGTGCATCCATATGAAGAGTGGGCCACCAAGGTCCTGAGAATAGAATGGTCTTAATTACTCTGTCAGGCCCAAAGTGTCCACCTGCAGCACCGCTGTGTGCAGTTTCTAAGACTTTCAAATAGTCTGATTGATGAACGCATAGTCTTAAGTATCCATCTTTGCCTCTCCGATATAAGTTGTCTCCTACTAATGCATAGTCTTGAGCCTCTTGCTCCATGCTTCTTCTTCTTGATAGACTAGCCTCGTTCGTTAGTGTTCTTGATCTCATAAATTCTACCAGTGGAGCGCTCCAATCTGGAATTAATGACACGTGATAAAGAGTGGCATGCTCCACTGGGGGTCTCTTCTGGCACATTGGACAATTCTGGATCCACTCTTGTATGTCTTTTGTCCATGCTAGGCCAATACACTCCTAAACGTTTTAGATTCTGCAATGTTCGTTGTTTAGGGTAGTGATTTCCTAGCAGTCCCTCATGGGCTTGTTGCAACCAACTAGTATGTTCATCGTCCTCGACACAACAAGCTAATACGCCCTCGGTATCTTGCTTGTACATACTTCCGGCCAATATTTGATACTTTTGTGATTTTACAATTTCTTCTTTGCTTGTTTTCACATTCTTATTTGCAGGCCCGAAGGTTAGGACTGGTACCAACTTATTTGCCCATTTAGGAACAACTTCTAAATTGAACAGATAAGCATCGGGCAATTCATCAGACACTCCTTGCGGTGGCTCTCCTGAAGTGATACGAGAAAGATGGTCTGCCCTAAGATGGGTTCTACCTTTCCTGACAACAACTTCAAAGTCGTATTCCATTAGTAAGAGGAACCATCTCACCAAGCGGCCTGTATTGCAAGGTTTATTGACCAAATATAGTAAAGCTTGATGATCAGTGAAAAACTTAAACTTATTGGCCAATAAATAGTGTCTAAACTTTTTCACAGCGTATACCATGCCTAAGCCTTCTCTCTCCGTTGTGGTATAATTTCGTTCAGCTGCATTTAATTGCCTACTAGCATATGCTATCGGCAAATCTAGGTTTCCTTCACCTGTGGGTTGTGCTAGCACACATCCTATTGCATGATTGGAGGCATCTACATGGACATGAAAGGGTTTGCTCCAATCCGGAGTAGTCAATATTGGTGCTGTGCACAAACGTCTTTTCAGCTCGTTGAAGGAATTCTCGCATTCCTCGTTCCACTCAAAATTTGCTAACAACCCATAAAGAGGTTTAGCTATGATGGCATACATGTGGATAAACCTACGGTAATATCCACAATGGCCCATAAAGGCTTGTACCTCTTTAACATTTCTTGGTCTTGGCAACTCTGCTATCGCTCTTACCTTGTCTTCATCTGTTGAAATTCCATTCTTAGAAACAATGTGACATAAGATCTTACCTTGTCGTACCATGAACACACACTTCTCTGGGTTCAGACATACTCGATAATCTCTACACTTGTTGAAGATTTGTCTGAGCTCAGGGATGTGGTAACTTCTTTCTTGGGAATGAGCGCATAAATCATCCACATATACTTCTAAGCTCTTTCGCAAGAACTCTTTGAAGACATGACACATGAGCCTTTGGAATGTTGCAGGTGCATTGGTGAGCCCAAATGGCATCACACGAAATGCAAAGATTCCCCATTCTGTGGCAAAGGCCGTTTTGTGTTGATCTTCGGGGGCAATGGCTACTTGGTTGTAGCCTGAAAATCCATCAAGGAAGCTATAAACTTCCTTGCCTGCAACACGCTCCAATAGATGTTCGGTGATTGGGAGTGGATAACTATCTCTGATGGTAGCGGCATTAACTTTTTTAAGGTTAATACACACTCGCAATTTCCCATTCTTCTTGGGCACCACTACAATGGGGGACACCCATTCAGTATGCTCAATCTCATAGATGAAACCAGCTTCAATCAGCCTGTCAATTTCTTCCTTTATTTTAGCAGCATAAGTGTCATTATATGTGTAGGGCTTTTGTTTGGTGGGCTTGGCATCAGCGGTCATTGGGATCGTATGAGAGCAAATTTTTGGATCTACTCCCTTCAAGTCTCTATAGTGCCATGCGAACACATCCCTATATTCCCTTAATAGAGCTACAAGCTCTGCTTCTTCTTTTGCACTTAGGTCATCTCCTATGTACCTACATCGCTCTTCGTTCCCTTCAATGGTCACTACAATTTTTTTGGTCTTTTCTTTATTGGCATATGCTTCTCCTATAATGGCCTCTCTCTTATGCATTCGTACCAGAATTTTTCGGTCTTCCACTTCATATTTCTTGAAGTTTTCTGGTACTTCAAACAATGATTCCTCCTCTTCTTGTTTCACTGCTTTTCTTTTCATTTTCTTTTGACCTCCTTCACTTCCTTCCTTTGAATTTATCGTTTTAATACTCGTGAGGGGTTCTTCTTCTTTTTGGGTTAACACTCCTATGTCTTCTAAATAGTGTTCCTCTGAGTCAAAGTAAGTATCCATCACAATGGATTCTAGATCATCGTCATTCTCTTCTTCTTCTATGAACTCACTAGGATCACACTCTTCCAACAGGGGCTGACACATGAACACTGAAATATCATAACCCTCCTCATCACAATGAGGTGCCCATTGTTCTTCATTGACTGCAATGTTCATGGTAGCTAAGATTTCTGCCCAACCATGAGGCTCAAATTCCTCATCTGGAAATATCAATGGTGTATAGGCTGGGTCTTTTATTGGTCTATCTCCTGGGGAAGTTCCTTCTTCTCTTGCTTTTAGACGCTTTTCCTCTTCCTCCGCGACCTTGCACATCCACAAGTGAGTATCTTCATGCAGCCATGATGGATCAGGTGAATTTCCAGAATGCACGGAGATAGAATCTTCTTTCGCTTTGTGGATAGGATTCCACTGTAGGGGTGGTACATCTCTGAAGGTGTAACCCTTCAAATTGACTTTGGTTGTGACCCCTAAGTGTTGTAAGTACAAGGAGTTGGTTCCCCAATCCTGTACTATTTGCAATTGTCGTAGGAAGGGTCTTCCTAGGATCATCTCGTAGACATTATTTTTTTCAAAGTCACATATAGCAAATGTATGTTCAAACTCTACACCACAAGTGGTTAGAGTTATCCCCTCAAGCAATCCTAGAGGTCTTTCAAAATGACCATCTGCCATTTGAAGTTTCATTCTCGTTGGTCTTAATGTGGGTTTGCCCCATCGCTTCCACAAGGAGGTGGTCGCAATAGCAACACCAGCACCCGAATCTACAATTGCTTTGGTTGTGTAACCTTGATAGGTGATCGGAAGATAAGTGTTACCTTCTTCACCTTCGCTCATGTCTCCTATCTTGTCGAGAGGTATCTCTGGAACTTTTTGCTTAGAGCCTACTTTTGGCATATTGGATTCAAGTTGTGGAACCTGATCCTTCACATGATTCCAGAGCTCCGGTTTTGCCTTGAGCAGCTCCTCTACGGTGAGATGACATTGAACCTTAGTGTTCTTCACAACATCAGTGTTTCTTGGAATCACTGAGTCTTCATTTCTTACCAATATTGTGGGAGCTCTGATCTGGAGAGGTTCAAATTCCCATGGGCCTGTGAAATGAGGCAACTCTTGTAAAGAATTAGATTCAAAATCTAATCTTTCATCTTCTTGTTGCTCTGCTTGGTCTCCATAGATAGACGGAATGTCTTGGGGAAATTGATCATGAAGATCATCAATCTCAGGAATAGGAGGGGAATTACCCTTCTCCTTGGCCCATTTCTCTTCCTGTATTTCCCGCAAGAACTCTTGAGAGTACTGTTGAATTGAAGGAGGTATTCCAGCATCCGTGGAATTAGGAACATAAGCTCCCATTGGTGGTGAGCTTCCTCTTTCAATAACTGGTTGAGCCTGTGGAGGTAAAGAAACTTGTGGTTTGTTTACCAACTGCTCTAATCTTTCTAGTAAGCCTTGGAAATGCAAATCCGGTTTGACAGAGTTTGTCTGATTGAACTTTTGACTAGTCTCAAGTATAGCTTGAGCTTGTTCTACCATTTTCATGCACATTTTCATCCGTTCAATCTCTAAATCTGCTCTAGGGTAACTCTTGTCTAGGTTTGCAGCTGTTGGCCCTTCTTGAAGACGAGCCTGGTAGGCCTTGAACATCATGTCCAAGCCTTCTGGGGTTGGATCTGCAAGAACAGACCCTGATTGCGGTCTATTTACAATGGGCGGTGGGGTGGAATGAGGTGGAGCTTCGGCATGCGAGGGGCTTTGAGATGCAATGTCTTCTATTTTTGTTTTGGTATCCCTTAGGCTTTCTTCTAGCTCGGATAGCTTTTTGTTCCACTTGCGATTAGCCTTCTCTCTGGTATCCTTCCATGTTCTTGGTTTCCTCTTACTAGGTTCTCCTGCCTCACTTGACTCCGATTGCTCAGATGGTTTTGCTTGTTGTGCAGCCTGTGCCCTAGTAACTGCATGTACAGGAGCCACATTATTGCTACTTGAACTTGAATCTGCCACTAAGCCTACCACGTTGATGGGTGTGACCTTGGGTGCACTAGAGGGATTCCTGGGACACTCTCTAGGAAGATGTTCCTTGCCGCACTCAGGACAAAAGCCTTGTATTGTGATGTTCTATCCTAGTCCCAGAGCTGGTTGGTGGGGACATTCACGAATGAAATGATCGCCCTGACATCTAAAGCATGGTCCTCTAGGGGCTTGTGGTCTTACTTGTCTCAATTGGGGCCTAGGATTTGGATTCGTATACATGACATTGGAGTATTCTGGCTCCCAATTTTGTTCCATAGGTGGTGCCTCATATTGACACTGAGAAGTATCACTTTGCTCAGGTGACTCTATATAATAAGTATGTGGACTATCTTCATGGAAGTAGTCTGAACCATGAGTGTGAGAATCATTTTCTGAGACCAATGGGGTTAGTGGCACCAATGCTCTATTAGGGTTCTCCTCCGCCATCGTATATTTAACTGGGATCACATTGGCAAGAGCTAGCGGTTGGTTTCCTAGGACAGGTTGTGGCCTATATGGTGCCTGATATTGCTGCTGGTATTGAGGTTGATATTGTTGTGGCCTATAATATGGCTGTTGGTACTGATTTTGATACCTACCCTGCTGGTAGGGTTGCTGATAATTTTGTCTAACAGCCTGCCTGTTATAGGGACAATCTTGGGTCGTATGATTTGTATATTTCCTCTCAATGGTGCAATATAGAGCATTAGGGTTTCCTTGGGGTTGAGTCGTCAACGGACAAACATTAGCCATGTAATCTCCTCCACATGTATAACATCGCTTCACTGAGGTGACCCTTGGCATTTGTCTATTTTGAACTCCTAGCTTTTTGGCCACTTGCTCAGCTATCTCATCTATCTCAGTGGAGGTTCTAGAGGTATGACTTGTAGAACTATCAGAGTCCTTATAGAGTTTGGATAGTCCTAACTCCTCACCCAAGTTGTCTTCTATGTCAATACATATCCATATACACTCTTCTATGGATCTAGGCTCTTTCAGGTATACATATGACCTTAATTTTGTTCTCAATAGGCCATCTAAAAACAGTGCCACCTGTTTGGCTGATGTGGGTAATTCTGGTACAGGGCATCTTTCCAAGTACTGTCTAAACCTTCTTCCTGCAAGTCGCACTATTTCTTGGGGTGTCTGTTTGAAGCTGTGGATCAAGGATGATGTGTTATGCCTGATACCACTCTTGGAAAATTCTACAATGAATTCTTCTAGAAGCTGACCTATCTCTCTATAGTTGCGACTGTTTAGAGGTTGAAACCAAGCTAGGGCAGTACCCTTAAGAGTCAAACCAAATGCCTCGAACTGGGTGAATAAGTCTTCAACCTGTTCAGCTCTTAGCACTTGTTTGAACTCCGCCACATGATCATAAGGATCTCCAAATCCATCAAAGTAGTTCTTCATTGTCTTAACCACTTGAGAGGGTCTAAGGGTTCTTGAGTGTTCTCATGGTCTAGGCAATGGGAAATCATGATCATCTCTTTGATGCCTATGAACTCTATGTCTCTCCCTTTCAAGTCTTTCCGTTCCATATCCTGATCTGTCTCTGCCTACAGTGTCTACAAAGCTTACCTCCGGTCTCTCTCTAGTTCCTTCCCTCTGGGTTTCATGAGCCTTGGATGATCCGGCTCCCTGGAGGCCCTGGGAAACATTAGATCTTGGTGGAGGGAAAATTGATTCACCTTGCCAAGTGTAAGCATGTCTGTCATGATCTGATACCAAGAATAATTTTTGAGATGTGTGATCTAGATAGACAACTTTCCTTGGTGTCTCTGGATCCTTGAATTCATAGATGGTGACTACTGGGCTGGGTTCATCTGGCCTAAATCTCCAAAAAGCTTCCTCCGTTTCTCTATTCACGAATAGTTCTATGCTTTTATTATCTTGAGGAATCCATTCTGGAGTGATCACTCTAGTCAAGATTGACTTACCTCTAGGGGTTTTGGGTTCTCCTCCTAGGTCCCCTTTCTCTAGGTCTCCTATCTCATTCTCAGGAATGATATTTCCAAACTCATCTGTCCTATCTGGTAAGTTGGTAACCACATACATGGTTCCTTCCTTATCAATGTAAGCACCCTCTTCAAACTTGACCACTAGGTGTTCAAGTCCAAAGGGTTGGTCAGGATTCTTGAGTTGAACCACTGATCGTCTTAGACCATCCTCATAGATGCGAGCACCTAATTGGTTGGTCCTGATATACTCCAATTGGGTCTTATAGGGACCTTCTGGTGTCTGTAAACAGGCAGTGCCTGAGCTACGTGTGGGTCTCTCCATTCTAAAAGACATTTCTGAGTCACTGGTTTCTGAACTTAGCGTGTAAGGACAACCACTAAGCTGTTGAGCCCAAGACTTGGCTGTATGGTTGACACTAGCCTCAGATGACCTAATGCTTTGTCTATCCTTGCCTAAGTGTCTGCCAGATCGTAGGTTCATAAGCCTTGGATTCTAGTCCCAAAGTTCTCTTCTATTGCTCAAAATCCTTTGGAACTCCTTGGTTTTCTAGTTTCCTTGAGGGTCAACTTCAAAATACCCTATCTAATAAAACCAAAATCACAGCAAACGGATTTCGTATGAGAAAGTTATGCCAGTTCAGGGTTTTGGGGGTTAAAACAGGGAAACAGGGCCTCTCAGGAAATGCTTCAAATCAGGCGATACACGACATTTGTAGGACACGATACTTGATACTTGAGGTACTCGATACACGATACTTGGTATGTATCGCGATACTTGAGGTAGGCGATACTCGATCTTCAACAAGTATCGCGAGCAAACTCCACGATACACGATCTTTGATAGGTATCGCGATTGCTGTATAACGATACACGATACTTGACTGTCACGATACTCGGGCAAAACGATACTTAGCTCAAGACGATACACGATCAGTAACAAGTATCGAGATCGGTACGAAACGATACACGATACTTACCTTGTCACGATACACGATAGTTGAGAAATATCGCGATACTTGATGTCCACGATACTCGATCTTTGAACCAGACGATACACGATATTTCAAGGAAAACGATACGCGATCTCTGACCCAAACGATCTTTGGCCGAAACGATCTTTGGCCTGAAACGATACACGATCTTTGGTAAGTATCACGATCTCAGAGAAGCGATACACAATACTTAAGCCAAACGATACACGATCGCTGGTGAATATCGCGATCTTTGATCAAAACGATCTCTGGCCGAAACGATCTTTAGCCGAAACGATACACGATACTTCTCAAGTATCGCGATCTCTGGCCGAAACGATCTTTAGCCGAAACGATACACGATACTTCTCAAGTATCGCAATCTCTGGCCGAAACGATCTTTAGCCGAAACGATACACGATACTTCTCAAGTATCGCGATCTCTGGCCGAAACGATCTTTGGCCGAAATGATACACGATACCTGGGACATATCGCGATACTCAACCACAGGAGATTCATGATACTTGTCAGGTATCGCGAAACCTCAACCGCGGGAGAAACACGATACTTGGGTTTTTTGGAGTCCAAATTCAAAAATTTTTGCAAATATGAGTACCTTGTGTCCTCCTTGTCAGTCCTAAGTGTCTGTAGATGCAAAATCTTCCTTCAAACCCACGATATTGCACTCACGATACTTGGCGCGGGTTTCGTCTTGTCCGGGGCTGTTCACTCAAATTTTCAGCTATTTTGGTGCTACTTCTTCAGCGCCCCTATTCTGCACCCTCTCTAAGCTTCTTGCTCACAACCACAAGTAAAAACAAGGTGAATGTACTCTAAAAAATGGAAAAAACTGAGAAGATGAAGGCGGGTGGAGAGGGTGATGATGATGAAGATGAAGAAGAAGGAAAATTCAAAAACTGAACTGATAATGATGATTTTTTTACCTTCCAACGTCGCTACTCTACGTCTTACCATCACACACTCGTCCTCCAAGCTCTCTCCCCGGCAACGACGCCAAATTTGGTGTCACTCTAGCACAATGGTGAGTACCAACGTGAGGAGATACACCTCATAAATGTCAATCCGTGGAGATGTGAGGACCGGTATGAAGACCGTGAGCAAGTGATGGCACAAGTGCGTGAGTGAAAGCACACAAGCATGCACACACATACACACACACGCGCACAAAGTAAGAGCAAGGAGTGGAACAATGGAAGATCTTCGATTATACAAGAGCTCTCTTACAAAGCTGAAATCTACAACAGGCTAACCTCAAAAATGAGCTCTCCAGCCCTTTTTATAGTTTTTGAGTGGTTTTGGCCCTGTCCAGACCTAGTGTCCGGCCTAGTTAAAAAATAGGTTCCAGGGCTTATTTGGGGGCTCAAACGGAGTCTAAAAATTATGAAAATTGGTAGGATGGTAGTTCTAATACTCCTCAAGCTTGAGGACTCCTCGGCTTGAACAAAATGGACTTACAAAGATGGAAAATGGTATTTACAATGGTTTTTAGTGATAAAAATCACTATTTTTATAGGGATTTCTTCTGAAAATTTGACAAGTGCTTCTTGGAGCTCCCTACTTGCTCCTTCTTCTTGTGTGTCCACTTCCTTGATGCACTTCCATTCTTTATCCTTGATCTTGAGCTTCAACAGCATCTATGCTGCAAAGAAAAGGCAAAAGGCATACTTCGATGCACACATTAAGGATAAGGGATTGAAAGAGGGAGACCTAGTGCTGGTTTATACGCTAAAGCAACATGCCCGTAAGTTGGAAAAAAGAGGATATGGACCCATGATCATTAATAGAATTTCCACTAGTGGTGCAGTTCAGTTGGCCACTCTAGAAGGAGATATCTTGCCAAACTATATTAGTGGTTGTAGAGTCAAGCTATATCAAGAACCTCTTACTAAGGATATGCTAATGAACCTCAACACTGCTAAGAAGCAAAAAGAAGAAGAGTTAAGAGTGAGAGAAGAAGCACAAGTAGAGGCTAGAGAGCGCATAAGGCGAAATAAGTTAAGGTGACTAGGCCTAGATGTCAACTCAAAAGCTCCAAAATATCACATGGATATGTGTCAAAAATCAGGCATTGCGACTTCTCAAGTCATTGACCGACGTCCATTCGTGACCATAGAGATAGGACAAGGAAAGGGTGCAAGGACTGTGAAAGCATTGATTGACTCAGGGGCAGCAAGTAGTGCAGTTAGACTATCCTACTGCCAAAACTTGTGGTTGAACATCAATCCCATAGAAGCTTATCTCATAGGATTGGGAGGTGTGGAAACCCCTTGTTTGGGCGAGCTGGAACTTCCCATCTACCTGCAAGATGTTCCAATGAAAGTCAAAGTGCTAGTGTGTCGATGAGAACCTTACAGAACCACTTGTCTTAGGACAAGATTGGATTTATGACAATGCAGTCAACTTAAACCTAAGAAGTCAACTTCTTCAAGTTTGGGTCCAGGGACAATGCTTTACATTAGAACTAGAAAATGGCATGCTCACAAATCCAGATGTCACATCTTGTAGTTCTTCTAAGACTAATCATATGGAAGAAGAGGTTGTATGTGTCAAAAGCTCTATGATGCAGAAGGAGTCGATCATGGAAGAACAGGTTCGAAGGCGGGGGGATCTTTCTTCTTCTCCAAAGAATCAAGTAGCCATAGTAGTGAGTCCACCACACAAGCAAACACAACCGGTCACGACAACTGCTACATCAAATAGAAAGACACCATTCGATAAGAAAGCAGTTCCGAACATGAAGTAGATCTGGGTACGCAAACGAGAGCAACCACCAGCCTTGCCCCCACAAATTTCATCTAGGCAAGCCAACCAGGCCAAAAGATGAAGGAAGCAGCTCGGACAAGCTCAATCACAAGGTATCCAACAAGTTTGGGTGCCTAAGAAGTTAGCTGCAGCTCAACAAGGGCAATTACAGATGTGGGTACCTAAGAAGCTCTTACATCTACAACAACCTATGTTCTCCTGCATGCGAAAGGTCTCAATAAAGAAGCCAAAAGGAGAAGAGGGTAAGAACCACGTACAGAGACCGAAAGGAGATCAAATCAGCTCTTCAACAATAGTAGGAAGACGTGCAAAAAGGATATGGGTTTGGAAGCCAAAAGTACAAGTAGCCTCCATCGAACCAAAGCGCCAACCACACTAGATACCACAGTTCAGAAAGCATCCAACGAGGAAGACACCTGAAGTAATCTCTATAGTGCCAAATGTTGTTCTAAAATGGGTCCCTATCAAGAGGAAGGATCAGTGGTCATCTCAAGATCCAATGGATACCTCCAACAAAGATGACATCAACATCTGCAGGTGACATCAGGCCTCGACGAGCGACAACCATGTGCTCCTTGCACAACCCTATCTTTTGCACCATTCAGGTCATGCATTTCCAAATTATGCATTAATATAGGGCCACATTACACGGCCGTGCATAGACACACTTGAGAATCCCAGACACAAGAGCACATTGACATATGTCAAAGATTTTTATTGATTGATACTAAATTCTGTCTTCTTGTTTTGTGATATTATTCCTATTAAATTAAAAAAAAAAAAAAGAAAAAGAGAAAGAGAGGAAGAACTTGTTCCCGGGTTTGGCGCATGAAACATGAATGAGTCATGCTTAGTTGAAAGTGGAACCATCTATTACTAGGCATTTATCAGTTTGGATAGAAGGGTGTCTCGGCTAGCAGATGATATTATTGCTGCCTTATCTGGTAGATGTCAAGAACTTAGCATGAACATGGCATCCACACCTATGGTTTCCCCTTACCATGGTGGGAGTGAAGATCTTGAAGGTCCATAACTTGAGTGATGCTTAACTACTGCATGTATGAGAGCATCCAAGGAGATATTTGCAAGAGTTTGTTTGGTACCCCGAAAATCCTTATCTCTATACTAGATGAGCAGACTCCTGCTTATGGTGAACTAAAGAGAATTTGTGAAACTAAGCTTGGTGTAGTTACCCTATGTTGTTTGTCAAAGAATATAAACAAATTCAATTCTCAGTATTTGGCAAACGTTGCTTTGAAAAGAGAAGACAAAACCAGGCACTCAAAATTTTTTTTCGGTGGACCAGCAACATGGACATTCATCGACAATGTTCCATCACAAATGACGGGTATACAACATGAAGAGATAGACATCAATCAACCCTTCACCACGGTAAGTATCTTTACTCTGGCAACATCATAACCATGATAGATTAGGAAACCTCTTCATCAGCATACCCTTGAGCACTTAGCTCAAGACCCGCAATTTTTGCACCATACTTCTTCCAATGCATTTCCCAAGTAAGCATGCATAGGGCTACATTACAAGGCCGTGCACAAGGCACATATTTTCCTTAACCCATGCACGAACACACTTACCCATCATCCATTATGGGTTATGAGTACTTGGCATGACTACTATGAACGTCATCCTTGGAAGATTTGAGGTCATCAACGGAGACTCACAACAACACAGTCATGCTGAAATCCAAGGAAGAAGCACATATCAAGAGACTACAACTTGCAAAGACTCGCAGTGATAGATGAAGAACCAGACACATCTGGAAGTCAGACGACTTTTGTTCATACAGAAGGGACACTCCCTCTCAAGGCACTACTTGGAACAACCACTACAAAAAGGGTCTGTCATGGACGACATACTCGAGAGGGGGGGAGTGTTGAAGCTCAAAGTCAAGGACAAAGCATGGAAGCACATCAAAAGGTGGACACACAAGGAAAGGGAGCAAGTAGGGAGCTCCAAGAAGTCTATGTCAAATTTTCAGAAGAATCTCCTACAAAAATAGTGATTTTCATCACTAAAAACCATTGTAAATACCATTATCTATTTTTATAACTCCATTTTATTCAAGCCGAGGAGTCCTCGAGCTTGAGGAGTATTAGAAGTACCATCGTACCAATTTTCATAATTTTTAGACTTTGGTTGAGCCCTCAAATAAGCCTTGGAACCTAATTTTTAACTAGGCCGGACACTAGGTTTGGACAGGGCCAAAACTAGTCAAAAAAACTATAAAAAGAGCTAGAGAGCTCATTTTTGAGGTTAGCTGGTGAGAGAATAGAGCTTTTGGAAGAGAACTCTTTTGCAATCGAAGCTTTCCATTGTTCCTCTCTTTGATCTTACTTTGTGCGCATGTGCGTGTATGTGTGTGCATGTTTGTGTGCTTTCACTCACGCACTTGTGCCTTCACTTGCTCGTGGTCTTCATACCGGTCCTCACGTCTCCGCGGATTGACAAGTAAAGGAGGTGGTGCTTACACTTGAGCTACAGTGATGGTGTCGTACTCATATCATATGCTAAATCTTGATTACCATGCTCGAATCTCAGGGTGTTCACATGTTGTGCCTTGACGCGACGGAAAACTTTGAATACTATCTGCATCATGTCAAATACTTTGATAGTCATATGTGCTGCTACATCATCCATTCATCATAATCGAGGGAGCCAGTGGTGAATAGTTGCCATCATATATCCTATGGTGGGCGGTCCATGGGGTGGTGTGAAATACAGATGATTGAGCCAGTCCTGGCATTGCTTGTTGTTCTATACCTTGATTGCAAAAGCCTTCCAAGAGCGACGTCTTGGGATCGGTCCCCAACATGGGTTATACTTTAAATGGAGTGGTGCCTTGACCCATGTGCTCACCATTTCAGGATATTCCTGTAACAAATCTTGGCGCCAAGTTGGTTGAAAGATTGCACCTCTCAGTGCTTCCGGTGGCAAGTCTTCAGGCTCAAACTGAGTTGTGTGGGAGGGTTTCTTGCCTGTTTCCTTTTTGATGGCCAGCTGATATTCTGCCATTAGCATAAAGTATGGCTTATATTGAAGTTCATGGTCGGAGATATATCGTCGGGGGGCTAGTTGAGCAAAATAAGGAGATTGTAAAATACGTTCCTCTATCATGGCCGTTGCGTGTAACTAAGCTTCCACACATGCTGAGTGGGTCTTGCCAAGTTCTTCAATAGTCTTCATCCACATGGGGGTAGGGAGTTCAAATGTGGTCTGGCTTTCGATTGTGACACATCTACCTTGGATGGGTTTGGGTTTGTATGCTTCTTCAAAAGTGTCCTCCATCGGATAGTCACTATTTCTTCATCTACGGGTAGTTCTGGTGGGGAATCTTTACCTAGGGGGTGCTTCGTAAGCTGCTATCTATGTTTGAAGGGTCAATACATGGGCCCATAAAGCATTGAGTTCCTCGATGATCTCAAGAGATATGGCCGCAGGAGTTGGTGGTGCTTGCTGTACAAGTTCTCGTGACTGTAATACTTTGTGTTCATCATTTAGCTTCTCGTATTCCTCATTCATACTATCATAGTCCTTTAGTAGTCGGACATGATCTCCCAATAGTATCTTCATGGATTCGGAGGGGACAGCTTTCAAACGACTAGGACTCAAGGGTTGGTCCGGTTGATCTAAAGCAGCTTCAAAGTTCTCTCTATTATGTTCCTGCAAACGTTGGTTCTCTTCTTTGGCAGCTGCGAGGTGGCGTCTGAGGAGACCCATGTTCCTAGTGAGCATCGCATTGCGAATGGTCTACGCCCTTAACAAATTGTCTATATCAGTAATGGCCTCTTTTGTCTTTTTTCACTTTCTAGTTCAAGTTTGTGGTAGGCCTGGCGTAGCTCTTGGTAGCAGGTGTTAAGTGATGCATTCTCAATTGATAAAGAATTGAGATGTGACTGTAAGTCATTCGTGGTCTGCTGCACCGTCTGGTAGCTGGTGCCTAGAGATGCGAATTCATCTCTCACTTGCGTCATGCATGTGAACATTTTTTGGAATGCAGTGTGGATGGTGGGTGATAATATTAAGGATGGAGTGAGTGCAGATGTTGTGGGCATGGGTGTTGATGCAAGGGGGAAGGGAAATAGGGATGGGAAAGTGGATGCAGTGGTGACAGTGGAAAAATGTGATGTGCCTAAATGTGGTGGTGAAATGGATGAGGTGAGTGGTGGTGCAGTTGGTGGTGATATGTCCTTGTCACTGGATGTGGTATCGAATGCCATGACTGTGAATAGTGGAGTGATAGTCGGTGCATGAGTGGGTGCGAAAACAGGGTTTACAAAGGTTATTAAGTAATTTACAGATGGGGTCTCTTGAACTGCTTGGTGGAGAGGGGAAAGAGGAAAGATAGTGGGTCGAGGAGGTGAGACGGGGGAGAAGGTCAATGGAGGTGGAAATGGGAATAGGGGTCTTGGTGGGGTGGGGAAGGAAGGAAATGATGGATGGAGAAATGGACTGGATAGAAGGGTTGAAGTTCTAGGATGGGGGCTAGGTTGTGTAGGTGTGGAAAGGGTGAGAGGAATGGAGGCTATAAAGGCTTTTGCTATTGCACTATCGAAGGATGTGGATGGTCTGGGAGAGGCTAGGTGGACACGAGAGACTGGAGGGACGGGTGGTGAAAGAGGAGCGGTTGGAGTTGTGGGTACTTTGACAACAGTGGTGATATGTAGAGTAGAAGGGTGGGGCAGGGAGTCAATTATGATCGTTTCTTCTGCCAAAGATTCTTCAGGAATGAGGCGGGCTTCCCTGATCTGGTGGGACGACTGAGCACCCATCGGTACATGAATGTATTGACCTGATTTTTATAGTAATCGAACTCGGGGTGGGTCAAACTATGGTAGTGGCTTTCTCTGCAAATATCGTAACCCTTCATTAGTACCCACTGATTTAACTAGTCCCCTGAAACCTTGGATATAGGCTTCTTCAAAGCCTCTTGTGGTGAGTTCCTGTTCGACAAGCGCTTCTCTTTCTTCTTCAGATAGCTTTTTTGTGCCCAAACTGCTTGCATCATTCAGTATAGTTTCTTGATCGCCAATGTGTATGTCGCTGCTTCAAATGTCTCATCTTTGTACGTACTTGTGTCACCTTGGGTATCAGTGTGTTGTTCATGTTCATCAGTTTGCACATTCTCTTCAGAGTCATGGCTCGCTTGACTAGCTTCATCATCTACATCTTCGTCATCTGTTTCTGTCCTTTGTTCTTCTAAGCTGGATACTACTTGTCCTTGTGGTTGATCCGGGGAGTTGTAGTGTAACTTGGATGTTCATACTCTTGAGAGAAAAATTGTCCTTTGGAAAACTAAAATTCGTTTGAAAAAAGCATTCGGCATTTCAAAGTCAAATGTAGTATTCATTGGTTCTGCTTCTAGATTGGGTATAGGGAAAGAAAACGCTTCTGCACCAATGGAGGTGGGGATTTCTGTTGCAATGGTGGTAGGTTCCTGGACGGTGGTTGCTTAAGAGGTAACGGTATTCGTAGTACCTTCAGTGATAACAGGTCGTGACAGTCGTATGTGAATGGGTTGTACAGGTACAGGGGGTTTAGTAAGTGATTTCTCTGGAGAGGGTTGAGGTGACAAGGACTCTGGAATTTGGAGGCATGGGATGGATCCAGACATGTGTTTGCCAGCCCGTCCCTTGCTAGCTTTGCTGGCTTTCTTGGCTGTTCCTTTGAAATCCTTCAATTCTTCACTTGTCATAGCACGCTCTATTGGCAAGTCGTATGCCAAACACATATGAACAATGCACGTGAGAGCGCACCATCCATGGATGACTTTCTTTCTCTCCCATCTCTACTGTGCTAAGTATAGTTGATCAATAATCCAACTTGCCAGATCTACCGTTTGAGGCCCAATACATGATAAATACAGTCCAAACCAAATACTCTTGTGAGGCATAGTAAAATGATCTTGAGTTGGGAAGAAAAAGTGTTGCATACATATATGTAATGGCTTAGATAGCTCAGGTGTGATGGCCAAAATGTCTTCCCATTTGATAATGTCACCATGCTTCATCGGCTCTGGAATGAGCCTTTCTCGCTCTGTTGACGTGTGAATTCCATGGATCTTAATAGCGGCTTGAATCAAATCTTTTGTCAAGTAGAACTTTTTGAAAGGGGGGTCATTTACTAAAGACGGAAAATTAAAGTGCCCGACAAGTCCTTGTTCTCAGAGGCTATCAGAGTGGTCACTAGGTAGTAGCATCTATAGAAATCCAGTTTGGGCAGTGGATCACTGAAGTATTCTATAAAACCTGCTTTCACCCAAACATGCTTTAAGTCTTCGGTATTTTGAAGTGTTTCAAATTCTCTAGAGAAGAACTGATACTTTCCCCATTTACTATTGTCGAAAGTCAATGTGGCATAAAAAATGAAGTCTGCGTCCGCCAAAGGTCCTGCTAAACCTTGAAACCAATGGGAATTTTGGTGAACTTTTTCAGTATATCCCCTGGGTGGATCATCGATTGGCATTGGTCCAGGGAATCCTTGAAATTCTAGTGGCTGCGATGTAGCATGTGGCTCTGCCAGTAATTCACCAATATTTACCATGGGTACACTAGGGCCAGCTTCAGACGGTCCTTCTGTCTGCATGATGAATGATGCAAATGTAGAGGAGATCTGCTACAAAAGATTAGCACATTAGCATAGAAATTAATCATGATCCCAATAAAGTGAGACCGCAATCCCTTTGCATAACCGATGTGTAACCTGTGTAGCCAAGTGTTGTGAGGTGATTTATGGAATGATTTTTGCAAACTAATGCATGTCTCTAGACACCTACATGCTTTAGATAGTGCATACATTGCTTGATGACATGTTATTACAAGTGATGTTGGGTTATAGTGTGTGAATTTGTACAGAGTTTGTGAAGAGATGGATAGGTATGTGCTTGAAGATGAAGAGGTGTTGCAAAATCCTTGATCTACACCAGCCAAATGAACTCCAGAAGTATATGGTGGGCCCTTTTATCTTGCCAATGGATGTATTAGACACCCTATGTACCTTGGAAGATCACTCTCAAAAAGATAGATCAAAACAGATAAGTTGGAGTTAGCTCAGAGGTGAAAACTTGCTATTCTTGGTTCATACACCTGTCTAGTGTTTTACATAATTCTCTGAGAACAATAGCAATTAGCTTAATTCCTCTTGGGGAAGTCTAGCTAACTTAAAGAGCTAACTTTCAAGAGTAATCTCATAAAAAATAATGAACCACACACTGAGAATGAGTTTTAACAACTGATGACATCATCCCGATTTTCACGGGCTGCTACAGTTAGAGACCAGTGAGCAGAAAAATCAACATAACTCAAAATTTAGGAATCCAATGATTATGAACATTTGTATGGTTATACTAGACAGTACGCTAAATCCAACAAGCTTTAAATCACGGAATTTAGATAAGTAACCACTGAGAAATGCCTCTGACAAGATGAGTGAAAAAGTCGGGTACCTGATAGAGAAGTGAAGATGAACAGACCTTGTTGACTTCAAATGAACATAACTGAAGCTTGCAACATCCAAATGACATGCAAATTTGTGAGCATATAGTAGACTTATAGAGCTAACTTTACCAAGTTAAATCACTGAAAATGATGCACCAAGCTTAGAGAAAACATCTCTGCAAGCTGACTGAGAAAACTGAGAGTAATGGCAGTGAGTAGTACACTTCACAAGAACATGGAAAGATGAACTCACATAATCATGAAAATGAAAGTATATTGCTTGTACAATACAATGACTTACTGATACATATGTGTGCCTTGTAATCACACCTTGATATGGCATAAAGCTCAGCTCTTGGAGGTCTTCACATAGGTCTCTCTAACCACGACTAAAACTGCCATCTATTTATAGTTGAGTTTGGGAGGCTAACTTCCCTCAATCACTCTCCAATCAATCAATGATTGATTTGATTCTCTACCTACCACAAATCACGAATTCGTGGCTCCTCTTTCCATTCTTGATCAAGTGGACTCAACCACTTAAGATTCTCTTACTTTTACATTAAGTATACTCTTCAAAAGTTACAAGAGGTAGTTCACAAGTGAAGTTTACATAGTCTTCATTTTAAACTTCTTCTAAGACTTTGTGAGACTCAAGCCAATACTTAGGCTTGTCATAGACTTGCTCCAACAGCTCCCCCTCAAGCCAAGTATGCTTGAGGTCTTCAATGTTCCAAGATTACCTGCAAACCAATCATAGCCTTGAATTTGCAAAGCTTTGTACCATCCAATGCTTTGGTTAGAATATCTGCACATTGTTGATGAGTGGACACATATGATATTTGAAGCTCTTTGCTTAGAATCTTCTCTCGTACATAGTGATAATGAACTTCAATATGTTTAGTCCTTGCATGAAAAATAGGATTAGCAGCCAAATGAATAGAACTCATATTGTCACCAAAAATAGTTGGAGTTCCAAAGTCCAATCCAAGATCTTTGAATAATGTCTTCATCCACATAGCTTCTTGTGTAGCTATGGCAAGACCTCTATATTCAGCTTCAGTAGAAGAGAGAGCAACTGTGGGTTGCTTCTTGGATGACCACGAAATAAGCTTTGAACCTGTAAAGGTAAGATAACCTGAAGTGCTCCTTCTATCTTCCTTGGAGCCAGCCCAATCTGCATCAGAAAATAGCTTCAAACCTAAATCAGATACATAAGGATAATAAAGTCCTTCATTTATGGTTCCTTTGAGATACTTGAGAATCCTTTTGGCAGCATCCATATGTGGTTTCCTTGGTGTGTGCATAAATTGACTTAGCACACTCACACTGTAACATATATCTACTCTTGTCAATGTGGCATAGTTGAGACTACCCACTAAACTTTGATATGATGTGATGTCCTCTATGAGTTCACCTTCATGTGAGCTCAATTTGTGATTGACCTCCATTGGAGTACCTGCAATCTTACAATCTTGCATCTTGAATTTTCCAACATGTCCTTAATGTACTTCCTTTGAGTGAGAAACAAACCATGATCTTTGTAGACAACTTCCAAACCTAGGAAGTAGATAAGTGAACCCAAATCACTTATCTTGAACTCTTCTCTCATCTGATCTTTGATCTTCTTCATACCATTTGCATCATTTCCTGTCAATATAATATCATCTACATATACACATAGGTAGATGACCTCGGAATTACTCTTTTTAATAAAGAGTGAAGGATCTGCCTTGCTTGGTTGAAAGCCTTTGTCCTGCAAGAATGAAACAAGCCTGAAATTCCAAGCTCTTGGAGCTTGCTTGAGACCATACAATGCTTTGTTAAGTTTACACACATAATCAGGATAAACTTGATTCTCAAAACCAGGTGGTTGTGCCATATATACCTCTTCTGTTATCCAACCATTCAAGAATGCATTCTTTACATCTAGTTGAAGTATCTTCCAATTCTTGGAAGAGGCAATACTAAGCAAAACCCTAATAGTAGGCATCTTTGCCACAAGAGAGAAGGTCTCCTCATAATCAATTCCCTGAGTTTGTGCAAAGCCTTTTGCTACAAGCCTTGCCTTATACCTGTTAATTGAACCATCAGAATTCTTCTTGAGTTTATAGACCCATCTTGAGCCTATTACCTTCATGGATGAAGTCTTGGGCACCAAATCCCAAGTGTTGTTTTCCTCAAGTGCTTCAATCTCTTCCTTCATTGCATGCTTCCATTTTGTTTTTGCTTTGGCCTCTTCGAATGATGATGGCTCCTCTTGGTTTATGTCCTGTGCTATGTAGATAGAATGTTTAGTTACTAATGAGGTGTCAAACCCATACCTTTCTGGTTTTCTCTTTTCCCTCATAGATCTTCTTAGGCCATGATGTGATGATTCTGCCTCATGTCCAAGTTCCTGCAATTTTGTTTTACCTTTAGACTTCCATGCTTTGATCTTTTCCATTTTAGATTCTTCATCATCCTCCGAGGTGTCTTGTTCTTTAATCTTTGATTGTTCTCTACCAAGCTTTGGAAAATCTTCTTCAAGAATATATGGTAAATTGATCTTCCTGCATGAATCTTCATACCATGAATTGTTCTCATCAAAAACTACATCTCTGCTTACCAAGAATCCTTTGTTGGTAGGGTTGTATAACCTGTAGCCCTTTTGATTGTTGTCATATCCAATAAATACACACCTTTCTGCCTTTGGATCCATCTTGCCTCTAACCTGTGAAGGAACATGAGCAAAAGCAATACATCCAAAAATTTTACAATGATCTAAGCTTGGTCTTCTTCCATTCCAAGCCTCATATGGAGTCATCCCATCAAGGGATTTTGAAGGCAACCTGTTAATCAAGTAAGTGGCTGTAGATACAGCCTCAGCCCATAAGTAATTAGGTAAATGCTTTTCATTTAACATAGACCTTGCAGCTTCAACAATTGTCCTATTCCTTCTTTCTGCCACTCCATTTTGCTCAGGAGTGTACCTTGTAGTTACCTCTCTTTTGATTCCTCTTTCTTGAAGAAAAGAATCAAAATCATGGGAGAAGTATTCTCCCCCTCCATCTGATCTTAGCCTTTTTAGTGATTTACCTGTTTGGTTCTCCACAAGAGCCAAATATCTTTTGAAACATGAAAAAACTTCATCTTTGTGTTTCATAAACAATAGGATAGTCCATCTGCTGCAATCATCAATAAAGGAAACATAATACCTTGATCCAGATATTGAAGCTTCCTTGCTAGGTCCCCATACATCTGTATGAACCAACTCCAAGAGATCTCCATGCATATAACCTTTCTTCATGAATGGTAACCTGTGAGACTTTCCAAATTGACATGCACTACACTTATAAATCATATGTTGTTTTGACAAATTAGGAAGTCCAAGTACACTTTGGTCCCTGCAGATTTGCTTTAATGACCTTTCACCAATATGTGCTAACGTTTTGTGCCATACTTCCAATTCTGCGAGTGTCTGACTACCATAATTAAAGAGAGCAATGTTTCTAGTGTCCTGTAATTCAAATGTGAACAATCTACCTGTCTTTTCACCTTTTGCAATTTTTCTGAATCCTTGACTTGGATCTTCAACAAATGCTCCTGCCTTTGTGAACCTGACTTGCAACCCTTTCTCTACTATCTGCCCAACACTTATCAAATTCTTTGTAATGGTAGGGACATAGAGTACCTTACTGAGTAGGTTGATGTTTCCATCAGGTGCTTTGACATTGCCTATTTTCTCCACAGGATGTTTTGTATCATCTCCTGTTTGTACCTCATGCTTATTCCTTGGATCTTCTAAATCTGATAGGAGTGCCACATTTCCTGCCACATGATTTGAACAACCTGAATCTATGTAGAAAACATGCTCATCAGATTTACCTTTTGGCATAGCCATGTTCATGATCAATAATGAATCCTCTTTGTTTGAGTCTTCTGTGTAGTTATTGTAGTCTCTCCTTCCTTTGTAGCCTCCTTGATAGTTTGAATGATTGTAGTTGTTGTAGTTGCCATGATAGTTGTTGAACCTTCCTCTTGAGTAGCCATAACTTCCTCTATTGTATCCTCTGCCTCTTTGATTCCTGGAATTCCTAAAGCAATTTTCAGTTGTATGATTAGTTAATCCACAAATCGAACATGAGTTGGAGTCTTGGGATCTCCCCCTGCTTCATCATCCACTTTCTTTGCCTTTCCTTTGTTATCTTTAGACTTGCTTTTATCAGTGTATAAAGCTGAAGATTGATTACCTTTAGAGCTTTCTCCATTTTTGATAAGCTTTGCCTCTTGAGTAAGTAGTTGTCCAATGAGTGTGTTGAAATAAGGTAGATGCATGTCCATGTACAAATCCATAGCTGTGGTGAATGCTTCCCACTTTTCATCTGCCTTCAAGCCATTGATGACCTGCCTTACAATTTGCTCTTCATCTATTACCTCTCCAATGCTTCCCAACTGATCCGCTATGTCCTTGAGCTTTGTGACAAAATCAGTCACATTTTGTTTGGGAGCCTTCTTGAGAGTTGTGAAATCCAGCCATAGTTGATGCTTCCTAGCTTTAGTACTTGAAGAAAAGAAAGCTTCAAGTGCATCCCACACTTCGTGAGATGTCTTACAACTTCTAATGTGAGGCAACAAAAAATTTGAGATAGAGTTGAGGAGATAAGACCTTGCAAGTGCATCCTTGGAGCACCATGTGCTCAATCTTTCTTGCTCTTCTTGTGTTGGTTGACTTTTGTTCTTGAAACTTGGCATAACTTCATCTCCAGCCACATAACCATTTAAACTTCTACCTTGGAGATAAGCTTACATCCTTAATGACCAAGCTGAGTAGTTACCTCTGTCTAATTTGTCAATTGATGAAGGAAATCCATTTGCCATGTTGTCCAACCTTGCTCTGATACCACTGTGAAGAGATGGATAGGTATGTGCTTGAAGATGAAGAGGTGTTGCAAAATACTTGATCTCCACCAGCCAAATGAACTCCAAAAGTATATGGTGGGCCCTATGTACCTTGGAAGATCACTCTCAAAAAGATAGATCAAAACAGATAAGTTGGAGTTAGCTCAGAGGTGAAAACTTACTATTCTTGGTTCATACACCTGTCCAGTGTTTTACATAATTCTCTAAGCACAGTAGCAATTAGCTTAATTCCTCTTGGGGAAGTCTAGGTAACTTAAAGAGCTAACGTTCAAGAGTAATCTCATAAAAAATAATGAACCACACACTGAGAATGAGTTTTAACAACTGATGACATCATCCCGATTTTCACGGGCTGCTACAGTTTGAGACCAGTGAGCAGAAAAATCACCATAACTCAAAATTTAGGAATTCAATGATTATGAAAATTTTTATGGTTATATTAAACAGTAATCTGAAGCCAACAAGCTTTAAATCATTGATATTGGATAAGTAACCACTGAGAAATGTCTCTGACAAGATGAGTGAAAAAGTCGGGTACCTGACAGAGAAGTGAAGATGAACAGACCTTGTTGACTTCAAATGAACATAACTGAAGATTGCACCATCCAAATGACATGAAAATTTGTGAGCATATATTAGACTTACAGATCTAACTTTACTAAGTTAAATCACTGAAAATGATGCACCAAGCTCAGAGAAAACATCTCTGCAAGCTGACTGAGAAAACTGAGAGTAATGGCAGTGAGTAGTACACTTCACAAGAACATGGAAAGATGAACTCAAATAATCATGAAAATGAAAGTATATTGCTTGTACAATACAATGAATTACTGATACATATGTGTGCCTTGTAATCACACCTTGATATGGCATAAAGCTCAGCTCTTGGAGGTCTTCACATAGGTCTCTCTAACCACGATTAAAACTGCCATCTGTTTATAGTTGAGTTTGGAAGGCTAACTTCCCTCAATCACTCTCCAATCAATCAATGATTGATTTGATTCTCTACCTACCACAAATCACGAATTCGTGGCTCCTCTTTCCATTCTTGATCAAGTGGACTCAACCACTTAAGATTCTCTTACTTTTACATTAAGTAAACTCTTCAAAAGTTACAAGAGGTAGTTCACAAGTGAAGTTTACATAGTCTTCATTTTAAGCTTCTTCTAAGACTTTGTGAGACTCAAGCCAATACTTAGGCTTGTCATAGACTTGCTCCAACAGAGTTCAGTTGTGAATGATTTACTACAAGGATGGTGTTCAGTTGGGGTGGGAGTAATGTTAGACAATGGGTTTTGAGGAGACAGTTGGATACATTTTGATATCCATTTCCTAGGAGTTGCTGAGCGGGTGGTATGTTTTTGCTAGTGGACAAAAGGTGATATTTGATGTGGTGGTGTTGAGGGGTGAAAATATTTTTGAGGGTTATATATTACATGGCTTGAGTATTGAGCCATGATACACTGTTTGGGTACCCAAATCTATCTGGGTGTGGGCTGATGGGTTAAGTACTTCTTGGCAATTCAAATCTATCGATTGTTCATACTTGTAGAAGAAGTTCGAGGAGACGTTCAATACTGCTTCTGCTTCTGCCTTAACTTCTTCCTGTGATTGTCTGCATTGTTGAGAACTGCTGCTGCGTTTTGTCCTTTTGGCACCCATACTTGTTTTGTAATGCTTGCTTTGTGGTGTTGATACTGCTTTCCTCCTTGTGTCCTTTGAGATGGTCATCGGTTTGGGTTCCTTCGTTGTGGTTGACTTCTTGGTGGTTGAGGTTGAGAGGTCGGATGGACACTCTACTTTGGAAAAGAAGGGAGGTCCAACACTTGCAATACTTGCCCACTAGGAAGTGCTTCGTTTTGTACCATTAATCTAAGCCAGTCCATAGTAAGTATGGAAGGATGGGCACCACAGGGTGTTGTGCCCATGTGTTCGCTGATACAATCCACATGACCGCGGATGCAACCCACCTGATCGTTAATGGTCCCCATTTGGCCAAGCGGTTGGGTGGTGACCCCTTCTAATTTGTAGGAAGACTAGGGGAAAATCTGTTGACATTCATCTGAATGGAAAATGTCCATTGCCAAGCCCTTGAGGGTTGGGGTAGATGTAACGTGACTTATCTGGCCAAAGATCTTCCGGTCCTCCGTCGCATGCCTTTCATATGGTATAGGGTTACATACCTCAAGCGGATCATTGTTAGGAAAGTCAAGCCATATCACTCGCTGCTGATCTAAGGTTCCAATCTGTAGGGAGCCTTGTCTAAGATTTAGGTCCATTGAGAGATCGTATAGCCAATCTTGACCAAGGATTAGGGGTTCTATCAGGTCTTTGTCATGGCCCAATAGTAGCTTCGCTGTCATGGTCACATCATGTATGAGGATAGGAAGGTCCACCTCACCCATGCAAGGGGTTTCCATGCCTCCTAGCCCTTTGAGGTATGCCTCAACTGGTCGCATTTCTATTCCTAAGTCTTATAGTGGGACCATCTAATCGCACTAGTCGCAACACCTAAGTCAATCAAAGTCTTGAGCTCATGGCAAGGGTGGTCATGCTCTAGCCTGACTGTAATGAATGGTCTCATGTCCACTATGCTAGGAAGAGTAATTGACTTTGCTTGACACATGGCCATGGGGTATCTCGGTGTTGTTTCCAGATGGCTATAATGTTCTCTCCCTAGTCCTTGTCTTCTTAGCTTCATGCGCTTAATGCGTTCTATAGCTTCTACCTGAGCTTCAGCTCGTATTCTATTTTCTTCCTCCTTATGCTTCTTTGCCAACATGAGTCGTCTAAGCATGTCCTCAGTAAGAGGTTCCTGATAAAGCCTGACTCTATATCCACTAATGTAATTAGGTGTTATGTCTCCTTCTAGGGTGGCTAATTGTATTGTTCCATTTGTCGAGAGTCTCTCTGTCTCAGACTTGTGCGCGCATGAGAAGTTTTTTTTGGTGTCCTCTTCTCTACGATCGGGGACTCCTCTGTACTCGGAGAGTTTTGACAGTCATCCATCCTTAAAGTCTGTGTCTCTCCAAAACTCACGTTGAAGGAGTGCTCGAAGCAGTTGGATCAATTTCTATAGTCGCGATGGAGATAGTCCATGTCCTCAGCAACCAAAACTATACTATCTTAAGAATGATTCTGCTGCTGTTGCATTTGTGATTGTCGCTGCTCTCCATAAACCTCTCTTTGTTGCGCTCCACATCACTCGACTTCATTCATTCATTCTCCGGTGATGACAGCCCATTCAATCGATCTCTGTGATTAAGCCATGCTGCTTATGACAGCCGTATGGGGCCATCGCTCTCTCTTTCTCTTCCGCAAGGAGACAATGCTCCTCAGACTGTTAGAGTCTGATCCTTTTCTGGGTGAACTCTCGACTTTGTTATTGCTAAGAGATGACATGCCCAGCTTGCCACCGTCTTCATTTGAGATGATGCGGAGCCATCCTTCTCATGTGCACGAACAAGTTCACCTCGTCTCTATTGCAATGAACTATAGCTGCATGCGACCACATGTTGAGCTCATCTTTAATAAACATACGTTTAGAGAACTACAACCCACCATGCTTCTGCTACAAAGGGTCTTTTCATCACTTTTTGTTGATATATTTAGGTAGTGATGTGTGTGAACACACTAAGATTGTCAGGTCACTTTTTTTCCTCTTTAGGAGGTTTTTCCTCAGCTTGTATATATGCCTATAACCCTAATGGGTAAATTATCTTTGTACATCCTAGTGATAATACATTTAGTATTGTGTGTTGTGCGCCAAACTTCTTCTTCTTCCTTGTGTTGTCCAGTGATGTAAACCATACATCGGTTGTTGAGAATAAGTTGGACGGTACTAATTATCCATTATGGGCGTATATGATCTATCCTATATTGGTTGCAAAAGGAGTGTGGAGTATTGCACACGGTGTTGAAAAGCATCCTATTGCACCTGCAAACATAGTTGTTGGAGGTTATGCACACGGCATTGAAGATGATAATCATGTTCCTGTTCGTATTACGGTTTCTGCTGCACCTATTGTAGGGCAAATTCACTCAGATGGCAGAGATGCTCAGGCACATGCATTGATAGCCTTGTCTATCAAACGTGCCATTATTCCTCACATTCGCTCTTGTAGAACAACTAAGGATTCTTGGGATACACTTACCACTTTATACCACGCAAGGAATGAGGCTCGTGTTTCTTACCTCTGAAAACAATTGGAGAGTTAGCACATGAATGAAGATAATTCCATGGAAAGCTTTTTTACAAACATCAAAGATTTGAAAGAACAGTTGATTTCTGCTGATGAAGTCTTACCTGACAGTTCACTTGTGTAGACTATTCTGAATGGTTTTCTTGATTCATATAAGAGTTTTGTTTCTACTCTTTGTTTGATGATGAAAGACAGAGAAAATGTCTTAACATTTGAGGAGTTAGTCTCTGTTATATTGCTGAAAGATCAGTCTAGGCACAAGAGGTCAATTATGCGTGTTGCAGATCAAGCTTTCCTGGCTAGTCAGAAGGGCAAATGTAAATGGAGCTCTTCTAGTAGTAAACAAAAATCTGCTAATTTTGCACAATCAAAGAAAGATGACAAAGATGAAAAGAAAACAAAAAAGCAAAAATTGTTTTGCAAATATTGTAAAGGAAATGATCATGCCATGAAGAGTTGTTTAAAAATGGTTGCTAAAGAAGCAAGAAAGAAAGAGGTTGGAATGGTTGTTGCAAAGGCCTCTACACCTAAAACAATATGCTAATCTTGTGCAAAATAAAGAATGGGTATTTACTACTGTTTGCAGTTATGATCCATCTTGTCATGAATAGTGTATGTCTGTAGTAGACTTAGATGTTTGGTACTTTGATAGTGGGGCAATCAAACATATTACCTCGCTACACATTTTTTTCACTTCAGTCAAGCCTACCCCTACAGGGAATACTGTCACATGCACCAAAAAATCTTCTTATCCTATTATGGGAATAGGTCAGATGCTTTATTTGTGCGAAGGATCAAGAAGAATCTGTTATCAGTTTCAGCTTTAGCCAAGATTGTCTTGGTTTGATGTATAGTTCATGATTTGTCAAATAGCGATGTCATTATTTCTTCTGGCATTTTTATGTCGTGGGTTGTATAAGCTCATAGACTATGAAAAATTTGTGAGTGATTCAGCATGTGTAGTACATGATTCTCAAGCTTTGTCAGTTGCAAAGCTTTGGCATGCATGCTTTGGTCATTTGAATTTTGCTAGTTTGCTATGCCTATAGAAATCTGAAATAGTGTCTTCTTTGCCCAAACTTGAGGGACCTCGTAAACATGTCTATAAAGGCTGTATTTTGGGCAAAATGCAGCGTTCATCATTCCCAAAAGATGGTTCAATTTGAGCTAATAAAAAATTGCAGCTCGTTCACAGTGATGTATATGGTCCTATGCAGACACCATCTTTTGAAAGCTATCTTTACTTCATGACTTTCATTGATTATTTTTCCAAGCATGCATGGATATATCCATTGAAAGCAAAATCCGAAGTATTTATGTGCTTTAAATAGTTTCTGGTTTTGGTTGAGAATTTGTCAGCATGTAAAATGGACAACACCCTCCATTCTAATTGAGGGGGGAATATATGTCTTCTGGTTTTAATGCATTTTTGGCTGAACATGGGTTAAAACATCAGTGTACAATGCCTTATACACCTCAATAGATGTAGTTGTTGAATGGAAGAATAGGTCCCTCATGGAGATGGCAAGGTGTGTGGTCAAGAGTCAGGCTTTACCACATTGTTTCTGGCTTGAGGTTGTTATGTGTGCAACATATGTACTTAACAGGTGTCCCACTAAAGCATTGTATTCTATCACCCCATATGAGGCTTGGCATGGTCGTAAGTCATCTGTTGCTCACCTACATGTTTTTGGTTGTCTGACATATGCAATAGTGCCTAAACAACAACGTAGGAAATTGGATGATGAGCAGTGAAATGTATTTTTGCTGGGTACAATTTTGAAAGCAAGGGCTATCATTTGTATCATCCATATATTAAACGTATTTTGGTTAAAGTCATGATGTTGTTTTTGTGGAAGATGTTGTTCATCCTTTACTTTCATGTATGAAGGAGACATTTGTTAGCTCCAAAGATATGTATGATACTTTGTTACGTACTTTTACAGGTGGAAAGTCGAGTGCTAGTCGTAATGAGGCAACTTCGCAGCCTTTACAGGTTTCATGTGATGATGCAGATCATTCCATGTTTTATGTAGATTTACATGGTGCACTTGCATACCGCACTCCTTGATGCTTTCATAGTGCTTCTTTTACATCAGATTGCTATGCTATGGCTATCTCTAGTCTTTGTGATGAGAATGAGTCTTTGTATACATAAACTAGACAATAATATCTTCCCAATGAGTGCTTAAACGTTGGATTTGGAGCTCTATAGAGAGAGGTGCGCTCTCTACAAGTTGACTGAGTTTGAGGAAGAAAGAGTAGAGAACTGAAGTAGCACCAAGTAATGATCAAGAAGTATATGTATTGCTTTAAATCATCACTCTACATAATGTAAAAATGTTATGGAGTCTTTATATAGACTCTTGACCATCTATTCATGCCTTTTTCTTCATGGATTTGAATTCAAAATTAGGCAACTTTCTAAGTTTAGATTGATTGGAATCATTTCCTACAATCTAGGAAAAGAGAATTCAAATCAAATCTACCTCTTGATTGATTGATTGAGAATCAATCCCAAAAACTTCTAACTCATGGATTTTAGGCCTTTTACTCCTCCCTTTTACAAAGGTAAATACCTTGAACCCTACAATAAATTATCATAAGTGATCAACCAATTAATACAAAGAAAATATGTGCACATAAGTGCTATTCTTCAAAGCATATCCATAGCATCTAAATAATGGATTTGATGTAGAGCATGTCCTCCTCAAGCATAATGAAAGCTTGTTGTTCCAACAGTTCCCCCTCAAGCTAAAGTATGCTTGAGTCTTCATTCTGTGATAGGTTGAATACCTGCCATTGATTTAAATTCGCAAAGCTTTATTCCATAAAGTGCCTTTGTCATCATATTCGCTATAATTTGTTTCTCAATAGGGACAAATGTGATGTCAATTTCGTTTTCCATAAGCTTCTCTCTTACAAAGTGTTAATGGAATTTTATGTGCCTTTTCCTTGCATGGAAAATTGGATTATAGCCAAATGCATGGAAGGCTTACATTATCCCCAAGTAAGTGAGGTTCGAAGCTTACAAGTACCAAATCTGAGTACAAATCCTTGATCCATATTGCTTCTTGAGTTGCAATAGTTAGACCTCTATATTCTCCTTCAATTGAAGATAAAGCAATTGTTGGTTGCTTCTTGGAACTCCATGACACCAATTTTGAACCTGCAAATGCTAAGTATCTAGAGGTACTTCTTCTATCATCCTTTGCTCCTACTCAATCTGCATCTGAATAGATTTTGATATCCAAATCTGAAGAGTAAGGATAATAGATATAATATCATCTACATATACACATAGGTAGATAACCTCATTGTGCTTCCTATTGATGAATAGAGAAGGATCTGAGTTGTTAGCTTTGAACCCTTGATCTTGAAGGTATGTAACCAACCTGTAATTCCAAGCTCTAGGATCTTGTTTCAATCCATACAGTGCTTTCTTAAGCTTGCAAACATAAGATGTATGATTAGGGTTTTCAAAACGTGATGGTTGTGATATGTATACCTCTTCACGTATCCAACCATTTAAGAATGCATTTTTCACATCAAGTTGGAGGAGTCTCCAATTTCTTGTTGTAGCTACACCTATCAATGTTCTGATTATAGTCATCTTTGCAACTGGTTATAATGTTTCCTCATAGTCTATACCATGAGTTTGTGAGCATCCTTTGGCAATAATCTTACCTTGTACCTGTAAACTGATCCAACTGAGTTTGCTTTAACTTTATATACCCATCTGCAACCAATTAGCTTTTGATTAGGTGACACTGGAAAAAAATCCCAAGTGTCCATCTCCTTCAATGCATCTATTTCTTCTTTCATGGCCTTTTCAAAATTAGGGTTTGCCTTTGCCTTTTCATAGGTTGAGGGTTTCTCTAAAATTGAGTTCTTTGCCAAGTAGATTGTTTGTTCTGACATTGTGTGCTCTGCCTCTTTTTGTGTTCCGAAGGGGTTCTGAGAGGTGCTTGCCTGCTCTCTCTGAAGAAATACAGGCAATCCCATCTATTTTAGTCAAGCCTTGTCTATGGCATCTACCAACCAATACCTTCTCTGGTTCTTGTCTAGGTATGTTACTCTACCTCTTCCAGATCCTTTAGCTCATCAAACGTCATCGTACTTTCTTCTCTTCTTTGAGTCAGTGAGTCAGTTTGAAGTAACAAGTCTGATCCATGGATCAAATAGACTTCCAGTAAGTAGTCGTCTTGAGGTATCAAGTCCCCTCTCAAGACTCGCGTTACTATTAACTTGCCTCTAGGGGTAGTCACTAACTCCTCAAGGTTTGGTCTCCCTGAGTTTTCTTGTCCCACTAACTCTCCCCTCTCATTGATCAAATCAGGATATTCAATCACTATGTAGATGTGACCCAACTTGTCCTTGTATGCTCCACCTTCATACTTGACAGCAGGTCTGGGCAAAATTGTTGGATCTAGGGAAGTCATTATTCTAGCCACAGATCTGTTTAAACCATCGAGGTAGATGGGGATCTCCTGGGCATTAATGGAAACATACTGCAAGGAGGTGCCGTATTCTCCTTCTACAGTGATCATGAAGTTTCTCCTGGGAGCAGGACCCTGCATGTCTTCCGAGTCCATGGGTATTTCCTCCTCTGAGTCACTAGAGGTATCTGAATAGACAGAGCGGTGACTGGCCTGAGCAGTACTTCCTATAGATGATATGACACTTCTTTGGCTACTCAGAACTCGTCTTGACCTCAAGTTCATTCACCCTCCTAGGCTCTCTAGATCTCTAAAACTCTCCCTAAGTGGCTCCTCAAATGCCTCAAATGCCTCAAATTTACCCTTGAAAATGCTCCAAATGTTTTGGGTGATACCACTTTGGCGATACTGCACTAGGCGATATTGCTCGTCAGAAGATATGATACCACTTTATGCACGATACGATACTTGGAAAATCCATGATACGATACCAAAGGAATAGACGATACGATACCACTTCTCTAAGCGATACGATACTATGGCAACAGACGATACGATACCACTCGGCCAGACGATACGATACTGCTATTGAGCACGATATGATACTTGAATCTCTGGTGATACTATACCTCAAATCTAGATGATACAATACTAGACTAATTCATGATACGATACCACTTCGTGCACGATACGATACTAAGATTGGGATGATACGATACTAGAAACTGCACGATACGATACCACGTAGGCTCACGATACGATACCACTTTTTGGACGATACGATACCAAAAAGGGTCACAATACGATACTAGGAAGTGAGGCGATATGATACCAAAGTGGATCGCGATACGATACCACCTCGTAAAGTGCAATCGTGATACCAACCAGGCGATACGATACCAAAAATGGTATCGTGATACCAAGGCTGGTAATCGACGATACGATACTTCGGCGAGTATCGCGATACAAGGGAATTTTCGGTATCGCAATACCAAAAACTCAACCGATCGCGATACTCAAGCCAAAGCACCTCCAAATTCAAATTCTTTTTTACCCCCTAGCTCTTCTCTCACCCCTCTTCACTCCTACACCCCTATTTCCCAAAAAGAGATCCTCAAAACACTCTGTCCCACCCCGCAATACCAATCGGGACTTTAATCATGTGTAAATGCAGATTTTAAGAATTTTTGAGATTAATGTTTGATTGTAGCTTACCTCTAGGTTGCTATGCTCAAGCCTTTGAGGTCACTAGGTAAGTGTGAGGGCTCTGCTTGCACGATACCAAGTCGGCGATACCAGTCGCTGCGCTCAGACGATACCAAACTGAAGCAAGTGTCAAATGAACTTCAAATTTTTGGTTTTTATACTTTTTGGTGCCTGAAGCCTAACTACACTAATTTGGCAATTTTTTTGGGAATTTTTCTTGGTAATCTTGACTTACTCCTACTCCATTTCTCTTCCTAGCCTAACCCTAACTCTTTCTTCTCTGTCTCTCCTAACCCGAAATGTAAAGACTCATTACACACACCTCGGGGATGTGAAGTAACAAGTCTTGAACTGTTTAACTACTTGCCACTGAATGAATTCACTTCTACAAGTGCGATTTCATCACTCTCAAACTATAACCATCACGAAGGCACCTTGGTCGAGTGTGTTCCTCGGCAAGGGCACCAAAAATGTGTGTACCTAAGTCACACACCTTAGGGACTTGTGCCAAAGAGACTAAATCTCGTTTTGCCACACAAGTGCATATAGTGGTGGATTGACACACGCTTAATTATCAATCCGAAGAACCCACCTAACCAAACGTATGAGGACGTGTGCACTCGTGATGGTAAATGAAGTGGTTCAACTCTCATGCATGAGAAAAGACTAATCTATCTCTCAAACTCACTTAACTACTGAAAATGTCTGTCGCGATACCAGTTCCAGCAGTTTTCACTAAATTGAAGATATCTCCTAGCTCCAAACTCCGAATATGGTCAAAAGAGGTTGTTTTCAAAGCTCTTGACGAGACGCATCTAATAGTGGGAATTTCACTCGATTTTGACAATTGCTCCTCAAGTTATGATCAAAACAGTGCATGGCGGGAAACACACACACTCACTCCACAACTCATACTAACTCACACACACACTACAATAGCTCAAAAGTAGTAGGGAGGGGTGGACAATAGTTTTACACACACATTCCAAGCATTACACACACATAGAAGACCAAAGAGAAGATGAAAATCTGCAGGAAAAAAGCAATTTCGAAATTCAGGAGCTCTCCTTCTTCACAATGGTAAAAACAGTTTCCAAAGAGTAACAAAATGACTTATATACATGTGCCCTAAAAAATGGTCCTTTCACACAAGTGACCAACACTTTATTGGCTAATCTCTATTCTCCTACTATTTTACATGAAATATATTAAAATGATTTGGGGTTATGCATCTAGAGGACTCCTCTAGTGCATTTACATGGCTTGAGGGAATTTCCTAAGACTTTGAAGAAGAAAAAATATGCCCATTAATTTGAAAAATTTGGGGCTCCTCTTTCGTGCCTCTTTGCTCTGCAACATATACATATACATATTCATATGCATATACATATACATATACATATTCATATGCATATACATATACATATACATATACATAAACATATACATATACATATACATATACATATACATATACATATACATATACATATACATATACATATACATATATACATATACATATACATATACATATACATATACATACACATAGACATATACATATACATATACATATACATACACATAGACATATACATACACATATACATACACATATACATATACATGTACATATACATACACATATACATACACATATACATATACATACACATATACATACACATATACATATACATACCGTTGAAGATACAACATGTATTTCTTGGATCCACTTCATTTTCATGATTGTTTGTACCTTTTTCTACCTTTCATTCAGTTAATAAAGCACTCTTGTATAGGTGTGTGTGAGTGCCACACTAGAGAATAAGTGGGATTCATTCTCCTTTCAGTTTAGAAATCCCACATAGCATGCTTTTTTGCCATTTTGTATATAAAGAGGTCTCCACCTCTTCTTTGGAGAAAGCTCTTTTAGAAGTAATGAGATAATACTAGTTTGTAGTTAGACTCTTACTCTTTTGTCGTCATGATGTGTGTGCGTGCTTGTTCTCTTCTTGCCTAACGCTTGTGACACGTTGATGTATGATTACGTCGCTATTATGCTTGTGATTACGATTATGTGAATCATTCGTGATGCTTATGTTGTGTCTTCTTGTTAATAACGTTGTTAATCATACGTTGACGGAGCGCCATTACGTCTGTTGAGTGCTTCTACGCAAACATTTGGGTCTCATGAGATACTTCCTGGTTTGACAAGTATGAGTTGTGATGCTACAACATCAACAACTTTTGGCGCCGTTGCCGGGGAGCGTTCTCTTGTCACTTACGTGATGGTTTATGACATGAAAGAGACGTGTAAGCAAGCTTGTCATGATGATTTTTTGAGTTCTTCATTTTATTACATCCTTGTGAGCATTTGCGGCTCGTAAGATTTGCAATAACTAGTATGGGATGAGCTCGTTGTGATGGTAAGAATCTCCATTTTGGATGATGAACCATTCACTAGTAGTGATCCATAGAGTTACAAAACGATAAACTAAGTAGAATAGGTTTCTTTGTACATTAGGTTGTTGTTGATTTTCAAGTTTCTTCTTTACCATGTGTGAATAAATATGTTATAGGGGTTCACCAACAACAAATTACGGAGTCTTTTCATTGAAGATTATCAACAAGCTTGGAATGAAAGAGGTAAACAACACAAATCTTGCAAAGCTTGGAAACATGAGGTACATTCATCCAATCTTTATGCACATGCACGATTGCTCTTAATCCTAGACGATGGCAAGAACATAGGATTTTGAAAGAATAGCTCATATTAGAAGGCGATACCAAGAGAGTCATTGGAATGCTGGGAGGAAAATTAGATGATAAGAAGATAGCTCAGCAGTAACATCTCAGACATGCTTTGAACATGTCAGAATGGTCTTCTATGTTCTGGAGTTGTTATACGAGATGGATATTATCGAGTCTCCAAAGTCTCCTTCGTGATAACTAATGCATGAAAACCTACCAATCATATAGAAGATGATAAGCATGAGAAAACTGGTGGTACAAAGGAGGGAAACGCTAAAGAAGAAGCGGGAAAAATCTGTAAAGAGGAACAGGTCGATCATGAAAGGAGGGAGTAACGAAGATCATGTTAAGAATAAGTAACCATTCTTGAAGAATCAGGTGAAAGCAACTGATTTAGGAGATAGGGTGAAGCAGAAGGATGCTAGCATGCAAGAACATGTCCTGAGAGTGACAACACTGGTAGTAATGGTAACGCAGTAAAGAGCAGGGTTCTGGACGAAAGAATGATTTACTAAAAGTAAGTGCTGCTCGTAAGGCCAATCTATTCCAAAGGAGCAACTTGGGTAGGGTTCTTGATGTGATAGACTCACGATAGCTTCTCGATTTTGGGCTTGCACTTTGGTGTGCAAGGCGCAGACGCTCAGGGTATACACTATTTGAGAGAAATTGAAAGATGCTCAAATTGAGGGAATTCATGCGAAACCAGGCGGAAAAGCAGGTGATGATTAGTTAGGGTTACTTTAGCCTGGAACTTACTGCAGATTTAATTTCTAAAAAAGCTAGATGTTACTATTGCGTATCCTAAGCCTGAATGCATGCTCCGCCTCCTTACTGCGGAATCAACAGCATTCCATGGGTTTACTATCAAAGCAAGGGACTAAAAATTGTGAAGTGAACTATCACTACAGGTCTCGGGTCAGATGCATCTGAAGAGATGAACTCCCAGAGAAAAGATGGTTCGACTACAAATTCTCTCTTATCTTCTCCAAATATACCAGGAAACCCGAAATCAAAGAGAGATTTCTTAAAGCATTGATTCATGACAGTGTCGCTGCTGAGAGAGGTGCTATATCAAGAATGTGTCTGTCTGTAGAAATCCTTAAGATATCAATGTTCTTATTCGACCTAGCACATCTCTTTTAGACTTTTGAAACGCAGGCTGTGAAGTTTTGACTGATAAATGCCCAGAAGAGTATTTTGAAGAGCTGTAGACCTATTTTGAGAGGCCTTCAGATAGTGCGCACAGACATTGCGGAGTGCTCTCAGCTCTGTTTAGTCATAGATTTGAAGACTCTAAAATTTGAATAAGGAGCAGATAGTATTGTAATTTGTGTGTCACGGATGATCCATCGAGGGTTCTGCACAAATTCTATTTTTGGCTTCTCTGGCATCAAGATGTTAACCATTGGTTGCGAACGAATCTCTGCTGTTGTCAAGTGCACGAATCAAGACGTGAATTTTCAATGAGTCGCCTCAAGTTGGAAGGAGCAGCCTTCAATGACTCATCTCACTTTGGCAAAATGACACACAAATCATAGGCCTCTTTTACTCTGCTGACTGAGATGCCCATGCGGTGCAAAGCTTGGCGTGCACAATCCCTTAATTATGGATCCGAGAAGCGGTGGTAGTGATTCGTGAAGAAAGAAAACACCAGAAAAGAAAATTTTTATGTGTGTGAATGACAAGCCGAAACTCTCTCTCTGTGGGCCTATGGTGATCTGGTTCTCGTTTCCTAAATTATAGGTTCACTCTGAGGTCCCATGCTTGCCGAAATTAAGATACTTTTTGTATTATAACCAAAAGAGGGTCTGGTGGCTCTTGACGGTGATTGTCTTCATTGACGGGCTAGGCCTACAGCGCATCAACAGATACAGGATCTCGGAAAGCGAGCTGGGATGCCCCATCGAGCCTCAGGATCAGGAAGCAGAATGGTCCTGTTGGACTTCTATACATGCTTTGGAGCAGCAGTGGCTAGTAGAGATTTTTTGAAGTCAAAGCTGAAAAGTCTGCTCTATGCATGGAGTATAGGATTCTTAACCTACGAAAGTACCTTGCAAATCCAGGAAAGTGTTCACTTTAAACTGATATTTCTCAAGTTATTGAGGAGAAAGGAGGACAATTGGAGCCTGCAAAGCAATTTTTTGAAGTTTTTGAATGACTAGAGTCTCCTAAAAAGCTCGATTAGTGCCCAAGAGGAATGATCAAAGAGTTGGGTTATTTTTGCTGGACCAGCTCGGGCTTTGTCTCATCTACCTCTACTGGATACGCTAGTTAATCATAAGCAACATAGATCAGACTGTATTGATGGACTTACAATGGTTATGAGGGGCAGCACTTAAAGTAGTGCTCTCCAGCATGACTTAACAATTGCCAGTGGAATGCTTTAGGGAGAAAGCAAGCAAAGCATTAATCACAGAGAGAAAAGAGACAATTTGAAGGATCAGAATGGTAGCACAGTTATCACAGGTACCCTCGAGGAGGAGTTGGTGGTGAAGAACAGGGAATCCTTAAAATTTGTGCTCTTGCCTACTTATAATGTTTCGAAGGACGAGTCCAGCAAACCCGAGATATTCTGAAAGGTTTCTGTTTCTTTAATTGTTGTCCTATGATGGTGAGAAAGAGATGCGACTTTCACAAGAATTGGGTATAGCTGCTTTTCCGTGGCTTAAGTTGGAAACCCAAATCCTCCTTCGAAGCCCATTTCCATTCCGGAAAATGCAAAAGTCAAGATAGTGGCAAAGGGAAAAGTTCATAGAAGAGAAGTCTCCTACCGCTTGGACTGCATTTGCGCATAATAGTGATAAGAATAGCAGCACTAAAGCCAAAAGAATAGCCGCTCAGTCTGATCATTTCGACTGTATGGTATGGATAAAGGTTCAAACTACTGCAAGTCAAATCAATGGTGTGCGAATCAGGTTTTGATCGCAGATATGAGGCGAGGCAGAATTTTCAAACTATTACAGCACCCTGGTTGAACTACCGGGTCTGCCTCTGTAAAAACCTTGGACTGGTTACTTCTACGAATCCAAGTGATGGTACTTGAACCCACCTATCTCAGTGTACACAATCTGATTTGGATCATTCATGAATGATGCCCCTCGTTGGATGTGCACACCGATATGTGGGAAAAGTTGGCATAAATATAGTAACTAGCATGATGGATTGCTGCGCTCGTGCCATGGCAATTAAAACGGTGCCCTTTTTTCATCCGCCAAGCCTGAAGCCACTTTCCTTCTTTAGCATGGTTGTGAACAGATGGGCGGAGTGAAGCCCATCTTGCAGCAGCAGTTTTGAATTGCAGAAATCGTGTGACCGCATAGCATTGATTATCGGGAGAACAAAATGCCTCTTCGATGTGGGAATCTGGTAGCTTCAACTTGCAGGACCTAAAATTAATAGGCATTTTGCATGCCATTGGCCATTTTGGCTGTCAAAACAAGTGTTTTTTGAAACTTCCTGTCAAATGACAAGCTCTGATTGGCCCTGCTGGCAAGAGGCCCACCTGAAAGAACCAACTGGACACTCGGGTTTTTCGCGATGGCAAACACTTTAGATATGGAGAAGGAGAAACAAAAGCTCATCCTCACCTTTTATATTGTCTTAATGATGATAATTATGGTAAGTCAGGAGTAGTTCTTTTTTGTGTGCGTCGGATTACTTATCTTGAAGAAAGAAAAGCAACAACAGGCACTGCAGCAGAGGAGTTTTTTTTCATCTCAAAAACGGCCAAAACATACACTCATTACTAGAAATATTCAAGGGTTTGAGATCTTAGCATTATGAACAAATATTGACTCATGGCCTCTAGGTGGGGCAACTATTTCAGAGGACAGAAGGGGCGAAGTTGCAGCAAGCTGAAGCAGCAGGGAGTCAATTTGAAAGGCTTACTCAAGGGAGGTCAAACAAAGTTTCTTCTCAAGATATTGGCAGATTTTACAACGGAGATTGCTACGTGGTGCTTTACACTTATCAAGGGGATTGTAAAGATGAATATTTTCTTTGTTGATGGTTTGGAAGGCACAGAGGGTGATGTGGTACTTGCAAAATACTGGCTGTAGAATGTAGAATGGTGGTTCCATGACCCTCCAACCGCTCAATATTTGATGCGACTTTTGACGGGAGAGTTCTGCATTTGAGCCATAGGAGTTTGGACGGTTGGGAATAACATATTTGTGGAGGTTTATGACAATGGTAAGAGCAGCAATTGTGTGGGCTGTAAGAAAGGGTAAGGTCGTCCAGTTTAGAGAATATCTTTTACACTGAACTCACTCTTTTCGCACCAGTAAATGGCCTTCTGTGGAGTCGCCAGATAGGCAAGGAGTGCACAAAGTCGATTCTGTCACTTATACTAACCGCTTGATTTGATTATGTGCATTAATAAGTCGTTGGGCCATTAAGAAAAGGTTTATGTCAAGATATTGCATGAGAAGATTTATGTTCTTCTTCTTCTTCTTCTTCTTTTTCTAATTTGATATATTAAATGGTAATGCATGAGGCTCTGTTATCTCCGAATTATGAAAAAAATAAGGGCATGTTTAAGAAGAAAATGGGGCAACTTTTCTCATCATGAACATATTTTATGGCTTCTCTAAGTTTTCCTATATTGCAAAGATGTCAAAACTTCGTTGTTTGTCACTTGGTGAACCCCTATTTCACATATTGTTTGCATTTTCATAGAAAGACCAAATCTCCAAAAACATTAAAAAAACACACAAAAACCCAAAACAAATATTAAAAACACTCTAAAAAACTAAAAATTTGTCAAAACATGGGAAAGAAAAAGGCAAAAGAAAGAAGGAAGGGGGAAAAGGTTGCACAAAAGAAGGAAGAAAAAGATGAGATGCATGCATTTCACACATGATCAAGGTGAAACAAATAGAGAAAATTTGCAAGGGGTAGAGGAAATTGGTGGAATTTCTAAAGGGGTGGGTTCCATAGTTGCAACTAGGGAACATAGCAACAATTTTGTAATTGTATTCATTGGTCATGAACGTAGAAATATGAGTGCTTATATTAACCCTAATTGTGAGTGGAATTTAATTCATATTGATTTAGTGACAATTATTTTGGATAACATTCAACTAACCACTCATTCCTCTATCCTCATGAATGGTGAAACTTATGATTGCATGGGTCAAGTTAGGTTGCCTATTGTGGTGAATGCTATGGAATTTTTAGAAACATTTTTTGTTATGGAAGGTATAGATGAAGACTTGGTCATAGGCACTCAAAGGTTTTTTGAACATCAAGGGTTTGAAGCACCTTGTCCATCTATTATGTCCATCCCCACTAGTGAGTCTTTTGGAAATCCTGATGATTATCCTCATTGTATGGATTGTGGACATAATCATCTATTCAAAGATTGTGCTCTTAGTCCACAAAATAGTCTTTCCACTCATGCTTTTTCATCTAACCTTTCTTTGAGTAAGTCACAGGAAACCTTGACGAATGATGAAGTGGAGGACTCCAAGTGCTTGGAGGATGTGGAAGGGCCCTCCCTTCCTCTAAGTTTGGAATCTTCTCATGATTTCAAGAGCAAGGATGTTCTACACCTGGATCATCAAGAAGGAGATAAAAAAATACTTTGTATGAGTTCTATGGAAGATAAAGTGATATCTAGAGATTCTATGTGTAATACGGATAAATGCATCGCTGAATCTCTAGATCAATCTCAAACCACAAAACCTTATGATCCATTACATGAGCATGATATATGTAAAGAAACTCAACCTTTGTTGAACTCCCCATGTAAAAATGAGTTTTTTCTAAAGACTCACATAGAAGGCCCAAAAGACCCATATATCAAGAAGAAGTCACATTTCCCTTGTAATGTAAAGCAAATTTGGGTGGCCAAGAACTTACTTAGAG
>CM035441.1:39939610-39954610 GCA_020310875.1 Ceratopteris richardii
TGAGGGGGTGGTACTCATATCGTACACCAGATCCTGGTTTCCTGTCATGAAGCCTGCTCCTGAGAAGTGGGGGTCCTTAATATTCTTAAACGTCCTGAAAGTGATCAGCATTAATTCAAATATTTTCATACACATCTGGGCCATCACATCGGGATTATTGCGTAGCCGAATGCTCCAGTGACGGATTGTAGAAATCATGTAGTTCACCGTGGGGGGTCCTCGTGGAGGTGCTAGATAAACGTAATTTAACCATTTTGCGTAGGCTTTGATGTCTCTGACGACAATAGTGAATTCAGGCCAGGTGCGTCTTCGAAGAACTAGAACGTAACAAGGATTATATTTAATAAACAACGGCATATTATTCCAGGTTCGGACCATTTCAGGATATGTTTCCAAAAGCCTGATCCTCCAGGTGGGTTGATGGATGGACCCACGCTTAGCACTTTCCGGTATATCGTCTGGACCAAATTGTGTAGCAAATGTGGGAGGCTTGCCGCATTGTCGTTGAATCTCGGCGTTGTAATCGGCCAAAAGTATGCAGTATGGCACATATTGGTCATTATTGGTGCCGATCCATCTATGATGAGACATGCTTCTGAAATATTCTGACTTTATGACAGTTTCTTCTAGGTTTGCTAGTGATTGGATCTGAATGGCCACCCGTTCTTCGTGGGTGTTCGCTGTCTTTTCCAGTGTCTGAAGCCACTCGGGTGCTTCCACTTCCAAGGTGTCTAGTCCCTCTGAGGTTCGTTGCCCTCCTGGCATTGGCATAGGAACATATGGTTCCTCGTACGAATCATCTACCTCAATGGGAACCAAGTCGTCTGGCTCAAGTTCAATAACTGGAGAGGGTTGCCTTTCATACTCTAGTAACTTTTTCTGGAGCTCAACCACCTGCTCTGTCAATGCCTTCACTTCCTTTGAAGTCGAGGCCGACTCTATTACTTTGGTTGGAGCCTCCTGTTCCTTGAGCTGGCCACGCAGCTCATCACGTTCCCTTTCCAACTCATCATGAGCATCTAATAGATCTGCATAGCTTTCTAAGATGGTCTTCATTGTCTCTGAAGGTACGGCTTTAAACTGCTCTGGTTCAATTTCGTGGGGAGAGCCTTCCATTGCCGCTTCCAGATTCTCTTCATTTTGTTTCTGCAGTCTCTTGTTCTCTTCAAGTGCTGTGGCCATATGTTTCTTGAGTAGCGCCAAGTTACGTCTGACTTGTAGGTTATCGGCCTGGTATACTTCGAGCAAGGCTTCTAGTTGTTTGACGCCTGATTCTTTCGATGGTTGGGGTGTCTCCAGTAGTGTTTGGTGAGCCTGCTCAAGCGTTGTATAACGTTGATTCACATCTGCATTTTCCTCTTCAAGAATTGTAAGTTGCCTTTGTAAGTTCTGGTGATTTGTTGTCAGTTGTTGATACCGGTCGTCAAGAGCTCTGTACTCATTCTGAAGCTGATATACACATTGATTTAATGCTAGAAATATACTATTTACATTAAATGATGCAGGGAGAGATGAAGATGCAGGGGGAATGGGGACGGGAAAGGGAGTTGTGAATGATGTGGAGTCGAGTGGAGATGTGGGTGGAGGGGGTATGGGGGACGGAGGTTGCATGGGGGAAGGGAGTGGTGCTGTGGCAAGAGATGTTTCCATAGTGTCAAATGTTTGAGTGACCGTGTAGATGGGGACCGTGGGTGGGGTGGATGTGACGTTAGTGAAGAGAGTGGTGAAGGTGGGCATAGTGACTCCGCCGAATTGGATTCCCGGAGAGAGTGGAATTCCCATGACGATTGTGGTGATATTGGGTGTGGTGGCGATAGTGTCACGTGGTGGAGTGAGTTGTGTAGTGAGGGGTGGGGAGGGTGGTGACAGTGGTGCTTCCTGATGTTCGTCTGTTTGCGTTGTATTTTCTGGTGCTGATACGTTGATATGAATTTGTTTCCCGGATCTCATGGGACGGGCGGGAACTCCTTTCTCAAATCGGTGAATGTAGGCCATTGCCTCATGAATGGCCTCATCCAATCCTACTGCATCTGCATGTAGGTTGATGGACTCGATGAACATATCATCCACACCTTCCTCTGCCAGCAATTGGTTCATGAGTTTCTTGCCTGCTTCAAGTGACATTTTATGTTGTTCTTGAACTAGCTGCATGGTTCGATATAGTCTTTTTATTTGTGCCGAATACGCGGGGGCACTTGCTAACTCTGAAAGTTCATCATACTCTTGTTCTTCGTAGGCTTCTTCCTCTTGTTCGGTCTCTTGTTCATCTACGTTGACTTCTACCACTTGCGGTCGGGTGGGGGCTGATGTTGTTGTATGGGTTTGTGGTTCCTGAGCTCGCTCTGTTTCCGTTTCAAGATTAGAGTCGTAGATTAGCCTAGCCACTTCTTCATCAGTGAGATCATTGAGAGTAAAGCCCTGTCGAAACTCCAAGTCCGATGGGACGGGTGGAAACACCAGATTGGGTCCCTCTGTACTTGGTCTTGGTAGCCGAATGGTGAATGGTCTAATGCGTCGTGTCTGGGGAGGGGTAATTTCTGGTGTAGTGGTGGCTCCCCTTGGTTGAGCGCAGGGTAATTGGACTCCCCCTCTCATCTTCTTTGATGGGGGACCTGCCGCTGATAGCCTTCTCTGGAACTCCTGGGCCCGGGACCATACGAGTGCCCGCTGAATAGGCACGTCATAGGCTAGACATCGATAGATTATTTTGGTCAGAGCACAACACCCGTGGAGCACATTTTTCTGCTTCTTGTTCCACCGTTGATGGGCTAGGTGGATCTGATCTATGATCCAATGTGGTATGTTGATAGGGAGGTTTTCTGTCTCTGCCAAATACAAGCTAAACCATATCTTCTTTGGTGGCATGGTGAATCTTTCCTGGGCTGGAAAAGCAAAATGCTGCATGACGGTCCGTAGGTGAAGAGCGATGGTCGGTGTCATTGCTACCATATCCTTCAGCTTATTGAGATCTTTATGTTTCATTCTGCCTGGAACCATTGTTTCCTTTTCAGTAGGAATGTGCATATCATACATGCCCAATGCTTCTCGTACCAGATTGAGGGTCAGTTTGAATCTTTTAAGTTCGTGGCCCGACAATAGTGAGGGTAACACAAAAGTGCTGTCGCCTCCCTTGGCCCTGCTAGGAGTGATGGTACTGATAAGATAAGAACAGCGTAAGAAATCTGGCTTCGGTAAGTGGGCCCTGAAATAACTGTCCAGGCCAGCTTTGGTCCATACTGCACGCATTACTTCGGCATTCTGATAGCTCTCAAATTCGCGCGTGAAAAAATGGTAGCGTCCCCATTTACCATTAAACTCCAATTTAGCTTCCCAAAAATAGGTTCCATCACCCAATGGTCTTGCAACATCACTGAACCAATGAGCGTGTTTGCCCACTTGAGAGGTGTGCCCCTGGGGAGGATCCTGAACTGGGAGTACATGCACAACTTGAAGTTCTTGCGGTCTTTCGGTGAGATGTGGTTCGAGGAGGAGTGTTTCTATATCCACAATCTGTGCGCTGGATCCGGCGTGAGAACTGGCACCTCCGGCTTCTACCATGGCCCTGCTTGCTTGTTGGTTCTGTGAGAACATAGAACCATGTGTTAACATTGTAATGGACAGAATAAACCCGTTGATGTCCCCGTTACAACATTAACATGAGGTAGATGATGAGTCAGTGGTCAGTGAGTGCACGATGACAGTGTGTGTAGTTAATGCCTGGATAGTCCTAGGAGCTAGATGGAAAGATGCACTGTCTGACTAATGCAGTTAGTAAGTGGAGATGAATTCACAGATTGGGGTCGGGGGGTTTATTACAAGTCTTAGGTTGCCAAACACCATGGATGGCTTTTGGTCTTGGTTTTGTGGAGATTCGGGAGGGTTGCATGAGTAATTCTGCTGGGAGTTGTTGTGTCATTGGGACCCATTTACGAGTGAGTATGTGCGTGCTTCTAGGTGGCAGTGTGTTCGAGTGTATCAGACAAGAGTGGATGGCGGCTGCTTGAGCGAGTGAACCCTGTCGTGTATGATGTGAATTGTGTGGGGTTAGTTGAGCCCGCAAGCAATCCTTAGGCACCCAAATTTGTCTTGATTGTGGGTCAGCCTTCATCGACTTCTTGGGTACCCAAATGGATTTCACTTTCTCGACAGAGGTTTTAGGAGTACTCTTATTAGCATCAAGTCGTTGATTACTAATAGGAAGTTGAGACCGTTGTTGCAACTTAGTTACAGTCGGCAGCTCGTCTTTCCGCACCCACATTTGTTTCATTGGCTGAGTTGTTCTGCTTCGTGCGTTCTTTTGGTCTCTCGCCTGGAGAGTCTTCAGTGATTGATCTGCCCTTAGTTGCTGCCTCCTTCTGGCCTTTGGAAAAGAAGGGACTTCCATTGTGGTTCTGACTCCTTCTTTGAGATCTTCGTTCTTCTGTATCACATAGCCTTGGACAAGAACAACATGGTCAACTTCATGTGTACCCCTGGAGGGACCAGAAGTCTGTGCCTTTCCTAGTTCCTTGAGTGCTCCATTATTTAACTCAATTGTAATTCTAGTTTGATTCACCCATACCTGAAGAAGTCCACTCCTTAGGTTTAAGTTGACTGCTTGGTCATAGATCCAGTCTTGACCCAAGACAAGGGGTTCAGTGAGGTCCTCATCTTGACATACTAGTACTTTAACTGTCATTGCCTCATCATGAATATAGAGGGGAAGTTCCACCTCGCCCATGCAAGGGGTTTCCACGCCTCCCAATCCTATGAGATATGCTTCCACAGGATTGACAGTTAATTGCAACTCTTGACAGTAGGACAATTTAACAGCACTAGTGGCTGCACCTGAGTCAATCAAGGCTCTTACAGTCCTTGCACTCTTTCCTTGTCCTATATCTAAGGTTATGAAAGGATATCGATCAGTTATCCTATGTGAGCTAATACCTGAAACTTCACACATAGCCACGTCATATCCTTGATCTGCATATGCATCTTGCCTAGGGTGCTCTCTACCTTGTCTTCTTAATTTCATTCTCCATATGCGCTCTAGGGCTTCTACTTGAGCTTCTTCTCGAATTCGCTTTTCTTCCTCTTTGTGTTTCTTAGCAGTATTGAGTCGACTTAGCATTTCCTCCGTGAGAGGTTCCTGATACAACTTGACTCTGCATCCGCTAATATAGTTTGGGAGAACATCACCCTCTAAAGTGGCTAGTTGTACTGCTCCACTCGTGGAGATCCTATTGATGATCATAGGTCCGTAGCCTCTCTTTTCTAGCTTCCTTGCATGTTGTTTCAATGTGTAGACTAAAACTAAGTCGCCTGCCTTTAAACCTTTATCCTTAACGTGGGCATCAAAGTATGCCTTCTGTCGTTTCTTTGCTGCATATATCCCTGCAGCTGCTCTCAGTCTTGTTTCTCCTAATCATTCAAGGTCAAAAAGTCTAGAGGAGAGTTCATGACCCGTCCATTCATGCTCTTGTGCCACTTTCAATGTAGGTATCAAAAAGTCTAAAGGTAGCACAACATTTTGACCAAACACCATTTGAAAGGGAGTGGCTTGGAGTACCATTTTGTAGGCAACTCGGTATGCCCAAACAGCATGGTGTAGCTGTTTGTCCCAATCAGAGCGTTTATTGTTCACTAATTTCGTCAGTACATTGCATAAGATCTTGTTGGTGCTCTCAGCCTGGCCATTTGCTTGAGGGTGATAGGGGGCAGACTTCTTATGCACTACCAAGAATTCTTGGAGCAGATTTTCAATAACGTCATTCAAGAAGTGAGTACCTCTATCACTAACTAGCTCTATAGGTAGCCCGTATCTGGTGAACACGTTCTCAAACAAGAATTTAGCAGTTGTTTGAGCATCGTTCTTCGTCGTGGCTTTTACCTCTACCCACTTTGTTAGATAGTCTATCGCAACAATGATATATTCTGCATGGGAACCCTTAGCTGGGGGATTAATAGGACCTACGAAGTCTATTCCCCACTTAGAGAATGCACGTCCACCCATCATAGGTTTCAGTGGCATCTCATCTTTACGTATAGGATACTGAGTTCTCTGACAGACATCACATCTTTTCACATAGGTATGTGCATCCATGTGAAGGGTCGGCCACCAGAAGCCCGCAAATAGTATTGCCTTGATCACTCGATCTGGTCCAAAGTGTCCTCCTGCTACACCTTGGTGAGCAGTGTCCAAGAACTTGAGATACTCACTCTCATGGACACATAGTCTCAGGTAACCGTCTTTACCACGTTTGTATAGATTATCACCAATAAGTGAGTAATCCTGGGCTTCTTGTTCTAAACTCCTTTTCCTAGCCAGAGTCATGTCTGGAGGGAATGTTTTTGTCCTCAAAAAGGATACTAGTGGTTCACTCCAATCCGGCACTATGGACACTTGATAAAGAGTGGCATGTTCCACAGGTGGTTTAGTGCAACAGATTGGGTATTCCTTGCACAACTTTTGGACATCAGCTTCCATAGTTGGCCAATGCACTCTGAGTCTCCTTAGTGTCTGTAGGGTTCGTTGTTTTGAGTAGTGTTGCTCTAATGCACCTACATGTGCTAATTGCAACCATTTAGTGTACTCATCGTCTTCCACACAACAAGCCAAAATCCCTTGATCTGTGTGCTTGTACATACTTCCTGCCATGATGTGATACTTTTGGGCTTTTACTACCTCTCTATCCTGCGTGTTTATTACTGGATGGTTAGGTCCGTATGTCAATACTGGCATTAATGGCTTAGCCCACTGCGGCACCACTTCCAAATTAAACAAGTAAGCGTCAGGAAGGTCATCTGATACTCCTTGTGGGGCTTCTCCAGATGTGAGCCTAGAAAGATGATCAGCTCTCAAATGAGTCCTCCCTTTCCTTACCACAACCTCGAAATCATATTCCATTAGTAAGAGAAACCATCTTACTAATCTTCCTGTATTGCATGGTTTGTTCACGAGATATAACAATGCTTGGTGATCAGTAAAAAATTTAAACTTATTTGCAAGCAAATAGTGTCTAAATTTCTTGACTGCATATACCATGCCTAAGCCTTCTCTCTCTGTAGTGGTATAATTTTGCTCAGCTGCATTCAATTGTCTACTGGCATAGGCAATTGGAAGATCCATACTACCTTCACCAGTAGGTTGAGCAAGCACACACCCAATAGCATAATTGGATGCATCCACGTGAACATGGAATGGCTTATTCCAATCTGGTGTGGTCAAGATTGGTGCTGAACATAATCTTCATTTAAGCTCCTTGAAGGAATTCTCACATTCCTCAGTCCACTCAAAGTTTGTCAGAAGTCCGTACATGGGCTTTGCAATGACAGCATACATGTGAATGAACCGGCGGTAGTAACCACAATGTCCCATGAAAGCTTGTACTTCCTTGACATTCCTTGGCCTAGGTAGCTCTGCTATGGCTCTCACTTTCTCTTCATCAGTAGATATGCCATTCTTTGACACTATGTGCCCTAGAATCTTGCCTTGCCTGACCATAAAAACGCACTTTTCTGGGTTCAGGCAGACTTGATATTCTCTACATTTGTCAAAGATTTGTCTGAGTTCAGGAATATGGGTTTGTCTAATGTTGGAATGAGCACAAAGATCATCCACATAGACTTCTAAATTCTTCCTCAGGAACTCCTTAAATACATGGCACATTAGTCTCTGGAAGGTAGCTGGTGCATTGGTAAGCCCAAATGGCATTACTCTAAAGGCAAAAATGCCCCATTCTGTGGCAAAGGCTGTCTTATGCTGATCCTCTGGAGCTATGGCTACTTGATTGTAGCCCGAAAATCCATCAAGGAAGCTGTACACTTCCTTGCCTGCCACTCTTTCCAAGAGATGTTCTGTGATGGGAAGCGGGTAGTTATCTCGGATTGTGGCTGCATTGACCTTCTTCAAGTTAATGCACACACGTAGCTTTCCGTTTTTCTTGGGCACCACTACAATGGGGGATACCCACTTAGTGTGCTCAATTTCATAGATAAATCCAGCTTCAACGAGTCTGTCTATCTCCTCTTTGATCTTGGCAGCGTAATTATCGTTATATGTATAGGGCTTTTGCTTAGAGGGTTTGGCATCTGAGGTCATGGGGATAGTGTGTGAGCATATGTCAGGATCAACACCCTTCAAATCCTTGTAACTCCAAGCAAACACATCTTTGTATTCTCTTAGCAAGGCAATTAACGCATGCTCTTCTTCCTCTGTTAGGTCATGGCCTATGTACATGCATCTCTCCTCTCCTTCTTCTAGGGCCACTACTATTTTTTTGGTGGTTTCTTTGTTATCATAGGCCTCTCCTGATTGTGCCTCTCGTTTAGGCATTCTGATCATGACTCTTCTGTCATCTATCTCATACTTTTTAAAGTTTTCCGGGACCTCAAACAAAGATTCTTCCTCTTCTGGTGTGACTGCTCTCTTCTTCCGTTTCTTTCCTTCTTCCTTCGGGGTCACATGTGTGGCTAATCTTACATCATTTGTAAGCTCTCCATGCCTCTGGGGTTGAAATTCTACTTCATGGAAGTATTCTTCATCTGATGCAAAAGGTGGGTCCATAATGATTGACTCTAGATCGGAGTCACTTGCATCCTCAAATGCATCAGGGCTAGGTTCACACTCTTCTAACACTGCCTCTCCCATAATTGGCTCTATGGAGAAAACTGAAATGTCATAGCCATCCTCATCACAATGGGGTGTCCATTGTTCTTCATTGATGGCTACATCCATTGTTGCTAGGATTTCTGCCCAGCCGTGGGGTACAAATTCTTCGTCCGGAAAGACTACAGGTGCATAGGCTGGGTCTTGGATTGATCTATGGGTTTCTTTTGCACCTACCTCTCTGGCTTTTTCTCTCTTCTCTTCTTCTACTGCTACTTTGCACATCCATAAGTGGGTGTCTTCATGCATCCATGAGGATCCTGACCCTATGGAATGCACCGATTCCGTATCATCTTTGGCTCTATGGATGGGGTTCCATTGGATAGGAGGTACATCTCTATGAGAGTAATCCTTGAGATTGACTTTGGTTGTAACACCTAAGTGCTGCAAATACAAAGAATTGGTTCCCCAATCCTGTACCACTTGCAACTGCCGCATAAATGGTCTTCCCAAGATCATCTCATAGGCATGATTTTTGATGAAGTCACATATAGCAAATGTATGCTCAAACTCGACACCACAGGTGGTGAGAGTTATTCCTTCTAGCAATCCTAAGGGTCTCTCAATATGACCATCGGCCATCTGCAATTTCATTCTCGTTGGCCTTAGTGCTGGCTTGCCCCAACGCTTCCATAGGGAAGTGGTGGCAATTGCAACTCCTGCACCTGAGTCCAAAATTGCCTTGGTGGTGTACTCCTGGTAGGTAATGGGAAGATAGGTGTTCCCTTCTTCACCTTCACACATATCTCCTATCTTATCCAAGGGTATCTCTGGCACCGTCCTATGTGATCCTACCTGGGAATGAGGTTTCACTATTGCTGGTACTTGTTTGGTTACATGTTCCCATACTTCTGGTCTAACCTTAAGCAGCTCTTCCAAAGTGAGATTGCACTGCACTTTGGTGTTCTTCACTACCTCTGTGTTCCTAGGTATGACTGAATCTTCGTTTCTTACCATGACTGTAGGTGCTCTCATACAGGTGGACTTTGCTTCCCATGGGCCTGTGAAATGGGGTAGTTCTTGTAAAGAATTAGACTCGAAGTCTAATCTTTCTTGAGAATGGGCACTCTCCTGCTCTCCATAAATGGAAGGAAGGTCTTGTGGGAATTGATCGTGTGTGTCATCCACCAGTTCAATGGGAGGAGGAACTTCACTCTCTTTAGCCCATTTCTCTTCTTGAATCTCTCGCAAGAATCTGGTGTGTATTGATTCATAGAAGAAGAGGTGTCTGGCTCCGTAGAGTTAGGCACGTAGGCCTCAGGCACATAGGCTTTCTGGGTAGGAAGACCTGCTCTTTCACTAGCCTTGTCATGGTGTTGAGGGGCGAGTTCCTTTTGTGATTGTGCCATTAGATTCTCTATTCTTTCTAGGGAGGGGGGGTTGTCTGGTTCAGTGGAATTGGGCTCATAAGCTTTTGATGGGGGATGGGTCATGTTTTTGCTTGCTTTATCTCTTTCTTGATTTTTTTCTTCCTTGGCAGATCTTGCAATTATGCCCTCTAACTTCTCTAGAAGTCCATCCAAGTGTAATTGCGTCTTGGCTGAGCCCGAGTAATTGAAAAGGCGACTGGCTTCAAACATAGTCTGAGCCAATGCGACCATTTTCGCGCAAAGCTTGGTTCTTTCTATCTCTAGGTCGGCTCTAGGGTAGCACTTGTCATGATCTGTGACATTTGGCCCTTCTTGGATTCTGGCCTGATATGCTTTAAGCATCATGTCTATGTCTTCAGGAGTGGGATCAGCTAATACTGATCCTACTCTAGGGGGTGGTGGAATCGTATGAGGTGGGTTGGAAGGTGGCGGGTCGGATGGCGATGGGAATGGTGGTGGTGGGGTAGTGTGAGAGGGAGTTTGAGATGTGAGTTCAGTTATCCTGGCTTTGGTTTCTCTTATGCTTTCCTCAAGTTCACTCATCTTTTTAGCCCATTGTCTTTTCATTCTTTCTCGACTATCTTTCCACGCTCTAGTCCTTTTCTTTGTCATGCTCTCGGTTTCACTAGCCTCTGGGTTCTTATCCTGGTTTACCCCTTGGTTCTGCTGCAATGCCTGAGCTCTAGTCACTACCTGTACTGGTGCGGTGGATGTCACACTTCCTATGGAGTCTACCACCAACCCAATAACGTTAATAGGAGTGATTTTTGGCATATTATTAGGATTCTTAGGGCAATCTCGTAAGAGATGCTCCTTCCCACATTCTTGGCAAAAGCCCTGAATTGTCACTGACTGGGGTTGTGTAAGTGGAGGTAAGGGACAATCACGAATGAGATGATCTCCCTGACATCTGTAGCACGGTCCTCTTGGGAATGGAGGTCTTACTTGCTTAGGTTGAGGCCTAGGGTTGGGATTTGCATACATGACGTTTGTGTAATCTGACCCCCAACTAGGTTCACTCGGTTCCTCACTGTAGTAGGACTCACCATGTTCAAGAGATTGCATGTAGTAAGCATGGGGACTATCGACATGTGTAGAATCAAAGCTATGGTCACTGGGGTCACTTTCAGAAAGCAGTGGTGTTACAGGGACTATAGCTCTATTCAGGTTTTCTTCTGCTGCTGCATATTTTACTGGGATCACATTAGCTGGGGCAAGGGGTTGTTGTGCTAACACAGGCTGAGGCCTTTGTTGGTTTTGGTATGGTTGCTGATAAGGTTGTTGTGGCCTGCCATATGGCTGTGGAGGGTACGGGTTCTGGTATCTTCCCTGCTGAGGGTATGGCTGAGGGTAGGGTTGCCTAACCGCCTGCTTGTTGTATGGGCAATCTTGCGCGGTGTGATTGGTGTACCTCCGTTCTATGGTGCAGTATTGGCCACTAGGATTTACTTGGGGTTGAGCCATAATGGGACAGACATTTGCCATATGGTCGCCTCCACAATTATAACATCTTTTTACTGGGGCGAACCTTGGGATTTGTTTACTAGAGACACCTAGTTTCTGAGCAACTTTCTCTGCAAGTTCCTCAATCGATGTGGATTGCGTGGAAGAGAGGCTAGAGGCACTATCTGAATCTTTGTATATCTTGGAAAGCTCTAACTCCTCCCCTAGGTTATCCTCAATGTCAATACACATGCGTACACACTCTTCTATGGTCCTAGGGTCCTTCAAGTACACATATGATCTTAATTTGGTACTTAGCAATCCATCCAAGAATAAAGCCACTTGCTTAGCTGGTGTGGGTAGCTCAGGGATAGGGCATCTTTCAAGATATTGCCTAAATCTCCTTCCTGCAAGTCTCACGGTCTCTTGAGGGGTTTGCTTGAAGCTGTGAATCAATGAGGAGGTATTATGCCTTATGCCACTCTTAGAGAATTCAATAATGAAAGCCTTTAGGAGTTGGTCTATGCTCCTGAACTGCCTCTCGTTTAGTGGCTGAAACCATGTCAGGACAGTGTTCCTAAGGGTTAGACCAAAGGCATTATATTGTGTGAATAGGTCCTCCACTTGTTCTGCTCTCAAGACTTGCCTAAACTCTGCCACATGATCGTATGGATCTTGAGTGCCATCGAAGTAGTTCTTCATGGACTTAACTAGCTGAGTCGGTCTCAAGGTCCTTGTGTGCTCTCTAGGTCGTGGTAGAGGGAACTCATCCGCATTTCTTCGATGTCCTGGGGCTCTAAGTATCTCAGGCTCTACTCTATTTGTTTACGTCCTTGTTCTTTCTCTGCCCCCTAAGTTGGCAAAGCTTACTTCTGGCCTATCTCTACTTCTATCTCTTGGAGTTCCATGAGCTTAGGATGTTCCAGCTCCAGGGTGACCATAGGACACATTCGATCTTGGTTGGGGGAAAACGAATTCACCCTTCCAAGTGTAAGCATGCCTATCATTTTCTGTCACCACAAAGATCCTCTCCGAAGCGTGATCTAAGTAGGTCACTCTGCCTGGGCTATCAGGATCCTTAAACTCATAGATCATGATTGTTCCTATATCAGTTGGCTGATCAAATTTATACCTCCAAAAGTCTTTGTCAGTTTCTCGATTGAGGAGCAAATCTATGCTCTTATTATCCTGGGGAATCCACTCTGGTGTGATGATCCTAGTGAGAACCGATTTGCCTCGAGGGGTTCTAGGTTGTGTACCCATGTTTCCTTGCTCTAGGTCACCTAAATCCGCTTCTAGGATCACATTTCCAAATTCGTCCGTCCTATCTGGGTGACTGGTGACTACATATATGGTTCCTTCTTTGTCCAAGTATGCTCCGTTTTCGAAATTGACAGATGGGCGCTCTAGTCCAATGGATTGATCAGGATTCTTAATCTGTACCACAGATCTTCCTAGGCCGTCCTCATAGATGCTGGCACCTAATCGGTTGGTCCTAAGGTATTCCAACTGCGTTTTGTATGGGCCTTCTACTCTGTGCAAGTATGGCACTCCTGAACTTCCCGTAGGTCTGTCCAAGCCTTGAGACATCTCTGATTCACTGGTATCAGAGCTAGGGTAATGCGAGTGGTGACTCAACTGTTGGGCCCAAAACCTCGCAGTATGATTGACACTAGCCTCTGAAGACCTAAGGCTTTGTCTATCTCTTGCTAGATGTCGTCCTGATCTAAGGTTCATATGCCTAACTGATTAACCCAATTTTTCCCAGGTACAACCATGTTTCTGAGTCCTTTATATCAATTACTTAATCCCCTTTTTATGTTGATTATCGTGTTTATACTCTTGTCTGATATCACGTCGTTAGGAATACTTAAGTTTAATTCCGCACTTTAGTTTGGTCGTTTCACGTTAGGTTCTTTTCCTTTAAGGTTGTCGTTCACACACACAAGTTATCTCTTGACTTGAACTTGATTTCTTAGATAGTCTTTGATTTATCTCGTGCCTATCGTTGCCTGGAATTACTTCTAACACTACCCGCACTTAGCCTAAACTAAGAATTGACAGAGGGTGTTGCGGGTTTTCCAACCTTGAGTTCCTTTCCTTGTGTTGTTGCCCTGGTGTGCCCAGGACGCGTGTTCCCAAGCCTGCACTTACTCTTGCTTTGCGTACCCTTCGCTGCTCTCAAAGGACCTGTAAAAGGCCCACTGTTAGCTCAAGACTTAAATTCAAAAGACAGAACCAATCACTTTCATTCATGTAACACTTCACCAATTTGCACTATGACTTTTTGGACACAACTCTAGAGATCCCTGAATTTTGTTCCCCTTGGGTATGGTCACCTTCAAAATACCCTATCTAATATTCCTGATCTTAATTTAACCGTAACCAGTCGATGTTTTTGTTGTACTCCCTGCGAGCTTTCCAACAAAACAAAAATCACGGCAAACGGATTTCGTATGAGAAAGTTATGCCAGTTCAGGGTTTTGGGGCTAAAACAGGATTAAACTAGGTTAACAGGCAAACAGGAATTCTCGAGTTACTTGGGTCATGCCCTCGTAATGCAATACTACACCCTAGTGTTTGTCCCACACTTGGCCAAAATTTAGACCATTATTTTTGCCTTAAAAATTTGACCTAATTTGCCCTTCTAACGTGTTCGCAAAGTCTGTCGGTCGCGATTGACAGATCAGTCGCGATCGACGTGTCGATCGCGATTGACAGGTCCGTCATGGCTGTCAGTCGCGATTGACTGGTCAGTCGCGATCGACACGTGGCCGAAAATTCAGTCAATCGTGGTCAAATGGTCGTTGACTCTGTCGATCGCAATTGATGTGTCGATCGCGATTGACAGGTCCGTTGCGAAGGCTCGGTCAGTCGTGGTCAAACAGTCGTTGACTGGTCAAACAGTCGTTGACTGTGTCAGTCGTGATTGATAGGTCCATCGTGGCTGTCCGTCACGATTGATAGGTCGATCGCGATCGATGGCTCGATCGCGATTGACACGTGTCACGCGTAGCTTCTATCCGTCGTGGTCAATCGGCCGTTGACTCTGTCGGTCGCGATTGACAGAGCCGTCGTGGGCTGTCCGTCACGATTGACTGGTCGATCGCGATTGACAGGTCTGTCCATCGTGGTTTGTCGATCGCGATTGACAGAGCGATCGCGATTGACAGAAATCTGAGGAATCTCAAAAAACTAAACACATTTTTGGGAAGCTCTAGGCCTGTAGGTCATGGATATGCACTTTGTTTAGCAAATAGAGCAATTTTTCTGTCGGTCGCGATTGATAGAGCCCGACGACACAGAGACAAGACCGTATAGTTCCGTACCTGCACAGAGTGCTGAGATGGTGATACAGCAAGAACCTGCAGAATGCTCAAAAAATATGCAAAAACAATGCACGCAATATCGCTCTCTCACTCTCTCTCACAAGTAGAATGAGGGAAATGAGCTGGAGATGGTGATATGATCAAAAAACTGAAATTTTTGCGATGATGGAAATGGAGGTGGAAGATGGTGATCATGATGATGGTGATGATG
>CM035441.1:39959610-39999610 GCA_020310875.1 Ceratopteris richardii
ACTTGCTTATGACGTATGGTTCAATTGAAAGAGTCAATTCAGATTTTACATGGTACATTGATAGTGGTTGTAGCAACCATATGAGTTCCAATAAAGATGTTTTCTTTAATTTACATTCACCCATCACTCAAGGACATGTAGAGATAGGGGATGACATTGAGCACAAGATTACACATGTGGGAGATGTTGCATTGAATGGATCTCAAAGCTCCAAGGTGTTGAAGGATGTGTTGCATGTGCCAACCATCTCAAAGAACTTGGTTTCGGTAGGTCAAATGGTTGAAAGAGGTTATGAGGTGAGGTTCAATGAGCAAAGATGTTTTGTTGAAGACCCCATGCACGACTACAAGCTCATAGCAAAAGGAAAGAAGCAAAAAATACTCTTTACCATGGAGGTAAAGACATTAACCCCTCACATTGTCTACTTGTCAATTGAAAATAAACAGATTGCAGAAATCAACTTATGGCATAAAATAATTGGGCACATAAACTTACAAAGGATAAAGGAAATGCAAAGGAAGGGCTTGATGAGTGGTCTTTCTGATCTTACATCTTAGAATATGCAAAATTTGTGCCATGCTTGCCAATTAGGAAAACAAAGCATATTGCCATTCAAGAAGGGAGCACGTGTGAGCAATGAAGTGTTGAATCTCATACACACAGATGTATGGGGACCTACAAGGGATCCATCCATTGGAGGTAATAGATACTTTGTCACATTTATAAGTGATCATTCAAGGTTTGTTTGGATGTATTGCATGAAGTCAAAGTCAGAGGTGTTTTACCACTTCAAGAGGTTCAAAAACCTAGTGGAGAAGGAAACAGGGAAGTATATAAAGACTCTCAGATCGGATGGAGGGGGAGAGTATTTTTTCAAATGAATTTTCAGATTTCCTATATGACCATGGCATCAAAAGGCAATTCACTTGCAGGTATACACCTCAACAAAATGGGGTGGCAGAAAGGAAGAATAGATACATAGCAGAAGTGGCTAGATCTTTGTTAAATGAAATGAATGTTCCTAACTCTTATTGGGCTGATGCAAAAAATACAGCCATATACATTATGAATAGGTGTCCAACCTCAAGAGTACATGGAGTTACACCTTATGAACCTTGGTGTGGTAAGAAACCCAATCTTTCACATCTCAAGGTATTTGGTTGTGTGTGTTATGTTCACATACCTCAAGAATTGAGAAACAAGTTAGACCCGAAGGCGGATAGGTGTATATTTCTTGGATATTCTTCAAAGAAAAAGGGTTTTAGATGTTATAACCCTTGCAAAAAAGAGCTTAAGGTATCTAGGGATGTAATATTTGATGAGTTGTTGCCTTGGTATGGTAGCAAAAATGTGTTACAGGTTCACGATGCATATGAAGCCGAGAAGAAGTTCAAAGAGCAACAACAAGGCATGGAGATAAGTGGTACAACCATTTCAAGCACACCATCAAAGGACATTACTACATCAGCTTGGCATGGAAGGACAAGGAATGAAGCTCATTCTAGTGAAGGAAGTAGCAAAGGAAAGGAAAAGGCGAATGATGACCATCGATGGGTATACATGGAATCTGCAAGTGATGAAGATATGGAAAAATTAGAAACTCCAAGATTTAAAGCATCTAAACTAAGGAGGAGGAGATTCCTACCACCTAATGGTGAGGTAAGGTAATCCAATAGGGTTAAATACCCTATTCAAAGGTTAACTTATGACTCATTCATTGCAAGACACTATGCCTACATGAGTCAAGTTATAGCTTGTGAAGAACCTAACTTTTTTGAAGAAGCAAATAAGCATAGGGAATGGATTGAAGCCATGGAGGAGGAAGTCAAAGCACTTGAAGAAAATGATACTTGGTCATTGGTGCCAAGAACAAAGGACATGAAAGTCATTGGCAACAAATGGGTGTACAAGGTAAAGAGGCATGCAGATGGGAGCATCTCTAGGTATAAAGAAAGGCTGGTTGCCAAAGGTTTTTCTCAAATCTATGGCATAAACTTTGAGGAAACATTCAGCCCAGTAGCTAAGATGTCCACCATCAGAAGTTTGGTTGCAATTTCAGCCTCAAAAGGTTGGAAGATGTACCAGTTGGATGTGAAGAATGCTTTCCTAAATGGAGAGCTTGAAGAGGTAGTCTTCATGGACCAACCCCAAGGCTTCAAATATGAGAGGTTTCCACATCATGTATGCAGGCTAAAAAAGGATCCTTATGGACTCAAGCAAGCCCCAAGAGCTTGGAACCAAAGACTTGTGGACTAGTTGGTAAAATGTGGATACAATCAGAGTCATGCAGACCCATCACTCTCTGTGAAGAAGGAAGGTAGCAAAATTTTTTTCATTTGTATATATGTTGATGATTTGATCATTACAGGGTATGATGAAGCCAACATCAAGGAAATAAAGAGAAAGCTTGGATGTGAGTTTAAAATCTCCGATTTAGGGATTTTAACGTACTTCCTTGGGATTGAAGTACTATATAAAGAGGAAGGTATATACTTGATGCAAAGGAAATACATTCTTGATCTTTTGAAGAAGTTTGGCTTGTGAGATTGCAAGCCCATTCCAAATCCATTAGAAGTAAATGTTAAACTAAGTGCTCATGAAGGTGAAGAAGTGAAGGATGTGACCATGTATAGGTCAATAATTGGTTCTCTCTTGTATGCTACTATGACAAGACCTGATATTGCACATGTAATTGGAGTGTTATCTCAGTTTTTGCAAGCACCAAGAGTACCTCATCTTGTTGCAGCCAAAAGGGTACTTAGATACCTCAAAGGATGAGTGAATGAAGTTCTATATTATCCATTTGATGATGGATTAAATGTACAAGCTTATTGTGATGCTGATTGGCCAGGTTCCAAAGATGACAGGAGGAGCACTAGCGGATATGTTATCATGCTAGGGAAGAAGACCATCTCATGGATGTCAAAGAAACAACCAACCGTGGATCTTTCATCAATCGAAGCTAAGTATAGAGGCTTAGCACAAGTCTCATGTGAGCTTATGTGGCTCAAGAACTTGTTTGTTGATCTTGATTTGCAGGTTAAGCAAGTACCTATTTTTTGTGACAACATAAGTAGCATATGCTTGGCTAAAAATCTGGTGTTCCATGCAAGGTCGAAGCATATAGAAGTGCATTAGACTCTGTTCTTCTGATAACTGTTCATGTGCCTTGAGTAAAGTGGCATAGTCTTCAAGAATGATTTTGATGCTCTCTGGGGTCACAACTTGAAATTTGGAGGGACTAATGGATGCCCCGGGTGTGCTTTCGATGGCTGCCTCTAAGTTTTCCTGGTTCTATAGTTGAAGACGTCTATTTTCCTTGTGTGCTGCTGCAAGGTGTCGTTTGAGCAGTGCCATATTATGTTGGAGTTTGAAATTTCTTTCCAGTTGTATTTGCAAATGGCTTTCCAACCCTTGGATTGCCTCCTAGTCCACATACTGAAATTGTGTCTCCAACATTCCGTGAGCCTCTTGTAAGGTCTCAAATCGAGTTTGGAGACTTGCTTTGTCCTCTTCTAGTGTATCGAGGCATTGTTGTAATGCTTCAGAGTGTTCTTGTAAACTTTGGTTATGTGCCTGCAGCTGATTGTATTCTGTCCTTAACTGTGACATACATGCAATCATGGTGTCAAATGCATTGCCTATGGATGAAGGTGTGGTTTGTACAATGGAAGATGCAAGGGGAGGGAATTGGGGAATGGGAAGTGTGAATGTTGTGTCTACAGGAGATGTGTCTGCATGTGAGATTGGTGGAGGGGGGATGGGGGAAAGTGGGAATGTGGGGGGTGGTGGAGATGCTGCTGGTCCCTCAGGGGTGGACGTGAGTGTAGTGTCTACCATGTATATCGGAATGGTAGGTGGTGTGTGTGTGATAGTGGTGAATAAGTGTTGTGTGGATGGTGGGAATGGGACTGACGAGGAGGCTTGGGTGGTGGCTTGAAACATTCTACAAAAGTAGTCATGGCAGGTTGAAGGATTGGTGGTATGGGGGGTGGGGAGTGAGAGACAAGAGGCAGGAAGGTCACAAAAGGGAGCGTGGTGGTACGGAATCCAAAAAATATGGATCTAGTGTGAGGATGGCCTATGAGAGAGGTTGTGGAGGCTGGTTATCCTATGGCTATCTCCATGAGAAATTTGGTTGATTCGGTTGTGATGGTGGTGGCTTGATAGACAAGGTTTTCAAAGGTGGAGAACAAAGGTGAACCAGAGGTGGGAGTACGGAAGATGAAGGTTTGCTCTGTGGTGTGAGTAGTCGAGGTGATCTCCACGGCTTCTATTCTAAGAGGTGATGGTGGGCGGGTTGGTACTATCGGCTCGATTGATTCATCATGGGTGACTAGGAGCGCTTGGCTAGATGTAACTGCTATTTGGGAGGTTGCCTCAATGGGTTCAGATGTAATAATAGGTCCTTCCACTGTAGTAATGGGAATCTGGATGTTTTTACTCAAGCGATGGTTGTGTTTGGAATCTTCGTGGATCATATTGAACAGGAGGCCTCTCGATCGCTAATCGGACTGCTTCGAGTACACCATACATTTCTCCCACTAGTAGTAGGCCTTTGCTGTATTCAGAGTCAACTCTAGCTTCTTCCAATAGCTGAGCCATGAGCACCCTACTACTCTATTCAGTGAGCACTTGTTGCGACCGCACTTGTTCCATGATTTGATATAGCCTTTGGAGTTCAGTTGTATACGTTGGGGTTCCAGTGGTTTCTTCTGCTTCTTCTTCTTCTCCTTCCTCTTCTTCTCCCTCTGAGCATTCTAGTTGTTGAGATAAAGTTCTCTGTTGATCATCATCCCAATGTACATGGCGGCCTTTTGTGGATTTCCTCCGTCTTTGGGAAGAGGTGCCCTGTTCTTCTGTGTCTGAAAAGAACTCTACATCAGAGAGTTGTGTATTCTGCAAGAATGATTCAAAGTCGAAGGTACTCATCCTTCAATGTCTCCAGTCATAGGAAATTCAAATTCAGGAGGGACAGGAGGAGTCGATGGGGCAGCTTGTGATGTGCCTTCAGATCCACATCTAGGTATTCAAATGGTAAAGGGAGGCACAGTGGCATCCCCTCACGAGACTTCTGGGGCCGTCAGAACTTCGCATGTTTGGGCACAAGGAATCGGGACCCTCATGCGCTTGGATTGATGTGTGGCAGTTATGAGTCTCTTGAACATTTGTAGTTGTGACCATGTTAAAGCACGTTCAATGGGTACATCGTATGCTAAGCACTCGTAGATCATGCGCGTGATTGCACAACAACCATTCACCACTAGCTTTGTAGACGACCTTTGATTTGCTTCATACAGCTGCTCCATAATGCGTTCAGGAAGCTTTAATCGGTAATGCACCTGTCTTTTCCAACTAAAGAGTGAACCAGATCCGTTTGTGGGGCTGAGTGAATCGACCTTGACCAGGAAACACAAAATGTTGCATGCACATATGAAGAGGAATGGACACATTTGGTGTGAGTGTAGCCATATCTTTCAACTTTTGTAGCTTCCGGTTCTTCATGTTAGTGGGAATAAGAGCATCCTTCTCATAGGGCACATGCATGTTGTTGCTCTAGCACAATGGTAAGTACCACGTTAAGAAGCTCCACCTCCTTAATGTCAATCCGTGAAAGAGATAGGAGTGATATGAATATCGTGAATGTGAGATGTGGTGAGAGTGAAGGTGAGAAGCATAGAGATGCACACACACATACACACACACAATGAGGAGACAAGCAAGACACAATGGAAGGTGGGAAAATCGACTCTATTCTCAAGATCAATTACAAGCTCAAGCTCACACTAGCTCATGCAAGTCTACACTAGATAACACTAACCAACCTCAAAAATGAGCTCTCTAGCTCTTTTTATAGTATTTAGACTAATTTTGACCGATTTCACATCTAATGACTGGCCTAGTTAAAAGAATAGGTTCTAGATGCTATTTGAAGGGGTAAACAAGATCTAAAAATAACCAAAATGGGTAGGCTCGTTCTACCTAAGATCCTTCAGCTCGAGGCATCCTCGGCTTGCACAAAATGGACCTTATAATTACAAAAGTGATTGCTCTATGTTACATATGATTCATGAGTGATGAAAATCACTGTTGAGAGTTTTTGAAAAGTATTTATAAAACATATTTGTTTGAAAAAATGATATGTCTAGCTCCCCACTACTTTGTTGTGCTCTATCTTTACATGCTTCCTCGACATTTGTGCCTCTGTCTACTGCCAACACCCCCCTCCCTCTCGCTTCTGTCATCCTCGATAGAACCTTGTTGTGGGGTCTCTCGGATATAATTCTGTAGTAGGTCATGAGTGAGGGTGTGCTCTCAAAGGCGTATACCTCTTGCAAGATCTTCTTTGAGCTTTTCCCAATCGATGGGTTGAGGTTCCTATGGTGGTGGGAGTCTGTAATGTGTGGAGTACACCAGTTGTTCAGAGGCAAATAATTGGAGTAGATGTGTAGGCCTGCTTATTAACACCTCTGAGTGATACTCCCAAAAACCTGTAGTAAACATTTCTTCGAAGGTCATTTTGTAGCATGCCAGTAAATATTTAATTCGACAGTGCTAGGCATAACACACCCGGAGCGATGGTGTCGTACTCATATCATATGCTAAATCTTGATTACCATGCTCGAATCTCAGGGTGTTCACATGTTGTGCCTTGACGCGAGGGAAGACTTTGAATACTATCTGCATCATGTCAAATACTTTGACAGTCATATGTGCTGCTACATCATCCATTCGTCATAATCGGGGGAGCCAGTGGTGAATAGTTGCCATCATATATCCTATGGTGGGCGGTCCATGGGGTGGTGTGAAATACGGATAATTGAGCCAGTCCTGGCATTACTTGTTGTTCTATACCTTGATTGCAAAAGCCTTCCAAGAGCGACGTCTTGGGATCGGTCCCCAACATGGGTTATACTTTAAATGGAGTGGTGCCTTGACCCATGTGCTCATCATTTCAGGAGTGTGGGAGGGTCTCTTGCCTGTTTCCTTTTCGATGGCCAACTGATATTCTGCCATTAGCATAAAGTATGGCTTATATTGAAGTTCATGGTCGGAGATATATCGTCTAGGGGCTAGTTCAGCAAAATAAGGAGATTGTAAAATACATTCCTCTATCATGGCCATTGCGTGTAACTGAGCTTCCACATGTGCTGAGTGGGTCTTGCCAAGTTCTTCAACAGTCTTCATCCACGCGGGGGTAGGGAGTTCAAATGTGGTCTGGCTTTCGCTTGTGACACATCCGCCTGGGATGGGTTGGGGTTTGTATGCTTCTTCAAAAGTGTCCTCCATCGGGATAGTCACTGTTTCTTCATCTGCGGGTAGTTCTGGTGGGGAATCTTGCCTAGGGGGTGCTTCGTAAGCTGCTATCTATGTTTGAAGGGTCAATACATGGGCCCATAAAGCATTGAGTTCTTTGATGATCTCAGGAGATATGGCCGCAAGAGTTGGTGGTGCTTGTTGTACAAGTTCTCGTGACTGTAATACTTTGTGTTCATCTTTTAGCTTCTGGTATTCCTCATTCATACTATCATACTCCTCTAGTAGTCGGACATCATCTTCCAATAGTATCTTCATGGATTCGGAGGGGACAACTTTGAAACGACTAAGACTCAAGGGTTGGTCCAGTTGATCTAAAGCAACTTCAAAGATCTCTCTATTATGTTCCTTCAAACATTGGTTCTCTTCTTTGGCTTCTCCGAGGTGGCGTCTGAGGAGACCCATGTTCCTAGTGAGCATCCCATTGCGAATGGTCTGCCCCCTTAACAAATTGCCTATATCAGTAATGGCATGTTTTGTCTTTTCTTCACTTTTTAGTTCAAGTTTGTGGTAGGCCTGGTGTATCTCTTGGTAGCGTGTGTTAAGTGATGCATTCTCAATTGATAAAGAATTGAGATGTGACTGTAAGTCATTCGTGGTCTGCTGCAGTGTTTGGTAGCTGGTGCCTAGAGATGTGAATTTATCTCTCACTTGCGTCATGCATGTGAACATTTGACAGAATGTAGTGTCGATGGTGGGTGATAATATTAAGGATGGAGTGAGTGCAGATGTTGTGGGTGTGGGTGTTGATGCAAGGGGGAAGGGAAATAGGGATGGGAAAGTGGATGCAGTGGTGATAGTGGAAAAATGTGATGTTCCTAAATGTGGTGGTGAAATGGATGAGGTGAGTGGTGGTGTAGTTGGTGGTGATATGTCCATGTGACTAGATGTGGTATCAAATGTCGTGATTGTGAATAGTGGAGTGATAGTCGGTGCGTGAGTGGGTGTGAAAATAGGGTTTACAAAGGTTGCTAAGTAATTTACAGATGGGGTCTCTTGAACCGCTTGGTGGAGAGGGGAAAGAGGAAAGAGAGTGGGTCGAGGAGGTGAGATGGGGGAGAAGGTCAATGGAGGTGGAAATGGGAATAGGGGTCTTGGAGGAATGGGGAAGGAAGGAAAGGATGGATGGAGAAATGGATTGGATAGAAGGTTTGAAGTTATAGGAGGGAGGCTAGGTTGTGTAGGTGTGGAAAGGGTGAGAGGAATGGAGGCTACAAAGGCTTTTGCTATTGCACTATCGAAGGATGTGGATGGTCTAGGAGAGGCTGGGTGGACACAAGACTGGAGGGGCGGGTGGTGAAAGAGGAGCAGTTGGAGTTGTGGGTACTATGACAACAGTGGTGGTATGTACAGTAGAAGGGTGGGGCAGGGAGTCGATGATGATCATTTCTTCTGCCAAAGATTCGTCAGGAATGAGGCGGGCTTCCCTGATCTCATGGGACCACTGAGCATCCATCGGTACATGAATGTATTGACCCAATTTTGATAGTAATCAAACTCGGGGTGGGTCAAACTATGGTAGTGGCTTTCTCTGCAAATATCGTAACACTTCATTAGTGCCCACTGATTTAACTAGTCCCCTGAAACCTTGGATATAGGCTTCTTCAAAGCCTCCTGTGGTGAGTTCCTGTGCAAGAAGCGCTTGTCTTTCTTCTTCAAATAGATTTTTTGCGCCCAAACTGCTTGCATCATTTGGTATAGTTTCTTGATCGCCAATGTGTTTGTCGCTGCTTCAAGTGCCTCATCTTCGTACGTACTTGTGTCACCTTGGGTATTAGTGTGTTGTTCATGTTCATCAGTTTGCACATTCTCTTCAGAGTCATGGCTTGCCTGACTAGCTTCATCATCTCCATCTTCGTCATCTATTTCTCTCCTTTCTTCTTTTGAGCTGGATACTACTTGTCCTTGTGGTTGATTGTTGGAACTCAAGGTCAAGCACAAGCATGGAAGCACATCAGAAAGGTGGACACACACAAGAAGAAGGAGTAAGTAGGGAGCTCCAAGAAGTACATGTCAAATTATCAGAAGAATCCCCTACAAAAATAGTGATTTCCATCACTAAAACCATTGTAAATACCATTTTCTATTTTTGTAGCTCCATTTTGTGCAAGTCGAGGAGTCCTCGAGCTTGAGGAGCATTAAAAGTATCATCCTACGAGTTTTCATAATTTTTAGACTCCGTTTGAGCCTTCAAATAAGCCCTAGAACCTAATTTTTAACTAGGCCGAACACTAGGTCTGGACAGGGCCAAAACTAGTCTAAGAACTATAAAAAGAGCTAGAGAGCTCATTTTTGGGGTTGGCTTCTTGTAGATTTCAGTTTGGTAATAGATTTCTTTTGTAATCAAAGCCCTTCCATTGTTCCTCTCTTTGATCTTACTTTGTGCGTGTGTGTGTGTGTGTGTGTATGTTTGTGTGCTTTCACTCACGCACTTGTGCCTTCACTTGCTCGTGGTCTTCATACCGGTCCTCACGTCTCCGCAGATTGACAAGTAAAGGAGGTGGTGCTTACGCTTGAGCTACATTGATCAGGGGGAGTTTTAGGGTAACTTGGACGTTCGTACTCCTGAGAGAAAAATTGTCCTTTGGAAAACTGAAATTCATTTGAAAAAAGCATTCGGCATTTCAAAGTCAAATGTAGTATTCATTGGTTCTACTTCCAGATTGGGTATAGGGAAAGAAAACGCTTCCGCACCAATGGAGGTGGGGATTTCTATTGCAGTGGTGGTAGGTTCCTGGACGGTGGTTTCTTAAGAGGTAATGGTATTGGGAGTACCTTCAGTGATAACAGGTCGTGACAGTCATATGTGAATGGGTTCTACAGGTGTAGGGGGTTTAGTAAGTGATTGCTCTGGAGAGGGTTGAGGTGATAGGGATTCTAGAATTTGGAGGCACGGGATGGATCTAGGCATGCGTTTGTCAGCCCGTCCCTTGCTAGCTTTCCTGGCTTTCTTGGTTGTTCCTTTGAAATCCTTCAATTCTTCACTTGTCATAGCACGCTCTATTGGCAAGTCGTATGCCAAACACATATAAACAATGCACGTGAGAGCACACCATCCATGGATGACTTTCTTTCTCTCCCATCTCTACTGTGCTAAGTATAGCTGATCAATAATCCAACTTGCCAGATCTACAGTTTGAGGCCCAATACATACTAAATACAGTCCAAACCAAATATGCTTATGAGGCATAGTAAAACGATCTTGAGCTTGGAATGCAAAGTGTTGCATACATATATGTAATGGCTTACATAGCTCAAGTGTAATGGCCAAAATGTCTTCCCATTTGATAATGTCACCACGCTTTATCGGCTCTAGAATCAGCCTTTCTCGCTCTGTCGACGTGTGAGTTCCATGGATCTTAATAGGGGCTTGAATCAAATCTTTTGTCAAGTAGAACTTTTTGAAAGGGAGATCATTTACTAAAGATGGAAAATTAAAGTGCCCGACAAGTCCTTGTTCTCAGAGGCTATCAGAGTGGTCACTAGGTAGTAGCATCTATAGAAATCCAGTTTGGGCAGTGGATCACTAAAGTATTCTATAAAAACTGCTCTCGCCCAAACATGCTTTAAGTCTTCGGTATTTTGAAGTGTTTCAAATTCTCTGGAGAAGAATTGATACTTTCCCCATTTACTATTGTCGAAAGTCAATGTGGCATCAAAAATGAAGTCTGCGTCCGCCAAAGGTCCTGCTAAACCTTGAAACCAATGGGAATTTTGGTGAACTTTTTCAGTATATCCCCTAGGTGGATCATCGATTGGCATTGGTCCAGGGAATCCTTAAAATTCCAGTGGCTGCGATGTAGCATGTGGCTCTGCTAGTAATTCACCAATATTTACCATGGGTACATTGGGGCTAGCTTCAGACGGTCCTTCTATTTGCATGATGAATGATGCAAATGTGGAGGAGATCTGCTACAAATGATTAGCACATTAGCATGGAAATTAATCATGATCCCAATAAAGTGAGACCGCAATCCCTTTCCATGACCGATGTGTAACCCGTGTAGCCAAGTGTTCTGAGGTGATTTATGGAATGATTTTTGCAAACTAATGCATGTCTCTAGACACCTACATGCTTTAGATATTGCATACATTGCTTGATGAGATGTTATTACAATTGATGTTGGGTTATAGTGTGTGAATTTGTACAGAGTTCAGTTGTGAATGATTTATTACAAGGATGGTGTTCAGTCGGGGTGGGAGTAATGTTAGACAATGGGTCTTGAGGAGACGGCTGGATACATTTTGATATCCATTTCCTAGGAGTTGTTGAGCGGGTGGTATGTTTCTGCTGGTGACAAAAGGTGATATTGGATGTGGTGGTGTTGAGGGGTGAAAAGATTTTTGAGGGTTATATATTACATGGCTTGAGTGTTGAGCTATGATACACTATTTGGGTACCCAAATCTGTCTTGGTGTGGGCTGATGGGTTAAGTACTTCTTGGCGATCCAAATTGTAGCTCAAGCGTAAGCATCACCTCCTTTACTTGTCAATCCACAGAGACGTGAGGACCGGTATGAAGACCATGAGCAAGTGAAGGCACAAGTGCGTGAGTGAAAGCACACAAACATGCACACACATACACACACACGTGCACAAGGTAAGATCAAAGAGAGGAACAATGGAAAGCTTTGATTGCAAAAGAGTTCTCTTACAAAAGCTCTATTCTCTAACAAGCTAACCTAAAAAATGAGCTCTCTAGCTCTTTTTATAGTTTTTTTACTAGTTTTGGCCCTATCCAGACCTAGTGTCCGGCCTAGTTAAAAATTAGGTTCCAGGGCTTATTTGAGGGCTCAAACGAAGTCTAAAAATTATGAAAATTGGTACGATGGTACTTCTAATACTCCTCAAGCTCAAGGACTCCTCGGCTTGAACAAAATGGAGTTAAAAATAGATAATGGTATTTACAATGGTTTTTAGTGATGAAAATCACTATTTTTGTAGGGGATTCTTCTGAAAATTTGACATACACTTCTTGGAGCTCCCTACTTGCTCCCTCTTCTTCTATGTCCACTTCTTTGATGTGCTTCCATGTTTTATGCTTGACCTTGAGTTCCAACACTCCCCCCCTTCTCGAGTCTGTCGTCCCTGACAGACCCTTGTTGTAAGGGTTGTTCCATGTAGTGCTTTGAGAGGTGGTGTCCATCCTTTGTATGATCTTGTTCCTTGAATTCCAGCAAGAATGTGTCGTTGTGAGCTTTCAAAACTGCAAGTTGCTCAAAAGAGGTTGTCAAGATTGATTTGGAGCAACTACTGGCTTCAATTTGCTTCCGAGATATGGATGTTGTTCCCATGACGTCCGCTAGCTCTTCCAAAGATGATGTTGAGAGCAGTCATGCCAACTACTCATAACCCATAATGAATGATGGGTAAGTGTGTTCGTGCATGGGTTGAAAAAAGTATGTGCCTTGTGCACGGCCTTGTAATGTAGCCCTACGCATGCTTACTTGGAAAATGCATTGGAAGAAGTATGGTGCAAAAATTGTGGGTCTTGAGCTAAGTGCTCAAGGGTATGCTGACGAAGAGGTTTCCTAATCTATCATGGTTATGGTGTTGCCAGAGTAAAGATACTTACCGTGGTGAAGGGTTGATTGATGTCTATCTCTTCATGTTGTATACCCGGCATTTGTGATGGAATATTGTCGATGAATGTCCATGTTGCTCGTCCACCAAAAAGTTGTTTGAGTGCTTGGTTCTATCTTCTCGTTTCAAAGCAATGTTTGCCAAATACTGAGAATTGAATTTCTTTATATTCTTTGACAAACAACATTGGGTAACTACACCAAGCATAGTTTCACATATTCTCTTTAGTTCACCATAAGCAGGAGTCTGCTCATCTAGTATACAGACAAGGATTTTTGGGGTACCAAACAAACTCTTGCAAATATCTCCTTGGATGCTCTCATACATATAGTAGTTAAGCATCACTCAAGTTGTGGACCTTCAAGATCTTCACTCCCACCATGGTAAGCGGAAACCATAGGTGTGGATGCCATGTTCATGCTAAGTTCTTGACATCTACCAGATAAGGCAGCAATTACATCATCTACTAGCCGAGACACACTTCTTTCCAAATTGATAAATGCCCAGTAATCGATGGTTCAATCTTCAACTAAACATGACTCATTCATGTTCCATGAGCGAAACCTGGGAACAAGTTCTTTCCCTCTCTTTTTTTTTTTTTTTTGGGATGTCACAAAACAAGAAGGCAAATTTTAGTATCAAAAAGTGGTTTACATGTGTCAATAAGCTTTAGTGCATGGGACTCTCAGTTGTGTCTATGCACGGCCATGTAATGTGGCCCTATATAATGCATACTTTAGAAATGCATGACTTGAATGGTGCAAAAGACAAGGTTGTGCAAGGAGCACATGGTTGTCGCTCGTCGAGGCCTGATGTCACTTGCAGATGTTGGTGTCATCTTTGTTGGAGGTATCCATTGGATCTCGAGATGACCACTGATCCTTCCTCTTTATAGGGATCCATTTTAGAACAGCCTTCTGCACTGTAGAGATTACTTTAGGCATCTTCCTCTTTGGATGCGTTCTGAACTGTGGTATCCAGTGTGGTTGGCGCTTTGGTTCGATGGAGGTTACTTGTACTTTTGGCTTCCAAACCCATATCCTTTTTGCATGTCTTCCTACTACTGTTGAAGAGCTGATTTGATCTTCTTTCGGTCTCTGTACGTGGTTCTTACCCTCTTCTCTTTTTGGCTTCTTTGTTGAGACCTTTCGCATGTGGAAGAACATAGGTTGTTGTAGATGTAAGAGCTTCTTAGGTGCCCACACCTGTAATCGCCCTTGTTGAGTTGCAGCTAATTTCTTAGGCACCCAAACTTGTTGGATACCTTGTGATTGAGCTTGTCCGAGCTGCTTCCTTTGTCTTCTGACCTGGTTGGCTTGCCTGGATGGGATTTGTGGGGGCAAGGCTGGTGGTTTCTCTCCTTTGCGTACCCAGATCTGCGTCATGCTCGGAACTGCTTTCTTATCGAATGGTGTCTTTCTATTTGATGTAGCAATTGTCGTGATCGGTTGTGTTTGCCTCTGTGGTGGACTTACTAGTGTGGCTACTTGATTCTTTGGAGAAGAAGAAAGATCCACCCACCTTCGAACCTGTTCTTCCACGATTGAATCCTTCTGCATCATACAGCTTTTGACACATACAACATCTTCTTCCATATGATTAGTCTTAGAAGATCTGAGAGAGTGTGTGGTGCCATGATCTGGGAGCATGGAGTTCGCTAATTCTAATGTAATGCATTGTTCATGTACCCAAACTTGAAGAATTTGACTTCTTAGGTTTAAGTTGACTGCATTGTCATAAATCCAATCTTGTCCTAAGACAAGTGGTTCTGTAAGGTTCTCATCTTGACACACTAGCACTTTGACTTTCATTGGAACATCTTGCAGGTAGATGGGAAGTTCCACCTCGCCCAAACAAGGGGTTTCCACACCTCCCAATCCTATGAGATAAGCTTCTATGGGATTGATGTTCAAATGCAAGTCTTGGCAGTAGGAAAGTCTAACTGCACTACTTGTTGCACCTGAGTCAATCAATGCTTTCACCGTCCTTGCACCCTTCCCTTCTCCTATCTCTATGGTCACAAATGGTCTTCGGTCAATGACCTGAGAAGTCGATATGCCTGACTTTTGACACATATCCATGTGATATTTTGGGGCTTTTGAGTTGACATCTAGGCCTAATCGCCTTAACTTATTTCGCCTAATACGCTCTCTGGCCTCTACCTGTGCTTCTTCTCTCACTCTTAACTCTTCTTCTTTTCGCTTCTTAGCAGTGTTGAGTCTCATTAGCATATCCTTAGTAAGAGGTTCCTGATATAGCTTGACTCTACAGCCACTAATATAGTTTGGCAAGATATCTCCTTCTAGAGTGGCCAACTGAACTGCACCACTAGTGGAAATTCTATTAATGATCATGGGTCCGTATCCTCTTTTTTCCAACTTACGGGCATGTTGTTTTAGTGTGTAAACCAACACTAGATCTCCCTCTTTCAATCCCTTATCCTTGATGTGTGCATCAAAGTATGCATTTTGCCTCTTCTTTGCATCGTAGATGCCTGCTGCCGCTCGTAGCCTCGTCTCACCTAAGCGTTCGAGATCAAAGATCCTAGAGGACAATTCATGCCCATTCCACTCATACTCTTGTGCTACTTTTAAGGCAGGGATTAAGAAATCTAATGGCAGCACAGCGTTCTGTCCGAAGACCATCTGAAATGGGGTGGCGTTGAGTACCGTTTTGTAGGCAACTCGATAAGCCCAAACAGCATGATGAAGTTGTTTGTCCCAATCAGAGCGTTTATTATTTACCAGTTTTTTCAATACGTTACAGAGGATCTTATTGGTGCTCTCGGCTTGTCCATTAGCTTGTGGGTGATAGGGGGCAGACTTCTTATGTATCACCAAGAATTCTTGGAGAAGATTTTCAATGACTTCATTCAAGAAGTGTGTGTCTCTATCGCTCACTAACTCTATTGGTAGCCCATATCTCGTGAACACATTCTCAAATAAGAACTTAGCTGTAGTCTGAGCATCATTCTTTGTTGTGGCTTTCACTTCTACCCACTTTGTAAGGTAATCTGTGGCTACAATAATATACTCTGCATGGGAGTTTCTAGCTGGGGGGTTAATAGGACCTATGAAGTCTATGCCCCACTTGGAAAATGCACGCCCTCCCATCATTGGCCTCAAGGGCATCTCGTCTTTTCTAACTGGATATTGTGCACGTTGGCATGTGTCACATTTCTTCACATAGGTATGTGCATCCATATGAAGAGTGGGCCACCAAAGTCCTGAGAATAGAATGGTCTTGAACACTCGGTCAGGACCAAAAATGTCCACCTGCAACACCATTGTGTGCAATTTCTAAGACCTTTAAATATTCTAATTCATGAACGCACAGTCTTAAGTAGCCATCTTTGCCTCTTCGGTATAGGTTCTCTCCTACTAAGGCATAGCCTTGAGCCTCTTGCTCCATGTTCTGTCTTCTTGCTAGACTAGCCTCTTTGGGTAATCTTCCCAACCTCATAAACTCTACCAATGGAGCACTCCAATCTGGAATTAATGACACTTGATAAAGGGTCGCATGCTCCACTGGGGGTCTCTCTCTGTACATTGGACAATTCGTAATCCACTCATGTATTTCTTTGTCCATGCTAGGCCAATAGACTCCTAGACGCTTCAGATTCTGCAATGTTCGTTGTTTAGAATAGTGATTTCCTAGCAATCCTTCATGAGCTTGCTGCAACCAACTACTATGTTCATCATCCTCGACACAAAAAGCTAATATACCCTCAGTATCTTGTTTGTACATGCTTCCTGCTAATATGTGATATTTTTGTGATTTTACAATTTCTTCTTGTGATGTTTTCACATTCTTATTTGCAGGGCCAAAGGTTAGGACTGGTACCAACTTATTTGCCCATTTGGGAACAACTTCCAGATTGAACAGATAAGCATCAGGTAGTTCATCAGACACTCTTTGCGGTGACTCTCCTGAAGTAATGCGAGAAAGGTGATATGCCCGAAGGTGGGTTCTACCTTTCCTGACAACAACTTCAAAGTCATATTCCATTAGTAAGAGGAACCATCTTACTAAGCGTCCAGTATTGCAAGGTTTATTGACCAAATATAACAAAGCTTGATGATCAGTGAAAAACTTGAACTTGTTGGCCAATAAATAGTGTCTAAACTTCTTCACAGCATATACCATGCCTAAGCCCTCTTGCTCAGTTGTGGTATAGTTCCGTTCAGCTGCAGTGAGCTGTTTACTAGCATATGCTATGGGCAAATCTAAGTTTCCTTCACTTGTGGGTTGTGCAAGCACACATCCGATGGCATGATTGGATGCATCCACATGGACATGGAATGGTTTATTCCAATCAGGAGGGGTTAGTATTGGTGCTATGCACAAACGTTTCTTCAGTTCGTTGAAAGAATTTTCACATTCGTCGTTCCACTCAAAATTAGACAACAAGGCATAAAGGGGTCTAGCTATGATCGTGTACATGTGGATAAACCTACGTTAATATCCACAATGGCCCATAAAGGCTTGTACCTCTTTAACATTCCTTGGCCTTGGTAGCTCCGCTATGGCTCGTACCTTATCTTCATCTGTTGAAATTCCATTCTTAGAAACAATATAAGATTTTACCTTGACGCACCATGAACACACACTTTTCTGGGTTCAGACACACTCGATATTCTCTACACTTGTTGAAGATTTGTCTGAGCTCAGGGATGTGAAATCTTCTTTCTTGGGAATGAGCACATAAATCATCCACATATACTTCTAAGCTCTTTCGCAAGAACTCTTTGAAGACATGACACATGAGCCGTTGGAATGTTGCAAGTGCATTGGTGAGCCCGAATGGCATAACACGAAATGCAAAGATTCCCCATTCTGTGGCAAAAGCTGTTTTGTGTTGATCTTCTGGGGCAATGGCCACTTGATTGTAACCTGAAAATCCATCAAGGAAGCTATAAACTTCCTTGCCTGCAACACGCTCCAATAGGTGTTCTGTGATTGGAAGCGGATAACTATCTCTGATCGTAGCGGCATTAACTTTTTTAAGGTTAATACACACTCGCAACTTCCCATTCTTCTTGGGCACTACTACAATGGGGGACACCCATTCAGTATGCTCAATCTCATAGATAAATCCAGCTTCAATCAGCCTATCAATTTCTTCTTTTATTTTGGCTGCATATGTATCATTATAAGTGTAGGGCTTTTGTTTGGTGGGCTTGGCATCAGCGGTCATGGGGATAGTATGAGAGCAAATTCTTGGATCTACCCCTTTCAAGTCTCTGTAGTGCCATGCAAACACATCCCTATATTCCCTTAATAGAGCTACGAGCTCCATTTCTTCTCTTGCACTTAGGTCATCTCCTATATATGTACATCTCTCTTCGTTCTCTTCGATGGTCACTACAATCTTCTTGGTCTTTTCTTTATTATCATATGATTCTCCTATGATGGCCTCTCTCTTAGGCATGCGTACCAAAATTTTGCGGTCGTCAACTTCATATTTCTTGAAGTTTCCTGGTACTTCAAACAATGATTCCTCCTCTCCTTGTTTCACTGCTTTTCTTTTCTTTTCCTTTTGACTGCTCTCACTTCCATCCCTTGAATTTAGCGTTTTAATACTTGTGAGAGGTTCTTCTTCTTTCTAGGTGAACACTCCTATATCATCTAGATAGTGCTGCTCTGAGTTAAAGCAGCTATCCATCACGATGGACTCTATATCATCGTCATTCTCTTCTTCTTCTATGACATCACTAGGGTCATATTCTTCTAGCAGGGGTTGACACATGAACACTGAAATATCATAACCCTCCTCATCACAATGAGGTGTCCATTGTTCTTCATTGACAGTAATGTCCATGGTGGCTAAGATTTATGGCCAGCCATGAGGCTCAAATTCCTCATCTGGAAAGATCATCGGAGTGTAGGCTGGATCTCTAACTGGTCTATCTCCTGGCGAAGTTCCTTCTTCTCTTGCCTTTAAACGTTTTTCCTCTTCCTTTGCGACCTTGCACATCCACAAATGAGTATCTTCATGCAGCCATGATGGATCATGTGAACTTTCAAAATGCACAGAGATGGAATCTTCTTTCGCTTTGTGGATAGAATTCCACTGTAGGGGTGGTACATCTCTGAAGGTGTAATCCTTCAAATTGACCTTGGTGGTGACCCCTAAGTGCTGTAAGTACAAGGAGTTAGTTCCCCAATCCTGTACTATTTGCAATTGTCATAGGAAGGGTCTTCCTAGGATCATCTCATAGACATTATTTTTCTCAAAGTCACATATAGCAAATGTATGTTCAAACTCCACACCACAAGTGGTTAGAGTTATCCCTTCGAGCAATCCTAGAGGTCTTTCAAAATGGCCTTCAGCCATTTGAAAACATTCTAGTTGGTCTTAATGTGGGTTTGCCCCATTGCTTCCACAAAGAGGTGGTCGCAATAGCAACACCCGCACCTGAATCTATGATTGCTTTGGTTGTGTAACCTTGGTAGGTGATTGGAAGATAAGTATTACCTTCTTCACCCTCACACATGTCTCCTATTTTATCGAGAGGTATCTCTGGAACTTTTTGCTTAGAGCCTGTTTTTGGCATATTGGATTCAAGTTCTGGAACATGATCCTTCACATGATTCCATAGCTCGGGTTTTGCTTTGAGCAGCTCTTCTCTTGTGAGATGACACTGAACCTTAGTGTTCTTCACGAAATCCATGTTCCTTGGAACCACTAAGTCTTCATTTCGTACTAGTATTGTGGGATCTCTAATTTGGAGAGATTCAGATTCCCATGGGCTTGGAAATTGAGGCAATTCTTCTAGGGTATTAGATTCAAAATCTAATCTTTCATCTTCTTGTTGTTCTGCTTCATCTCCGTAAATAGATGGAATGTCTTGGGGAAATTGATCATGAAGATCATCAATCTCAGGAATAGGAGGGGAGTTACCCTTCTCCTTGGCCCATTTCTCTTCTTGTATTTCCCGCAAGAACTCTTGAGAGTACTGTTGAATTGAAGGAGGCATTCTAGCATCCGTGGAATTAGGAACATAAGCTCCCATTGGTGGTGAGCTTCCTCTCTCAATAACTAGTTGAGCCTGTGGAGGTAAAGAAACTTGTGGTTTGTTTACCAACTCCTCTAATCTTTCTAGTAACCCTTGGAAATGCAAATCTGGTTTGACAGAGTTTGTCTGATTGAACTTTTGACTAGTCTCAAGTATAGCTTGAGCTTGTTCTACCATTTTCATTCGTTCAATCTCTAAATCCGCTCTAGGGTAACTCTTGTCTAGATTTGCAATTGTTGGCCCTTCTTGAAGACGAGCCTGGTAGGCCTTGAACATCATGTCCAAGCCTTCTGGGGTTGGATCTGCAAGAACAGACCCTGGTTGCAGTCTATTTAAAATGGGTGGTGGGGTGGGATGAGGTGGAGTGGATGGAGTTTCGGCATGCGAGGGGCTTTGAGATGCAATGTCTTCTATTTTTGTTTTCGCTTCTTTTAAGCTTTCTTCTAGTTCCGATAACTTTTTATTCCACTTGCGATTGGCCTTCTCTCTGGTATCCTTCCATGTTCTTGTTTTCCTCTTACTAGGCTCTCCTGATTCACTCGACTCTGATTGTTCTGTTGGTTTATCCTTCTTTAAGGCTTGTGCTCTAGTGACAGCTTGTATAGGAGCCACATTGCTACTACTTGAACTTGAATCTGCCACTAAGCCTACCACATTAATGGGTGTAATCTTGGGTGCACTGGAGGGGTTTCTTGGACAATCTTTGGGGAGATGGTCTTTGCCACAATTAGGACAAAAAGCCTGTATTGTGATAGCCTGTCCTTGACTCGGAGATGGTGGGTGGGGACAATCACGAATGAAATGGTCACCTTGACATCTGAAACAAGATCCTCTAGGGGCTTGTGGTCTCATTTGTCTCAATTGGGGCCTAGGGTTAGGATTTGTGTACATGACATTGGACTATTCTGGCTCCCAATTTTGCTCCATAGGTGGTGCCTCATATTGATACGAGTAAATCTCACTATGTTCAGGTGACTCTGTGTAATAAGCATGTGGACTACCTTCATGGGAGTAGTCTGAACTATGAGCATGAGAGTCATTATCTAGTATCAATGGGGTTAGTGGCAACAATGCTCTATTTGGATTTTCCTCTCCCACAGCATATTTGACTGGAATCACGTTGGCAGGAGCTGGTGGTTGGTTTCCCAAGACTGGTTGTGGCCTATATTGTGCCTGATATTGCTGTTGTGGTCTATAATATGGCTGTTGGTATTGGTTTTGATACCTACCTGGTTGGTAAGGTTGTTGATAATTCTGTCTAACAGTCTGCCTATTATAGGGACAATCTTGAGCCGTGTGGTTCGTATATTTTCTCTCAATAGTGCAATATGGAGCATTCCTTTCTCTCATGTTCTGGTTGTGCAATGGGCATACATTAGCCATGTGGTCGCCTCCGCAAGTATAACACCGATTCAATGGAGTGACTCTCTGTGTTTGTTTATTTTGGACTCCCAGCTTCTTGGCAACTTGCTCAGCTATCTCCTCTATTTTCGTGGAGATTTTTGAAGTATGACTAGTAGAACTATCTGAATCCTTATAGAGTTTGGATAATCCTAACTCATCACCCGAGTTATCTTCTATGTCAATGCATGTCCGCACGCACTCTTCTATGGATCTAGGCTCTTTCAAGTATACATATGATCTTAACTTTGTGCTCAGTAAGCCATCTAAGAACAAAGCCACTTCTTTGGCTGGTGTGGGTAGCTCTGGAGCAGGGCATCTTTCTAGGTACTGTCTAAACCTTCTACCTGCTAGTCGCACTGTTTCTTGGGGTGTCTGTTTGAAGCTGTGGATCAAAGATGAAGTGTTATGTCTGATACCACTCTTGGAAAATTCTACAATGAATTCGTCTAGCAGATAGTTGCGACTACTCAGTGGTTGAAACCAAGCTAAGGCAGTGCCCTTAAGAGTCAGACCAAATGCCTCGTACTAGGTGAACAAATCCTCAACCTGTTTAGCTCTTAACACTTGTTTGAACTCGGCCACATGATCATAAGGATCTCTTGACCCGTCAAAATAATTCTTCATTGCCTTGATCACTTGAGTGGGTCTAAGGGTTCTTGGGTGCTCTCGGGGTCTAGGCAATGGAAAATCCTGTTCATCTCTTTGTTGCCTATCAGCTTGATGTCTCTCTCTTTCAGGTCTTTCTTTTTCAAATCCTGACCTATTCCTGCCCACGGTGTGTGCAAAACTTACCTCAAGTCTCTCTCTAGTTCTTTCTCTCTAGGCCTCATGAGCGTGGGATGATCCTACTCCTTGGAGGCCATGGGAAACATTGGATCTTGGTGGAGGGAAAATCAATTCACGCTTCCAAGTATATGCATGTCTATCATGTTCTATTACCAAGAATATCTTCTCTGATGTGTTATCCAGGTAGACAACTTTGCCTGGTATCTTAGGATCTTTGAATTCATAGATGATGACTATGCCCAATTGGCTAGGTTGATCTGGCTTGAATCTCCAAAAGGCTTCCTCTGTTTCTCTATTCAAGAAGAGTTCTATGCTTTTGTTGTCTTGAGGGATCCAATCTGGTGTCATCGCTCTGGTCATAACTGACTTACCTCTAGGAGTCTGGGGTCCTTGTCCTACATTTCCTTGTTCTAGGTCTCCTATCTCATTCTCATGAATGATATTTCCAAACTCATCGGCCCTATCTGGTTGGTTGGTAACCACATACATGGTTCCTTCCTTATCAATGTATGAACCCTCTTCGAACTTGACCACCGGGTGTTCAAGTCCAAAGGATTGATCTGGATTTTTGAGTTGGACCACTGATCGCCTCAGGCCATCCTCATAGATGCGAGCACCTAATCGGTTGGTCCGAATATATTCCAACTGTGTCTTATAGGGACCTTCTGGTGTTTGTAGATGGGCAGTCCCTGAGCCACCTGCAGGTTTCCCCATGCTAAAAGACATTTCTGAGTCACTGGTGTCTGAACTTAGTCCGTAAGGATGACCACTTAGTTGTTGTGCCCAAGACTTAGCTGTATGGTTGACACTGGACTGAGAAGATCTAATGCTTTGTCTATCCTTGCCTAGGTGTCTACCAGATCTCAAGTTCATAAGCTTTGGCTAAGAGTCCAAAATTTCCCCTTGGTATGGTTCAAAAATCCTTTGGAGTCCCCTTGGGTTCCAGGTCCCACTTGAAGGTCAACTTCAAATTATCCTATCTGAAAATCAACTTCAAATTATCCTATAGAGCTCAAAAATTGGACTTTGGATGAAAAAGTTATGTCAAATCAGGCTCCTGGGGGTCAAAACAGGACCTTTTGGAAAAAATCGTGATTTTGTGAAATCAAGAGAATCGCGATTTTGTGAACTTCAAGAGAATTGCGATTTTGTGAACTTCAAGAGAATCGCGATTTTGTGAACTTCAAGAGAATCACGATGCTGTGAAGTCAAAGAATCGCGATGTTGAGCACAAAATCGTGTTTTTGAAAATCGCGATGTTGAGCACAGAATCGTGTTTTTGAAAATCGTGATTTTGAGCACAGAATTGTGTTTTTTTGAAAATTGCGATTTTAGCACAGAATCGTGTTTTTGAAAATCGCGATTTTGAGCACAGAATCGTGTTTTTGAAAATTGCGATTTTGTCTCAGAGAATCGTGATTCACAAAATCGTGTTTTTGGCTGAAAATCATGATTTATGAAAATCGCGATTTTGTCGCAGAGAATCGTGTTTTCACAAAATCGTGTTTTAGATAATCGTGTTCTCACAGAATCGTGTTTTTGGCTGAAAATCGTGATTTGTGAGAATCGCGATTTTGAGCACAACCACAGAATCGCGTTTTCACAAAATCGTGTTTTTGCTGAAAATCGTGTTTTTGTTGAAAATCGTGTTTTTGCTGAAAATCGTGATTGGTGAGAATCGCGATTTTGAGCAGAGAATCGAGTTTTCACAGAATCGTTTTTTTGGCTGAAAATCGTGATTTGTGAGAATCGCGATTTTGAGCACAATCACAGAATCGCAATTCTGAGAATGACCACAGAATCGTGATTCTTTCAGCCAACTTTTAGGCGGGAAAACAGAAAATCGTGATTTTTCAAAAAATTTTGAATTTTCACAGAATCGCAATTTTCATCACAGAATCGCGTCTTTTGGAAGGAAATTCAAATTTTTGAGCGCCGGCAATGGCGAGCTCCGTATGAGCAAAAAATCATGAAAAAACACAGCGCTTGCTCTCCCTTGCACCTCCTAACTCCTTCCCACACAATAATTCATGAAAAATGGTATGAAAATGGTGAAAATGCACTAAAAAACAAGAAAGTTCTATGAAGAAGAAGATGGAAGATGGTGGAGATGATGATGATGAAGAAGATGAAGAAGAAAAATCAGAAAATGAACAAAAATGACAGTTTTTTTACCTTCCAACGTCGCAAATCTACGATCTTACCATCACAACGCTCGTCCTCGAAGCTCTCTCCCCGGCAACGGCGCCATAATTTGGTGTAGCTCAAGCATAAGCATCACCTCCTTTACTTGTCAATCCGCGGAAACGTGAGGACCCGTATGAAGACCACGAGCAAGTGAAGGCACAAGTGCGTGAGTGAAAGTACACAAACATGCACACACATACACACACACGCGCACAAGGTAAGATCAAAGAGAGGAACAATGGAAAGCTTTGATTGCAAAAGAGTTCTCTTACAAAAGCTCTATTCTCTAACAAGCTAACTAAAAAATGAGCTCTCTAGCTCTTTTTATAGTTTTTTGACTAGTTTTGGCCCTGTCCAAACCTAGTGTCCGGCCTAGTTAAAAATTAGGTTACAGGGCTTATTTGAGGGCTCAAACGAAGTCTAAAAATTATGAAAATTGGTACGATGGTACTTCTAATACTCCTCAAGCTCGGGGACTCCTCGGCTTGAACAAAATGGAGTTATAAAAATAGATAATGGTATTTACAATGGTTTTTAGTGATGAAAATCACTATTTTTGTAGGGGATTCTTCTGATAATTTGACATGTACTTCTTGGAGCTCCCTACTTACTCCTTCTTGTGTGTGTCCACCTTTCTGATGTGCTTCCATGCTTGTGCTTGACCTTGAGTTCCAACACAAATCTATCGACTGTTCATACTTGTAGAAGAAGTTCGAGGAGACGTTCGATACTGCTTCTGCTTCTGCCTTAACTTCTTCCTGTCATTGTCTGCATTGTTGAGAATTGTTGGTGCGTTTTGTCCTTTTGGCACCCATACTTGTTTTGTGCTGCCTGCTTTGTGGTGCTGATACTGCTTTCCTCCTTGTGTCCTCTGAGATGGTCATCGGTTTGGGTTCCTTCCTTGTGGTTGACTTCTTGGTGGTTGAGATTGAGAGGTCAGATGGACACTCTACTTTGGAAAATAAGGGAGATCCAATACTTGCCATACTTGCCCATTAGGAAGTGCTTCCTTTTGTACCATTAATCTAGGCCAGTCCATAGTAAGTGTGGAAGGATGGGCACCGCAGGGTGTTGTGCCCATGTCTTCGCTGATGAAATCCACCTGACCGCTGATGCAACCCACCTGATTGTTAATGGTCCCTATTTGACCAAGCGATTGGGTGGTGACCCCTTCTAATTTGTAGGAAGACCGGGGGAAAATCTGTTGATATTCATCTGAATGGAAAATGTCCATTGCCAAGCCCTTGAGGGTTGGGGTAGATGTAACGTGACTTATCTGGCCAAAGATCTTCCGATCCTCTGTCGCATGCCTTTCATATGGTATATGGTTACATACCTCAGGTGGATCATTGTTAGGGAAGTCAAGCCGTATCACTCGCTGCTCATCTAAAGTTCCAATCTGTAGGGAGCCTTGTCTAAGATTTAGATCCATTAAGTGATCGTATAGCCAATCTTGGCCAAGGATTAGGGGTTCTATGAGGTCTTCGTCATGGCCCAATAGTAGCTTCGCTGTCATGGTCACATCATGTATGAGGATACGAAGGTCCACCTCACCCATGCAAGGGGTTTCCATGCCTCCTAGCCCTTTGAGGTATGCCTCAACTGGTCGCATTTCTATTCCTAAGTCCTTATAGTGGGACCATCTAATCGCACTAGTCGCAACACCTGAGTCAATTAAAGTCCTGAGCTCATGGCAAGGGTTGTCATGCTCTAGCCTGAGTGTAATGAATGGTTTCTTGTCCACTATGCTACGATGAGTAATTGACTTTGCTTGACACATTGCCATGGGGTATCTGGGTGTTGTTTCCAGATGGCTATAATGTTCTCTCCCTAGTCCTTGTCTTATTAGCTTCATGCGCTTAATGCCTTCTATAGCATCTACCTGAGCTTCAGCTCGTATTCTATTTTCTTCCTCCTTATGCTTATTTGCCAACATGAGTCGTCTAAGCATGTCCTCTGTAAGAGGTTCCTGATAAATCTTGACTCTATATCCACTAATGTAATTAGGCGTTATGTCTCCTTCTAGGGTGGCTAATTGTATTGTTCCACTTGTTGAGAGTCTCTCTGTCTCAGACTTGTGCGCGCATGAGAAGTTTTTTTTGGTGTCATCTTCTCTGCGATCGGGGACTCCTCTGTACTCGGAGAGTTTTGACAGTCATCCATGCTTAAAATCTGTGTCTCTCCAAAACTCACGTTGATGGAGTGCTCGAAGCAGTTGGATCAATTTCTATAGTCGCGATGGAGATAGTCCATGTCCTTAGTAACCAAAACTATCTTAAGAATGATTCTGCTACTGTTGCATTTGTGATTGTCATTGCTCTCCATACACCTTTCTTCATTGCACTCCACATCACTCAACTTCATTCATTCATTCTCCGGTGATGACAACCCATTCAATCGATCTATGTGACTGACTACCTTGCGAAGGAGACAGCTGGATACATTTTGATATCCATTTCCTAGGAGTTGCTGAGCGGGTGGTATGTTTCTGCTAGTGGACAAAAGGTGATATTAGATGTGGTGGTGTTGAGGGGTGAAAATAGTTTTGAGGGTTATATATTACATGGCTTGAGTGTTGAGCTATGATACACTGTTTGGGTACCCAAATCTGTCTGGGTGTGGACTGATGGGTTAAGTACTTCTTGGCAATCCAAATCTATTGACTGTTCATACTTCTAGAAGAAGTTCAAGGAGACGTTCGATACTGCTTCTGCTTCTGCCTTAACTTCTTCTTGTCATTGTGTGCATTGTTGAGAATTGTTGCTGCGTTTTGTCCTTTTGGCACCCATACTTGTTTTGTAATGTCTGCTTTGTGGTGCTGATACTGCTTTCCTCCTTGTGTCCTTTGAGATGGTCGACGGTTTGGGTTCCATCGTTGTGGTTGACTTCTTGGTGGTTGAGCTTGAGAGGTCGGATGGACACTCTACTTTGGAAAAGAAGGGAGGTCCAACACTTGCGATACTTGCCCACTAGGAAGTGCTTTGTTTTGTACCATTAATCTAGGCCAGTCCATAGTAAGTGTGGAAGGATGGGCACCGCAGGGTGTTGCACCCATGTGTTCACTAATGCAATCCACCTGACCGCTGATGCAACCCACCTGATCGTTAATGGCCCCTATTTGGCCAAGCGGTTGGGTGGTGACCCCTTCAGATTTGTAGGAAGACTAGGGGAAAATCTATTAGACATTCATCTAAATGGAAAATGTCCATTGCCAAGCCCTTGAGGGTTGGGGTAGATGTAACGTGACTTATCTGGCCAAAGATCTTCCGCTCCTTCGTTGCATGCCTTTCATATGGTATAGGGTTACATACCTTAGGTGGATCATTGTTAGAGAACTCAAGCCGTATCACTCGCTGCTGATCTAAGGTTCCAATCTGTAGGGAGCCTTGTCTAAGATTTAGGTCCATTGAGTTATCGTATAGCCAATCTTGGCCAAGGATTAGGGGTTCTATCAGGTCTTCGTCATGGCCCAATAGTAGCTTCGCTGTCATGGTCACGTCATGTATGAGGATAGGAAGGTCCACCTCACCCATGCAAGGGGTTTCCATGCCTCCTAGCCTTTTGAGGTATGCCTCAAGTGGTTGCATTTCTATTCCTAAGTCCTTATAGTGGGACCATCTAATCGCACTAGTCGCAACACCTGAGTCAATTAAAGTCCTGAGCTCATGGCAAGGGTTGTCATGCTCTAGCCTGACTGTAATGAATGGTCTCCTGTCCACTATGCTAGGATGAGTAATTGACTATGCTTGACTCATGGCCATGGGGTATCTGGGTGTTGTTTCCAGATGGCTATAATGTTCTCTCCCTAGTCCTCGTCTTCTTAGCTTCATGCGCTTAATGCATTCTATAGCTTCTACCTGAGCTTCATCTCGTATTCTATTTTCTTCCTCCTTATGCTTCTTTGCCAACATGAGTCGTCTAAGCATGTCCTCAGTAAGAGGTTCCTGATAAAGCTTGACTCTATATCCACTAATGTAATTAGGTGTTATGTCTCCTTCTAGGGTGGCTAATTGTACTATTCCACATGTCGAGAATCTCTCTGTCTCAGACTTGTGCGCGCATGAGAAGTTTTTTTTGGTGTCATCTTCTCTGCGATCGGGGACTCCTCTGTACTCGAAGAGTTTTGACAGTCATCCATCCTTAAAGTCTGTGTCTCTCCAAAACTCACGTTGAAGGAGTACTCGAAGCGGTTGGATCAATTTCTATAGTCGCCATGGAGATAGTCCATGTCCTCAGCAACCAAAACTAAACTATCTTAAGAATGATTCTGCTGTTGTTGCATTTGTGATTTTCGCTGCTCTCCATACACCTTTCTTCGTTGTGCTCCACATCACTCGACTTCATTCATTCATTCTCCGGTGATGACAGCCCATTCAATCGATCTCTGTGATTGACTACCTTGCGAAAGATAAGGAGGATTAAACCATGTTGCTTATGACAGCCGTATGGGGCCATCGCTCTCTCTTTCTCTTCCGCAAGGAGACAATGCTCCTCGGACTGTTAGAGTCTGATCCTTTTTTGGGTGAACTCTCGACTTCGCTATTGCTGAGAGATGACATGCCCAGCTTGCCACTGTCTTCATTTGATGATCCGGAGCCATCCTTCTCAGGCGCACGAACAAGTTCACCTCGTCTCTATGTTGCAATGAACTATAGTTGCATGCAACCACATGTTGAGCTCATCTTTAATAAACATACGTTAAGAGAACTACAACCCACCATGCTTCTGCTACAAAGCATCTTTTCATCACTTTTTGTTGATATATTTAGGTAGTGATGTGTGTGAACACACTAAGATTGTCGGGTCACTTTTTTTCCTCTTTAGGAGGTTTTTCCTCAGCTTGTATATATGCCTATAACCCTAATGGGTAAATTATCTTTGTACATCCTAGTGGTAATACATTTAGTATTGTGTGTTGTGCGCCAAACTTCTTCTTCTTCCTTGTGTTGTTCACATGCTTTCGTAAACCTCAAACTCCAACAATTGGTATCAGAGCAGGTCATTGCTTCGTCTAGGGCATCGTGGATACCTCTTTGGTCATAGTTTGAGAATCACACAAAATTTCGTGAGCATACTCAGGATGATTAAAAGATCAAAATTGCTCCTCTTTGTGTATTGAAATCGCGATCTCAGCTCGTTTCGGCCTCCGAACGCACTATCATAGTGCTTATGTAGGCAATCTCACCTTTTTGTACCAAAGATATATATACAAGTTTCGCTTATATAAGCATCTCGAAGTTTGCTATAGGCTTAACAGATCTGGACAAGGTAGTTCTGTTCAAATTTTTGAGATACAATCATTTTTTTGCATCAGGGTATTTTATTTAGTGGCCATGGCTGAAAGCAGTGATGTATTCCATACATCGGTTGTTGAGAATAAGTTGGAGTGTACCAATTATCCATTATGGGCGTATATGATCTGTCCTATATTGGTTGCAAAAGGAATGTGGAGTATTGCGCACGGTGTTGAAAAGCATCCTATTACACCTGCAAACATAGTTGTTGGAGGTTATGCACACGGCATTGAAGATGATAATATTCTTCATGTTCCTGTTCGTATTACGGTTTCTGCTGCACCTATTGTAGAGAAAATTCACTGAGATGGTAGAGATGCTCAGGCACATGCATTGATAGCCTTGTCTATCAAACGTGCCATTATTCCTCACATTCGCTCTTGTAGAACAACTAAGGATGCTTGGGATAAACTTACCACTTTATACCACGCAAGGAATGAGGCTCGTGTTTCTTACCTCTGAAAACAATTGGAGAGTTAGCACATGAATGAAGATAATTCCATGGGAAGCTTTTTTAAAAACATCAAAGATTTGAAAGAACAGTTGATTTCTGCTGATGAAGTCTTACTAGACAGTTCACTTGTGTAGACTATTCTGAATGGTTTTCTTGATTCATAACAGAGTTTTGTTTCTACTCTTCATTTGATGATGAAAGACAATCAAAATGCCTTAACATTTGAGGAGTTAGTCTCTGTTCTATTGCAGAAAGATCAGTCTAGGCACAAGAGGTCAATTATGTGTGTTGCAGATCAAGCTTTCCTGGCTAGTCAGAAGGGCAAAGGTAAATGGAGCTCTTCTACTAGTAAACAAAAATCTGCTAATTCTGCACAATCAAAGAAAGATGACAGAGTTGAAAAGAAAACAAAAAAGCAAAAATTGTTTTGCAAATATTGTAAAGGAAATGATCATTCCATGAAAAGTTGTTTAAAAATGGTTGCTAAAGAGGCAAGAAAGAAAGAGGTTGGAATGGTTGTTGCAAAGGCCTCTACACCTAAAACAATATGCTAATCTTGTGCAAAATAAAGAATGGGTATTTACTAGTGTTTGCAATTATGATCCATCTTGTCATGAATAGTGTATGTCTGTAGTAGACTTAGATGTTTGGTACTTTGATAGTGGGTCAACCAAACATATTACCTCGCTACGCATTTTTTTCACTTCAGTCAAGCCTACCCCTACAGGGAATACTGTCCCATTCACCAAAAACTCTTCTTATCCTATTATGGGAATTGGTGAGATGCTTTATTTGTACGAAGGATCAAGAAGAATCTGTTATCAGTTTCAGCTTTAGCCAAGATTGTCTTGGTTTGATGTATAGTTCATGATTTGTCAAATAGCGATGTCATTATTTCTTCTGGCATTTTTATGTCGTGGGTTGTATAAGCTCATAGACTATGAAAAATTTGTGAATGATTCAGCATGTGTAGTACATGATTCTCAAGCTTTGTCAGTTGCAAAGCTTTGACATGCATGCTTTGGTCATTTGAATTTTTCTAGTTTGCTATGCCTATAGAAATCTGAAATAGTGTCTTCTTTGCCCAAACTTGAGGGACCTCATAAACATGTCTATAAAGGTTGTATTTTGGGCAAAATGCAGCATTCATCATTCCCAAAAGATGGTTCAATTTGAGCTAATCAGAAATTGCAGCTCGTTCACAGTGATGTATATGGTCCTATGCAGACACCATCTTTTGAAAACTATCTTTACATCATGACTTTCATTGATTATTTTTCCAAGCATGCATGGATATATCCATTGAAAGCAAAATCAGAAGTATTTATGTGCTTTAAATAGTTTCTGGTTTTGGTTGAAAATTTGTCAGCATGTAAAATGGACAACACCCTCCATTCTAATTGAGGGGGGAATATATGTCTTTTGATTTTAATGCATTTTTGGCTGAACATGGGTTAAAACATCAGTGTACAATGCCTTATACACCTCAATAGATGTAGTTGTTGAATGGAAGAATAGGTCCCTCATGAAGATGGCAAGGTGTGTGGTCAAGAGTCAGGCTTTACCACATTGTTTCTGGCTTGAGGTTGTTATGTGTGCAACATATGTACTTAACAGGTGTTCCACTAAAGCATTGTATTCTATCACCCCATATGAGGCTTGGCATGGTCGCACGTCATCTGTTGCTCACCTACATGTTTTTGGTTGTCTGGCATATGCAATAGTGCCTAAACAACAACGTAGGAAATTGGATGATAAGCAGTGAAATGTATTTTTGTTGGGTACAATTTTGAAAGCAAGGGCTATCATTTGTATCATCCATAGACTAAACGCATTTTGGTTAGTCATGATGTTGTTTTTGTGGAATATGCTATTCATCCTTTACTTTCATGTATGAAGGAGACATATGTTGGCTCCAAAGATATGTATGATACTTTGTTACGTACTTTTACAGGTGGAAAGTCTAGTGTTAGTCGTAATGAGGCAACTTCTCAGCCTTTACAGGTTTCATGTGATGATGCAGATCATTCCATTTTTTATGTAGATTTACATGGTGCACTTGCATACCACACTTGTTGATGCTTTCATAGTGCTTCTTTTACATCAGATTGCTATGCTATGGTTATCTCTAGTCTTTGTGATGAGAATGAGTCTGTTTCATTTGATGACGCATAAAATTTTGAAAATTGGATGGTTGTTATGCAATTAGAATATGATGCTATCATGAAAAATGGTACCTAGCCTTTATGTGACTTGCCTCCTGGCAAGAAGGCCATTGGCACTAAGTGGGTATACAAGCTAAAGCGTAAGCGTGATGGTATAGTTGACACATATAAAGCTAGGCTTGGTTCAAAGGGTTATGCTCAAGAAAGAGGCATTGATTTGGATGAGACCTTTGCTCCTACATGTCAAATGACTAGTGTTCATAGCAGTTGTGGACTTGGAGCTCATCATGATTGGAATGTACATTGGTTAGACATTAAAACTGCATTGTTGAATGGTGACTTGCATGAAGATGTATATGTTTTTTAGCCCTATGGCTTTGTGCAGAAAGGGCATGAAAACCAAGTGTGTAGGTTGAAGAAGGCATTATATGGTTTAAAGCAAGCACCACGTGCTTGTTATGAAAAGATACATGCCTATCTGATTGCACATGGTTTTGAGAATAGTCCAATCGAGAGCAGCTTATATGTTAAGCATTCAAATGATGTGCTTCTGATCATTGTTCTGTATGTTGATGACATGCTTCTCACTAGTCCTCATGAGAGGCATATTGCTGATTTTAAGGTTGTTATGCATGCCTCATTTAAGGTGTCAAATTTGGGGCATTTGCATCATTCATTATTTGGTCATTCAGATTATGCAAGTTGATGGCAAGACAGCTCTGTGTTAAACAAAATATATTGACACATTCTTGCAGCATTTTGGACTTGAAGACTGCAAGACTATTGCCTCTCCTATGGAGATAAGTTTACGATTGAGCCTTCATGATGTTGGAGATGCATTTGATGTTGTTCTCTATCAGTAGGCTGCTAGATGCTTAACTTATTTATGCATTACTCAGCTTGATATTCAATTTGATATCTCACAAATGAGCAGGTTTATGCATTGCCCAAGTATCAAGCATTGGCAGGTAGTTAAGTGCATCTTTTGCTATTTGAGTGGTACCCGACTACTTGGATTGTTTTATCCCAAGGGGGATCACTACTGCTAGATTTACATGCTTTTTTTTACTCTGACTTGGCTGGTTGCTATGACACTCTTGTGTCCACGAATGGTTTTTGCTTCATGCTTGGTAGCTCATGCATATCTGGGTTGAGCAAGAAGTAGCCTACTATGGGCACTTCAGTTGTGAGGCTGAGTATAGGGTAGCTTTCATAGCGACTGTTGAGTGTGTGTGGCTCAGATGCCTTATGGCCGATTTGGGTGTTGGTCAATCTTCTTCCACCACCATCTTCACTGACAATTAGAGTGCATTGGCAGTTGCGAGGAGCCCTGTGTTCCATGCTTGCACTAAGCACATTGAGGTGCATTATCATTATGTCAGGGAGAGATTCTCTGCTAGAGAGATCAATTAAGCATATGTGCCCACACAAAAGAACATTACAGACCTTTTCACAAAGGCTCTACCTAGGGACAAGTTTGAAGCTTTTCACAAAGCTTTGGGCTTACTTCCTTTTGTGGTTGTTCTTAAAAGAAAATTTGGAGAAGCTTGGAGAGGTTTGGAAAGTTGAGTTGTCAAATGGTGAAGTTTGTCCAGCAAACCAGCATAGGACCAGACCTAGGTCTTTGGATATGTAAAATAGACCTTGTAAGCTTGTGGTTAGTGCAATAAAACCCAAAAGTTACTTTGGAACGTCAACAAGAACAAGTTGATGCAAAACAAATAACTTTCACCTTGCCTAGCTTTATACAAGTTTTATACATAGAGTTTGCTTGCTAAAATGCATAAAAGCCCTAATTTAAATGAACCAAGCAAGGAGCAATCACCTTAACACTCAACTGGTGTCATCCCGATTTTTCAGGGAGTTATAGAGAATGACCCCAAAACTATAAAAACTTGAATTTCTCTCAAATTAGTGAACCACAGGATCTGCAAATTTGTACACATAAACTAGACAATAATATATTTCCAATGAGTGCTTAAACGCTGGATTTGGAGCTCTATAGAGAGAGGAGTGCTCTCTGCAATTCCACTGAGTTTGAGGAAGAAAGAGTAGAGAACTGAAGTAGCACCAAGTAATGATCAAGAAGTATATGTATTGCTTTAAATCATAACTCTACATAATGTAAAAATGTTATGGAGTCTTTATATAGACTCTTGAGCATCTATTCATGCCTTTTTCTTCATGGATTTGAATTCAAAATTAGGCAACTTTCTAAGTTTAGATTGACTGGAATCATTTCCTACAATCTAGGAAAAGAGAATTCAAATCAAATCTACCTCTTGATTGATTGATTGAGAATCAATCCCAAAAACTTCTAACTCATGGATTTTAGGCCTTTTACTCCTCCCTTTTACAAAGGTAAATACCTTGAACCCTACAAGAAATTATCATAAGTGATCAACCAATTAATACAAAGAAAATATGTGCACATAAGTGCTATTCTTCAAGGCATATCCATAGCATCCAAATAATGGATTTGATGTAGAGCATGTCCTCCTCAAGCATAATGAAAGCTTGTTGTTCCAACAGCTCCCCCTCAAGTTAAAGTATGCTTGAGTCTTCATTTTGTGATAGGTTGAATACTTGCCATTGATTTAAATTTGCAAAGCTTTATTCCATAAAGTGCCTTTGTCATCATATTCTCTATAATTTGTTTCTCAATAGGAACAAATGTGATGTCAATTTCTTTTTCCATAAGCTTCTCTCTTACAAAGTGGTAATGGACTTCTATGTGCTTTTTCCTTGCATGGAAAATTGGATTTGTAGCCAAATGCATGGAAGGCTTACATTATCCCCAAGTAAGTGAGGTTCGAACCTTACAAGTCCCAAATCTGAGTACAAATCCTTGATCCATATTGCTTTGCAACAGTTAGACCTCTATATTCTGCTTCAGTTGAAGATAAAGAAATTATTGGTTGCTTCTTGGAACTCCATGACACCAATTTTGAACCTGCAAATCCCAAGTATCTAGAGGTACTTCTTCTATCATCCTTTGCTCCTACTCAATCTGCATCTGAATAGATTTTGATATCCAAATCTAAAGAGTAAGGATAATAGATATAATATCATCTACATATACACATAGATAGATAACCTCATTGTGCTTCCTATTGATGAATAGAGAAGGATCTGAGTTGTTAGCTTTGAACCCTTGATCTTGAAGGTATGTAACCAACCTGTAATTCCAAGCTCTAGGATCTTGTTTCAATCCATACAATGCTTTCTTAAGCCTGCAAACATAAGATGTATGATTAGGGTTTTCAAACCATGATGGTTGTGATATGTATACCTCTTCACGTATCCAACCATTTAAGAATGCATTTTTCACATCAAGTTGGATGAGTCTCCAATTTCTTGTAGTAGCTACACCCATCAATGTTCTGATTATAGTCATCTTTGCAACTGATTATAATGTTTCCTCATAGTCTCTACCATGAGTTTGTGAGCATCCTTTGGCAATAATCTTACCTTGTACCTGTAAACTAATCCATCTGAGTTTGCTTTAACTTTATATACCCATGTGCAACCAATTAGCTTTTGATTAGGTGACATTGGAAAAAAATCCCAAGTGTCCATCTCCTTCAATGCATCTATTTCTTCTTTCATGGCCTTTTCAAAATTAGGGTTTCCCTTTGCCTTTCCATAGGTTGAGGGTTTCTCTAAAATTGAGTTCTTTGCCAAGTAGATTGGTTGTCCCGACATTTGTATGCTCTGCCTCTTGTTGTGTTGCGAAGGGGTTCTGAGAGGTGGTTGCCTGCTCTCTCTGAGGGAATACAGGCAATCCCATGTATTTTAGTCAAGCCCTGTCTATGGCATCTACCAACCAATACCTTCTTTGGTTCTTGACTAGGTATGTTACTCTAGACTCGTCTTCCAGATCCTTTAGCTCATAAAACGTCATCGTACTTTCTTCTCTTCCTTGAGTCGGTGAGTCAGTTTGAAGTAACAAGTCTGATCCATGGATCAAATAGACTTCCAGTAAGTAGTCTTCTTGAGGTATCAAGTCCCCTCTCAAGACTCGCGTTACTATTGACTTGCCTCTAGGGGCAGTCACTAACTCCTCAGGGTTTGGTCTCCCTGAGTTTTCTTGTCCCACTAACTCTCCCCTCTCATTGATCAAATCATGATATTCAGTCACTATGTAGATGTGACCCAACTTGTCCATGTATGCTCCACCTTCATACTTGACAACAGGTATGGGCACAATTGTTGCATCTAGGGAAGTCACTATTCTAGCCACAGATCTGTTTAAACCATCCAGGTAGATGGGGATCTCCTAGGCGTTAGTGGAAACATACTGCAAGGAGGTGCGGTATTCTCCTTCTAAAGTGGTCATGAAGTTTCTCTCGAGAGCAAGACCCTGCATGTCTTCCGAGGCCATGGGTATTTCCTCCTCTGAGTCACTAGAGGTATCTGAATTGACAGAGCGGTGACTAGCCTGAGCAGTACTTCCTATAGATGATATGACACTTCTCCAGCTACTCAGAACTCGTCTTGACCTCAAGTTCATTCACCCTCCTGGGTCTCTCTAGATCTCTAAAACTCTCCCTAAGTGGCATATACATATACATACACATGTACATATACATATACATACACATGTACATATACATATACACGTACATATACATATACATACACATGTACATATAAATATACATAGAGATATACATGTACATATACATATACATATACATATACATATACATAAACATATACATATACATCTACGTCTACATATACATCTACATCTACATATACATATACATCTACCTCTACATATACATCTACGTTTACATATTGTTGGGGATGTAAGGGTCATGTGACCTTACCCCCATATTCATATATATACATCATATATAGAGCATTGCCTCAAGAGAGATCATTATGTGGGTTTCGAGGCTCTCACGCATGTCTGCGAGTCTCTCCTCTCTTCTCTCTCGCTCTATCTCCTCCTTCCTCTTCTTGCTCTACATACCAAAGCCCTTCATTGGTATCAGAGCATGTTGAAGGCTTGTGTGCAAGAAGCTTCAATGGAAGCTTAGGTCAAAAGGGATAGAAGTGCAGGTCGGCATCTCTCAACAGCAGTTCAGTATTTTGGCCGTAACTTGAGCTAAGAAGCTCGGATGGATGTGTTTTAAAGTTCTGTGTATAGCTAACAGAGAGGGCTACAACTTCCTAGAAGAGCACAGAACCTGGTTGAGACTTTTAGAGTGCCGAAAATTCGAAAAACGCAGACTATTTTACAAAGCGAATCTACATTCAATAGGACAGCAGGTCAGTTTTTGGATCATAACTTGAGTTCTACAGCTCGGAATTCGATGGTTCAACTTTCTGTGTGTAACTTGGAAAGATAGCTACATCTTTGTAGAAGAAATCAGATCCGGGTTATGAGTTTTAGGTTGCCGAAATTGCAGAATACAGAGCAGTACTATTGCAAGTGAAAGTGAAATTGACAGCATGTGCTTGTTTTGAGCATATGTTGAGCTATGCACCTCCAATTGAGGTGTTGTTTATCTCGTTACGTAGCCAAGACTCAGATCTTGAAGTTTGCTGAAGAGCAAAAGTTCAGATTCAGAGTTATCACCTCTGAAACAGCAAAACACAGAGTAGCACATCTTCACTAATTGCACTTGGAGGTTGAATTTGCTTTGGAACTTCTTTGAGAGAGAATTTAAGGTGTGCAAGCTCTTATCTTCAGAGCTTCAAAACATTGTACATGTATGATCATTGTGATAGCTCCTATATATGAGAGTAGAGCATGATCTTGTCACGTGTTTGGCATGTAAAATGACATTGTGGTATACTCTTTTTTGAGGTTTATGTCATCATGAGTTCGATCATGGATGTATAGTGGCATTGTGGTCTATATCTTGCTTATGCCACTTGGTTATGGATTTACTTTCCGGTTGCATATACTTTTGTGAGAGTTTACATTGGATCTTAGTTGGTACTTGTATCTTTGTTTTCTTTGCAGGTACATGATCGAGATTGGAGCCTCAGTTGGACACTTATAGACACCTTGATTTGCTATTCTATTAGCAAATGTTCATTGATTGATATGTATTTGCCAGTGTGATTCTTGGCATGTGGATGGTGATTCCCACATGGTTATTTTGGTTCTAGAGTCCATTTTACAGAGGAGATGCTGCCGAAATTTCATCGGCTTTTATGCTAGAAAGGAGCTCTAGTGGATCTTGAAGCTTGTGCGATAGCTTTGGATCATTATTTATCTCCATTCATTTGGACTTGGTCACAGGTTATTTGTGATAGGTTGGACCATCTTGCAGGATTCATTCTTGAGTGGGAGGTGCATCACCATTGTATTGGCATGTATTGCTATCACTTTTTTGGCATATGTAGTTGCCATTATCTTTGGTTGGATCAGTGATAGGTGGTGACAGGTTACTTATTGTTCTTTGGTTATTGGTTATCTTGTTTGATTGCTCAGTTTATAGGGGATACTCTGCCGAAATTTTCCCAGGATTCTTTCACATCCACTTGGTCACTTTGGAGACTTGGTGAGCAGGCTTATGCTCATGGTTTTATGTGCATGCTAGATGCATGGTTATGTGACAGGTGGTTCACATGGTTTCTTCTCCAGTGAGATATTTCTGATGTGAGTTATGCATATGGATATGCAGGTGTGATTCTATTGAGGATAGAGTATTGTTCTAGTCTCTTGTTACATTGCTAGTCTTGGATTGCCAGCATGGTCTCTTCTTGCTTTGATGGCACCGACTTTCTGAGATGGAAAGCTCAGATGTGGCATAGATTGGTTCATGCAGGGTTACACATGTATGTGCATAGAGATGCACAGAGGCCTCGTGACATGCCCGACCACGTATGGATGGATATGGGTGCATTGGCCAGCTCCACTATTTGATTACAGCTTGTGGATTCTATATATGAGTCTGTTATGTATGAGAAGACGAGTAGTGCATTATGGCAGAGACTACATGATATGTATGCGAGTCCATTGACTCATGTGAGACATAGATCACATCGACGACTTCGATGTTGGCACTGTGGTCGTGAGGGCCATATTCTACGACGTTGCTTCAGGAGGATGCGACGACGATGTCAGAGATATGCACGTGATGCAGGTCAGGTAGTGGTTTCAGGAGAGTCTATGGTAGTTGATTATGCTAGTGATGGTGATATCACTTTCTCCTATGGTTCATCTCAGGATTCCTCTTATTCATTGGATGGTACACATATGGCTTGGTTGCTTGATGCATTAGCCAATTCTCATGTTACTCCACATCGTGAGTGGTTTTGTCGATTCTCAGGTGAGAGTCGTGGATGTGTGCAGTTGCTTGATGGTACAACATATGAGATTGAGGGTGCAAGAGATGTATGCCTTATGCTACCTAGTGGAGCATCACTTATGCTCATACATGTACGCTATGTGCCTTCATTCCCTATGAGCTTGATTTCAGTTAGCCAGTTACAGGAGAGCAGATATTATGCATTCCTTGGTGAGCATCATTTTCAGTTGCAGTTGGGACAGCTTATGCTTGTCAGAGGTGCTAGGATTGGGCACAAGTATCCACTGCAGGTACTTCATGTGAGAGACAGTCTCGTCTCAGTGGGAGTTCAGCCTTATGTGCCATGTGAGACTCGTCATGTCTCATTTTTTCTACCTACAAATAGATCTACTGACATTCATGATGCACATGTGTTGCAGGATTTAGATGCTCAAATGGATGCAGATATAGAGCATGTTTTGGATGGTCATGATGCTTATGTAGATCATGATTTTATTGACCATATGGATGCTCTCG
>CM035441.1:40007110-40102110 GCA_020310875.1 Ceratopteris richardii
TGAGAAATTGCCAACTTTGTGAAGGTATACCTCAGCACATAGGCAGAGAGTGTTGCAAACAGGTAGCCTATATTGCAGAGGGAGGTTCTCCCAGATGGAATATGCATTTGGGATGATTTAAAGGTTGTTGCGTAGCTCGTGCAAAGAAAAGTTCACAACAGGGAGCATATATCACTGCTTGTGGACCTAGTAGAGGGCAGCCATCTTCCATTTTTGCATTGGGGTTTTAGAATCATCCCTCATTAATGTTATCAGAGCCATTTTGGAGGCTTGGAGACCTCTGTGGCATCATATTGAAGACTTGAAGGGATCAAGACAACTTGTGGAAGCACAAGGAGTAATCATCAAAGCAAGAAGACATCAAAAGGGGGCTACGTCGATTGAGATCTCAACTAGTCGAAGGTTAGCAAGGGAGAAGCTATCAAAAGGTAATATCCACACCTTCTAAAGCATACAAACACTTGAGGAGAAGCTAGAGGAGCATCTTAAAGCTCAGTATGGCTGATTATAATGCACAAATAGAGAAGTTAGAGAAAGGCAATTATCAACCATGGAAATTTAAAGTTAGCAACTACCTTATGAGCAAAGGATTGTGGGGATTAGTGAGCGGCACAGAGCCAATGCCTCATGTACATGATCCAACACTTCAAGGGAAGGTGAAGGCACTTAATGAATGGATAGAAAGGGATAGGAGAGTCATATTCATTCTATCTCAACACATAAGCAATAGCATGATAGGGCATATACACAACTTAGACACATCCACGAAGGTTTGGGAGACCTTGGAGAGATTGTACTCTTCATCAACCAAGGCAAGGAAGATTCAGCTCAAGAATGAGCTGAATCTTAGGAAATCACCAAGTACTAACATACATGAGTACATTTTTAAGGTTAAGGAACTTGCAGATGTTTTAGCCTCAATTGGAAGCCCAATCAAAGATGACGATCTTGTTGCACACACTCTCAATGGCTTGAGAGAGGATGAAAGGTGGAAAGCATTCACCACATCAGTTTATGTGAGGAATTCCCTACCAGAATTTGATCAATTAGTCACATTGGTGTTGACTGAGGAGATGAACCAAGGAGGTTCACAATCAAAGGGCAGCCAAGCCCAAGTTTTCTATGCATGTAGAGACAAAGGCAAAAGAGGTGGAAAAAACTCCCAAGGCAGAGGGAGAGGAAGGTCAAGCTCAAGCTCAAGTAACCAAGAAGGCTCCAGCCAAAGCTATGGATCAAGAGGAAGAGGAAGGAGCAGAGGAAGAGGAGGAAGATCACATGGAAGAGAAGCATCCAATGGAGAATGCTACAATTGTGGAAAACTGGGCCATTATGCAAGAGATTGTTGGTCCAAAGGAGGAGGCAATCAAGGATACAAAAGGAACCAAGGTAATTATGCTAGTACTTCAACAAATTTAGAAAATGAGAACTTGCTTATGATGTATGGTTCAAGTGAAAGAGTCAATTCAGATTTTACATGGTACATTGATAGTGGTTGTAGCAAACATATGAGTTGCAATAAAGATGTTTTCTTTAATTTACATTCACCCATCACTCAAGGACATGTAGAGATAGGGGATGACACTGAGCACAAGATTACACATGTGGGAGATGTTGCATTGAATGGATCTCAAAGCTCCAAGGCGTTCAAGGATGTGTTGCATGTGCCAACCACCACAAAGAACTTGGTTTTGGTAGGTAAAATGGTTGAAAGAGGTTATGAGGTGAGGGTCAATGAGCAAGGATATTTTTTTGAAGACCCAGTGCACAACTACAAGCTCATAGCAAAAGGAAAGAAGCAAGGAATACTCTTTACCATGGAGGCAAAGCCATCAACCCCTCACACTGTCTACTTGTCAGTTGGAAATAAACAGATTGTTGAAATCGACTTATGGCATAAAATAATTGGGCACATAAACTTACAAAGGATGAAGGACATGCAAAGGAAGGGCTTGGTGAGTGGTCTTCCTGATCTTACATCTCAGAATATGCAAAATTTGTGCCATGCTTGCTAGTTAGGAAAACAAAGCAGATTGCCATTCAAGAAGGGAGCACATGTGAGCAATGAAGTGTTGAATCTCATACACATAGATGTATGGGGACCTACAAGGGAGCCATCCATTGGAGGTAATAGATAGTTTGTCACATTTATGGGTGATCATTCAAGGTTTGTTTGGATGAATTGTATGAAGTCAAAGTCAAAGGTGTTTTACCACTTCAAGAGGTTCAAAAACCTAGTGGAGAAGGAAACAGGGAAGTATATAAAGACTCTCAGATCGGATGGAAGGGGCGAGTATTTTTTCAAATAAATTTTCAGATTTCCTATATGACCATGGCATCAAAAGGAAATTCACTTGCAGGTATACACCTCAACAAAATGGGGTGGCACAAAGGAAGAATAGATACATAGGAGAAGTGGCTAGATCTTTGTTAAATGAAATGAATGTTCCTAACTCTTATCGGGCTGATGCAAAAAATATAGCCATATACATTATGAATAGGTGTCCAACCTCAAGAGTACATGGACTTACACCTTATGAAGCTTGGTGTGGTAAGAAACCCAATGTTTCACATCTCAAGGTATTTGGTTGTGTGTGTTATGTTCACATACCCCAAGAATTGACACACAAGTTAGACCCGAAGGCGGATAGGTGTATATTTCTTGGATATTCTTTAGAGAAAAAGGGTTTTAGATGCTATAACCCTTGCACAAAAGAGCTTAAGGTATCTAGGTATGTAATATTTCATGAGTTGTTGCCTTGTTATGGTAGCAAAAATGTGTTACAGGTTCACACTGCATATGAAGCCGAGAAGAAGTTCAAAGCGCAACAACAAAGCATGGAGATAAGTGGTACAACCATTTCAAACACACCATCAAAGGAGATTACTACATCAACTTGGTATGGAAGGACAAGGAATGAAGCTCATTCAAGTGAAGGAAGTAGCAAAGGAAAGGAAAAGGCAAATGATGAAGGCCATCGATGGGCATACATGGAATCTACAAGTGATGAAGATATGGAAAAATTAGAAACTCCTAGATTTAAAGCATCTAAAGTAAGGAGGAGGAGATTCCTACCACCTAATGGCGAGGTAAGGTAATCCAATAGGGTTAAATACCCTATTCAAAGGTTAACTTATGATTCATTCATTGCAAGACACTATGCCTACATGAGTCAAGTTATAGCTTGTGAAGAACCTAACTTTTTTGAAGAAGCAAATAAGCATAGGGAATGGATTGAATCCATGGAGGAGGAAGTCAAAGCACTTGAAGAAAATGATACTTGTTCATTGGTGCCAAGAACAAATGACCCGGGGGAGCCAGTGGCGAATAGTTAACATCATATATCCTATGGTGGGCGGTCCATGGGGTGGTGTGAAATACGGATAATTGAGCGAGTCTTGGCATTGCTTGTTGTTTTGTACCTTGATTGCAAAAGCATTCCAAGAGCTACGTCTTGGGATCGGTCCCCAACATGGGTTATACTTTAAATGGACTGGTGCCTTGACCCATGTGCTCATAATTTCGGGATATTCTTGTAACAAATCTTGGCGCCAAGTTGGTTGAAAGATTGCACCTCTCTGTGCTTCCGGTGGCAAGTCTTCAGGCTCAAATTGAGTTGCGTGGGAGGGTTCTTGTCTGTTTCCTTTTCGATGGCCAGCTGATATTCTACCATTAGCATAAAGTATGGCTTATATTAAAGTTCATGGTCAGAGATATATCGTCGAGGGGCTAGTTGATCAAAATAAGGAGATTGTAAAATATGTTCCTCTATCATGGCCATTGCGTGTAACTGAGCTTCCACACATGCTGAGTGGGTCTTGCCAAGTTCTTCAACAGTATTCATCCACGCGGGGGTAGGGAGTTCAAATGTGTTCTGGCTTTTGATTGTGACACGTCCGCCTTGGATGGGTTGGGTTTTGTATGCTTCTTCAAAAGTGTCCTCCATCGGGATAGTCACTGTTTCTTCATCTGTGAGTAGCTCTGGTGGGGAATCTAGCCTAGGGGGTGCTTCCTAAGCTGCTATCTATGTTTGAAGGGTCAATACATGGGCCCATAAAGCATTGAGTTCCTCGATGATCTCAGGAGATATGGCCGCAGGAGTTGGTGGTGCTTGCTGTACAAGTTCTCATGACTGTAATACTTTGTGTTCATCTTTTAGCTTCTGGTATTCCTCATTCATACGATCATACTCCTCTAGTAGTCGGACATGATCTTCCAATAGTATCTTCATGGATTCGGAGGGGACAGCTTTGAAATGACTAGGACTCAAGGGTTGGTCTGGTTGATCTAAAGCAGCTTCAAGGTTCTCTCTATTATGTTCCTGCAAACGTTGGTTCTCTTCTTTGGCTGCTGCGAGGTGGCGTCTGAGGAGACCCATGTTCCTAGTGACCATCGCATTGCGAATGGTCTGCGCCCTTAACAAATTGTCTATATCAGTAATGGCCTCTTTTGTCTTTTCTTCACTTTCTAGTTCAAGTTTGTGGTAGGCCTGGTGTAGCTCTTGGTAGCGGGTGTTAAGTGATGCATTCTCAATTGATAAAGAATTGAGATGTGAATGTAAGTCATTCGTGGTCTGCTGCAGCGTCTGGTAGCTGGTGCCTAAAGATGCGAATTCATCACTCACTTGCGTCATGCACGTGAGCATCGGAATGCAGTGTCGATGGTGGGTGATAATATTAAGGATGGAGTGAGTGCAGATGCTGTGGATGTGGGTGTTGATGCAAGGGGGAAAGAAAATAGGGATGGGAAAGTGGATGCAGTGGTGACAATGGAAAAATGTGATGTGCCTAAATGTGGTGGTGAAATGGATGAGGTGAGTGGTGGTGCAGTTGGTGGTGATATTTCCATGTCACTCGATGTGGTATCGAATGATGTGACTGTGAATAGTGGAGTGATAGTCGGTGCATGAGTGGGTGTGAAAACAGGGTTTACAAAGGTTGCTAAGTAATTTACAGATGGGGTCTCTTGAACCGCTTGGTGGAGAGGGGAAAGAGGAAAGACAGTGGGTCGAGGAGGTGAGACGGGGGAGAAGGTCAATGGAGGTGGAAATGGGAATAGGGGTCTTGGAGGGGTGGGGAAGGAAGGAAAGGATGGATGGAGAAATGGACTGGATAGAAGGGTTGAAGTTCTAGGAGGGAGGCTAGGTTGTGTAGGTGTGGAAAGGGTGAGAGGAATGGAGGCTACAAAGGCTTTTGCTATTGCACTATCGAAGGATGTGGATGGTCTGGGAGAGGCTGGTTGGACATGAGAGAATGGAAGGACGGGTGGTGAAAGAGGAGCGGTTGGAGTTGTGGATACTTCGACAACAGTGGTGGTATGTACAGTAGAAGGGTGGGGCAGGGAGTCGATGATGATCGTTTCTTCTGCCAAAGATTCATCAGGAATCAGGCGGGCTTCCTTGACCTGGTGGGACGACTAAGCATCCATTGGTACATAAATGTATTTACCCGATTTTGATAGTAATCAAACTCGGGGTGGATCAAACTATGGTAGTGGCTTTCTCTGCAAATATTGTAACGCTTCATTAGTGCCCACTGATTTAACTAGTCCCCTGAAACCTTGGATATAGGCTTCTTCGAAGCCTCTTGTGGTGAGTTCCTGTTCGACAAGCGCTTGTCTTTCTTCTTCAGATAGCTTTTTTGCGCCCAAACTGCTTGCATCATTCGGTATAGTTTCTTGATCGCCAATGTGTATGTCGTTGCTTCAAATGTCTCATCTTTGTACGTACTTGTGTCACCTTGGGTATCAGTGTGTTATTCAATTTCATCAGTTTGCACATTCTCTTCAGAGTCATGGCTCGCCCGACTAGCTTCATCATCTCCATCTTCGTCATCTGTTTCTGTCCTTTCTTCTTCTGAGCTGGATACTACTTGTCCTTGTGGTTGATCAGGGGGAGTTGTAGGGTAACTTGGACGTTCGTACTCCTGAGAGAAAAATTGTCCTTTGGAAAACTGAAATTCGTTTGAAAAAAGCATTCCGCATTTCAAATTCAAATGTAGTATTCATTGGTTCTGCTTCTAGATTGGGTATAGGGAAAGAAAACACTTCCGCACCAATGGAGGTGGGGATTTTTGTTGCAGTGGTGGTAGGTTCCTCGACGGTGGTTGCTTAAGAAGTAACGGTATTGGTAGTACCTTCAATGATAACAGGGCGTGACAGTTGTATGTGAATGGGTTGTACAGGTGTAGGGGGTTTAGTAAGTGATTGCTCTGGAGAGGGTTGAGGTGACAGGGACTTTTGAATTTGGAGGCATGGGATGGATCTAGGCATGCGTTTGCTAGCCCGTCCATTGCTAGCTTTCCTGGCTTTCTTGGCTGTTCCTTTGAAATCCTTCAATTCTTCACTTTTCATAGCACGCTCTATTGGCAAGTTGTATGCCAAACACATATAAACAATGCACGTGAGAGCACACCATCCATGGATGACTTTCTTTCTCTCCCATCTCTATTGTGCTAAGTATAGCTGATCAATAATCCAACTTGCCAAACCTACCGTTTGAGGCCCAATACATGCTAAATACAGTCCAAACCAAATACGCTTGTGAGGCATAGTAAAACGATCTTGAGCTGGGAATGCAAAGTGTTGCATACATATATGTAATGGCTTAGATAGCTCAGGTGTGATGGTCGAAATGTCTTCCCATTTGATAATGTCACCATGCTTCATCAGCTCTGGAATTAGCCTTTCTCGCTCTGTCGGCGTGTGAGTTCCATGGATCTTAATAGCAGCTTGAATCAAATCTTTTGTCAAGTAGAACTTTTTGAAAGAAGGGTCATTTACTAAATGCGGCAAATTAAAGTTCCCGAAAAGTCCTTGTTCTGAGAGGCTATCAGAGTGGTCACTAGGTAGTAGCATCTATAGAAATCCAGTTTGGGCAGTGGATCACTAAAGTATTCTATAAAAACTGCTCTCGCCCAAACATGCTTGAAGTCTTCGGTATTTTGAAGTGTTTCAAATTCTCTGGAGAAGAACTCATACTTTCCCCATTTACTATTGTCGAAAGTCAATGTGGCATCAAAAATGAAGTCTGTGTCCGCCAAAGGTCTTGCTAAACCTTGAAACCAATGGGAATTTTGGTGAACTTTTTCAGTATATCCCCTGGGTGGATCATCGATTGGCATTGGTCCAGGGAATCCTTGAAATTCCAGTGGTTGTGATGTAGCATGTGGCTCTGCTAGTAATTCACCAATATTTACCATGGCTACATTGGGGCCAGCTTCAGACGATCCTTCTGTCTACATGATGAATGATGCGAATGTGGAGGAGATCTGCTACAAAAGATTAGCACATTAGCATGGAAATTAATCATGATCCCAATAAAGTGAGACCGCAATCCCTTTCCATAACCGATGTTTAACCCGTGTAGCCAAGTGTTCTGAGGTGATTTATGGAATGATTTTTGCAAACTAATGCATGTCTCTAGACACCTACATGCTTTAGATGGTACATACATTGCTTGATGAGATGTTATTACAAGTGATGTTGGGTTATAGTGTGTGAATTTGTACAGAGTTCAATTGTGAATGATTTATTACAAGGATGGTGTTCAGTCGGGGTGGGAGTAATGTTTGACAATGGATCTTGAGGAGACGGCTAGATACATTTTGATATCCATTTCCTAGGAGTTGTTGAGCGGTTGGTATGTTTCTATTGGTGACAAAAGGTGATATTGGATGTGGTGATGTTGAGGGGTGAAAAGATTTTTGAGGGTTATATATTACATGGCTTGAGTGTTGAGCTATGATACACTATTTGGGTACCCAAATCTGTCTGGGTGTGGGCTGATGGGTTAAGTACTTCTTGGTGATCCAAATCTATCGACTGTTCATACTTGTAGAAGAAGTTCGAGGAGACGTTCGATACTCCTGCTTCTGGCTTAACTTCTTCCTGTCATTGTCTGCATTGTTGAGAATAGTTGGTGTGTTTTGTCCTTTTGGCACCCATACTTGTTTTGTGCTACTTGCTTTGTGGTGCTGATACTGCTTTCCTCCTTGTGTCCTCTAAGATGGTCGTCGGTTTGGGTTCCTTCGTTGTGGTTGACTTCTTGGTGGTTGAGGTTGAGAGGTCGGATGGACACTCTACTTTGGAAAATAAGGGAGGTCCAACACTTGCAATACTTGACCATTAGGAAGTGCTTTGTTTTGTACCATTAATCTAGGCCAGTCCATAGTAAGTGTGGAAGGATGGGCACCGTAGGGTGTTGCGCCCATGTGTTCACTAATGCAATCCACCTGATCGCTGATGCAACCCACCTGATCGTTAATGGTCCCTATTTGGCCAAGCGTTTGGGTGGTGACTATGAGGGGAGCACTAGATTGTGCTCTCTGACTACAGTAGAAAAGATTTCGGAAATGTACTTTCAATTACAAGATCACCCACGAGGGGGAAATGTAATACAAGGATACGTAACTGATATAAGATGTCCCACAACCCGGGACCAATAGGTATGGAAAACTCGACTAGAGATGATACAGGAGATCCCACAACCTGGGATCGTAAGTATGACACAAGATGTCTGGATTACAAGAACTCCCTTCTCGGAGATGAACTAGATACAAGAAATAACTCGACAAGATCTCGTACTACGAGATTACAACAGGACAAGATAGAATGTCCAAGAACTAGACTAGAACAAGGAACAGGACAAGAACTAGAACTGGAACTTGAAGAGTACTTACTTGGCAGTCACGACTCCTTGAGCTTCCAAGACTGGTATTGGCAAGACTGATTATGAATGTGGCCAACCCCTCCTTATATAGGTTTTCAAGGGCGGTTCATGAAAGGCGGTTACGAATTGATGATGTCATCGATGATGTCATCAAGTCAAAACATGAGCTCTGGATATCCGAATCAGGCAAGTAGACAGTCGATCTTAGGGTTTTGGCACGTTCCGGACGCAATGGAAACATTGGTTTCTCCTAATTTTGAACCAATCATGAGATACAAGGTTTACATGGAATCTAAGGTTCAGGATGGTTTCCTTTGTCCATGACATTACCTCCCCCTCAAGCGACGAGTTCCATGAGGAGCAGTCATGTTATCTAGTCTAAGCTTCGTTGGATTTCTCTTGTGGAATTCTTGAACTTTGATTGGTGCTCTCTGGAGGTTTTCTGTAGGTTCCCAAGTACGATCACTGATGTCATACCCTTTCCAATGAATAAGGTATTCCAATCTTCCTCGGGATATTTTGGAATCTAGGACATGCTCGACTTCAAATTCTTCATGATCCTCAATCTCGATAGGTGGTGAAGGACTAGGTCTCTCCCCCCTAAATGGTGAAATGTGATATGGTTCCAATAGGGATACATGGAAAACTGGATGTATTCTCATAGTACTTGGTAGCTGGAGCTTGAAGGTGACTGGATTAATCTTGGCCACGATGGTAAATGGACCAAATCTTTGATGATCTAACTTTGCACAAGGTCTTGAGGTTTGCAGATTGTTTCTGAGTAACCATACTTTATCCCCGATTTGATACGATGGATTTTGGACACGATGTTGATCTGCATAGTTACTTATATTGTTCTTGAGCTTTATGGATCTCTTCCTTGAGTTCTTTTTGAATGTCCATCAGGTATTGGGCCTTGTCTCTAGCAGCCGAGTTCTTGACATGATTTGAGAGTTGTATATCCATCCTTGGATGTTGTCCATAATTTGCAAAGAAGGGAGTCTGCTTGGTAGATGCATGAACACTATTGTTATAAGCAAACTCTGCAAAGGGTAAAAGCTCAAACCAATCATTTTGATGATAGTTGCTAGTGCAACGGAGATATTGCTCTTAGACTTGATTTACCCGTTTTGTTTGTCCATCAGTCTGTGGATGATTTGTTGTAGATAGTTTAACTTGAACACCAAGGAGCTTGCAAAGGTTGTTCCAAAAGCTGGATATGAACTGTGGACCTCGATCACTGACAATGTCATCAGGCAATCCATGAAGCCTAAATATATACCTGAGGAAAAGTCTAGCAGTGGCTGCACCTGTGATTGCCTTGGTAGTTGGAATGAAGTATGCCATCTTTGTAAATCTATCCACAATAACAAGAATGGCATCATACTTATCTGACTTTGGTAGATCTGTGATGAAATCCATGGACAATGAAGCCCATGGCCTTTCTGGAATAGGTAGAGGTTGCAAGAGGCCATGAGGTTTATGTCGGGGTACCTTAGATCTATTGCAAGTATCACAGGTTCGAATGTATTCTTTGACTTCCTTCCACATCTGAGGCCACCAAAAGTCCCTGGATACGAGTTCTATTGTTTTATTCACTCCAAAATGTCCTGCTGCAAGGTTGTCATGGCGTTGTTGAAGTACTTGGATCCTGGGCTTTCTTGGAGGAACATACAATAGGTTCTTAGAGAGAAGTAACCCATCCTTTTCCTAGAATTCGTTTACTTCTTGGAATTTTCCTTCTTGAGTTTTCTGCTTAACATTACAAAACAATTCATCCTGTGGTAGATTCTCACGGATCAATTGATTCAAGGATGAATCTTCATGATGGCTTGAAGAGATAGCTGCTAACTGGAGATGCTCAAGCTTGAGTAATACACTCTCTTGTTGATCAAAGGCCTCTTCACCTTTCTTTGGTGCAAGGTAAGATCTTTTGGACAGGGCATCTAACTGACATTGTTGACGTCCTGGACGGTATGTGATGACAAAGTCAAATCTAGATAAAAAGTTACTCCATCTAGATTGCCTTCTATTGAGAATCCGGGTGGTCATAAAATACTCTAGGTTCTTGTGATCTGAATACAAAGTGACTTTATGAGCTGCTCCTTCTAGATGGTGACGCCATGTATCAAATGCGTCTACTATGGCAAGAATTTCTTTATCATGAATTTCAATATTAATTTTTGGAGGGGAAAACTTCCTTGAATGATATGCAACTGGATGTAGGTGTCCATCATCTCCATATTGGGAAAGAATGGCCCCTAGAGCAAAGTCTGATGCATCTGTCTCAAGGAAGAAGGGCTTATTGGAATCAGGATGAACTAGAATTGGGGTGGTAGTAAATGCTGATTTCAAGGTCTGAAAGGCCTTTTCTATTTCTTCGGTCCATGAGAGTTTGGAGATCCCTGTAAGCTTGGTAAGAGGTGTCACTATCTTGGAGTAATCTCTGATGAATATCCTGTAGAAATTGGCAAACCCCAAAAAACATTGTACATCTCGAACACATGAAGGTGGTTGCCAATCAAGGATTGTCTCAATCTTCTTAGGATCCATAAAAATTCCTTTATCTGATACAATGTACCCTAAAAATTCAACTTCTCTCTTATGGAAAGAGCACTTCTCCAATTTCGCATATAATCCTTTTTCTCTTAGTTTCTCTAGGACTATCTTCACATGACATTCATGATCCTCTAGATTTTTAGAAAATATCAAGATATCATCAAGGTATATTACAACAAAATCGTCTAAATATTCTCGAAAGATATCATTCATCATATGTTGGAAGACAGCTGGAGCATTTGTGAGACCAAATGGCATAACTACATATTCAAAATGGCCATACCTTGTCCGAAATGTTGTCTTCCATTCGTCTCCTTCTCTGATCCTGACAAGGTTGTAAGCTCCTCAAAGGTCAATCTTCGTGAAGAATTTTGCTTTTCCAAGGCGTTCCAAGAGCTCGGATATGAGTGGTAGAGGGTATCTGTTCTTTACAGTGACTTTATTCAATCCACGATAGTCTACACACATCCGGAGAGTCCCATCCTTCTTCTTTACAAATAAAATAGGAGCTCCTGCTGGAGACTTTGAGTGTTTGATAAACCCCTTTGCTAGATTCTCATCAATGTTCTTACGTAGTTCTGTAAGTTCCTCTGAGGATAGTTTGTAGATTGGTCCAAAGGGCGGTTGTGCTCCCTCTTGAAGTTCTATGGCACAATCATAGGGTCTATGCTTCGGAAGGATGTCTGCATTCTTCTTTTCAAGAACATCTTCAAAGTCTTTGTACTGATTGGGTAGCTGCACTGGATCATCTTTCTTAGGTTCTTGAGCTGGTATGGCATAGATCATATATGTCGGTTCCTTCCTTACTCCATGTATGAAGGCTTTGGCTCCGACATATGTTGGGTTCTTCTGGATATCTCGAGGGGTGATTTTATTATTCTCCCAATTAATTTCTGGATTATGTTTCTTTAACCACGGCATTCCGATGATAACCATATTTATTGGACTCGATATTACATTGAAACATATGTGTGAATCATGGTCACCAAGGTGTACTCTTAGTGGTATGGTTTCCATGGTTATATTCCCCGATGCTAGAGGCCGTCCATCTACTACTTCAGCTACTACTGGTTTGTTCTTCCGAAGTACTGGAATTCCATGTTTCTTAACAAGTCCTTCATCAATGAAACATGAGGATGCTCCTGAATCTACCAGAGCTATAAGGGAAAGGGTCTTCTTAGACATGATTAACTTGACAAGGGCAAGACATGTTTCTACGGGTGTGGATGGAATTATGAGACCCTTTCTTATATCATGGTCCAGCTGTATGGTCTCTTTTACAAATAGACTTCCTCGTTTCCCTACTCCACAAGGGTGGCTGCAACTTTGGAGTTCGTTCTCTTGTTGGGACAATTAACTGCAATGTGGCCAGGGTTTCCACAATATAGACATAATTTGTTATCCCTCCTTCTTTGTTTCTCTTGTGGTGTTAGAGGTTGGAACCCAGTCACATCTATCTGCATAGATTCGGGCATAAACTCATCTCTAGGAATAGGCTGGAAAGGTTTCCATTGGCGAGGTCTTCCTTCTACTTGTTTTTCTTGTTTCCTTTCAAAAAGGCGGTTATCACATTGACTGGCTTGGTTGATGTATTCATTCAATTTCTTCACCTATGGCGTCGTGAGTAGAAGGTCCTTCACATCATCCCTTAAGCCCCATCTAAATTGGCTTATGAAATAATCTTCATGCCAAGTGAGGTCACATATCAATTGCTTAAATTCTGATGCATAGGTAGAGGCAGGGTGGTTACCTTGACGTAGCTTCCGAAATTTTGTTTCTGCCACTCGACTTGTGTCTGCATCTCCAAATGTGGCGATGAGCTCTCTAAGAAACCCCTCATAATCATGAAGTACGACCATATCCTTCTCCAAGATTGGGGCGAACCATGATAATGCTTGACCATAGAGCAAGGTTCCAATAAAATCGACCTTGGATGCATCATCGGGGTATCTATCAGGCTTCATACGGATGTACAATTTGACTTGTTGCAAGAATCCCCGGAACTTTGTGCGATCACCATCGAACTTTTCTGGCATGCAGATCTTAGGTTCCCTCATGAAGGATGTACTAGGTCGTTGATTTACTTGCATACTCCCTTGATTTGTCTGAAGACTCCCTGTAGCTCAAGCGTAAGCACCACCTCCTTTACTTGTCAATCCGCGGAAACGTGAGGACTGGTATGAAGACCACGAGCAAGTGAAGGCACAAGTGTGTGAGTGAAAGCCCACAAACATGCACACACATACACACACACGCGTACAAAGTAAGATCAAAGAGAGGAACAATGGAAAGCTTAGATTGCAAAAGAGTTCTCTTACAAAAGTTATATTCTCTCACAAGCTACCCCAAAAATGAGCTCTCTACCTCTTTTTATAGTTTTTTGACTAGTTTTGGCCCTATTCAGACCTAGTGTCCGGCCTAGTTAAAAATTAGGTTCCAGGGCTTATTTGAGGGCTCAAACGAAGTCTAAAAATTATGAAAATTGGTACGATGGTACTTCTAATAGTCCTCAAGATTGAGGACTACTCGGCTTGAACAAAATGGAGTTATAAAAATAGATAATGGTATTTACAATGGTTTTTAGTGATAAAAATCACTATTTTTGTAGGGGATTCATCTGAAAATTTGACATACACTTCATGGAGCTCCCTACTTGCTCCCTTTCCTTGTGTGTCCACCTTTTGATGTGCTTCCATGCTTTGTCCTTGACTTTGAGCTTCAACACTCCCCCCCCTCTCGAGTCTGTCGTCCTTGACAGACCCTTGTTGTAGTGGTTGTTCCAAGTAGTGCCTTGAGAGGGAGCGTCCCGTCTGTCTGAACAAAAGTCCTCTGACTTCCATATGTGTCTGGTTCTTCATCTATCACTGCGAGTCTTTGCAAGTTGTAGTCTCTTGGTATATGCTTCTTCCTGGGATTCCAGCATGGCTGTGTCGTTGTGAGTCTCCGTTGATGTTTTCTAGATCTTCCACAATTGATGTTCATAGTAGTCATGCCAAGTACTCCTAACCCATATTGAATGATGGGTAAGTGTGTTCGTGCATGGGTTGAGGAAAATATGTGCCTTGTGCATGGCCTTGTAATGTAGCCCTATGAATGCTTACTTGGAAAATGCATTGGAAGAAGTATGGTGCAAAAATTGCGGGTCTTGAGCTAAGTGCTCAAGGGTATGCTGACGAAGAGGTTTCCTAATCTATCATGGTTATGGTGTTGCCAGAGTAAAGATACTTACCATGGAGAAGGTTGATCGATGTTCATCTCTTCGTGTTGTACACTCCACCTTTGGGATGGAACATTGTTGATGAATGTCCATGTTGATGGTCCACTGATGAGATCTTTTGAGTGGTTGATCCTCTCTCCTCTTTTCAAAGCAACATTTTCCAAATACTGACAATTGAGTTTCTTTATATTCTTTGGCAAACAACATTGGGTAACTACACCAAGCTGAGTTTCACATATTCTCTTTAGCTCACCATACGCAGGAGTCTTCTCCTCCAGAACTACCCTTTGCAGATATATCCTTGGATGCTCTCGTACATGAAGTAGTTAAGCATCACTCAATTTGCGGACCTTCAATCTCTTCATTCCTACCATGGTAAGAGAAAATCATAGTTGTAGATGCCATGTTCATGCCAAGTGCTTGCCATCTACCAGATAAGGCAGCAATAATATCATCTGCTAGCCGAGACACACTTCTATCCCAACTGATAAATGCCCAGTAATCAATAGTTCCATCTTCAACAAAGCATGTCTCATTCATGTTCCATGAGCGAAACCTGGGAATAAGTTTTGACTCTTTTTTTTTTTTTTTTTTTTGAGGAACAATGTCACCGAACAAGAAGATAGATGTTAGTATCTATCGTGGAGGTATCCATTGGATCTTGAGATGACAACTGATCCTTCCTCCTTATAGGGATCCATTTTAGAACAACATTTGGCACTGTAGAGATTACTTCAGGAGTCTTCCTCTTTGGATGCTTTCTGAACTATGGTATCCAATGTGCTTGGACCTTTGGTTTGGTGGAGGCTACTTTTACTTTTGGCTTCCAAACCCATAGACTTTTTGCACGTCTTCCTACTATTGTTGAAGAGCTGATTTGATCTTCTTCCAGTCTCTGTACATGGTTCTTACCCTTTTCTCTTTTTGGCTTCTTTGTTGAGACCTTTCGCATGTGGGAGAACATAGGTTGCTGTGGATGTAAGAGCTTCTTAGGTACCCACATATGTAATTGCCCTTGTTGAGCTGCAGCTAACTTCTTAGGCACCCAAACTTGTTGGATACCTTGTGATTGAGCTTGTCCGAGCTGCTTCCTTCGTCTTCTGGCCTGGTGGGAGTCCCGAGAGGGGAATTGTGGGGTTAAGGCCGGTGGTTGCTCTCCTTTTCGTACCCAGAGCTGCTTCATGCTCGGTACTAAATTCCTTTGGAAATCTCGCTACCTATTTGATATATCAGGTGTTCTGTTCGGTTGTGCTTGCTTTGTTGGTTGAGTTGTGGTGGCGGCATTAGTCCTTGCCCCAGAGGAGGAGTCCACTTGTCTTTGAGCCTGTTCTTCCATGATTGAGTTCTCCTGCCACATAGAGCTTTTGACACATACAACATCTCTTTTGCTAAGATTAGTCCTAGGAGAACTACAAGATGTGACATCTGGATTTGTGAGCATGCCATTTTCTAGTTCTAATGTAAAGCATTGTCCCTGGACCCAAACTTGAAGAAGTTGACTTCTTAGGTTCAAGTTGACTGCATTGTCATAAATCCAATCTTGTCCTAAGACAAGTGGTTCTGTAAGGTTCTCATCTTGACACACTAGCACTTTGACTTTCATTGGAACATCTTGCAGGTAGATGGGAAGTTCCACCTCGCCCAAACAAGGGGTTTCCACACCTCCCAATCCTATGAGATAAGCTTCTATGGGATTGATGTTCAACTGCAAGTCTTGGCAGTAGGAAAGTCGAACTGCACTACTTGCTGCACTTGAGTCAATCAATGCTTTCACAGTCCTTGCACCCTTTCCTTGTCCTATCTTGATGGTCACAAAGGGACGTCGGTCAATAACTGGAGAAATCGCTATGCCTACCTTTTGGCACATATCCATGTGATATTTTGGGGCTTTTGAGTTGACATCTAGGCCTAGTTGCCTTCACTTATTTCGCCTTATGCGCTCTCTAGCCTCTGCTTGTGCTTCTTCTCTCACCCTTAACTCCTCTTCTTTTCGCTTCTTAGCAGTGTTGAGTCTCGTAAGCATCTCCTCTTTAAGAGGTTCTTGGTATAACTTGACTCTACATCCACTAATATAGTTTGGCAAGATATCACCTTCTAAAGTAGCCAATTGAACCGCGCCGCTAGTGGAAATTCTGTTAATGATCATGGGTCCATATCCTCGTTTTTCCAACTTACGGGCATGTTACTTTAGTGTGTAAACCAACACTAGATCTCCCTCTTTCAGTCCCTTATCCTTAATGTGTGCATCAAAGTATGCCTTTTGCCTTCTTTGCAGCGTAGATGCCTGCAGCCGCTCGTAGCCTTGTCTCACCTAAGCGTTTTAGATCAAAGATCCTAGATGACAATTCATGTCCATTCCACTCATGCTCTTGTGCTACTTTTAAAGCAGGGATTAAGAAATCTAATGGTAGCACAGCATTCTGTTCGAAGACCATCTGAAATGGGGTGGCGTTGAGTACCGTTTTGTAGGCAACTCGATAAGTCCAAACAGCATGATGAAGTTGTTTGTCCCAATCAGAGCGTTTATTATTTACCAGTTTTGTCAATACGTTACAGAGGATCTTATTGGTGCTCTCAGCTTGTCCATTAGCTTGTGGGTGATAAGGGGCAGACTTCTTATGTATCACCAAGAATTCTTGGAGAAGATTTTCAATGACCTCATTCAAGAAGTGTGTGCCTCTATCGTTCACTAACTCTATTGGTAGCCCATATCTCGTGAACACATTCTCGAATAAGAACTTAGCCGTAGTCTGAGCATCATTCTTTGTTGTGGCTTTTACTTCTACCCACTTTGTAAGGTAATTTGTGGCTACAATAATATACTCTGCCTGGGAGTTTCGAGCTGGGGGGTTAATAGGACCTATGAAGTCTATGCCCCACTTGGAAAATGCACGCCCTCCCATCATTGGCCTCAAGGGCATCTCGTCTTCTCTAACTCGATATTGTGCACGTTGGCATGTGTCACATTTCTTCACATAGGTATGTGCATCCATATGAAGAGTGGGCCACCAAAGTCCTGAGAATAGAATGGTCTTGATCACTCGGTCAGGACCAAAATGTCCACCTGCAACACCACTGTGTGCAGTATCTAAGACCTTTAAATAGTCTGATTCATGAACGCACAGTCTTAAGTAACCATCTTTGCCTCTTCGGTATAGGTTCTCTCCTACTAAGGCATAGCCTTGAGCCTCTTGCTCCATGTTTCGTCTTCTTGCTAGACTAGCCTCTTTGGGTAATCTTCCCGACCTCATAAACTCTACCAATGGAGCACTCCAATCTGGAATTAATGACACTTGATAAAGGGTCGCATGCTCCACTAGGGGTGTCTCTCTGCACATTGGACAATTCTTAATCCACTCATGTATTTCTTTGTCCATGCTAGGCCAATACACTCCTAGACGCTTCAGATTCTGCAATGTTCGTTGTTTAGAATAGTGATTTCCTAGCAATCCTTCATGAGCTTGCTGCAACCAACTACTATGTTCATCATCCTTGACACAACAAGCTAATACACCTTCAGTATCTTGTGTGTACATCTTCCTGCCAATATGTGATATTTTTGTGATTTTACAATTTCTTCTTGTGATGTTTTCACATTCTTATTTGCAGGGCCGAAGGTTAGGACTGGTACCAACTTATTTGTCCATTTGGGAACAACTTCCAAATTGAACAAATAAGCATCAGGTAGTTCATCAGACACTCCTTGCGGTGACTCTCTTGAAGTAATGCGAGAAAGGTGATCTGCCCAAAGGTGGGTTCTACCTTTCCTGACAACAACTTCAAAGTCATATTCCATTAGTAAGAGGAACCATCTTACTAAGCGTCCAGTATTGCAAGGTTTATTGACCAAATATAACAAATCTTGATGATCAATAAAAAACTTGAACTTGTTGGCTAATAAATAATGTCTAAACTTCTTCACAGCATATACCATGCCTAAGCCTTCTCGCTCAGTTGTGGTATAATTTCTTTCAGCTGGGTTTAGTTGTCTACTAGCATATGCTATGGGCAAATCTAAATTCCCTTCACCTGTGGGTTGTGCTAGCACACATCCGATGGCATGATTGGAGGCATCCACATGGACATGGAATGGCTTACTCCAATCTGGAGTGGTCAGTATTGGTGTTGTGCACAAACGTTTCTTCAGTTCATTGAAAGAATTCTCGCATTCGTCGTTCCACTCAAAATTAGACAACAAGGCATAAAGGGGTCTAGCTATGATTGCGTACATGTGGATAAACCTGTGGTAATATCCACAATGGCCCATAAAGGCTTGTACCTCTTTAACATTCCTTGTTCGTGGCAGCTCTGCTATGGCTCGTACCTTATCTTCATCTGTTGAGATTCCATTCTTAGAAACAATATGACCTAAGATTTTACCTTGACGCACCATGAACACACACTTTTCTGGGTTCAGACACACTCGATATTCTCTACACTTGTTAAAGATTTGTCTGAGTTCAGGGATGTGAAATCTTCTTTCTTGGGAATGAGCACATAAATCATCCACATATACTTCTAAGCTCTTTCGCAAGAACTCTTTGAAGACATGACACATGAGCCGTTGGAATGTTGCAGGTGCATTTGTGAGCCCGAATGGCATAACACGAAATGCAAAGATTCCCCACTCTGTGGCAAAAGCTGTTTTGTGTTGATCTTCTGGGGCAATGGCTACTTGATTGTAACCTGAAAATCCATCAAGGAAGCTATAAACTTCCTTGCCTGCAACACGCTCCAATAGGTGTTCTGTGATTGGAAGTGGATAACTATCTCTGATCGTAGCGGCATTAACTTTTTTAAGGTTAATACACACTCGCAACTTCCCGTTCTTCTTGGGTACCACTACAATGCAGGACACCCATTCAATATGCTTAATCTCATAGATGAATCCAGCTTCAATCAGCCTATCAATTTCTTCTTTTATTTTGGCTGCATAGGTATCATTATATGTGTAGGGCTTCTGTTTGGTGGGCTTGGCATCAGCAGTCATGGGGATAGTATGAGAGCAAATTCTTGGATCTACCCCTTTCAAGTCTCTATAGTGCCACGCAAACACATCCCTATATTCCCTTAATAGAGCTACAAGCTCCATTTCTTCTCTTGCACTTAGGTCATCTCCTATATATGTGCATCTCTCTTCGTTCTCTTCAATGGTCACTACAATTTTCTTGGTATTTTCTTTATTATCATATGATTCTCCTATGATGGCCTCTCTCTTAGGCATTCGTACCAAAATTTTGCGGTCGTCAACTTCATATTTCTTGAAGTTTTCTGGTACTTCAAACAATGATTCCTCCTCTTCTCGTTTCACTGCTTTTCTTTTCTTTTTCTTTTGACTTCTCTCACTTCCATCCTTTGAATTTACCGTTTTAATACTTCTGAGAGGTTCTTCTTCTTTCTGGGTGAACACTCCTATATCTTCTAGATAGTGCTGCTCTGAGTTAAAGCAACTATCCATCACAATGGACTCTATATCATCGTCATTCTCTTCTTCTTCTATGACATCACTAGGGTCACATTCTTCTAGCAAGGGCTGACACATGAACACTGAGATATCATAACCCTCCTCATCACAATGAGGTGTCCATTGTTCTTCATTGACAGCAATGTCCATGGTGGCTAAGATTTCTGGCCAGCCATGAGGCTCAAACTCCTCATCTGGAAAGATCATCGGTGTGTAGGCTGGGTCTCTAACTAGTCTATCTCCTGGAGAAGTTCCTTCCTCTCTTGCCTTCAAGCGTTTTTCCTCTTCCTCTACAACCTTGCACATCCACAAATGAGTGTCTTCATGCAGCCATGATGGATCAGGTGAACTCTCAGAATGCACAGAGATTGAATCTTCTTTTGCTTTGTGGATAGGATTCCACTGTAGGGGTGGTACATCTCTGAAGGTGTAATCCTTCAAATTGATCTTGGTGGTGACCCCTAAGTGTTGTAAGTACAAGGAGTTAGTTCCCCAATCCTGTACTATTTGCAATTGTCGTAGGAAGGGTCTTCCTAGGATCATCTCATAGACATTATTTTTCTCAAAGTCACATATAGCAAATGTATGTGCAAACTCCACACCACAAGTGGTTAGAGTTATCCCTTCTAGCAATCCTAGAGGTCTTTCAAAATGACCGTCAGCCATTTGAAGCTTCATTCTAGTTGTTCTTAATGTGGGTTTGCCCCATTGCTTCCACAAAGAGATGGTTGCAATAGCAACACCAGCACCTGAATCTATGATTGCTTTGGTTGTGTAACCTTGGTAGGTGATTGGAAGATAAGTATTACCTTCTTCACCCTCACACATGTCCCCTATTTTGTCTAGAGGTATCTCTGGTACCCTTTGCTTAGAGCCTGCTTTTGGCATATTGGACTCAAGTTCTAGGACTTGATCCTCCACATGATTCCATAACTCAGGTTTTGCTTTGAGCAGCTCTTCTACAGTGAGATGACATTGAACCTTAGTGTTCTTCACGACATTAGTGTTCCTTGGAACCACTGAGTCTTCATTTCTTACCAGTATTGTGGGAGCTCTCTGGAGAGATTCAGATTCCCATGGGCCTGGAAATTGAGGCAGTTCCTCTAAGGTATTAGATTGAAAATCTAACCTTTCATCTTCTTGTTGTTCTACTTCATCTCCGTAAACAGATGGAATGTCTTGAGGAAATTGATCATGAAGATCATCAATCTCAGGAATAGGAGGGGAGTTACCCTTCTCCTTGGCCCATTTCTCTTCTTGTATTTCCCGCAAGAACTCTTGAGAGTACTGTTGAATTGAAGGAGGTGTTCGAGCATCTGTGGAATTAGGAACATAAGCTCCCATTGGTGGTGAGCTTCCTCTTTCAATAACTGGTTGAGCCTGTGGAGGTAAAGAAACTTGTGGTTTGTTTACCAATTGCTCTAATCTTTCTAGTAAGCCTTGGAAATGCAAATCCGGTTTGACAAAGTTTGTCTGATTGAACTTTTGACTAGTCTCGAGTATAGCTTGAGCTTGTTCTACCATTTTCATGCACATTTTCATCCGTTCAATCTCTAAATCTGCTCTAGGGTAACTCTTGTCTAGGCTTGCAGCTGTAGGCCCTTCTTGAAGTCGAGCCTGGTAGGCCTTGAATATCATGTCCAAACCTTCTAGGGTTGGATCTGCAAGAACAGATCCTGATTGCGGCCTATTTACAATGGATGGTGGGGTGGGATGAGGTGGAGTGGATGGAGTTTCGGCATGCGAGGGGCTTTGAGATGCAATGTCTTCTATTTTTGCTTTCGCTTCTTTTAAGCTTTCTTCTAGTTCCGATAACTTTTTATTCCACTTGCGATTGGCCTTCTCTCTTGTATCCTTCCATGTTCTTGTTTTCCTCTTACTAGGCTCTCCTGATTCACTCGACTCTGATTGTTCTGCTGGTTTATCTTGTTTTAATGCTTGTGCCCTAGTAACTGCTTGTACAGGTGCCACATTGCTACTACTTGAACTTGAATCCGCCACTAAGCCTACCACATTAATGGGTGTAATCTTGGGGGCACTGGAGGGGTTTCTCAGACAATCTCTAGGGAGATGGTCTTTGCCACAATCAGGACAAAAGGCCTGTATTGTGATAGCCTGTCCTTGACTCGGAGCTGGTGGGTGGGGACAGTCACGAATGAAATGGTCACCTTGACATCTGAAACAAGATCCTCTAGGGGCTTGTGGTCTCATTTGTCTCAATTGGGGCCTAGGGTTAGGATTTGTGTACATGACATTGGAGTATTCTGGCTCCCAATTTTGCTCCATAGGTGGTGCCTCATATTGATACGAGTAAATCTCACTATGTTCAGGTGACTCTGTGTAATAAGCATGTGGACTACCTTCATGGGAGTAGTCTGAACTATGAGCATGAGAGTCATTATCTGGTATTAATGGGGTTAGTGGCACCAAAGCTCTATTTGGATTTTCCTCTCCCACATCATATTTGACTGGAATCACGTTGGCAGGAGCTGGTGGTTGGTTTCCCAAGACTGGTTGTGGCCTATATTGTGCCTGATATTGCTGTTGTGGTCTATAATATGGTTGTTGGTATTGGTTTTGATACCTACCTGGTTGGTAAGGTTGTTGATAATTCTGCCTAACAGCCTGCCTATTATAGGGACAATCTTGAGCCGTGTGGTTCGTATATTTTCTCTCAATAGTGCAATATGGAGCATTCCTTTCTCTCATGTTCTGGTTGTGTAATGGGCATACATTAACCATGTGGTCGCCTCCGCAAGTATAACACCGATTCAATGGAGTGACTCTCTGTGTTTGTTTATTTTGGACTCCCAGCTTCTTGGCAACTTGCTCAGCTATCTCTTCTACTTCCGTGGAGATTTTTGAAGTATGACTAGTAGAACTATCCGAATCTTTGTAGAGTTTGGACAATCCTAACTCCTCACCCAAGTTATCTTCTATGTCAATGCACGTCCGCACACACTGTTCTATGGATCTAGGCTCTTTCAAGTACACATATGATCTTAACTTTGTGCTCAGTAAGCCATCTAAGAACAAAGCCACTTGTTTGGTTGGTGTGGGTAACTCTGGAGCAGGGCACCTTTCTAGATACTGTCTGAACCTTCTACCTGCTAGCCGCACTGTTTCTTGGGGTGTCTGCTTGAAGCTGTGGATCAAAGATGATGTGTTATGCCTAATACCACTCTTGGAAAATTCTACAATGAATTCGTCTAGCAGTTGACCTATATCGCGATAGTTGCGACTACTCAGTGGTTGAAACCAAGCCAAGGCAGTGCCCTTAAGAGTCAAACCAAATGCCTCGTACTGGGTGAACAAATCCTCAACCTGTTCAGCTCTTAACACTTGTTTGAACTCGGACACATGATCATAAGGATCTCGAGACCCGTCAAAATAATTCTTCATTGCCTTGATCACTTGAGTGGGTCTAAGGGTTCTTGGGTGCTCTCGGGGTCTAGGCAATGGAAAATCATGTTCATCTCTTTGTTGCCTATGTGCTTGATATCTCTCTCTTTCAGGTCTTTCATTTTCAAATCCTACTCTATTTCTGCCCACTGTGTGTGCAAAACTTACCTCAGGTCTCTCTCTAGTTCTTTCTCTCTGGGCTTCATGAGCGTGGGATGATCCTACTCCTTGGAGGCCAAGGGAAACATTGGATCTTGGTGGAGGGAAAATCAATTCACTCTTCCAAGTATATGCATGTCTATCATGTTCTGTTACCAAGAATATCTTCTCTGATGTGTTATCCAGGTAGACAACTTTGCCTGGTATCTCCGGATCTTTGAATTCATAGATGATGACTATGCCCAATTGGCTAGGTTGATCTGGCTTGAATCTCCAAAAGGCTTCCTCTGTTTCTCTATTCAAGAAGAGTTCTATGCTTTTGTTGTCTTGAGGGATCCAATCTGGTGTGATCACTCTGGTCAGAACTGACTTACCTCTAGGAGTCTGGGGTCCTTGTCCTACATTTCCTTGTTCTAGGTCTCCTATCTCATTCTCATGAATGACATTTCCAAACTCATCGGTCCTATCTGGTAGGTTGGTGACCACATACATGGTTCCTTCCTTATCAATGTATGAACCCTCTTTGGACTTGACCACCGGGTGTTCAAGTCCAAAGGATTGATCTAGATTTTTGAGTTGGACCACTGATCGCCTCAGGCCATCCTCATAGATGCGAGCACCTAATCGGTTGGTCCGAATATATTCCAACTGTGTCTTATAGGGACCTTCTGGTGTTTGTAGACGGGCAGTCCCTGAGCCACCTGCAGGTTTTCCCATGCTAAAAGACATTTCTGGTGTTTGTAGACGGGCAGTCCCTGAGCCACCTGTAGGTTTTCCCATGCTAAAAGACATTTCTGAATCACTTGTGTCTGAACTTAGTAAAAGATGACCACTTAGTTGTTGTGCCCAAGACTTGGATGTATGGTTGACACTAGCCTCAGACGATCTAATGCTTTGTTTATCCTTGCTTAAGTGTCTACCAGATCTCAGGTTCATAAGCTTTAGTCAAGAGTCCAAATTTTCCCTTTGGTATGGTTCAAGATTCTTTGGAGCCCCCTTGGTTCCCTAGTCCCACTTGAGGGTCAACTTCAAATTATCCAACAAGCTGTAGAGCTCAAAAAATTGACTTTGGATGAAAAAGTTATGTCAAATCAGGCTCTTGGGGGTCAAAACATGCAAACAGGACCTTCTGGAAAAAATCACGATTTTGTGAACTTCAAGAAAATCGCAATTTTGTGAACTTCAGGAGAATCGCGATTTTGTACCTTGAGAATCGTGTTCACAAAATCGTATTTTCAGAAAATCGTGTTTTGAAAATCGCGATTTTGAGCTGAAAATCGTGTTTTGAAAATCACGATTTTGAGCTGAGAATCGTGTTTTGAAAATCGTGATTTTGAGCTGAAAATCGTGTTTTGAAAATCGCGATTTTGAGCTGAAAATCGTGTTTTAAAAATCACGATTTTGAGTTGAGAATCGTGTTTTGAAAATCGTGATTTTGAGCAGAGAATCATGTTTTGAAAATCGCGATGTTGAGCACAGAATCGTGTTTTTGAAAATCGCGATGTTGAGCACAGAATCGTGTTTTTGAAAATCACGATGTTGAGCACAGAATCGTGTTTTTGAAAATCGCGATGTTGAGCACAGAATCGTGTTTTTGAAAATCGCGATTTTGTCTCAGAGAATCGTGATTCACAAAATCATGTTTTTCAAAAAATCGTGGTTCTCATAATCGTGTTTTTTGACATAAAATCGGGATTGTAAACAGAGAATCGTGTTTTCATAAAATCGTGTTTTAGAGAATCGTGTTCTCACAGACTCGTGTTTTTGGCTGAAAATCGTGATTTGTGAAAATCGTGATTTTGAGCACAACCACAGAATCGTGTTTTCTCAAAATCGTGTTTTCTCAGAATCGTGTTTTTGACATGAAAATCGCGATTTTGTCCCACAGAATCGTGTTTTCACGACATCGTGTTTCTCAGAATCTCATTTTTTTTGGCTAAAAATCGTGATTTGTGAGAATCGCGGTTTTGAGCACAATCACAGAATCGCGATTCTGAGAATGACCACAGAATCGTGACTCTTTCAGCCAACTTTTAGGCGGGAAAACAGAAAATCGTGATTTTTCAAAAAATTTTGAATTTTCACAGAATCGCGATTTTCATCACAGAATCGCGTTTTTTGGCGGGAAATTCAAATTTCTTAGCGCCGGCTATGGCGAGCTCCATATGAGCAGAAAATCATGAAAAAAACACAGCGCTTGCTCTCCCTTGCACTCCTAACTCCTTCTCACACAATAATGCATGAAAAATGGTATGAAAATGGTGAAAATGCACTAAAAAACAAGAAATTTTTATGAAGAAGAAGATGGAAGAAGGTGGAGATGATGATGATGATGAAGATGAAGAGGAAAAAACAGAAAATGAACCGAAATGACAGTTTTTTTACCTTCCAACGTCGCAAATCTACGATCTTACCATCACAATGCTCGTCCTCGAAGCTCTGTCCCCGGCAACGGCACCAAAATTTGGTGTAGCTCAAGCGTAAGCACCACCTCCTTTACTTGTCAATCCGCGGAAACGTGAGGACTGGTATGAAGACCACGAGCAAGTGAAGGCACAAGTGCGTGAGTGAAAGCACACAATTATGCACACACATACACACACGCTCACAAAGTAAGATCAAAGAGAGGAACAATGGAAAGCTTAGATTGCAAAAGAGTTCTCTTAAAAAAGTTCTATTCTCTCACAAGCTACCCCAAAAATGAGCTCTCTACCTCTTTTTATAGTTTTTTGACTAGTTTTGGCCCTGTTCAGACCTAGTGTCCGGCCTAGTTAAAAATTAGGTTACAGGGCTTATTTGAGGGCTCAAACGAAGTCTAAAAATTATGAAAATTGGTACGATGGTACTTCTAATACTCCTCAAGCTCAAGGACTCCTCGGCTTGAACAAAATGGAGTTATAAAAATAGATAATGGTATTTACAATGGCTTTTAGTGATAAAAATCACTATTTTTGTAGGGGATTCATCTGAAAATTTGACATACACTTCATGGAGCTCCCTACTTGCTCCCTTTCCTTGTGTGTCCACCTTTTGATGTGCTTCCATGCTTTGTCCTTGACTTTGAGCTTCAACACTCCCGATTCGTTCTTGTAATTCTTGGAGGAGTGCACCTACATGCCCTGGATGGCCCATCTCGATTTGTGTCTGTCGATAAGTTAGGTCTTCGACTTGTTGTTGGAGACTCTGAAGTGATGCTAATAAGCATTCTCCATGATGACTGGTCTTGGATGGAAGTTAGTCTTGTCAAAATGTCAGGGGAGCACTAGATTGTGCTCTCTGACTACAGTAGACAAGATTTCGGAAATGTACTTTCAATTACAAGATCACCCACAAAGGGGAAATGATACAAGGATACGTAACTGATATAAGATGTCCCACAACCCGGGACCAATAGGTATGGAAAACTCGACTAGAGATGATACAAGAGATCCCACAACCTGGGATCGTAAGTATGACACAAGATGTCTGGATTACAAGAACTCCCTTCTTGGAGATGAACTAGATACAAGAAATAACTCGACAAGATCTCGTACTACGAGATTACAACAGGACAAGATAGAATGTCCAAGAACTAGACTAGAACAAGGAACAGCACAAGAACTAGAACTGGAACTTGAAGAGTACTTACTTGGCGGTCATGAATCCTTGAGCTCCCAAGACTGGTATTGGCAAGACTGATTATGAATGTGGCCAACCCCTCCTTATATAGGTTTTCAAGGGCGGTTCATGAAAGGCGGTTACGAATTGATGATGTCATCGATGATGTCATCGATGATATCATCAATTCAAAACATGAGCTCTGGATATCCGAATCAGGCAAGTAGAAAGTCGATCTTAGGGTTTTGGCACGTTCCGAACGCAATGGAAGCATTGGTATCTCCTAATTCTGAACCAATCATGAGATACAATGTTCACATGGAATCTAAGGTTCAGGATGGTTTCCTTTGTCCATGACAATGACCCCTTCTAATTTGTAGGAAGACCGGGGGAAAATCCGTTGACATTCATCTGAATGGAAAATGTCCATTGCCAAGCCCTTGATGGTTGGGGTAGATGTAACATGACTTATCTGGCCAAAGATCTTCCGATCCTCCGTCGCATGCCTTTCATATGGTATATGGTTACATACCTCAGGCGGATCATTGTTAGGAAAGTCAAGCCGTATCACTCGCTGTTGATCTAAGGATCCAATCTGTAGGGAGCCTTGTCTAAGATTTAGGTCCATTGAGTGATCGTATAGCCAATCTTGGCCAAGGATTAGGGGTTCTATCAGGTCTTCATCATGGCCTAATAGTAGCTTCGCTGTCATGGTCACATCATGTATGAGGATAGGAAGGTCCACCTCACCCATGCAAGGGGTTTCCATACCTCCTAGCCCTTTACGGTATGCCTCAACTGGTCGCATTTCTATTCCTAAGTCCTTATAGTGGGACCATCTAATCGCACTAGTCGCAACACCTAAGTCAATTAAAGTCTTGAGATCATGGCAAGGGTTGTCATGCTCTAGCCTGACTGTAATGAATGGTCTCATGTCCACTATGCTAGGATGAGTAATTGACTTTGCTTGACACATGGCCATGGGGTATCTCGGTGTTGTTTCCAGATGGCTATAATGTTCTCTCCCTAGTCCTTGTCTTCTTAGCTTCATGCGCTTAATGCGTTCTATAGCTTCTACCTGAGCTTCAGCTCGTATTCTATTTTCTTCCTCCTTATGCTTCTTTGCCAACATGAGTCGTCTAAGCATGTCCTCAGTAAGAGGTTCCTGATAAAGCTTGACTCTATATCCACTAATGTAATTAGGTGTTATGTCTCCTTCTAGGGTGGCTAATTGTACTGTTCCACTTGTCGAGAGTCTCTCTGTCTCAGACTTGTGTGCGCATGAGAAGTTTTTTTTGGTGTCCTCTTCTCTGCGATCGGAGACTCCTCTGTACTCGGAGAGTTTTGACAGTCATCCATCCTTAAAGCTGTGTCTCTCCAAAACTCACGTTGAAGGAGTGCTCGAAGCACTTGGATCAATTTCTATAGTCGCGATGGAGATAGTCCATGTCCTCAGCAACCAAAACTAAACTATCTTAAGAATGATTCTGCTGCTGTTGCATTTGTGATTGTCGCTGCTCTCCATACACCTTTCTTCGTTGCGCTCCACATCACTCGACTTCATTCATTCATTCTCCGGTGATGACAGCCCATTCAATCGATCTCTGTGATTGACTACCTTGCGAAGGATAAGGTGGATTAAGCCATGCTGCTTATGACAGCCGTATGGGGCCATCGCTCTCTCTTTCTCTTCCGCAAGGAGACAATGCTCCTCGGACTGTTAAAGTCTGATCCTTTTCTGGGTGAACTCTCGACTTTGCTATTGCTGAGAGATGACATGCCCAGCTTGCCACCGTCTTCATTTGTGATGATGCGGAGCCATCCTTCTCATGCGCACGAACAAGTTCACCTCGTCTCTATGTTGCAATGAACTATAGTTGCATGCGACCACATGTTGAGCTCATCTTTAATAAACATACGTTTAGAGAACTACAACCCACCATGCTTCTGCTACAAAGGGTCTTTTCATCACTTTTTGTTGATATATTTAGGTAGTGATGTGTGTGAACACACTAAGATTGTCGGGTCACTTTTTTTCCTCTTTAGGAGGTTTTTCCTCAGCTTGTATATATGCCTATAACCCTAATGGGTAAATTATCTTTGTACATCCTAGTGGTAATACATTTAGTATTGTGTGTTGTGCGCCAAACTTCTTCTTCTTCCTTGTGTTGTTCACGTGCTTTCGTAAACCTCAAACTCCAACAATTGGTATCAGAGCAAGTCGTCGCTTCGTCTAGGGCATCGTCGATACCTCTTTGGTCATAGTTTGAGAATCACACAAAATTTGGTGAGCATACTCAAGATGATTAAAAGATCAAAATTGCTCCTCTTTGTGTATCGAAATCGCGATCAGAGCTCGTTTTGGCCTCCGAACGCACTATCATAGTGCTTATGTAGGCAATCTCACCTTTTTGTGCCAAAGATATATATACAAGTTTCGCTTATAAGCATCTCGATGTTTGCTATAGGCTTAGCGGATCTCGACAGGGTAGTTCTGTTCAAATTTTTGAGATACAATCATTTTTCTGCATTAGGGTATTTTAGTTAGTGGCCATGGCTGAAAGCAGTGATGTATTCCATACATCGGTTGTTGAGAATAAGTTAGACGGTACCAATTATCCATTATGGGCGTATATGATCTGTCCTACATTGGTTGAAAAAGGAATGTGGAGTATTGCGCACGGTGTTGAAAAGCATCCTATTACACCTGCAAACATAGTTGTTGGAGGTTATGCACACGGCATTGAAGATGATAATCATGTTCCTCTTCGTATTACGGTTTCTGCTCCACCTATTGTAGAGCAAACTCACTGAGATGGCAGAGATGCTCAGGCACATGCATTGATAGCCTTGTCTATCAAATGTGCCATTATTCCTCACATTCGCTCTTGTAGAACAACTAAGGATGCTTGGGATACACTTACCACTTTATACCACGCAAGGAATGAGGCTCGTGTTTCTTACCTCCAAAAACAATTGGAGAGTTAGCACATGAATGAAGATAATTCCATGGAAAGCTTTTTTACAAACATCAAAGATTTGAAAGAACAGTTGATTTTTGATGATGAAGTCTTACCTGACAGTTCACTTGTGTGGACTATTCTGAATGGTTTTCTTGATTCATATAAGAGTTTTGTTTCTACTCTTCGTTTGATGATGAAAGACAAAGAAAATGTCTTAACATTTGAGGAGTTAGTCTCTGTTCTATTGCAGAAAGGTCAGTCTAGGCACAAGAGGTCAATTATGCATGTTGCAAATCAAGCTTTCCTGGCTAGTCAGAAGGGCAAAGGTAAATGTAGCTCTTCTAGTAGTAAACAAAAATGTGCTAATTCTGCACAATCAAAGAAAGATGACAGAGATGAAAAGAAAACAAAAAAGCAAAAATTGTTTTGCAAATATTGTAAAGGAAATGATCATGCCATGAAGAGTTGTTTAAAAATGGTTGCTAAAGAGGCAAGAAAGAAAGAGGTTGGAATGGTTGTTGCAAAGGCCTCTACACCTAAAACAATATGCTAATCTTGTGCAAAATAAAGAATGGGTATTTACTAGTGTTTGCAGTTATGATCCATCTTGTCATGAATAGTGTATGTCTGTAGTAGACTTAGATGTTTGGTACTTTGATAATGGGGCAACCAAACATATTACCTCGCTACACATTTTTTTCACTTCAGTCAAGCCTACCCCTACAGGGAATACTATCACATGCACCAAAAACTCTTCTTATCCTATTATGGGAATTGGTCAGATGCTTTATTTGTGCGAAGGATCAAGAAGAATCTGTTATCAGTTTCAGCTTTAGCCAAGATTATCTTGGTTTGATGTATAGTTCGTGATTTGTCAAATAGCGATGTCATTATTTCTTCTGGCATTTTTATGTCATGGGTTGTATAAGCTCATAGACTATGAAAAATTTGTGAATGATTCAGTATGTGTAGTACATGAATCTCAAGCTTTGTGAGTTGCAAAGCTTTGGCATGCATGCTTTGGTCATTTGAATTTTGCTAGTTTGCTATGCCTATAGAAATCTCAAATAGTGTCTTCTTTGCCCAAACTTGAGGGACCTCGTAAACATGTCTATAAAGGCTGTATTTTGGGCAAAATGCAACGTTCATCATTCCCAAAAGATGGTTCAATTTGAGCTAATCAGAAATTGCAGCTCGTTCACAGTGATGTATATGGTCTTATGCAGACACCATCTTTTGAAAGCTATCTTTACTTCATGACTTTCATTGATTATTTTTCCAAGCATGCATGGATATATCCATTGAAAGCAAAATCCGAAGTATTTATGTGCTTTAAATAGTTTCTGGTTTTGGTTGAAAATTTGTCAGCATGTAAAATGGACAACACCCTCCATTCTAATTGCGATACTTGCCCACTAGGAAAAGAAGGGAGGTCCAACACTTGCGATACTTGCCCACTAGGAAGTGCTTCGTTTTGTACCATTAATCTAAGCCAGTCCATAGTAAGTGTGGAAGGATGGGCACTGCAGGGTGTTGCACCCATGTATTCGCTGATGCAATCCACATGACCGCTGATGCAACCCACCTGATCGTTAATGGTCCCTATTTGGCCAAGCGGTTGGGTGGTGATCCCTTCTAATTTGTAGGAAGACTAGGGGAAAATCTGTTGACATTCATCTGAATCGAAAATGTCCATTGCCAAGCCCTTGAGGGTTGGGGTCGATGTAACGTGACTTATCTAGCCAAAGATTTTCCAGTCCTCCGTCGCATGCCTTTCATATGGTATAGGGTTACATACCTCAGGCGGATCATTGTTAGGGAAGTCAAGCCGTATCACTCGGTGTTGATCTAAGGTTCCAATCTGTAGGGAGCCTTGTCTAAGATTTAGGTCCATTGAGAGATCGTATAGCCAATCTTGGCCAAGGATTAGGGGTTCTATCAGGTCTTCATCATGGCCCAATAGTAGCTTCGCTGTCATGGTCACATCATGTATGAGGATAGGAAGGTCCACCTCACCCATGCAAGGGGTTTCCATGCCTCCTAGCCCTTTGAGGTATGCCTCAACTGGTCGCATTTCTATTCCTAAGTCCTTATAGTGGGACCATCTAATCGCACTAGTCGCAATACTTGAGTCAATTAAAGTCTTGAGCTCATGGCAAGGGTTGTCATGCTCTAGTGTGACTGTAATGAATGGTCTCATGTCCACTATGCTAGGATGAGTAATTGACTTTGTTTGACACATGGCCATGGGGTATCTCGGTGTTGTTTCCAGATGGCTATAATGTTCTCTCCCTAGTCCTTGTCTTCTTAGCTTCATGTCCTTAATGCGTTCTATAGCTTCTACCTGAGCTTCAGCTCGTATTCTATTTTCTTCCTCCTTATGCTTCTTTGCCAACATGAGTCGTCTAAGCATGTCCTCAGTAAGAGGTTCCTGATAAAGCTTGACTCTATATCCACTAATGTAATTAGGTGTTATGTCTCCTTCTAGGGTGGCTAATTGTAGTGTTCCACTTGTCGAGAGTCTCTCTGTCTCAGACTTGTGCACGCATGAGAAGTTTTTTTTGGTGTCCTCTTCTCTGCGATCGGGGACTCCTCTGTACTCGGAGAGTTTTGACAGTCATCCATCCTTAAAGTTTGTCTCTCCAAAACTCACGTTGAAGGAGTGCTCGAAGCAATTGGATCAATTTCTATAGTCGCGATGGAGATAGTCCATGTCCTCAGCAACCAAAACTAAACTATCTTAAGAATGATTCTGCTGCTGTTGCATTTGTGATTGTCGCTGCTCTCCATACACCTTTCTTCGTTGCGCTCCACATCACTCGACTTCATTCATTCATTCTCCGGTGATGACAGCCCATTCAATCGATCTCTGTGATTAACTACCTTGCGAAGGATAAGGTGGATTAAGCCATGCTGCTTATGACAGCCGTATGGGGCCATCGCTCTCTCTTTCTCTTCCGCAAGGAGACAATGCTCCTCGGACTGTTAGAGTCTGATCCTTTTCTGGGTGAACTCTCGACTTTGCTATTGCTGAGAGATGACATGCCCAGCTTGCCACCGTCTTCATTTGAGATGATGCGGAGCCATCCTTCTCATGCGCACGAACAAGTTCACCTCGTCTCTATGTTGCAATGAACTATAGCTGCATGCGACCACATGTTGAGCTCATCTTTAATAAACATACGTTTAGAGAACTACAACCCACCATGCTTCTGCTACAAAGGGTCTTTTCATCACTTTTTGTTGATATATTTAGGTAGTGATGTGTGTGAACACACTAAAATTGTCGGGTCACTTTTTTTCCTCTTTAAGAGGTTTTTCCTCAGCTTGTATATATGCCTATAACCCTAATGGGTAAATTATCTTTGTACATCCTAGTGGTAATACATTTAGTATTGTGTGTTGTGCGCCAAACTTCTTCTTCTTCCTTGTGTTGTTCACGTGCTTTCGTAAACCTCAAACTCCAACAATTGGTATCAGAGCAAGTCGTCGCTTCGTCTAGGGCATCGTCGATACCTCTTTGGTCATAGTTTGAGAATCACACAAAATTTGGTGAGCATACTCAGGATGATTAAAAGATCAAAATTGCTCCTCTTTGTGTATCAAAATCGCGATCTGAGCTCGTTTCGGCCTCCGAACGCACTATCATAGTGCTTATGTAGGCAATCTCACCTTCTTGTGCCAAAGATATATGTACAAGTTTCGCTTATATAAGCATCTCGAAGTTTGCTATAGGCTTAGCAAATCTCGATAGGGTAGTTATGTTCAAATTTTTGAGATATGATCATTTTTCTGCATCAGGGTATTTTAGTTAATGGCCATGGCTGAAAGCAGTGATGTATTCCATACATCGGTTGTTGAGAATAAGTTGGACGGTACCAATTATCCATTATGGGCGTATATGATCTATCCTACATTGGTTGCAAAAGGAATGTGGAGTATTGCGCACGGTGTTGAAAAGCATCCTATTACACCTGCAAACATAGATGTTGGAGGTTATGCACACGGCATTGAAGATGATAACCATGTTCCTATTCGTATTACAGTTTTTGTTGCACCTATTGTAGAGCAGATTCACTGAGATGGCAAAGATGCTCAGGCACATGCATTGATAGCCTTGTCTATCAAACATACCATTATTCCTCATATTCGCTCTTGTAGAACAACTAAGGATGCTTGGGATACACTTACCACTTTATACCACGCAAGGAATGAGGCTCGTGTTTCTTACCTCTGAAAACAATTGGAGAGTTAGCACATGAATGAAGATAATTCCATGGAAAGCTTTTTTACAAACATCAAAGATTTGAAAGAACAGTTGATTTCTGCTGATGAAGTCTTACCTCACAGTTCACTTGTGTAGACTATTCTGAATGGTTTTCTTGATTCATATCAGATTTTTGTTTCTACTCTTTGTTTGATGATGAAAGACAATCAAAATGCCTTAACATTTGAGGAGTTAGTCTCTATTCTATTGCAGAAAGATCAGTCTAGGCACAAGAGGTCAATTATGCGTGTTGCAAATCAAGCTTTCCTGGCTATTCAGAAGGGAAAATGTAAATGGAGCTCTTCTAGTAGTAAACAAAAATCTGCTAATTCTGCACAATCAAAGAAAGATGACAGAGATGAAAAGGAAACAAAAAAGCAAAAATTGTTTTGCAAATATTGTAAAGGAAATGATCATGCCATGATGAGTTGTTTAAAAATGGTTGCTAAAGAGGCAAGAAAGAAAGAGGTTGGAATGGTTGTTGCAAAGGCCTCTACACCTAAAACAATATGCTAATCTTGTGCAAAATAAAGAATGGGTATTTACTACTCTTTGCAGTTACGATCCATCTTGTCATGAATAGTGTATGTCTGTAGTAGACTTAGATGTTTGGTACTTTGATAGTGGGGCAACCAAACATATTACCTCGCTACGCATTTAGTCAAGCCTACCCCTAAAGGGAATACTATCACATGCACCAAAAACTCTTCTTATCCTATTATGGGAATTGGTCAGATGCTTTATTTGTGCTAAGGATCAAGAAGAATATGTTATCAGTTTCAGCTTTAGCCAAGATCGTCTTGGTTTGATGTATAGTTCATGATTTGTCAAATAGCGATGTCATTATTTCTTCTGGCATTTTTATTTCGTGGGTTGTATAAGCTCATAGACTATGAAAATTTTGTGAATGATTCAGCATGTGTAGTACATGATTCTCAAGCTTTGTCAGTTGCAAAGCTTTGGCATGCGTGCTTTGGTCATTTGAATTTTGCTAGTTTGCTATGCGTATAGAAATCTGAAATAGTGTCTTCTTTGCCCAAACTTGAGGGGCCTCGTAAACATGTCTATAAAGGTTGTATTTTGGGCAAAATGCAGCGTTCATCATTCCCAAAAGATGGTTCAATTCGAGCTAATCAAAAATTGCAGCTCGTTCACCGTGATGTATATGGTCCTATGCAGACACCATCTTTTGAAAACTATCTTTACTTCATGACTTTCATTGATTATTTTTCCAAGCATGCATGGTTATATCCATTGAAAGCAAAATCAGAAGTATTTATGTGCTTTAAATAGTTTCTGGTTTCGGTTGAAAATTTGTCAGCATGTAAAATGGACAACACCCTCCATTCTAATTGAGGGGGGAATATATGTCTTCTGATTTTAATGCATTTTTGGTTGAACATGGGTTAAAACATCAGTGTACAATGCCTTATACACCTCAATAGATGTAGTTGTTGAATGGAAGAATAGGTCCCTCATGGAGATGGCAAGGTGTGTGGTCAAGAGTCAGGCCTTACCATATTGTTTATTGCTTGAGGTTGTTATGTGTGCAACATATGTACTTAACAGGTGTCCCACTAAAGCATTGTATTCTATCACCCCATATGAGGCTTGGCATGGTCGTAAGTCATCTATTGCTCACCTACATGTTTTTGGTTGTCTGGCATATGCAATAGTGCCTAAACAACAACGTAGGAAATTGGATGATAAGCAGTGAAACGTATTTTTGTTGGGTACAGTTTTGAAAGCAAGGGCTATCATTTGTATCATCCATAGACTAAACGCATTTTGGTTAGTCATGATGTTGTTTTTGTGGAAGATGCTATTCATCCTTTACTTTCATGTATGAAGGAGACATATGTTAGCTCCAAAGATATGTATGATACTTTGTTACGTACTTTTACAGGTGGAAAGTCTAGTGCTAGTCGTAATGAGGCAACTTCTCAGCCTTTACAGGTTTCATGTGATGATGCAGATCATTCCATTTTTTCTGTCGATTTACATGGTGCACTTGCATACTGCACTCGTTGACGCTTTCATAGTGCTTTTGTTACATCAGATTGCTATGCTATGGCTATCTCTAGTCTTTGTGATGAGAATGGGTCTGTTTCATTTGATGACGCATAAAATTTTGAAAATTGGATGGTTGTTATGCAATTAGAATATGATGCTATCATGAAAAATGGTACCTAGCCTTTATGTGACTTGCCTCTTGGCAAGAAGGCCATTGGCACTAAGTGGGTATACAAGCTGAAGCGTAAGCCTGATGGTACAGTTGACACATATAAAGCTAAGCTTGGTTCAAAGGGTTATGCTCAAGAAAGAGGCATTGATTTGGATGAGACCTTTGCTCCTACATGTCAAATGACTATTGTTCATAGCAGTTGTGCACTTGGAGCTCATCATGATTGGAATGTACATTGGTTAGACATTAAAACTGCATTGTTGAATGGTGACTTGCATGAAGATGTATATGTTTTTTAGCCCTGTGGCTTTGTGCAGAAAGGGCATGAAAACCAAGTGTGTAGGTTGAAGAAGGCATTATATGGTTTAAAGCAAGCACCACGTGCTTGTTATGAAAAGATACATGCCTATCTGATTGCACATGGTTTTGAGAATAGTCCAATTGAGAGCACCTTATATGTTAAGCATTCTCCGGTGATGACAGCCCATTCAATCGATCTCTGTGATTGACTACCTTGCGAAGGATAAGGTGGATTAAGCCATGCTGCTTATGACAGCCGTATGGGGCCATCGCTCTCTCTTTCTCTTCCGTAAGGAGACAATGCTCCTCGGACTGTTAGAGTCTGATCCTTTTCTAGCTGAACTCTCGACTTCGCTATTGCTGAGAGATGACATGCCCAGCTTGCTTCCGTCTTCATTTGAGATGATGGGGAGCCATCCTTCTCATGCGCACGAACAAGTTCACCTCATCTCTATGTTGCAATGAACTATGGCTACATGCGACCACATGTTGAGCTCATCTCTAATAAGCATACGTTTACAGAACTACAACCCACCATTTTTATGTTGCAAAGGGGCTTTTCATCACTTCTTTGTTGATATATTTAGGTAGTGATCACTTCTTTGTTGATATATTTAAGTAGTGATCTGTGTGAACACACGAGGACTGTCAAGCACTTTTTTTTCTCTTTAGTAGGTTTTTCCCCAGCTTGTATATACACCTACAACCCTAATGGGTCACTTACCTTTGTACATTCTAGTGGTAATACATTTAATATTGTGTGTTGTGCTCCAAACTTCTTCTTCTTTCTTGTGTTGTTCACGTGCTTTTGTAAACCTCAAACTCCAATAGTTGGTATCTGTTGGTGGATTCTTAGACAAGAAGGAGTTTGAGGGTTTGTAGGAGAAAAGGGAAGAAACAAGAAGAGAAAATACACCTAGAAGCTTCTGCCGATTGATTACAGTAAGACAATTACAATATTTGAAGTAGAAGACAAGCCAATACCTCTGTGCACAATACCACAGAGTGCCCAATTACAAAATACCCAATATCCCAAGTCTTCTTGCCACCGGCCTCCTCTGCACCAGACCTCCACCTGCTTCAAGCTTATCCTTGTGCACACCTTGCATCAAGCTTCCACAAAGGGGGAGGAGTGAATACCTTCTGTCAGCACGCGCCCACTGCAATGGGACCTTGAGATACTTGGGGGGACTAGCTTAGCACACTCTGCACAATCCCTTAGGCACTCACTATGCACTCCTTCACTTCCACTTCTCTGCGTCGCACACTGGTGACTGTTGCACTTCTCTCTCTTGCTTTCTTAGACTATGCTCTCTTGCTTACTCTAAGATTGGTCCAAGAATGGCTCTTGCCTTGATTTGAGTGTGTCGATCACGTACGCTCCTAACTGCAATGGTATCTTGGTCCTCACTTTGATGTCCCAAGATTGTCCTCACAAGTGGCAGCCAACGACTCACTGTTTTGTCCTGTAGTGACTTTAGACTAAAACCAAAATTTTAATGGGGGGGGCATACTTTCACCTGTGCGTACACTTTGCCGCTTCACATACCTTCACATTTCCTTTTACGTCTTCACTTTTGCACATAAGAGGGGGTTCACCTGAACCTTCCAAAACACTTTAAAACACACTTTGAACCTTAGGGAAATTAGAGAAAATACCTCTGCAACCTGCAACCCACTTTCTCCAATTTACCCTCTGTGGACAATTCATTGTGCACTACTTCACTTTGACACCTGCACTTACACACTTTGACTTTGCACCTGTTGACTTTGACCTTGACCTTGTTGACTTTGAGCGGTTGACTTTGAACAATTGACTTTGACTATAGTTGACTTTGACCAACATGACTTTTATGGGCTCAACAGTTGCCCACCACCTAATGTGCTCTCCGTCTCGGAGAGCTACAGCCAAACCCAGAGCATATAGGACATCATGACAAGAGAGGAGCAAAACTTTAATAGGACAGCTGAGCACAACCAAGACCATCAAGAGCATCGGAGAAAGCACCAGAGAGTATTCTACAAGGTGGGGCTGGGACAGGGGGTGGAGGGGGGCGGTGTTGGGAAGAGGGGAAGGGGGGGAAAGGATGGGGTGTGGGGGCGGGGTGAGGCAGAGGGGGAAAAGAGGAAGTAATTGAGGGTGGCCATGAAAGAAACCCAACCCAACCAGAGAGAAAGAAACCAACCTGTAGTACACAGTCATAGTAATAAAACAACCAATAATCAACCAGATATTACAAAATGAACACACAAGGAACACTGAACCATAATCTCATATAAAAGCAGAAATGAACAAGGAAACAACCGTCCATGTTGAGTACATGAAATGCCAAGGAATGGCCAAGATCTGTCTATCAAGAGGAAGTGATGAGCTAATGAATAACAAGTGAACCAAAAGGGATAAGTAGATGCATCCTACACCGAGCCTCACAACAAAATGAGTCTAGGGAAAAACCAATGAAACTCTGGCAACTCAAGTATGAGTGAATACATAGAACCTAGGGGATAGACACGGAACGCATGACTATGGCAACGGCGGGGAAGGACGCCTCTCCCCGGGAGGAACATCGTCCCGAGGTAGAGGTAAGTCGGGTGAGCCGGGGGGAATGATGGCTGCCTCCTCAGTGTAGGCAGCAATCCTGCTCCTGTACCTGCGGAGGTGATCGCGCTCTCGGCGGACCAGCCGACACGCAGGACTATCACAAATTCCTAATGACGCACGCTGGCGTATCTCCATGAGAGCGCGAGTAGCAACATCAGCCTCATCTCGATACCGGTCCCGGTCCTGCTGCATAGCCCGTAACGCATCCCGCGAGGTCTGCCACTGAGCCGCGGCAGCAGCACGAATGCGATCGATCGTCATAGCATACTGCTGGTGAAGTGTAGCGGTCGCTGAGACGGAATCAAGGGAGAGACGGGCGGCATTGGCGCCATCACTCGTGACGAGGCTCGCATCACGAAGTAGGCCCAAAAATGGTGGGTCGTCGTCGAGGCTAGCCGGGATGGAAGGCTGCGGGTCGGAAGGCTGCGCAGCGGGTGGTGGTGGGGGTGGGGCCTGGGTAGGCTGGGGGTAAGCGGGAGAAGCAGGGGGTGAGGGAGGATGATGGGAGGTGGAAGCGGACTCAATGGATATGGCTGGAGAGGAAGGGGGCTGGGAGGTAGCGGCCGAGGGGTGGAAATGAATGGGCGAGGCAGGGGTAGGGGTAGGAAAGGAATCCATCAAACGCGTACGGACTCGGCGAGCTGGAGAGGGAGTGGAGGCGGCGATGGGAACAGATGCCTGCGGAAGAGTGCTAGGGGCGGTGGGCACGACAACTGGTGGCGTGGGAGGGGGATGGGAAGAATGGACAATAGGTGGAGTATGGGCGGGGTCAAGAGTGCGGCTGGATGCAATGAGCTGTGTACCAGGCAGATGAAATAGCCAAGCCAACACTGGGGCGGAATAAACGGAGAACGAACGGGTGCCGCGGTGTAGGGCAGTATGGAATCGGCGAGAGCGCAGGAGGAATGACTGGAACATGAGAGTGCCATATGGAAATGGGCGGCCATGTAAAAAAAAGAAGAGGGGGTCTGCTATATGAATATCGTGCAACGGAAGGTCTGAGGAGGGACTACGAAACAAGAAGAGGAAAATGAACGAATGAAGGACAGTGAGCTGGTAGTGTGTGGGCATGGCATCAACGCCATATAATGAAATGCAGAAAGCGATGTTCTCTTCCTGAGATAACCCCGAGTAAATGGACTGCGGAGAATGAAACGAATGAAAGCTAGAACCTATGCCGGCAGCTATGACCGCAGGGGTCAGCGAACCGGATGGAAAATGAGGGAAGTCAAGCAATGCTGTGCGAATATCGGACCCATCTGCCTCGGATAAGAGGAGGGAGGCCAGGCGCCAAAGACCGGCCTGACGCAGGCAACCCTCGGGAAGGAAATCGATGAGCGGGATGGGAGGCAAGGCTAAATGCAGGCGGATGGAGAGGGTCGAAGACGGGTCGCGATAGTCAACGATGGAGGACGAGGGCGGACGGGGAACAGGAGAGGTGGAATGACTACCGAAACTGTGTGCGGGTCGGCCACTGGAACTATCGGAGAGCGTCGGCACGGATGTGGGAGGGGGCGCTGCAACGGGAAGGTGGGGACCGGGGGGAAGAGGTCTGGGGCTATGTAACGAGGAACCAGAGAGGGAGAGGCATGGAAGGGAAACCGCGAAAGGCTGACTACCCTGTAAATGGGTAGGGGTGGAAGGGGTAATAGGGCGTGGTGCGCGAGGGACGGGGTGGACTAAGGAGGGAAGGGTGGTCCGAGGGGTGGTGTGTAGGGTGGCAACAGGGACGGTCAAGATGGAAGCCAGAGTGGCGCCCTGGGGAGCTTTTTTTTTTTGGAAAAATAACCCAGATAAAAAGAAAAAAATGAAGGAAAAATCCAAAAAAATGGCCAAAAAATTCTGAAAATTTTTTCATGAAATTTTCTACAGGGTTAGCCTAAAAACCTTCATCAAACCACAGAGAGCCTCCATTTATTCCTCCTATTTGGCAAGAAAATGACATCGGAAAAGGATAAAAAATGCCATAAAAATGCTAAAAATGCTAAAAAAAATTTCCAAAAATACCCAAAAAATTTTACTTTTGCAGAGGTTATGAAATGCCTTCTAGGTTTTCTAAAAACACCAATAACAAGGATGAAATTGAGAAAGAAAACTACTAAAACTGAGCAAAATATCATGAGAAAGATATGTACAACCTGGACAGATTTTGCAGGTCCAGGTGATCCATACGTCTTCAAGTGTGTTAATGATAGGCCTTGAGCCTTGATATGTTGACCAATGGCAAGGCCTCTCCTTTCAGCGTCTCTAACTCCACAGCACCCCAATTTAGCATTGTTTTGACTCTGTAAGGTCCTTCCCAATGTGGAAGCCATTTTCCTCTCAGTTGTGTATGAAGATGAGGTCTATGGAGAAGAACTAACATGCCTACGTCAATGTTGTTGCTCCACAGATGTCGATCATGTGTCTCCTTCCTCTTCATCTGAGTTTCTATCAATTGTTTTGTTGCTAGTAGACGAATCTCCTCTACTTTATGTAGTGCTCCGAGCCTCTGAGAGACATCACAATCCTTCTTGCCCTGCATGAATGCTATCTTAGGTGATCCATGTAAAAATTCAAAGTGCTCAATGGGCAATATGCCATAAACTAGCTGGAATGGAGAATATCCTGTGGCCTCTTTGTAGGCTAACCTGTATGCCCATAGTGTACCTTGATAAGCAATGCCCCATGAAGTGGGCTGTAACATACACTCCTTTCTTAACATTGAGATTAAAACCTTATTTGTCGACTCAGCCTGTCCATTGGCTCTTGGATAGTAATCACAAGAGGTCCTATGTAGAATTCTATACCTGTTGAAAATTTCCTGCAGGACCTTATTGACAAAATGTGTACCTTGATCTGTACAAATTTCAAGTGGGCATCCAAACCTGCAAATGATGCTACTATAAATGAAATCGGCAACAGTTTGGGCAGTGCAATCGGGGGAGGCAATAGCTTCGGCCCACTTTGTCGCATAATCTGTAGCTATCAAGAGATATTTTTCTCTTTTTGGAATTGCAAGAGGATAGATGGGCCCTACAAAGTCTAGCCCCCACTTCTCAAATGGTTGCCAGGAAGTGGAAACAACCAAGGGGTTATGCCTCTGCTTTGTTGGCTTAGGTCCACACCTCTGGCAAATGTCACATGCCTTTCCCCATTCATCTGCATCCTTAAATAGTGTAGGCCACCATAGACCAGCATCCAGTATCCTCTGACTCATAATGTGCCCTGGAAGGTGCCCACCACCTGTTCCTTCATGTGCAGAGTGAAGGACTTCCCTCACTTCTTCTTCTTCCAAACACTTCCTAAACCTGTCATCCTTGCCATGTCTATACAATTTATCTTCAATGAAGGTATACGGTCTACTCTTGATTAGCAGTCTCTTCTTTTGTACAGCACTAGCCTTTTCTGGATACAACCTGCAAGAGAACAAGGATTACGACCACCACATGCTAGAGAGATGACTCTCCTCCCAACCAAATGCCTCTATATATAGCTCTCTCCAGGGGACTGCCTTCTTGGGCAGGTGGATACTAACCATCCAAGTGTCAGCCATGTAACTACATGTGCGCCAAGTGTCCCAGCTAACTCGAGTTAACTCAAGTGGATGCTTCTAGAAGGCTCTAGAGCTCTTTGGGCAAAACACTCTCCCCATGTACCCCATGGGGGTTGAACCCAAGACCTCCTCCTTCACATCCTTGAGACTTAACCACTAAGCTAAGTGGATCACTTGTTCACAAGAGCACAAGACCTCCTAGTAAGTCTAAAACTCGAGATCTTTGGTCATCCAAACGGTGTCCGATTTCAGATCTGTCTGAACCTGCCAGACCCTTGGATCATAGACTTACTTTATTACATTCTTCCCCCCTTGGAAAATATTTTCGTCCTCGAAAATAGAGCTATATACATACTATAGGCAACCCCCAAGCCTCATGTTCTAAAACTGGAAGAACATGGTCATGTTCTAGAACTGGAAGAACATGTCTCATCTCTGTGGTGGCATCCTTGCCCAAATGATTCAAAACATTATCTGGTTTTGTACTTTGATGAACGGGACAAAGTACAAACTAGTGAAGAATAATGAGGGTGGATCTAATGACATCCCTGGCTAATTCACAGTTTCTGGATGTGCGATCTAGGCACAAACATGTGAACTAGGTGGATTCAAATTACTAGTCCATTTCTAGGCATAACTGGTGCATGGGCTTAGTAAGGAAGGTGGGAGTCTTATCCCTCGCAAGACTTTGAGAACTCTTTGATGCACTTGAATTTGATTTGAAGAACTTGAAGGTTTGGTTGTCCCCAAACATCTAACTTGGATGTTTATACAATGGTTTACTTTGATCCAACAGTCACGTGATTTTTTCACCCGACTAGAGGACTACTTTGTCCAAAATGGGTTACAAAATCCTATATAAACTGTAGGAGAAAGTTACCATTTCTGTTGAGTCAACCATATTAACTTGATCAATTCAAATTCAAAATGAAAATTTTCCAACTTAGGACACTTTTCTCAAAGACTTTAATTGAAAGTTCTTGGGAATTGTCAATCTGCTGAGCAATTCCTAACTTCCCTATTCTAGGGTATACTGGACTCTAGGAAATTCTTTATGCTATAACTTGAAGCAAATTCAAATGAATAAGTCCACTTAGACTTATCATCTTTTGAAGATTGAAAAGGTTCTTGTACATAACATCTATCTAGGATGTTCAAGTTAGTTATCTAATTCTAACCGGCTAACCCTGGTCTTATGCAAAAAGAATCAGATACCATGTCTGAGCCTATTCCAAAAGATGTGGAAAGCGGAAAGAAATAGCGAAAACTATGTACAACCAATTCATTCTTCGAAGATACGTAAACTTGCTATGAGTCAAAGTCTAGTTGACTCAGGACTTTATCTTTTCAAAGATCTATTTCAACAGGATATCGAAGCATTGTCTTTATCTTTAAGAGAAATAAGCTGGTTTCTCAAAAAGATTCAAAGCAAATAAAAAACATCATCTAACCACAAGATACTAGTGTGGTAACCAAAATTAGTGTGTCGACCCACTGAGGTTCTGTCGATGAGTTTAGTATTCAAATAATGCTTCACTTGAGACTAAGTTCAGGTCACATTCAATCTTTTGACTCCTGACTGGAAATGCAATTCTTGTGCGTTTCTTTGAGTCAAAAGAGTGAATTTACCAAGTTATACTAGAAACTTGATGCTTGACTTAGTCAATCAAATCCTTGGTTGAAAAGAGCAACTCAAAGTCAAAGTCCAACTTCTTGCAGAAATGTATCAAATATTTCTGATCAATAACACTTAGGCTTGAAGTGTTCTAAGAAGATCTTGGAAGTTACTTACTTCATATCTTCAGTTTCCTTGATCTTGAAGTTATCTTGAAGTATCGTAAGATACTACTTTCATCCTTTACGAATTAAACTTTCCTTGAAGTCTTAATTCCCTTGAGGATGAAACCTAACTTCAAAATCCAAATGAAGACTCAAAGATAATCATCATCTCACGGTCCGATGTCCCATACCATCTTTCCTACATCAATCTGAGTATAAAATCTGGTGTCCCATACCACCCTATTTTATACTCACATTGATGTGTGAGTGAAATTTATCCTAAAGTCTACAACATCTCTTGATAGAGAACCTTCTAGCTTTAATTCTTGATAAGAATTTTGCAGTTTTAGGCACTATCTCTATCTTAATATTCTAGGTTTTAATCCCTTGACATGATCGTTTCATGATCTTGTGCTTAACCTTGGGAACTTGAAAACCTTTAAAAGAATATCTCCAATCTTTTTTGCTAGGGTTTTCAAATAAAAACCAATCAGAATTCCAAGTACTTGAATTGTCTTGAATTCAAGTTCAATTGGTTTACCCTTGACCAATTTTGTAGCGACAAGAGCTTTTAGCTTCTTATCTTTAGATTCCTTTATACTAATGCTTTTAGGTACCTATCCTGGCCAGGAATTTTATAGGAATCTCTCTACTGCACAAGTCTGAGCATCCGCTCATGCTTTCTGGATTTGTACCAAAAATCCCTTTAAGGATAGGCAAACACTTATGTTTTACCTTCCACAGACTTAAGTACCGTCTTCACAATTTGCAGACTACATACTTGGAATTACTTCACTCTGTTCAAACTTGGAACAGCTTACTTTTTTCATAATTTTCCATTCAATAAATGGAACTTGAATGAATCATTCCTAACGTAATTTTACTGCCAATACTTGGGCAATCTACAAAGTAGTTCTAATCGCATGTTCTTGGACAATCATGTCCAAGCTTGATCAAGTCTTGTTGATCATGCGATAATAATAAAGACTTTATCTTTATCTTTTAAGATCTCTTTAAACTATTTTTAAGCTTCTTTGCTTACCTGCAGGACTTTTAGAGATCTTTCTCAAGTCCAAGCATACACTTATGCCTCTCAAATTCCAAAGCTAAGAATCTTTGATATACCTTTAGGTTATATCACAAATAGGACTTGAAATACCACTTCTAGTGGTTTGGGATGTCCGGGAACTACTTACTTATTGCTTAAAGAGCATGAAGAATTTCATTCTCAATACTTGAAAGAATGCCATTTCTTCAAAGACTTGAGATTCCTTCTAAGGAATAACTTGAGCAAATGATTCATCTTGGAATCTTCCCCCCTTGAACTCCCTCGGGAATGTACCTTGACCAGCTATGGGACTGGTAGGATGTACCCTGGATGTACCCTGGCAGGATGTACCCTGACCAGCTATGGGACTGGCAGGATGTACTCAATCAAGTTCCATCCAAGGATTCCCAAGGAATTCACACATTGCAAGCTAGCTCATTGGAAAGTTCATTCCGAGAGCTTTCCAACGGTATATTACACGCCTCAATCCGACCTACAGATTGGGAGATACACCCCAATCATTGTAAGGTCCATCATTGAAATCGACGCGCGCCTTCCACAATTCCTACCCTTTCACATGGAGGATGCCCAAGCGCCTTTTTTAGAGGCCATTGGGTCATTCCACTTTGCCCAAGCCTACTTCCTAGGCTCTGATACCAATGTAAGGGATTGAACTCACAACCTCTTGGTTAGGAATGTGATGGGCTAACCACTTGCCCCAAAAGCCATGGTTGAGGATTACTTCCTAATCCTCTCTCTTAGGGTGTGGTTCAACCATCTCCTTACCAGGATTATGTTACACAACCCAATTTTAATGAAATTTTTTATGTCATAATACCAACCTTGAGCTTGTACAGCAAACAGATGAGCATCTGGAAAGTCATCATTGATTCCACTAGTTTGATTCATCATATTGATTCTGGATAGGTGATCCGCCATAACATTTTCTTTACCTGGTCTATGGACTACAGAAAAATCAAACTCTTGGAATAATAATAACCACCTCCATATTCTACCAGTGGCTTGTGGTTTATTGAGTAGGTATTTTAGTGGTTGGTGATCTGTTATAATAATAAATTTTGCTCCCAGTAAGTAATGACGGAATTTTTGGACAGCAAAGACCATTGCTAGGGCTTCCCTTTCTGTAGTACTGTAATTCCTTTCAGCCTTGGTCAAGATTCTACTGGCATATTGAATTGGTCTGTCCACTTTAAATTCTTCACTGGGTTGGGTCAAAACTACCCCCACTGCATAGGCACTGGCATCTACATGTATATGAAAGATTTTTGACCACTCAGGTGTGACCAAAATAGGAGCAGACACTAACCTTGACCGTAATGTTTGATATGCTTTTTCCTCCTCTTCTTCCCATTTAAAAGGTACTTCCTTACCTGTAAGTCTAGCCAGAGGTCTGGCTATCTTTGCATACATTTTTATAAACCTTCTATGGTATCCAGTATGCCCCAAGAAACTCTGAATCTCTTTAGGGGATTTAGGTTTAGGCAACTTTAATATAGAAATGATTTTGTCAGGATCTGGGGCCATACCTTTAGCCGACACCACATGTCCTAAGAGAGTTCCTTCTGTCACAAGGAAATGACATTTGTTTGGATTGAGCTTTAACTTAGTCTCCCTGCATCTTTTGAAAACATTCTACAACTGCCTCAAGTGGTGGTCCAAACAATCTAGAGGAGTTTCTTTGTAAGATCCTGAAAATGAAGAGAAGTCATCCATGAAGATTCTAAGTGATTCCAGCAATAGGGGGCCAAAAATGAGATTGACCGTTCTGTTAAAGGTGGCTGGAGCATTTCTGAGCCCAAATGGCATTTTTACATACACATATGTTCCCCAAGGTGTGATAAAAGCAGTCTTTTCACGATCCTCTGGATGTATTGATATTTGGTGATAGCCACTGAATCCATCCATAAATCTATATAATGCATGCCCAGCCACTTCTTCAATGACCTGTTCTGCAAAAGGCATTAGGAAACCATCTGGAATGGTCACCTTGTTGAGTGCTCTAAAGTCAACACAAATTCTTATTTTATTAGTATTCTTCTTTGGTACTATAACCATAGGTGAGAGCCACTCTGAGTGTTCAACAAGAATGATGATTCCTGCATCCTCCATCTTTTGGATTTCCACATAGACAGCTTCAGCATATTTTGGATTAAGTCTATAACTCTTTCCTCTTATGGGTTTGGCTCCATCAACCAAAGGGATTATGTGCTCTCCATAAGTGGCAGGCACTCCTTCTAAGTCTTTATAATGCCAGGCAAAAACATCTATATACTGGGTCAAGAATGATTTTACCTTTTCAAGGAGCCCTGGGTGGCTCCACAACCAAGTGGCCACCAAAACTGGCCGATTATTGTCTTGAGTGCCTAATTGTATTTCTTGGACAGGATTTCTCTCTACCATATTATCTTTGTGTGCATCTGCTTCCTTGACTTCTTCTACTAGCTTTTCGTGCATTGCTTCATAAGCAGGTGTACTTTGGACTTCAATGTGTTCCTCCTTGTCCTGCATCCATCCTGCAGGGATTTCTTGAATTGGGAAAGAACATTCTTCACTAGAATTTTTTACCTTGCCTTTAGCTTTAGAAACTTCTTTATCTGTGGTTGTCATATCCTCCTCCAAGTTGTATTTGAGGGGTGTCTTCCTGCCCCTTCTATGGTCTGTGATGGGCTCTCCCAATCCATCAACCTGGACTTTTTTCTTATCTTCATCATAACCTTCAGTCGTGCAAGAATTATTAAGAAAAATTCCAAAACAAGAGGAAGAGTTGCCTGCTTGGAGCCAATTTAGAATATCCTCTTCTTCCTCAAAATCTATTTGGGGTTGATCCTCCAATTCTGTTTCCATGCAAATGCCAACTGTTTGCATCATACTAGTGTTTCCTTGATTGTCTGGGCCCTCTTCTAAATGAATCTGTGTCAGCTCCTGCCCTTTCTTTTGTACCCACATAGTGTCCTTGCCCCAATCATGAATGACACTTGCATGCCTCAGCCATGGTCGTCCAATTAAGAGAGGAAATCCTCCTTCAACCTGGGGCAATCTTAAAACCACAAAATCCAGAATGAATAGATTACCTTGTACTTCAAGTGGAACTTTTGGGATCACTCCCAAGGGCCTTACTTTGCTCTGATCTGCCAAAGTAACAGTGAAATGTGCAGGCCTTGAAGGGTGGAGTCCAATCTTTTCCATTGTATGTTCAGGCATCAAGTTAATGCCAAAACCACCATCCACAATAACTCCTTGAAATTCATGACCCTTGATTGATACTGTAAGCCAAGGACTTTTATAATCTGTAAGGGGTGCTTCCCCTAAAATTTTTCCTTTATGTGAAACAGCCGTCTTTGCCACCAAACTTGTAGTGGAAGCTTCATCAATTATCTGCAATAACTCTGACCTGAATTTCCCATCCATCTTTATTAGATCAAAAATACTAATCTCCTTTTTCATGGACTTGAGTAGTTTTGAAGCCTCTGATTCCTTGAGAGCATGGGCTCCAGTTGACTTATCAAACTCCTCATGAGCCCTGTTGAAGGCATGCCCAATGGCATCACTGGTGCATATGAGATCTCCTTTTTGACTTGAACCCACACCTGTGTTGACTTTATCTTCAGATGTTTCTCTATTTTGATTCCCTTCCTTAATCTTTGATTCTTGTCCTATGTCTGCTTGAGCCTTCCCCTTGCTTCTTGTCTGCACAGTCAAAGATTCTATTTCTTCTAATTGCACCACCCTGGTAGATGGAGATGGCTCATTGATTGGATCACACACTTCTTCCTTGTGCACAGAAATCATTTGAATGTGGGTCCCAGAGGAAGAGGCTTGATTCTTAGGACAACAATTTGTATAATGGTCTCTTGCATCAGGGCAGTTCCTGCAAGGAGGGGCATTTTCTGGTAGGGTGCACCTACTTTGATAATGCCCACATTCTCCACATCTGAAACAGATGATTGGCCTCCTAGGCCCATTTCCAAAGTTATTCCTCTGTCTAGGATTATAGTTGTTACCTTGATTTGGTGCAGCAGCCATCACATTTGCTGGTGTTGGGGGCCCTCCTTGTGTCCAGTATGTCGTTGCAGGCATTCCTCTTGATTGGCATTCATGGGCCTCATGGCCAACCTTCCTGCATAATTGACAAGTCACACTTAACAGAGGACATTCACCTACTATGTGACCTTGCTTGCTGCACATGGAACACCAAAGTCCACTCTTGATGCCACCTCCTTTGAGCTCTTGCAGCTCCTGTCGCAGCTGAGCCAATTCCTCTGCCTGGGCCTCCTCCTCCTTTTGGAGCTTTAGTGCTTCAATCTCTCTTCTCAACTGAGCAACAGCATTCTCTTCCTCTTTGTAGGGCTTATTTCTCTTTAAGCCCTCCAGCTCTTTCCTTAGCTGTATCACTGGATCCTCCATTTAGTACCATATGTTGGTTGGGAAGAGGTTGCTCCATACTGGTACCTTATCTGCTCCAAGCGTGTGGCTGTGCTGATGAACTCCTCTATGGAGGCTGTAGGTAGCACTAATTCCTTTATTTTGCATTGAGTGGCCACTGGTAGGGGTTTAGCCAACCATTTCTTGACAAAAAAATCGTGGGGTGGATCTGGCAATTTAGCCATTAGTGCTTTGGCTCGAGTCACAAACTCCGGGAACTTTTCTCCTGGACCTAACCTTAAATTTTCTAGCTCTTCTATGATAATTTCCGCAGTGTTGCCATGGTGGAACTGATTTTTAAAAGCATCTTTCATCACATCCCAAGTGGTAAAATGGTTTTCAGCAAACTGGCTGAACCACTTATCAGCTAATCCCTCTAATGTGGCAGGGAAGAGAATCAAAAAAGCATCCTCCCTACCCATCAGGCCTCTAGTCTTACATAGTGCCAAAAACCTTCTAATGTGTTCATCTGGATCCTCCTTAGCTAGGCCTTTGAAAGAAGGAAACTTTATATTTAATCTAGAGAGTAAAGTTTCCAAGTCTACCTGACCCGCCATGCTCTTGACTGATGATGTGGAAGATAGTGGACTGGGGGACCTTCTAACAACCTTCCTCCTTGTCTGCTTGCAGGTGACCCTCAATACTTGGGACCGGTTGCGGTCATGAGCAGCTCATAGCCCACTGAATATGAGACACTTGATAAGAATATTTACCTTTTGTTTGATGAAGTAGCACTGTGCTTCTGTGGTTCTGTCGACACTTGATCTCTTCTATGCTTGGCACTTGGTTTCTCCTAAGCTCAAATCTCCTTGGAGGTCCCACCGTGCGTGCCAAATTTTGTTGGTGGATTCTTAGACAAGGAGTTTGAGGGTTTGTAGGAGAAAAGGGAAGAAATAAGAAGAGAAAATACACCTAGAAGCTTCTGCCGATTGATTACAGTAAGACAATTACAATATTTGAAGTACAAGACAAGCCAATACCTCTGTGCACAATACCACAGAGTGCCCAATTACAAAATACCCAATATCCCAAGTCTTCTTGCCGCCGGCCTCCTCTGCACCAGACCTCCACCTGCTTCAAGCTTATCCTTGTGCACACCTTGCACCAAGCTTCCACAAAGGGGGAGGAGTGAATACCTTCTGTCGGCACGTGCCCACTGCAATGGGACCTTGAGATACTTGGGGGGACTAGCTTAGCACACTCTGCACAATCCCTTAGGCACTCACTATGCACTCCTTCACTTCCACTTCTCTGCGTCGCACACTAGTGACTGTTGCACTTCTCTCTCTTGCTTTCTTAGACTATGCTCTCTTGCTTACTCTAAGATTGGTCCAAGAATGGCTCTTGCCTTGATTTGAGTGTGTCGATCACGTACGCTCCTAACTGCAATGGTATCTTGGTCCTCACTTTGATGTCCCAAGATTGTCCTCACAAGTGGCAGCCAACGACTCACTGTTTTGTCCTGTAGTGACTTTAGACTAAAACCAAAATTTTAATGGGGGGGCATACTTTCACCTGTGCGTACACTTTGCCGCTTCACATACCTTCACATTTCCTTTTAAGTCTTCACTTTTGCACATAAGAGGGGGTTCACCTGAACCTTCCAAAACACTTTAAAACACACTTTGAACCTTAGGGAAATTAGAGAAAATACCTTTGCAACCTGCAACCCACTTTCTCCAATTTACCCTCTGTGGACAATTCATTGTGCACTACTTGTGCACTTTGACACCTGCACTTACACACTTTGACTTTGCACCTGTTGACTTTGACCTTGACCTTGTTGACTTTGACCGGTTGACTTTGAACAATTGACTTTGACTATAGTTGATTTTGACCAACATGACTTTTATGGGCTCAACAGTATCAAAGCAAGTCATCGCTTCATCTAGGGCATCGTCGACACCCCTCCGGTCATAGTTTGAGAATCACACAAAATTTGGTGAGCATACCTCGGATGATTAAAAGATCAAAATTGCTTCACTCTATGGTGTCAAAATCACGATCTGAGCTCGTTTCAGCCTCCAAACACACTATCATAGTGCTTATGTAGGAAATTTTATCTTTTTGTGCCAAAGATTTATACAAGTTTCAGTTTGCTTATATAAGCATCTTGAAGTCTGCTATAGGTTTAGTAGATCTTGACACGGTAATTCTGTTTAGATGTTTTGAGATACAATCATTTTTCTGCATCAGGTATTTTATTCAGTGGCCATGGCTGAAAGCAGTGATGTATTTCGTATATTGGTTGTTGAGGATAAGTTGGATGATACCAATTACCCATTATGGGCTTATATGATCTGTCCTGTATTGGTTGCAAAAGGAATGTGGAATATTATGCACGGTGTTGAAAATCATCCTATTACACTTGCAAACATAGTTGTGGAAGGTTACGCACACAGTGTTGAAGATGATAATATTCTTCATGTTCTTGTTCATATTGTGGTTCCTGCTACACCTACTGTAGAGCAAACTCATTGAGATGGCAGAGATGCTCAGGCACATGCATTGATAGCCTTGTCTATCAAACGTGCCATTATTCCTCACATTCGCTCTTGTAGAATAGTTAAGGATGCTTGGGATACACTTACCACTTTATATCACGCAAGGTTTCTTACCTCAGAAAACAATTGGAGAGTTAGCACATGAATGAAGATAATTCTATGGAAATTTTTTTGACAAAGATTAAAGATTAAAAAGAATAGTTGATTTCTGTTGATGAAGTCTTGCCTCATAGTTCACTTGTGTAGACTATTCTGAATGGTTTTCCTGATTCATATCAGAGTTTTGCTTTTACTCTTCATTTGATGATGAAAGACAATCAAAATTCCTTAACATTTGAGGAGTTAGTCTCTGATCTATTGCAGAAAGATCAGTCTAGGCAAAATAGATCCATTATGTGTGTTGCAGATCAAGCTTTTGTGGATAGTCAGAATGGCAAAGGTAAATGGAGCTCTTCTACTAGTAAACAAAAATCTACTAATTCTGCGCAATCATAGAAAGAGGACAGAGATGAAAAGAAAACAAAAAAGAAAAAATTGTTTTACAAATATTGTAAAGGAAATGATCATGCCATAAAGAGTTCTTTAAAAATGGTTGCTAAAGAGGCAAGAAAGAAAGAGGTTGGAATGGTTGTGGCAAAGACCTCTATACCTAAAACAGTCTGCTAATGTTGTGCAAAATGAAGAATGGGTATTTACTATTGTTTGGAGTTATGATCCATCTTGTCATGAATAGGGGCAACCAAACATATTACCTCGCTACGCATTTTTTTCACTTCACTCAAGCCTACCCCTATAGGGAATACTATCACATGCACCAAAAACTCTTTTTATCCTATTATGGGAGTTGATCAGATGCTTTATTTGTGCCAAGGATCAAGAAGAATTTGTTATTAGTTTCAGCTTTAGCCAAGATTGGCTTTGTTGTGAAATTTATTGATAATAGCTGTATAGTTCATGATTTTTCAAATAGAGATGTCATTATTGCTTCTGGTACTTTTATGTCGTGGGTTGTATAAGCTCATAGACTATGAAAAATCTGTGAATGATTCAGCATGTGTAGTACATGATTCTCAAGCTTTGTCAGATGCAAAGCTTTGGCATACACGGTTTGGTCATTTGAATTTTGTAAGTATGCTACGCCTATAGAAATCTAAAATAGTGTCTTCTTTGCCCAAACTTGAGGCACCTCGCAAACATGTCTGTAAAGGCTATATTTTGGGCAAAATGCAACATTTATCATTCCCAAAAGATGGTTTAGTTTGAGCTAATCAAAAATTGCAGCTCGTTCATAGTGAAGTATATGATCCTATGTAGACACCATCTTTTGAAAACTATCTTTACTTCATGACTTTCATTGATGATTTTTCCATGCATGCATGCATATATCCATTGAAAGCAAAATCCAAAGTGTTTATGTGCTTTAAACAGTTTTTGGTTTTGGTTGAAAATTTGTCAACATGTAAAATGGACAATACCCTTCATTCTAATCGAGGAGCGAATATATGTCTTCTGATTTTAATGCATTTTTGGCTGAACATGGGATAAAACATCAGTGTACAATGCCTTATACACCTCAACAGATGTAGTTGTTGAACGGAAGAATCGGTCCCTCATGGAGATGGAAAGGTGTATGGTCAAGAGTCAGGTTTTACCACATTGTTTCTATCTTGAGGTTGTTATGTGTGCAACATATGTACTTAACAGGTATCCCACTAAAGCATTGTAGTCTATCACCCCATATGAGGCTTAGCATGGTCGTAAGTCATTTATTGCTCACCTGTGTGTTTTTGGTTGTCTGGCATATGCATTAGTGCCTCAACAACAATGCAGGAAATTGGATGATAAGCAGTGAAATGTATTTTTTATTGGGTATAGTTTTGAAAGCAACGGCTATCATCTATATCATCCGTAGAATAAACACATTTTGGTTAGTCGTGATGTTTTTTTTGTGGTATTCATCCTTTACTTGCATGTATGAAGGAGACATCCATTAGCTCCAAAGACATGTATGATACTTTGCTACGTCTTTTTATAGGTGGACAATCTAGTGCTAGTCCTAATGAGGCAACTTGTCAGCCTTTATAGGTTTCATGTGATGATACAAATCATTCCATTTTTTATGTAGATTTACATGATGCACTTGCATATCGCACTCGTTCAGGCTTTCATAGTGCTTCTTTTACATCAGATTGCTATGTTATGGCTACCTCTAGTCTCTGTGATGAGAATGAGTCTGTTTCATTTGATGACGCATAAAATTTTGAAAATTGGATGGTTGTTATGCAATTAGAATATGATGCTATCATGAAAAATGGTACCTAGCCTTTATGTGACTTGCCTCCTTGCAACAAGGCCATTGGCACTAAGTGGGTATACAAGCTAAAGTGTAAGCCTGATGGTACAGTTGACACATATAAAGATAGGCTTGTTGCAAAGGGTTATGCTCAAGAAAGAGGCATTGATTTCGATGAGACCTTTGCTCCTATATGTCAAATGACTATTGTTCGTAGTAGTTGTGCACATGGAGCTCATCATGGTTGGAATGTAAATTGGTTAGACATTCAAACTGCATTGTTGAATGGTGACTTGCATGAAGAAGTGTATGTTTTTCAGCCCCGTGGCTTTGTGCAAAAAGGGCATGAAAACCAAGTGTGTATGTTGAAGAAGGCATCATATGGTTTAAAGCAAGCACCACATGCTTGGTATGAAAAGATACATGTCTATCTGATTGCACATGGTTTTTAGAATAGTCCAATTGAGAGCACCTTATATGTTAAGCATTCAAATGATGTGCTTCTAATCATTGTTGTGTATGTTGATGACATGCTTCTCACTAGTCCTCATGAGAAGCATATTGTTGATTTTAAGGTTGTTCTACATGCCTCATTTGAAATGTCATATTTGGGGCATTTGCATCATTATTTGGCCATTCAGATTATGCAAGTTGATGGCAGAATAGCTTTGTGTCAAACACAATATATTGACACATTCTTGCAGCATTTTGGCCTTGAAGACTGCAAAACTATCGCCTCTCCTATGGAGACAGGTTTACGATTGAGCCTTCATGATGTTGGAGATGCATTTGATGTTGTTCTCTATCAGCAAGCTATCAGATGCTTGATTTATTTATGTGTTACTCAGCCTGATATTCAATTTGCTATCTCACAGATGAGCAGTTTTATGCATTGCCCAAGTATCAAGCATTGGCAGGTAGTTAAGCGCATTTTTCGCTACTTGAGTGATACCCGGCTACTTGGATTGTTTTATCCCAAGGGGGGATCACTGCCGCTAGATTTACATGCTTTTTCTGACTCTGACTCGGCTGGTTGCTATGACACTCATATGTCAAGGAATGGTTTTTGCTTCATGCTTGGTAGCTCATGCATATCTGGGTTGAGGAAGAAGCAACCTACTGTGGGCACTTCAATTGTGAGCCTGAGTACAGAGTAGCTTTCATAGTGACTATTGAGTGTGTGTGGCTCAGATGCCTTATGGCCGATTTGGGTGTTGGTCAGTCTTCTTCCACCACCATCTTTACTGACAATCAGAGTCCATTGGCAGTTACGAGGAACCCTGTGTTCCATGCTTGCACTAAGCACATTGAGGTGCACTATCATTATGTCAGGGAGAGGTTCTCTATTGGAGAGATCAATTTAGCATATGCGCCCACACAAGAGAATATTACAGACATTTTCACAAAGGCTCTACCTAGGGATAAGTTTGAAGCTTTTCACAAAGCATTGGGCTTACTTCCTTTTGTGGATTGATTCTAAAAGAAAATTTGGAGAAGCTTGGAGAATTTTGGAAAGTTCAGTTATCAAATGGTGAAGTTGGTCCAGCAAACTAGCATAGGACCAGCCCTAGGTCTTTGGATATGTAAAATAGACCTTGTAAGCTTTTGGTTAGTGCAATAAAACCCAAAAGGTACTTTGGAACATCAACAAGAACAAGTTGATGCAAAACAAATAACTTGCACCTTGACTAGCTCACAAATACCTTCTAAAAATGGATGGAAGTTGTGACTTCAAACACTGAGAGCAGCCAACATAGTAATGTAAGAAAATAACAACACAGTGAAATAGACCTATAGACAAAGTTGAGAGAAAAAATGCAGACAAAGATAGATGCAGACTGAGAGATAGAGAACTCAAATTCTCATATTGCCAACTGTAATGCAGTTTACAATGATGGTGTTGTCCACCCGTGCGCTCCCAATGTGGAGCTTAGATGGTGATTTAGATAGACTCTAGATGAAGGGCTTACTAGTGCACAATGCTATATATAGCTTTTACAAGGCAGTTCGGTATAGATAAACATAGTCAAGAGATACAAAATAGTCGGTAAAATATAGGATCTAACAATATCTCCACGACCAGAAGTCCTACCGTCTCAGCCCTACGAGCTGAGGGGATAGGCTCCTTGGACCCTGGAGAAGGGGGCAAGCCCCCCTCTGCACTCCCCCCATTAAGGTTATATGGGGAAATTGCATGATGCCACATGGCCTTTATTTTCACCTTAAATGGCAACCCAATGGCCTAGAAGTTTATGCCCCACCTAATCTAACGGCTAGGCTCACAAAGATCATCTACAACCATCAACAATCACACATAGACCTCATCTAACTTGGAAGTTAGGGTTCCACAAATGTCCATGCTCACATAATGGCTTCTCCTCATAATGCGGGCCTTACAACTTAGAGCACCATGGATCGTTTGTGGTCACATGAGGGTGGAGTATTGAGCACATCTAACAACCCCCCCTCAATGTCCACCCTATGGTGAACTACCTCCTTGGTCCAAACCCAAGCTTTGGAAAGTGCCGAAGAAGTTGCTCTCTCCCAAGAGCCTTGGTGAAGATGTCTAATCCATTTTCTTTAGTAGGACAATAGCTTATCTCCATGACCCCATCCTCAATCAACTCACGCACATAGTGATACTCGATTTCTATGTGCTTGGTACGTGCATGGAAAATAGGATTTTTGGCGATGGTCATGCAAGTTCGGTTGTCACACTTCAACTCTGTAGCCTCCTATCCTTGTATTCCTATGTGCCATAGGATCCTCCTCAACCATACTGCTTCACATGCTGCAACACATGTAGCTTTGTACTCGGCTTCAGTAGAAGATAATGCTACAGTCGGTTGCTTCTTACTAATCCAAGAGAAAATCCCTGATCCTAAAGAAAAGCAATATCTAGAAACTGATTTTCTAGTATCGATATCTTTTGCCCAATCTGAGTCACAATATTCGACTAGAGATGATCCTTCTTCATAAAGAATACCATAATCAGTGGTTCCTTTCACATATCTGAGTATCCGCATGCTTGCCTTCCAATGAGTTTGGCAAGGCTTATTAGAGAACATGCTTACTACTCCAACAACATAAGAGATGTATGGTCTGCTATTGCACAAGTAGATGAGACTTCCAACTAATTTCCTGTATCTTCCAATATGCACTGGAGATGAAGTATCTTCAATAGATAATTTTGTGTTGACCTCCATAGGTGTAAAAATTTCCTTGCAATCCTCCTTGTCGAATGCCTTCAATATTTGCCTTGCATACTTTTGATGAGAGATGAAAATCTTCCCTGGCTCCTGCCAAACTTCAAGACCTAAGCAATATTGCATTAAGCCCAAGTCTATCAATTCAAATTCTGAACTCATGGCATCTTTTGTTTGTTGAAGAAGAGCATCATCATTTTTTGTAATCACAAGGTCATCTACATAGAGTACAAGCATAGTTGTCTTCCCTCCTCTCTTTAGAACATACAAGTTAGCATCAAAAGCACATCTTTTGAAACCTAGGTCCAAGAGATACTTATCTATCTGCTGGTACCATGCTCTAAGGGCTTGCTTTAGTCCATATAATGCCTTCTTTAGCTTACATACCTTGTTCTCTGAATGGCGAGCCTCAAACCCTAGTGGCTGAGACACATATACCTCCTCCTTGAGGTCTCCATTCAGGAACATTGATTTGACATCCATGTGATAGACTGGCCAATGCTTATGTGTAGCCGTAGCTAGTACTACTTGGATAGTAGTCATCCTTGCAGTCGGGGCAAATGATTCACAAAAGTCAATGCCTTCAACTTGTGAGTAGCCCTGTGCAACAAGTCTTTCTTTATACTTTTCTAGAGTACCATCAGCCTTGTACTTTAGCTTCCAGACCCACTTGGTGCCAATGGCTTTACGCTTAGGGGGTCGATCCACTAACTCCCAAGTTCCATTCTTCATGATATTGTTGTATTCTATTTGCATGGTAGCCCTGCAATTCGGATCATGGAGTGCCTCTTCCACATTGGTTGGTTCCTTTGCTTCTTCTTGAATGAGATCAACCATCAAGGCTGTGTTTACAATATGGGCGCTTGCCTGTCTTTATTCCTCTATTCTCTGTGATCACCTCGGTCCATCTGCAACCTGTCCTAGTGACTATGGGATGGGGTTTGTAGAATCATAGAGCTGCCTCACCCAAGTGGCAATGGCTTTTCCACTTGGTTGTCGACAAGTTGGTGACTTTCAGACTCATCATCTGAAGATGATGCTTCCTTCTCCTGTGTAGAAGGGATAGCTCTTGGGCCAGGTTCATAATGGATTGCCCCTTCGCCTAATGATAAAGTGGAAGCTCTCTTTTCCTCCTCCACTGCATGTGGCTGCTCCTCCTTAAACACCACATCACAACTCACCATGATCTTCTTAGCCTCAGGGTCATAAAGCTTATAAGCCTTCTTATCTTTGTTGTACCCTAGGAAGATACATTTCATGCTTTTTGGTTGAATCTTGTTTCTCTCCCTACCTGGAACATGTACATAACATTCACTTCAAAATACTTTGAAATGGGAAACAAAAGGCTTTTTACCAGTGTAGGCTTCTTGTGGAGTCTTTCATCAAGTTCCTTGGTGTAGCTTCGATTCAAGATGTAGACAGCAGTGTTGACAGCCTCTGCCCAAATTGATTAGGCAAACCCTTTCCTTTCAACATGCACCTTGCCATCTCCATGATGATTTGATTCTGACGTTCTGCAACACCGTTCTATTGAGGACTATGTGCCACTATGAGTTGATGCTTGATTCCCTTACCCTTGCAGAAATCTTCAAACTCTATTGATGTGAACTCAGCACCACCATCTGTCCTGAATTTCTTCATCTTCTTCCCTGTTTCAGTTTCAACAAGTTGAAGCCATTCTTTAAACTTACCTAAAGCTTGAGCCTTATAGTGAAGGAAGTACACGCACATCTTCCTGCTATATTCATCGACAAGTAACATGAAGTAGGAAGATCCGCCCAAGGCCTGTGTAGGCATTTTTTTGCACAAGTCAGCATGCACCAAATCTAGAGGATAGCTTGCCCTATTCTTGCTTTCTTGTGGAAACGCCTTCCTCTGTTGCTTGCCCATCATGCAATCTTCACATGGTTCCTTCATTTCTACAATCAATGGTAGGTGTCCAACCATACCTCTAAGATGCATCTCCTTCAGTACAAGGTATCCAATGTGGCTGAATCTCTCATGATATAGCTTACTTGTGCCCATGTATGTAGTGGCTATAAGAGCACACAACTCATACACGTTGTTCCTCCCTATGCCAGTCCCAACAATGTTGTTGTTACCATCCATAATCTTAGCTCCTGTCTTACTGAAAGATACTTGATGACCTTGATCAGTTATAGAAGCTACTGAAAGTAGATTTCGTTTTATTTGTGGAACATACAACACATTTGAAAGCTTTCTGATATCACCATTAGAGTTAATGAAAGAAACCGTACCTTCATCCTCTGTAGGACATCTTGCATTGTTCCCTAACTTTACTGTGACGGGTTCCTTTAGAGGTTGTAAGGAACTGTAAAGGTCTTTTCTATTCATCATGTGATGAGATGCACCACTGTCCAACACCCATGAGTCATCTGTTCCTGACTCTTCAATTGAGGAGGACACCTCCTCTATCGTAACAAATGACTCAAACTCTATTTCTGTAGTGTTGGCAGAATCCTTGCCCTTGCCACCTTTTGAAGAGCCACTCTTCTCTTCTGCCTTCTTGATGCGACAATCTTGGATTTTGTGTCCTTTCTTCTTGCAATGGAAACACTCTCCCTTGAACTTCTTTTTGTCGTTCTTCTTTTTGTCTCCATCTTTTGAAGATTCTGTTTTGCCTCCTTTGGCATTTGATATGAATGCAACATCTCCTTTGATACCACCACTCCTTGCCTTGAGCCGAAGCTCGTCCTCCATGAGTAAGGCACTAAATTCCTCAAAAGTTAGTGGTTGAGGTCTGATTTGAGTGTTAAGAGCAGTTACCAAACCATCAAACTTAGGTGGATAGATTCGAAGACAACGAGGAGCTAGCTCCTCACTTGACTTTTGAACACCTGCTCTTGTCATTTGATCTCGTAGATTCTTTATGCAAGTGATAAACACCTCTACAGTCTCCCCATACTGTTCTCTTGCAAGCTGATTCTCCAAGTTCTGAATCCGTGTCTGATTACGAGTTTCATATTGATTTCTCAATATGTTCCATGCTTCACATGCCTTTGTAGTATGTTGAATGAGAGTCAGTTTACTATCAAAAGTACTTGTAACTAGAGCATAGAGTGCATCTGCATTTCTATGTTTCCAAGCACGTAGAAGATTAGCATCAAGAGGAATCATTCGACTAGGATTGTTTGAATCAAGTCTTTCTTGGGGCTCATGATCAGTCCCAAGAACAGACTCCAAAAGCTCATACGAATCAAGAATAGAAGTGATTTTGAACTTCCATAGGGTGTAGGTTGTACCATCAAGTTTACTTCTGTGAAGGATGGTGGCCGTATCCACAATGTTGGGATGACTGGCATCATTGCTGCTCCTGCTTGTGCACCACCTACTCCTATTGATGAACCAGCTTGACTCCCAATCGTAGATGATGACATGCCGCTTGACATCTCCTCTCTTTTGTTGTTCAGACCTCTACAACCTCTACGTTTCCACTTCTGCACCACTCAGAGCCTCATGAGCTCTTATACCATGTAAGAAAATAACAACACAGTGGAATAGACGTGTTGACAAAGTTGAGAGAAAAAATGCAGACAAAGATAGACGCAAACTGAAGGATAGAGAACTCAAAGTCTCAGATTGCCGACCGTAATGCAGTTACAATGATGGTGTTGTCCACCCGTGCACTCCCAATGTGGAGCTTAGATGGCGATCTAGACAGACTCTAGATGAAGGGCTTACTAGTGTGCAATGCTATATGAAGCTCAACTTGGGTCGTGCTTATATAGCTTTTACAAGGTGGTTCGGTATAGATAAATGTAGTCGGGACATACAAAATAGTCGATAAAATATACGATCTGACAATATCTCCACGACCAGAATTCCTACCGTCTCGACCCTACGAGCTAGGGGGATAGGCCCCCCGGACCCCGCAGAAGGGGGCATGCCCCCCATCTGCACTCCCCCCATTAAGGTTATATGGGGAAACCGAGCGACACCACAGGGAATTTATTTTCACCTTAAATGGAAACCCAATGGCGTGGAAGTTTATGCCCTACCTAACCTAACGGCTAAGCTCACAAAGATCATCGACAACCATCAATGGTCACACATAGACCTCATCTAACTCGGAAGTTAGGGTTCCACAAATGTCTGAGCTCACATAATGGCTTCTCCTCATAATGGGGGCCTTACAACTTAGAGCACCATGGATCATTTATGGTCACATGAGGGTGGATTATTGAGCATATCTAACAAGTAACACTTTATTCCTATTAATTAAGTGTTATACATAGGGTTTGCTTGCTAAAATGCATAAAATCCCTAATTTAAATGAACCAATCAAGGAGCAATCACCTTAACACTGAACTGGTGTCATCCCAATTTTTCAGGCAGTTGTAGAGAATGACCCCAAAACTGTAAAAACTTGCATTTCTCTAAAATTAATGAACCAAATGATTTAAAAATTTGTACACATAAACTAGACAGTAATATCTTTCCAATGAGTGCTTAATCACTGGATTTGGAGCTTTGTGGAGATAGAAATACTCTCTGCAAGTTGACTGAGTTTGAGGAAGAAAGAGTAGAGAACTGAAGTAGCACCAAGTAATGATCAAGAAGTATATGTATTGCTTTAAATCATCACTCGACTTAATGTGAAACTATTATGGAGTCTTTATATAGACTCTTGAGCATCTATTCATGCCTTTTTCTTCATGGATTTGAATTCAAAATTAGGCAAGTTTCTAAGTTTAGATTGATTGGAATCATTTCCTACAATCTAGGAAAAGAGAATTCAAATCAAATCTACCTCTTGATTGATTGATTGATTGATTGAGAATCAGTCCCAAAAACTTCTAACTCATGGCTTTTAGGCATTTTACTCCTCCCTTTTACAAAGGTAAATACCTTGAACTATACAAGAAATTATCATAAGTGATCAACCAATTAATACAAAGAAAATATGTGCACATAAGTACTATGCTTCAAGGCATATCCATAGCATCCAAATAATGGATTTGATGTAGAGCATGTCCTCCTCAAGCATAATGAAATCTTGTTGTTCCAACAGCTCCCCCTCAAGCTAAAGTATGCTTGAGTCTTCATTTTGTGATAGGTTGAATACCTGCCATTGATTTAAATTTGCAAAGCTTTATTCCATCAAGTGCCTTTGTCATCATGTTTGCAATAATTTGCTTCTTAGTAGGAACAAATGTGATTTCAATTTCTTTTTCCATCAGCTTCTCTCTTACAAAGTGGTAATGGACTTCTATGTGCTTTGTCTTTGCATGGAAAATTGGATTTGTAGCCAAATGCATGGAACTTACATTATCTCCAAGTAAGTGACGTTCGGAACTTACAAGTTCCAAATCTGAGTACAACTCCTTGATCCATATTGCTTCTTGAATTGCAATAGTTAGACCTATATATTCTGCTTCAATTGAAGATAAAGCAATTGTTGGTTTCTTCTTGGAACTCCATGACACCAATTTTGAACCTGCAAATGCTAAGTATCTAGAGGTACTTCTTCTATCATCCTTTGCTCCTGCCCAATCTACATCTGAATAGATTTTGATATCCAAATCTAAAGAGTAAGGATAATAGATACCTTCATTAATTGTACCTTTGAGGTACTTGAGTACTCTCTTTGTAGCATCCATGTGTGGCCTTCTAGGTGAGTGCATGAACTAACTAACATGCTATATGATATGTTTGGTCTTGTGTGAGTAGCATATATCAAGCTAACAACTAAGCTTTGATACACTTTAGGATCATAAATTTGCTCACCTTCATAAACACTTAGTTTACGGCTCAACTCCAAAGGTGTATCTGCAAGCTTTGTATTCTCCATTCTCAATTTAAGAAGTGGATCTTGAATGTATCTTCTCTGATCTAGATACATCCCTTCATCTATATAAATCACTTGCATACCTAGGAAGTATGTGGGCTCATCTAAGTTATTGATTTTGAACTCCTCTTGCATTTGTCTCTTGATCCTTTGAATGCCATTCAGATCATCTCCTATCACAATAATATCTACATATACACATAGAGAGATAACCTCATTGTGATCCCTATTGATGAATAGAGAAGGATCTGAGTTGCTAGGTTTGAACCCTTGATCTTGAAGGTATGTAACCAACCTCTAATTTCAAGCTCTAGGATCTTGTTTCAATCCATACAATGCTTTCTTAAGTCTGCAAACATAAGATGTATGATTAGGGTTTTCAAAACCTGATGGTTGTGATATGTATACCTCTTCACTTATCCAACCATTTAAGAATGCATTTTTCACATCAACTTGGAGGAGTCTCCAATTTCTTGTAGTAGCTACACCTATCAATGTTCTAATTATAGTCATCTTTACAACTGTTTAGAATGTTTCCTCATAGTCTATACCATGAGTTTGTGAGCATCCTTTGGCAATAATCTTGCCTTGTACCTGTAAACTGATCCATCTGAGTTTTTTTTTACTCTATATAGCCATCTGCAACCAATTACCTTTTGATTGGGTGACATTGGAACAAAATCCCAAGTGTCCATCTCCTTCAATGCATCTATTTCTTCTTTCATGGCCTTTTCAAAATTAGGGTTTCCCTTTGCCTTTTCATAGGTTGAAGATTTCTCTAAAATTGAGTCCTTTGCCAAGTAGATTGAATACTTTGTAACAAATGTGGAATCATATCCATACCTTTCTAGTTCTCTCTTCTCTCTTGTTGATCTTCTAGGTGCTTGCTTGGAGCATTCTCCACACTCCTTCATCTTTGCTTTGCCTCTTGACTTCCATAGCTTGTAATCCCTTTCCTTTTCATCTTGGTCATCATTTATATCACTTCTTGGATCCTGCACTTGTGTATCATTCTTGCTCCCTAATTGATCAGAATCGAAATCAAGATCATATGGTAGAGTTACCTTTTGTTTGTCTTCATCATACCAAGACGTGTGTTCTTCAAACACAACATCCCTACTTGTAGTGAATTGCTTGGTTGAAGGATTATAGAACTTGTAACCCATCTAGGCTGAGTCGTACCCAATAAACACTACCTTTGTTGCCCTTTCATCTAGCTTACCTCTTATTTGTGATGGTACATGAACATAAGCCAAACAACCAAACACCTTGCAATGTCCAAGGCTAGGTTTTCTTCCAAACCAGCTTCATAAGGAGTCATACCTTGGAGTAATTTGGATGGTAGTCTATTGACAAGGTACACAATAGTTGAAATAGCCTCTACCCATAGATAATGTGGCAACATCTTCTCTTCAAGTATTGTTCTCACTGATCCAACCAATGTCTTGTTTCTTCTCTCTGAAATTCCATTCAATTGAGGAGAGTAATTGGTTGTCACTTCCTTCTTTATGCCTTTATCACGCATATTTGTCGCGTGCCTCTTGCTTTGTGATACTGATACTGCTTCTTTCTTCCTTGTGTCATCTGATATTGTCGTCGGTCTGGGTTCCTTCGTCGTGGTTGACTCCTTAGTGGTTGAGGTTGAGAGGTCGGATGGAATGGAAAAGAAGGGAGGTCCAACACTTGCGAAACCTGCCCATTAGGAAATGCATCATTTTGTACTATTGATCTAGGCCAGTCTGCAGTAAGTGTGGAAGGATGGGCACTGCAGGGTGTTTTGCCCATGTGGCTGCTGATACAGTCCACCTGACTGCTGATGAAGCCCACCTGACCTGCAATTGTCCCCATTTGTCTGTTGATGGTGCCCATTTGGCCGCTAATGGTCCCCGTTTGTCCACTATTGAAAGACCAGGAGAAAATCTCTTGACAATCTTTGGTCTGGCAACGATCCATCACCAAGCTCTCATGGGTTGACTTTGGAAGGAGCGTGCTTAACCGAGGGCTTTGACCAAATATCTTCCAGTCCTCCATCGCAAGCGTTTCATAGGGTCGTGGGTCACATACCTCAGGCGGAGGGTTGTTAGGGAAGTCAAGCGGTATCACTCGCTTCTGATCTAAGGTTCCAATTTGTAAGGAGCCTTGTCTAAGATTTAGGTCCACTGAGTGATCGTATAGCCAATCTCGGCCAAGGATTACGGGTTCTATCAAGTCCTCGTCATGGCACACCAGTAGTTTCGCTATCATGGTCACATCATTTATGAGGATAGGAAGGTCCACCTCACCCATGCAAGGGGTTTCCATGCCTCCTAGCCCTATGAGGTATGCCTCAATTGGCCGCATTTCTATTCCTGAGTCCTTTTAGTGGGACCATCTAGTCGCGCTAGTCGCAGCTCTCGAGTCAATTAAAGCCCTGAGCTCTTGGCAAGGGTTGCCGTGTTCTAGCTAGACTGTAATGAATGGTCTCCTGTCCACTATATTAGGATGAGTACTTGACTTTGCTTGACACATGGCCATGGGGTATATGGGTGTTGTTTCCAGATGGTTATAATTTTCTCTCCCTAGTCCTTGTCTCCTTAGCTTCATGCGCTTAATGCGTTCTATAGCTTCTGCCTGAGCTTCAGCACGTATTCTATTTTCTTCCTCCTTACACTTCTTTGCCAATATCCTCAGTAAGAGGTTCCTAATATAACTTGACTCTATAACCACTAATGTAATTAGGCATTATGTCTCCTTCTAACGTGGCTAATTGTACTGCTCCATTTGTCGAGAGTCTGTTAATGATCATAGGTCCATAACCTCGCTTTTCTAACTTCAGTGCATGTTGTTTCAGTGTATATACTAGGACTAAATCTCCTTCTTTTAAGCCTTTATCTTTCACATCTGCATCAAAATATGCTTTCTGTCGCTTCTTTGTTGCATATATTCCTGCTGCTCCTTTCAACCTGGTTTCTCCTAATCGTTCCAAGTCCATTATTCTTGCTGATAATTCATGGCCGGTCCACTGATGTTCTTGTGCAACCTTAAGGGTCGGTATTAAGAAGTCCAAAGGAAGCACAGCATTTTGACCAAAAACCATCTGAAAGGGAGTTGCATTGAGTGCGGTCTTGTAGGCCACTCGATATGCCCAAACAGCGTGGTGTAACTGTTTGTCCCAATCTGAACGTTTGTTGTTCACGAGTTTTGTCAGTACGTTACAGAGGATCTTGTTAGTCCTTTCAGCCTGACCATTGTCCTGAGGATGATATGGTGCGGATTTCTTGTGAATCACCATAAAATCCTGTAACAAATATTCAATGACTTGGTTTAGAAAGTGAGTTCCTCGATCGCTCACTAACTCTATAGGCAATCCATATCTTGTAAAGACATTTTCAAATAAGAATTTTGCAGTCATGTGTGCATCATTCTTTTTTGTCGCTTTTGCCTCTACCCATTTGGTAAGATAATCTGTTGCAACAATAATGTATTCAGCATGTGTACCTTTTGCAGGGGGGTTAATGGGTCCTACAAAGTCTATACCCCACTTAGAAAATGCACGTCCTCCCATCATGGGTTTTAATGGCATTTCATCTCTGCAAGTAGGAAATTGAGTTCTTTGGCACACATTACATCTCTTTACATAGGTATGCGCATCCATGTGAAGAGTGGGCCACCATAATCATGCAAAGAGGATGGCTTTGATTATCCTATCGGGTCCAAAATGACCTCCTGCAAGACCTTGGTGTGCAGTCTCTAGTACGCTCAAGTAATCGCTTTCATGAACACATTGTCTTAAGTATCCATATCGTCCTCTTTTGTATAGATTGTCGCTAATAAGTGAATAGTCTTGAGCTTCCTGCTCTAGACCTCGTTGTCGTGCTAAGGTCATTCCTTGAGGGAATGTTTTCATCCTCAAGTATGTCACTAAAGGTTCACTCCATTCTGGTGTGAGAGACACGTGATATAATGTAGCATGCTCTACTGGTGGTCTTTCACAACATATAGGGCATTATTTACACAACTTGTAGACATTTGCTTCCATCGAAGGCCAATATACTCCTAGTCTATGCATGTTGATATATTCAGGCGTGATGTGCGTGAACACACTAGGACCGTCGGGGCACTTTTTTCCCTCTTTAGGAGGTTTTTTTCCCCCGGCTTGTATATACGCCTATTGCCCTAATGGGCTACTTATCTTTGTACATTCTCTACTAATACATTCAGTATTGTGTGTTTGTGCTCCAGCTTCTTCTTCTTCCTTGTGTTGTTCGCGTGCTTCCGCAGACGTCTAACTCCAACAATTGGTATCAGAGCAGGTCGTCGCTTCATCTAGGGTGCCGTCGACACTCCTTCGTTTGCAGTCTCAAAATCGTACGAATTTTGGTGAGCATACTCAGGGTGTTTTCGAGATCAAAACAGCTTCGCTGTGTGGTGCCGAAATCACGATCTGAGCTCGTTTCGGCCTTCGAATGCACTATCGCAGTGCTTGTGCAGGCTATTTTGTCTTTTTGTGCCAAAGGTATATACTTGTTTCTGTTCGTCAGTATAAGCATCTCAAAGTCTTCTACAGGTTTAGAAGAACTCGTCTGGGCAGTTCCGTTCAACTTTTTGAGATACAGTCAATTTTCAGCATCAAGGTATTTTAGTCACCGGCCATGGCTGAAAGCAGTGATGTATTCCGTATGTTGGCTGTTGAGGATAAGTTGGATGGTACCAACTACCCATTGTGGGCTTATATGATGCGACATGTATTGGTTGCAAAAGGATTGTGGAACATTGTGCAGGGTGTTGAAAGACGTCCTGTTACACCTTTTACTACAGGTACTGCAAATAGAGGTGTTGGAGCTGATGAAGATGGTGCCGAAGATGATATTCCGCAGATTCCTATTCGTGCTGCTGTTTCTGGTGCACCTACTGCAGAGCAGATTCGCTGGGATGGCAAAGATGCCCAGGCACATGCATTGATAGCTTTGTCTATCAAACGTGCCATTATTCCTCATATTCGCTCTTGCAGAATAGCTAAGGATGCTTGGGATACACTTACTACATTGTACCAAGCTAGGAATGAGGCTCGTGTTGCTTACCTCCGAAAACAGTTGGAGAGTGAGCACATGAATGAAGGTGATTCTATGGACAGTTTCCTAACAGAGATCAAAGACTTGAAGGAACAGTTGATTTCTGCTGATGAGGTTAAACCAGATAGCTCACTTGTGCAGACCGTTCTGAATGGTCTTCATGATTCATATCAGAGCTTCGCTTCTACTCTTTGGTTGATGATGAAAGGCAATCCAAATGCCTTATCATTTGAGGAGTTAGTCTTTGTTCTGTTGCAGGAAGATCAGTCTAGGCAAAATAGGTCCATTATGTGAGCTGTAGATCAAGCTTTCTTGGCTAGTCAGAAGGGCAAAGGAAAATGGAGCTCTTCAATTAGTAAGCAGAAATCTGCTAATTCTGCATATTCGAAGAAGGAAGATAAAGATGAGAAGAAATCAGAAAAGCAAAAATTGTTTTGTAAGTACTGTAAAGGGAATGATCATATCATAAAGAATTGTCCAAAACTGACTGCAAAAGAGGCAAAGAAGAAAGAGGCTGGAATGGTTGTTGCAGAAGCCTCTACACCAAAAACGGAGTCTGCTAATCTTGTGCAGGAAGAAGAATGGGTGTTCACTACTGTTTGCAGTTTTGACCCATCTTCTCATGAGCAGTGCATGTCTGCAGTAGACTCAGATGTTTGGTACTTTGACAGTGGGGCGACCAAACATATTACCTCGCAGCGCAGTTTCTTCTCTTCACTCGAGCCTGCCCCTACAGGGAATACTGTTACATGCGCCAACAACTCCTCTTATCCTATTATGGGAGTTGGTAAGATCATTTTGACTACTGTTGATGGTAGTACTTTCACTTTGTCAGATGCTTTATTTGTGCCAGGGATCAAGAAGAATCTGTTGTCAGTTTCTGCATTAGCCAAGATTGGCTTGGTTGTGAAATTTGTTGATGACAGGTGTATAGTTCATGATCTGTCAAATGGGGATGTGATTATTGCTTCTGGCATTTTATGTCGTGGGCTGTATAAGCTCATAGACTATGAAAGATCTGTAAATGATTTGGCATGTGTAGTAAATGATTCTCAGGCTAAGTCAGATGCAAAGCTTTGGCATGCACGCTTTGGTCATCTGAATTTTGCTAGTTTGCTACGCCTACAGAAATCTGAAATGGTGTCCTCTTCGCCCAAACTTGAGGAACCTGGAAAACATGTTTGTGAAGGCTGTATTTTGGGCAAAATGCAGCGTTCGTCCTTTCCAAAAGATGGTTCAGTTTGGGCTACTCAGAAATTGCAGCTTGTACATAATGATGTTTGTGGTCCTATGCAGACACCTTCTTTTGGAAATTATCTTTACTTCGTGACTTTCATTGATGATTTTTCCAGGCATGCATGGGTATATCCATTGAAGGCAAAGTCCGAAGTGTTCATGTGCTTTAAACAGTTTTTGGTTTTGGCTGAAAATCTGTCAGCATGTAAAATGGGCACCCTCCGTTCTGATTGAGGGGGGGAATATATGTCTTCTAATTTTAATGCATTTTTGGTTGAACATGGGATAAAACACCAGTGTACAGTGTCGTATACACCTCTATAGAATGGAGTTGCTGAACGAAAGAACATGTCGCTCATGGAGATGACGAGGTGCATGGTCAAGAGTCAGGCTTTACCACATAGTTTCTGGCTTGAGGCTGTCATGTGTGCAGCATATGTACTTAACAGGTGTCCCACTAAAGCACTGCAGTCTATCACTCCATATGAGGCTTGGCATGACCGCAAGCCATCTGTTGCTCATCTGCGTGTTTTTGGTTGTTTGCCAGAAAATTGGATGATAAGGCAGTAAAATATATTTTTGTTGGGTACAGTTCTGAAAGTAAAGGCTATCGTCTGTATCATCCACAGACTAAACGCCTTCTGGTTAGCCGTGATGTTGTCTTTGTGGAAGATGTTATTCAGCCATTGCTTTCATGTACTAAGGAGACATCTGTTAGCTCTAAAGACATGTATGATACTTCGATGCCTCTTTTTACAAGTGGATAGTCTAGTGCTGGTCCTAATGAGGCAACTTCTCAGCCTTTGCAGGTTTCATATGATGATGCAGATCATTCCATTTCTGATGCAGATTTACATGATGCACTTGTTGATGAGAGAGCTGATATTGAGCAGGCAAAAACTATGCCAAAATGGCTAGTGCAGACTTTGTATGACAGCAAATTAGATGCACCTTTGTCATATTGCCTGCAACTCTTTCCAATAAATGTTCCGTGATAGGAAGAGGATAACTATCTCTAATCATGGCGGCATTTAAGTTTTTTAGGGTTAATACACACACGCAGTTTTCCATTCTTCTTGGGCACTACCACAATGGGGGATACCCATTCAGTGTGCTCAATTTCGTAAATGAATCCTGCTTCTATCAATCAATCTATTTCCTCTTTAATCTTCGCAGCATAGTTATCATTGTACATGTATGGTTTTTGTTTTGTAGGTTTTGCATCTGGAATCATAGGGATTCTATGGGAACATATATCTCGATCTAATCCTTTCAAATCTTTGTAACTCCAAGAGAACACATCTCTATATTCCCGCAATAGGGCAACTAACTCTTCTTCTTCATTCGTCAAATCATGCCCTTTGTAGGTACATTTCTCTTCTTCTCCTTCTATGGCTACTATAATTTTTTTGGTTTTCTCTCGATTATCATACACTTCTCCAACATCAGCTTTTCTGTTAGGCATTCGTACCATGATTCATCTATCTTCTATTTCATACTTCTTGAAGTTCTCAGGAACCTCAAACAAGGATTCTTCTTCTTCAGACATGGTTTCTTTCTTCTTTCTTTTCTCACATTCACTTTTAGCAGTCACTTGTGTGGCTAACCTCACCTCATTCATAATTTCTTCGTATCTCTAGGGGTGAGTTTCTACTTCATAGAAGTATTCTTCCTCTGATGCAAAGGGTGGGTCCATAATAATTGACTCTAACTCAAAATCACTCGCATCCTCAAATGCATCAGTGCTAGGTTCACATTCTTCTATAATTGACTCACACATGATTGGCTCTATCATGAAAACTGAAATGTCATAGCCATCCTTATCACAGTGGGGTGTCCATTGTTCTTCATTGATGGCTACATCCATGGTTGCTAGGATTTCTGCCCAACCATGGGGTTCGAATTCTTCGTCTGGAAATACTACAGGTGCGTAAGTTGGGTCTTGAAGGGTCCATGGATGTTGTTCTGAACCTAAAGTCCTGGATTCTAATCGTTCTTCCTCTTTTTTCGCTGCTTTACACATCCATAGATGAGTATCCTCGTGCAACCATGAGGGGTCTGACTCCAATGAGTGTACTGATTCTGTTTCTACCTATGTCTTATGGATGGTGTTCCATTGTATTGGGGGTACGTCTCGATGTGAATAGTCTTTAAGATTGACTTTAGTAGTCACTCTTAAATGTTGCAAGTACAAAGAATTAGTTCCCCAATCTTGTACAATTTGCAACTCACGCATGAATGGTCGTCCTAAAATCATCTCGTAAGCATGATTTTTTGCAAAATCACAAATGGCAAAAGTATGCTCGAATTCCACACCACAAGTGGTGAGAGATATGCCTTCTATTAAGCCTAATGGTTTTTCTATATGTCCATCAGCCATTTCTAGCTTCATCCTGGTAGATGTTAGTGCTGGCTTACCCCAACATTTCCATAAAGCCATGGTAGCTATGGCTACTCCGGCTCCTGAATCTAAGATGGCTTTCGTGGTGTAGCCCTGATGGGTTATTGGAAGATAAGTGTTACCTTCCTCTCCTTCACTTACAACTCCGATTCTTTCTACGGGTATCTCCAGTACCTTCTTGTGTGTTCCCATCTGTGAGGGAGTAGTAGCAAGCTCAGGGAATTGATTTGCTACATGCTTCCACAATTCTGGTTTAACCTTCAACAACTCCTCTAGAGTGAGGTGACATTGTACCTTAGTGTTCTTGATCACTTCCGTGTTTCTAGGAATCACTGATTCTTCATTCCTCACTATTATCGTGGGTGCTCTCATACTAATAGACTTAGCTTCCCAAGATCCTGTGAACTGAGGTAATTCTTGCAAAGAATTGGATTCAAAACCTGTGTGTTCACTCAGTTGCTCTTCCTCTACATCATCATAAATAGAGGGAATGTCTTGGGGAAATTGTTCCTGCAAGTCATCTATTTTGTGAATAGGAGGATGAGTTCCTTGTTCTTTTCTCCATTTCTCTTCTTGGATTTCTCTCAGAAATTCATGTGAATACCTATGTATGGAAGACAAATTGTCTTCACCCTCGATGTTTGGTACTTGAGACAGGGACGATGCCTTCCTTTCTTGTGTCTCTGAGGCAATAGGATTCCTATACTGATCATTTTTCTCCTTGCTATCAATCAAATATTCTAACTACTCCATCAGTCCTTGAAAGTGTAATTCCGGTTTTGCCATGTTATTCCAATTTAGATATCTAGAGGCTTCGAACATTGCTTCTGCTAATTCTACCAATTTCATGAAAATTTTTGTCCTCTCAATTTCTAAATCTGCTCTAGGGTAGTTTTTGCTCATTTCAGCTACCTGGGGTCCTTCTTTTAATCTGGCCTGATATGCACAAAACATCATGTCTAGGTTTTCTGGTATGGGTTCCGCTAAAATTGATCCTGATCCCTGAGCTAGGTTCTCTTGATTCAATTCCTATGAAGTCAATTCTAGGATTTTGGCTCTCGATTCCTTCAAACTTCCTTCCAACTCAGTTATCCTTTTACTCCACTTTCTCTTGATTCTTTCCCTAGAATCTTTCCAAGGTTTTGTCTTTTTACTGCTAGATTCTCCAACTTCACTATTTCCGGCTATTTTCTCCTGATTAAGCTATTGATTCAATAAGAGCGCCTGGGCTCTTGTTATAGCTTGGATAGTCACGTATGTAGGATTGGATCCATCTGCGTTGTTTACAATACCTATCACGTTGATTGGTGTCACATTTGAAACATTTGTAGGGTTCTTAGGACACTCTTTGATGATATGTTCTTTACCACAATCGGCACAAAAGCCTTGTATATTATAATGTTGTGACTGTCCTGCTATTGGAGGATGTGGACAATCCTTTATGAAATGATCTCCTTGGCACCTAAAGCATGGTCCTCTAGGGCCCTGTGGTCTTTGTTGTCTCAATTGGGGCCGCGGATTCGGGTTTGTGTACATCACATTAGCATAGTCGGGCTCCCAACTAGGTTCCAATGGTGGACTATCATACTGATATGTTTCCACATGTTCTGGTAACTCTGTGTAATACGCGGGTGGACTATCTACATGAGTAGAGTCAAAACTGTTAGAGTTCGGGTCACTTTCTGTGATCAAGGGTGATGAAGGCACTAAAGCCCTACTTAGGTTCTCTTCTGCAGCAGCGTATTTAACTGAGATGACATTAGCTGGTGGGGGTGGCTGCTGAGCTAAAACAGGTTGAGGTCTCTGTTGAGCCTGATAAGGATAGTTCTGAGGAGGCCTATAGTAATGAGGCTGAGTATTATATTGGCCTTGATACCTACCTGGCTCTGCGTATGCTTGCGGGTAGTTTTGTCTCACTGTTTGTTTGTTGTATGGGTAGTCTTGAGCGGTGTGATTTGTGTATCTTCTCTCAATCGTACAGTACTGGCCACTAGGGTTGGCTTGCGGTTGTGTTTCATTGGGACACACATTTGCCATATGATCACCACCACGTGTAACAATGCTTATTTGTTGTTAACCTATGCATCTGTTTGCTAGAAACTCCTAATTTCTGGGCCACTTTTTTTGCTAGGTCTTCTATCGAGCTAGACAATTTTGAAGATGCTAGAGATGAACAATCTGATTCCTTATAGACCTTTGAGAGTTCCAACTCGTCTCCAAGGTTTTCCTCAATGTCTATTCAAATTCTTACACACTGCTCTAGCATTTTGGGTTCCTTCAAGTATACATAGGAGCGTAGTTTAGAGCTCAACAGACCATCTAAAAACAATGACACTTGCTTGGCCTGTGAGGGTAGCTCTTGCATTGGGCATCTCTCCACATACTGTCTAAACCTACGTCCTGTCAATCTAACTGTTTCCTGAGGGGTTTGTTTAAAACTATGAGTCAACGAAGACATGTCATGTCTGATCCCACTTTTAGAGAATTCAGTGATGAATGACTCTAAAAAGTGATGGATATCTTCAAATTGTCTTTGTTGCAAAGGTTGAAACCAAGTTAAACATGTATTCTTTAACGTTAGTCCAAATGCATTGTATTGCGTGAACATGTCTTCTACTTGCTCTGCTCGTAGCACTTGCTTAAATTCCGCAACATGGTCATAGGGATCTCCTATGCCATCAAAATAATTTTTCATGGATTTTACTAGTTGAGTGGGTCTTAATGTTCTTGCGTGTTCATGTGGTCTAGGTAGAGGAAAATCATCTCTACCACCTGGTATTCTAGGTTCTCTTTGTCTATCCACTCTGTCTGTGTCTATGGTGGTTCTATCTCTCCCTAGGGGATGATTGAAACTTACTTCAGGTCTTTCTTTGTTTTTCTCTCTTTGATTACCATGGGTTGAGGATGTTCCTACCCCCTGATGGCTAGCGTTTGCATTTGTCCGAGACGGAGGGAATACCAACTCACCTCTCCATGTGTAGGTATTTCTTGCATGGTCTGGTACCACAAATACTTTCTCTAAAGTTTCATCTAGGTATACAACCTTTCCAGGTGTATCTGGGTCCTTAAATTCATAGATTGTGATGGAGCCTACCTCACTAGGTTGTTCTGTTTTGTACCTCCAAAATGCTTCGTCGATTTCTTTATTCACAAACAACTCTATGCTTCAGTTATCCTGAGGGATCCACTCTGGGATTAGTACTCTAGTTAGTACAGATTTTCCTCTAGGTGTCCTGGGTTCTTCTAATGGTTCTTTTCCTTGGGCTCTTGCTTCTGTCTGTAACTGAATTACACCAAACTCATTCGTATTGTTTGGCTGAGTACTTAAAATGTACATTATTCCTTCTTTGTCTATGTATGCGTCTCTCTCGAATTTCACCACTGGACGTTCCAATCCAATGGGTTGATCAGGATTGTGCATTTGCACTACTTGTCTTCGCAAACCATCCTCATAGATGTGAGAACCTAAGTGGTTGGTTCGGAGAAATTCTAATTGAGTCCTATAGGGTCCTTCTGGTTTTTCTAGATATGCTACGTTTGAACCTCCTTCTGGTCTTTCCGTGCTAAAATCCATTTCTGATTCACTTGTGTCTGAGCTCAACTCATAGGGATAACTATTATTCAACTGTTGTGCCCACGAACGTGCAGTAGTTCCTACACTTGCTTCTGATGATCTAAGGCTTCGTCGCTCTGACTTACCTATATGCTTGCCCGATCTAAGGTTCATGAATTTACTTTGCGGCACTCTCTGATCGTCAATGGTTCTTTTTTTTTTTCTTACTTTCTTGATTCTTTTTAAATTCCTTTAGATTCTTGTCTTGTCTATCTGTATGCATCAGGAATCGACTTTCCGTGGTACTTTTGAGTTCTCGTTCCGTCATACTTAAGTTCTTTCCTTTAGGTTTTTGTATCACACACCTTTACTTTAGTCTTGGACTTTGAAAAATTAAATCACTTGAACTTGATGCGTTCCTATCGTCGTTAATCTAATCCACAATGCTAACGTTTTTCCTAAGCTAATAATTGACTGAGGGGGTTGAGTAATCTTCTAACCTCAAGTCAGCTGCTTTGAGTGCTCTGATGCCCAAGAAGCCGCGCTTCCCTAGCCCTGCGTTCGTCACTACCTTGCCTTGATTGCCCTTGTCTATCTTGCCACGTGGCAGCATCGACGCGATGGCATGAGCCAATCGCGATGGCGTGGGGTTGACGGGGTCGTCGCAATGGTTCAAGTGAACCGTCGCGATGGTCTCCGAGCCGTCGCGATGGCCGAGCCAATCGCGATGGTGTGACACAATCGCGATGGCGTGAGCCAATTGCGATGGTCCATCAAACTATGAATTTTTGCAAAGCGTTTGTGGATCCATGTATGCGCTGGTGTCGCCTACCTCGTGCTATGGTCGCTTACCAAAAATGTCAAAGTTGACAGACCATCGCGATGGTCTGACACCCACGAAAGATTTCTGACAAAAAGTAAAATTTTACCTTTTGCAAGCTTTCCTAATGCACTGGAGCACTGTACCTGCAAGAAAACTCAAAAACACAGAAGTACATACAAGCACAAAAGCTCTCTCTCTCTCTTGCATGCACAAATGAGGGGAAATGAGGAGAATGGGTGGATATGGTGAATTTTTTGATTTTTTTGGAGTGGAAGATGATGATGCGTTGATGAAGATGGAGTGTGGGGGAGGTGAAAAACACCAAAAACTAAGTAAAAATAACAACAAAAACTAAAATTTTTACCTTCCAACGCCACTTCTTGCTATACTCTTACCATCACACATTCGCCCTAGACTCGATCTCCGGCAACAGCGCCAAATTTGGTGTTGCTCTAGCACAATGGTGAGAACCACGTTAAGAAGCTCCACCTCCTTAATGTCAATCCGCGGATGAGATAGGAGTGATATGAAGATCGTGAATATGAGAAGAAGTGAGAGCGATGGTAAGAAGCATATAGATGCACACACACATACACACACACAATGAAGAGACAAGCAAGACACAATGGAAGGTAGGAAATCAACTCTATTACTCAAGATCTTACTAACCAACAAGCTAACCTCAAAAATGAGCTCTCTAGCTCTTTTTATAGATTCTAGACTAGTTTTGACCGGTTTCACATCTACTGACCGGCATAGTTAAAAAATAGGTTCTAGGCGCTATTTGAAAGGGTAAACGGTGTCTAAAAATAGTCAAAATTGGTATGCTCATTCTACCTAAGCTCCTCAAGCTTGAGGACTCCTCGGCTTGCAAAAAATGGAGCTATAAATTACAAAAAGGGTTTTTCTATGTTACATATGGTACAAAAGTGATGAAAATCATTGTTGGAGGTTTTGAAAAGTAGTTTGAAATATATTTGTTTGAAAAATGATTCGACTAGCTCCCGGCTACTTCGTTGTGCTCTGTCTTCACATGCTTCCGCGTCTTCTATGCCTCTGGCTACTGCCAACATCGAGTTAGATGTGAGAATACTCTAAGTAGTTCATGTGCATCTACTCTTTTTTATACATCTTTGTCAGAAGCTAGTTCTAAAGCATATTTGAACTTGTAAATCCCATTCTTATCAATGGGATAACTATTGAAATCTATATATTTTAAGAGTTCTAGAAGGAGTATCGAAACTTTTAATATCTCCTGACTCTTATTAAAAGGTGGAGGAGTAGTGGATATGCATTCGGGTGCAATCCATTAGTACTTTCAAATCCACTCATTTCTAGTTGATATTTCTAAATTAGGTAGCTTCAAAAAACATTTTTTTGTTGGTAAATATATCGCTCTACCAAAATCGCATAATTTGATATAAGCATGTTCATCTTCAAAATGCAACAAGATGTTTCCTGGATGGAAATTGTTATGGGATATATTACAAGTGTAAAAATGATACTTTTTGTAATAAGTCATTGATCAGCTTCCAAATGTTTGTGTTGATGGTTGTTATATCTCCTTCTGTGTCCTTCACACATCTACTTCATGGTACGTTTAGGTACTCCTTCATTCTTTCTAGCCACATGTCCAATGTACCACCATTCCAAAATTCGAAAATAAGGCATGGGCTTTTGCCATGGTGTCTAGCTAAACCAAGTGGACTAATAATTCCACTATGCATAACAGATAACAGTGTAGCTTCATTCATGGCTTCATTCTCTCGTGTTTCTATGCCAGCACCATGTAATTTGAATAACTTGGCAACAAATACTTCATTGTTGAATCTCGGGTGGGATATTTTGACTTTATGGATCATTCCATATTTTCCTTCCCCCACGAGAGCTGCATCTTCAAAAAGAATAGAGGAATATGGGAGCAAACAAAGATTGTTCAATGTTTGATCTCCCATATTCACATATGTATCTCTTGTATTTGGATCTACATGGTACGCTCACAAGGTGTTTAGTTGTTTTCGGTTTTAATCGCTTTTGTCTCTTCATTGTCTGATAATGTAAATCGATAAATTTAATTTTATCGATGAATCTGGGCATACTGGTGATATCCACCACCAATGATTGCTACTTTGATGATTTGTCCAAAGATATGTGTAAGCTCTTTTGACATTTGCTCATCTAATATCTATGCTCCACCTGACACATTGCCAAATTTATCTTCAATATTAATAAATGTTGTTCTAGATAATTGCGCAATGAAATCTTTGTAATTAGATGTGTCCATGGCTACAGTGATTTCATCTTCTCTCACTCGATACATGTAGGAGCACACAAATTCTTCTAAACATTTTCGCTCATGCTTCTTTACTTTACCTTCCATCTGTGCAAAAATAAAAAATAGACTATCAGTAAGTGTATGGATAAATAAATCAATAGTATGTGTACACAAATGATAGACATATGGATAGTTAAATAAGTAGATTTATAATTAAATAGAAAGTGTAATTATAATCTTGAAGTGAATCTATGTAACTATTAAGAATGTAAGAGTCAAAGAATCAGACATTTATAATAGTTCATATACGTTCACTATACTATGTATGAGTTTTGTCACATAATTGTATATAACTATTGTGATAGTAAGAGTCAAAGAATCAGACAATCACAATAGTTTCTATACTCCTTGTGACCTACACTAAGTATTCTCATCACAATCTAAGTGACTATCGTGATAGTAAGAGTCAAAGAATCAAACAATCACAATAGTTTCTATACACCTTGTGACCTACACTAAGTATTCTCATTAGAATCTAAGTGACTATTATGAGAGTAAGAGTCAAAGAATCAGACAATCACAATAGTCCCTACGCACTCCCCATACTATTGAGAGAGTAGGAATCGAGGTGCTGATTCAAAAAATCTCAATAGATCTATTGTTGTGTCCTATACTATTGTGAGAGTAAGAATCGATGTAGCGAGCCAAACAATCACAGTAGTGGTTTATTTTTAAATGTTTTTCATCAATGTATACAAGTAAGACATGCTTTCACGAGTCGAACATGTATACAATTGATGATTAAAAGACACAAAACTAATTATATAAATAAAAATCAGGCATATGTAAGAGATGTGTATGCGAATCATATAGTATGCATGATACAATGAACAAAACAATAAAATAGACAATAAAGAAAAAATAAATCAATACCTCAATGATACGATGAAGAAAGCTCTCTATGATAGAAATTGCAAGATTAAAGCTCTCTAAAATATTCATTAATATCAATGAAGCACGTGTGGAATGAGATTTTGGATTGAATGTAAAAATATATATTTGTTTGGTAGAAATTGCTTTTAGATCGAAAAAGTATTCGTCTTCGTTTTTTTTTTCGATGTTTATTCGGATAACCACAAATAAAACAAACATATTCTGTATTTTTTTTATTATTCAATCGAATAAATGCAACCCATATTAAAAATAGGAGTTTTTCATGTGTACAATATGGTTATGAACTTAACATGTCACCTAGAATACTATATTTTGTGCTCAAATGAACAATTCAACCAATTTTCTTAATGTAAAGTTGATCATGCATAACACATAGAATGTTGGTGCTTATATGAAGCTCATATTTATTAGAAGTTGTTTTGCATCTTTAAGTCCAATGAAATTTAATAAAATTTATAATTTTCAATTACGTTATTGATGTCTTTGAATACAGTTGATAGATCTTATCAAGCTTCTTTGTGTATGGTCTCTAATTGGTGCCTTTATGCCTTGCATTGAGATTATTAATGAAAATTAGTTTGTTTACAGGATCCTAAACCTAACAGTTCATACAAATGTAAAGAATTTGTCTATTCAATATGAGCATTATGAGTAACAATTCATTAATATACGTGCTTCACTCCCATGTTTTTTGGATTTATAATACTTGGCCTATGTGCATTACTTCAGAGTTTTATTTTCCATGCAATCTTGATTTTTCGTATTTCATTTTATTGATTTTTTTTTGTATGTCTTTATTATGGATTCTCTCCATCCAAGCATTGTAAATGTTTTTTCTTTTTGTATCTTCATGTCATATTTTCATATGAAAAAAAATGAAAACAAATATAAATCAATAAGCTAAGAATTTGTTTCTCACAAGAACGTTGTGTGTTGTCCCAGGCCGTTGTCAGGGTGGTTGGGCCTCTTGCCTCTTGAGGCAGGGGCAAGGGTTCAACCCCCGTTGGAAACATTTATGAGGGACATGTTTACTTGGAATTATGTATCATGTGGCTGATGTGCCATCGCCTATTTTGCCCTACGGTAGTTCTGACCATCATTTAACCTAGCTATGTAAACCCCTGTTCTTGTGGGATAAGGGGGGTCCCATGGGCACTATGACCTTCCTTGTACAGTTGCAATTTCAAAGTTAAAGCCCGGGGGAGTAGGCCTCGGTCGAACCACCATTTAAAAAAAAAACCTTGTGTGCTTATTTTCCCCCTATCAAAATACCTAGCACACAATTATATGCACAGGAACAAGATTTTGATTTCATGTTTTGAGTGTATTATGGACATAACAAGCATGACATTTCTATACTTAAGTTTTTAGAACATTTCACCAACATTGATATAACCAACGCCATTTGCACATAAAAAAATTCAAGAATCTAAATTTCGCAATCATGATTTTCATGCTCTCCCAACAAGATTATTTGAAGTTGTTGCAGGGTGTAGTAGTAAGCATTTTCTACACTAGACTAAGAGGTCCAAGGTTCAAGACTTAGAGTGTGGTCTAATGTTTAACCCCTAAAAAGTGGGCGATAGGGGATCTCCAAGGTGCATGAGATGTTCACTTCAATCTTTCAAGACTAAATGAAAGAGTAGGTTCATGACCGAAATTCAAAAGAAAAAAATTGAAAAACTTCAAGCATTTCTTCATTAGTTCATGTTCTAGCTTGAAAATACATGGATGTATGATCTTTCAAGAGCATATTTGTGGGTTCCCAAAGCACCCCCTTGAATGTTTCTTCAAGTTCCATCTTGAAATGATTCAATTGTCCTCTTGATTCATGTGTGGTTCAAGCTTTCACGAGGAGTCCTTCTTAATGTATGCAAAGAAACCTCAATGATTTTAGCATAGTATTAAGCAAGTTTTGAGATTTTTTCTTGTTTGGGTCCTTTGGCCATTGTTTTCACGGCTACATTTCTATACCCATGCTCTAATCGTGCATTACTATTCTTAAACTAATTCTTTATGCATTAATTGTAGTTTTATAATTATATTCATTATGCCCTCCATTGTGTCTCAATTGCATAAGTAATTTGACGTGTTGAAAAAAGAATATCATAACCATGACACATAAAAGATCTTGTTCCTAGTGAAGGAAAGCAAAGAGCAAAATACATGAATAATTAGATATATACACACCACAACGAGCTTATTTTTCCCATCAAGCCCCATGGTTGCAAGATGAAATTGAGATAAAATTTCCTTGCGAGATTCGATCATGCCCAATTGTTATTATACTTTGGTAGTGATGTTTGTGAACACACTTACGATTATCGGGGCACTTTTTTCCCTCTTTAAAAGGTTTTTCCATTGGCTTATATATATGCCTATAATTCTAACAGGCTACCTATCTTTTGTACATTCACTCAGTAATACACTCAATGTTGTGCTCCAAGCTTCTTCATCTTTGTGGCGTTTGCATGATCCCATAATCCTCAAACCCTCAAACTCTAAAAATTGATATGAAAGCAGGTCATAACTTTTATAGGGCATCATGGACACTCTTCTGGATACAGTCTCAAAATTGCATGAAATTTTGTGACCATAATTGTAGTCAGCAATACTTCAAAACAACTTTGTTTTGTAGAGTCAAAATTTTGATTGCACTCGTTTCATCCTTTGAATGCACTATCGTAGTGGTTTTTTAGGCAATTTTATCCTTTTGATCCAAACACATATACAGATTTTTGGTTCACTAGCACAAGCACCTTAAAGTTAGCTAAAGGTGTAGTAACTCACTTGGGTATTTTTCTTCAACGTTTTTGAGAAACATTCTTTTTTGCATCAAGGTATAGTCATTGGCCATCGTCAAAAACAATGACATAGTTTACATGTTGTTTGTTGAGAACAAGTTGGATCGTTCTAAATACCTATTGTGGGCATACATGATGCCTCATGTATTGATAGAAAATGTATTTTGGAATATTGTGAAAAGTTTTGAAATACGTCCTTGTACATGTGCAAATACTATGTCAATAGTGATGCAAGTGGTATTGAAGATGATGATCTTCATGTTCTTGATTCTACTGCAGTTCTCATTGTGTCTACTCATGAATAGTGTACGTCAACAATGGACTCAAATGTTTGGTATTTTGATAGTGGTGTAGCCAAACATGTTGAGATATCAAGCTCAACATGTGATGATGCAGGATGACACATATCACTTTTTCATTTCTCTGACATGTATAGTGGTCACGCCGGTATATGTTACGGACACTTTATTGAGCTTTATTAGATTTATCTACCGAGAGTGATGGCACATTTTTTTCTTGTCAGCTCACTCATTCATGGACATTAGGTTTTTCCTTATGTACTGGTCTTTATATATTGCAATAGTTGTATTCTTGTTTTTAGGTAATTCTTGTACATTCCTTTTTATGTAATAGAAGAAGAAGAAGAAGATCATTCTTCCTTGCCTCAACCTGAGTTTGTGCTTCTCTTTGATTGTGAGAGTGTGTGTGTGAGCTCTGTTCCTTATCTCCTTCCTCGTGACATGGTATCAGAGCTAGTGTGGCTGTAGAGAGCTCGTGGAGATGGTCGACGGTGAAGAGTACGCAAGAAGGCGTGGAGAAAGAGCAATTCACAAATGACCTCAGATTGGTACAGAAATTGGCATGAAGGTAGAAGACCTCAAAATATTTCGAAAGGTAGAATCTCGACCTCCATTTTGAGCCCGCAAGGTGGGGCCCATAGAAAAACCAGGTCAGTTTCAAAAATTGTAACTTGTGTCGTATTTGACAACACTTATGTATTCTAGATCCAGAATTTCAAGCGATTCTGTGTACTGTTGATACACGAAAATTGTGTTTTTCTGAGATCAAAATGTCACGTCATAGTGCGATAGTGTTCAAGCAGAAGTGCTGCTTGTAGTGTTTTGCATTGTCATGAATAGCTACAGAATGGCAAACGCAGATGGAATGAGTCAGCTTATGAATGATAAGCTGGACAAGGACAACTTCCATGTTTGGAGATTCAGAATGACGAATTTGTTGATGGGAAAAGGCTACTGGAAGTACATCGAAGGAGAGAACAAAAATGCTCCACACTTACCAAAGAGGAATCGGACTGCAGACCCGTGTATGAAGAATGGAATCAAGGAGCATGAAAGATAATGTATTGGCTATCTGTTAGCATACAAGATAGTATGATTGGGCACATACAGGATGCCAAGACTCTGAAAGAGGCTTGGAACAGTTTGGTCACATTGTATGAGACCAATACAAAGGCACAAAAATTGCAATCAAGAACGAGCTGCATACATTGGAGAAGAAGGGCATGGCAGTAAGTGACTACACCCTAAAAATTAAAAGCATATGTGAGTCACTTGCATCTATTGGCATGAACGTAGATGATGATGATAAGGTGGAAGTGTGCCTTTGTGGTTTAGGAGCTGCATATAAGCAGTTCAAAAGTTCTATATAGACTAGGGAAAATATTCCAAATTTTGCTGATATGGTATCTATGCTTATTATTGAAGAAAATAATCTTGGTGAGGATTCAAACTCCCAAGGAAAACCAAATTTTGAGCAGGTATTCTACTCTGGCATAGGAAGAGGCAGAGGTAGAGGTTTCAAAAGTGGAAGAGGAAATAGTAATCAAGACCAAGGTCAACAACAGAATCATGCAGGAGGAAGAGGACAGTTTCGAGGCACACGGAGCCAAAGAGGTCGCAAAAATTTCCAAAGAAATGATTCAGGTAATGACAATAAAGGATGTTGGAATTGTGGTAAACGTGGACACTTTGAATGTGATTGTAGGTTGAAGAATCAAAATAACAGAAGGCAGCAAAACAACTATGCATCCACAAGTGCAAATGATTATGAGAAGTTGTTCATGGTTCAGCATCACATGATGGATACAATGTCTGTTGGAGTTTCAAAATCGAATGATAATGTCTGGTATGTTGATTCAGGTGCTTCAACTCATATGATTAGTCATGCGGAATGGTTTAGTACTTTGCAAAATTTCTAGTTCTTGGATATGTTGAAACAGGAGATAACACATCACACCCTATCGAGCATACAGGAAACATAGCATTCTCTATGGAGGACGGGAAGGTAAAACATCTTGCTGACGTGCTGCATGTTCCAAATATAACAAAGAGTTTGGTTTCTATTGGACAAATGGTTGACCAAGGATTACAAGTCAGGTTCAATGCTTATGGGTTATATGTAGAAGAATACAAATGGTATGGAAGATTGATTGCCAAAGGAAAAAAAGTGGATAGGATGTTCACCTTAAATGTGAAAATTCGTGAAATGAATGCAACCATGTTTGCAAAAGGTACAGGAGTCATTGTTGATATAGAGATCTGGCACACAAACGGATTAGACATGCAAACTTGCAAAGGCTGAAATTGATGCAGTCAAAGGAGATTGTCCATGGACTACCAAATTTCAAGGTTGTAGAGATGCAAAAGGTATGTGAAGCATGTCAATTTGGAAAACAATCAAGAGCATCATTTCCACATGATAAGCATGTTAGTTAGAACATACTAGAAATAGTACATACAGATGTTTGGGGTCCTGCGGCGGTTGCAGGTTTTATGTTACTTTCATTGATGACCATACATGAAAAGTATCGGTATATTTCATGAAAGAGAAGAGTGAGGTATTCACTCACTTCAAGATTTTTAAAGCTATGGTGGAAAAGCAGGCAGGGAAGTATATTTCGACATTAAGATCTGATGGAGGAGGTGAATACATGTCAAATAAGTTCAGCAATTTTCTAAAGAATCATGGAATTCGACGTCATTTTTCATGCAGGTACACACTACAACATAATGGTGTTGTTGAATGCAAAAATAGACATATTGAGAAATAGAACGAGCCTTGATGGCTCAGAAGAATATGCCTCATTGTTATTGGGCAGAAGTTATTCATACTGTTGTATACATCATGAACAGAACTCCGACTACTATTGTACATCAAGTTACACCTGAAGAGACGTTTACATGTAAAAAGCCAAACTTATCACATCTAAAAGTTTTTGGTTGTATTGCATATGTACATATTCTAGATGAATTGAGGACAAAGCTTGATCCAAAAGCAAAAAAAAAATGTGTCTTCATTGGATACTCCCTTGAGCAAAGGGATATAAATGTTATAACCCACTCAGACGACAAGTGAAGTGAGGAGAGCTGTGATATTTGATGAAATGTCAAGCTTCTATGCAGATGCCAAAGAAGGACTGAATCTTGAACACGGAAAAATCAAGTGCAGAATCTCAAGTTTTGAGTGGACCGGATGCATCACCAAGCAATAGTGCCAACTCAAATCCATGGAGTGGAAGATTGTGTGGAAATTTTAGTCCAGCAAATTCATCAAATACATCCAAGAAAGGTAAAGAAAATCTTTCTGATGGTCATAAAACATGTGCAAGTTTTGAAGACATTGATGGAGATTCAAGCGGTTCAGAAAAGAATCTTGATGAGGAACTTGGATTGCCCTCACTAAAGACTCAAGGAGTAAGAAAGGCACATGCAGATGATACAAGCAGAAGTGAACCAGGACCAAGAAGCTATGGGAGGATGCGGAATTCAGTGCAACGATTGACATATGATAGTTACATGGCTCATCATTGTGCCTACATGACAAAGGTAATACAAGATGTTGAATCTTCTTGTTTTGAAGATGCAATTGGAAATGCAGATTGGGAAAAATCTATGGATGAGGAGATGGCTTCACTTTATGGAAATGATACATGGAAGCTGGTTCCATTGCCACAAGGAAAGAAACCCATAGGTTGCAAGTGGGTTTACAAGGTAAAGCACAATGCTAATGGTAGCATAAGCAGGTATAAAGCATGTTTGGTAGCAAAAGGATATGCACAAACTTATGGCATTGATTATGAGGAAACATTCAGCCCTGTAGCTAAAATGTCTACTATCAGAACACTTTTTGCATTAGCTACAGCAAAAGGATGGACTTTGCATCAGATGGATGTGAAGAATGCTTTTTTACATGGTGAGTTAAAGGAAGAAGTATACATGGACCAGCCACAAGGATATGAAGATTCAAAGCATCCAGAATATGTTTGCAGGTTGCAAAAGGCTTTGTATGGGTTGAAGCAAGCTCCTCATGCATGACATGCAAGGATTGTTGATTACATAACCACCATTGGGTTTTCTATGTGTGATGCAGATCATTCACTATGTGCAAGGAAGGGTGATGATGGCATCACAATTGTGGCTATTTATGTTGATGACTTGATTGTAGGTGGTGATAATGAAGAAAGCATCAAAGAGGTAAAGCAACTTCTTATGCAAGAATTTGACATGAAGGATCTTGGTGTGCTATGCTACTTCTTGGGCATTGAGTTTATACATACAGAAATAGGTATATGGATGTCGCAAAGGGAATATGCCTCGAATATGCTTCAAAAGTATGGTATGGCTGATTGTAAGCAATTTCTATGCCATTAAATTAGAATTTGAAGTTGGATACTACATCAAGTGAAGCATTGGAAAATGCTACTATGTACAGGAAAATTGTGGGAAGTCTTATATATCTCACAATTACAAGGCTTGATCTAAGCTATATTGTTGGACTTGAAAGTCAGTTTATGCAGGTTCCCAAGAAGCCACATTTGGATGCTCTGAGGCGCACTCTACGTTATGTGAGTGCTACTTTGGATTATGCATTGTTTTATGAAGCTGATGTCGATTTGCAGGTTCATGGATAGACTTATGCAGATTGGGCTGGTAGTATTCTAGATAGAAGATCTACTAGTGGCTTTCTATTCTCACTTGGATGTGCAACTATTACATGGAGCAGCAAGAAGCAACCCATTGTTGCTTTGTCGAGTATAGAGGTTGAGTATAGAGGTGCTGCAATGGAAGCATGTGAGGCATCATGGTTGGAGATGCTACTTGCAAATTTAGGTGTGGAAGTGCAAACGCCTATCACCAGCTATTGTGATAATCTTAGTAGCATACAGCTAGGACCGAACCCTATTTTTCATGTTAGAACAAAGCATGTGGAGGTACATTATCACTTCATCAAAGAGAAGGTATTAGCAGGTGATATTGATCTTGTTTATGTGAGAACACATGAGCACGTTGCTGATATTTTCACTAAAGCACTTGGAGCAGAGAAGCTGAAGAAGTTTCGAAAGATGCTTGGATTAGAGGTCATGGCGTTGAGCTTGAGGGGGAGTGTTGAGATATCAAGCTCAACATGTGATGATGCAAGATGACACGTATCACTTTTTCATTTCTTTGACATATATAGTGGTCACGCCGGTATATGTTAGGGACACTTTATTGAGCTTTATTAGATTTATCTACCAAGAGTGATGGCACATTTGTTTCTTGCCAGCTCACTCATTCGCCATTAGGTTTTTCCTTATGTACTGGTCTTTATATATTGCAGTAGTTGTATTCTAGTTTTTAGGTCATTCTTGTACATTCCTTTTTATGTAATAGAAGAAGAAGAAGAAGAAGAAGAAGAAGAACAAGATCATTCTTCCTTGCCTCAATCTGAGTGTGTGCTTCTCTTTGATTATGAGTGTCTGTGTGAGCTCTCTTCCTTATCTCCTTCCTCGTGACAAAACATACTACCTCATAGATGGTTTCTTCACTTGACTTGAGACTACTCCTATTGGGAATATTGTTGCATGCGGTGACAACTACTCTTATCTTGTTATTGAGATTGGGAAGACTATTCTTGCTGTTGCAATTAAAACATATTCACTTTATCAAATGTTTTTATATGTACCAAGGATCAAAAAGAATTTCTTTTCAGTGTCAGCATTAGAAAAATTGGCTTAGTACTAAAATTATTGATGATAGATGTAATGTTCATGATTTAGCAAAAATTGGCTTAGTACTAAAATTATTGATGATAGATGTTAAGTTCATGATCTCCGTGATGTTGACAAAATCATTGCATATAGATTGTTATGTTATGGGTTGAATAAGCTTATATATTATGGAAAATCTATGAACAATTTTGCATATGCAGGTGAAGATTCTCATGCTATTTCATATGTGAAACTTTGACATGCACATTCGGTCATCTAAAATTTGTTACTTTTGATCGCTTGAATTTTGCTAGTTTGCTTTGTCTCTTGAAATCGAAAATGGTATTCTCTTTATCCAAACTTGAGGCAACTTCTAAGCATGCTTGTGAGGGTTATATTTTTGGTAGGATGCAACATTCTTCATTTCCCAAAGATGGGATAGTAAGAGATTAACAAAAATTGCATCTTCTTCACAATAATCTCTATGGTCCCATACAAACAACTTCCTTTGGGAATTGCCTTTACTTCATGATTTCCATAGATATGTGAAATGGGCACCCTCCGTTTTGATCAAAGGGGGAGTATATATCTTCTCAGTTTTATGCATTTTTGATTGAGCATGGGATAAAACAACGATGTATAGTGTCATATACACCTCAACAAAAAGGTGGTGTTGGGAGGAAATACAACTCTCATGAAAATGGCGAGATGTATGTCTTCTGAGTTTTATGCATTTCTTGTTGAACATGGGATAAAACATCAATGTATAGTGCCATATACACCTCAACACAAAGGTGTTGGGAGGAAATATAGCTCTTTCATGAAAATGGTAAGGTGTACGATCAAAATTTAAGCTTTACCAGATAGTTTCTAACTTGAGGTTATTATGTGTGCAAATATGCACTTCGCAGATGTCCCACTAAAGCATTGCATTCTATCACTAGTTGTGAGTCCAAACATGGTTTCAAGCCATCTACTAATCATTTGCATTTTTTTTTGTTTCAAGCCATCTACTGATCATTTACATTTTTTTTGGTTGTTTGGCATAAGCATTAGTGCATGTGCAACAACATAGAAAATTAGATGATAAGACTATGAAATGTATTTTTGTTGGGTACAATTATGAAAGTAAGGGTTATTGTATGTTTCATCCATCAGCTAAAAGGATTCTTGCTACTCGAGATTCACTAACTATGGATGATGGGATTCGAGCTACCTAGAATATGGAAAATGATTTTTTGTTTCTTTCATCTTCAAAGATCCAAAAAGTGGAAAATGTGCTTTTCTATTAGTATTCATGGAAACTTAGCCTAAATGCCCTTGAAGCTATGTAAAAAGGCATGCTTATACCTAAAGTTATGTCTCCCACAACTTGGAGGGCACATTGTACAACCTATTATTGGACATGAAAAGATGTTTCTAGATCACTCCAAAGAAAGATTGTAGGAGATGCAAAGAAAAGCATTAAAGAGCTCTTTGCATCTACCAACGCTCAAGTAACATACTTTAATATTGATAAATCCTGCATAATGACACGTTTGTGAAGAGTCGAACATGATTATATTCGCCAAGGTAGATAATGAATACATAGCAGCTACTCGTCATCGATTTTTCAAGCACACGTAGATGAGGAAAAAAAATGAACTGTCAAAACCACTTGCAATGGACGTTTTGAGACATTCAATCGAATAAACTGACATGGAGCCATTGCAGACCACACATCAAAATCGAACACCAAACTGAAGTAAGACATTAGCAAATGGATTGAACGACCACTCAGTCTAGGTACTGGACAAGACTGCAAAAGTTGCAAATAAAACCAGAATATACAAATCCCCTTTCTTTAAATGAAAAATATGCACATCCTCTTCCTTTTCAAAAGAAAACACAAAAGCCAATGAACATGATTGAAGAACTATTTCTTCAACATGCCATTAAAAAAGTTTATTTCTGACTTACAGACACTAATACTGTAACACTGGAACCGGAGAACTATCAACGTACAGCTGTGTTTGTGTTAAGTTCAAGTGCAGCTGGTGATCACCCACATACACATGCACACAACGTTCAATCATTTGTTTAAATTAGGGGACTTGCTACTTCAAAGAGTCACCTTTTTTTAATCCCTTCTCTCCTCTTCAACTCTCTTTGAGCCTCTTGATACATATTATATAGCATAACAGATGAAGCGATGAGCAACGATACTCTAAACCAACTACTTTGATAAAAGGCTTCTCCTTACATTACAAATAAAGGGATCCCAGGGACATAAAAGGGGAACGTGCTGATCGGATCCAAGCAATCGATCCACATAAAAGAGCATGACAGATGAAGCGCTAAACAAGGATACTCAAAATCAACTACTTTTCATGAAATGTTTTGCCCTCCATTACAAATGAAGAAATGTTAAGTACATAAGGAAGAACCTGCTGATTGGGTCCAAGAAGTTTATAGGTAATGTTGAAGGAAAATGAATCTCACATATAGACCCAAGTTGTTGGACCATCGAAGGTAGAGAAATGAGACTGAAATTCTAGACCTCTGCTACATGGCAAATATATCTAAATGTAACAAACCCCAGCCCCCCAACCCCCCACCCCCCCCCCCAAAAAAAAAAAGGTCCCAAAATAAAAAAGGACAAGAACACACCTAAATGCATCTCTTTTTATCAGCACTTGTCACAATTGGAAGGCATGAAACCCCTAGTTTCAAAAGTTAGACAAGCCCCCAAGAAAAAAGGACAAGAACACACCTAAATGCATCTCTTTTTATCAGCACTTGTCATAATTCGAAACATTAAACCACTGATTTCAAATGTCCGTTTGTAATTATTAATGCATGGCTTCCATGCACACTTTCATATCTTGGAAATAATTTGATCTCAAGTAGCAAGTGCACACCACAGGTTAGTCTGTTTAAAGAGCAGAATGGTTTTCCTTATTTCTATAACTACTTGCCTACTTGATTTCCTCCCTGCTTGAATATGTACATCTGGCTAAACCTCATACCACTTTAGTTTGCAAGCATCTACTTCCTATATCCTGGTGACACAAATGAGAGGATGATGCAATATGTCTTGCTCGAATTCTGATTAGCAGTTTTCTAAAGGCTGTCCTTAGATTCAGGTCATGATTCATACACATTGAAAGAGAATAAATGCTTCTCATAATGTTAGCACACCATCCTGGAAAACAATGTTTTCTCTATCGAAAATGTATTTCTGATAAATCCAAGCTGTTTCCATGGATGAAAAACTCCTCAAAATCTGCAAAAGTCATTTGATAACTTGCAAATCTTACAGACAATACAGCTTGAATTTTGAAATTCGCCAGTAATCTTGTTTCCATTCGTGAGCATCCATTATGAAAGTTCAACACTAAAACACAATTAAATTACAATGTTTTGAAGAAATTTAGAGAAAGACTTCCCGATAGTCATATGGAACCTGAAACTCTCTAATTAACTTCAAGCCCCATTCCCTCTGTGTTTGGCAATAATAAGACTTCCTTTTCTCCTGTAGCTTCATGAATAAACATTAAATAATCGTCTCCATCAGCAGAAATGGAAATAAACCTATCAGTCCTTGCGATAGACAGCAATTTGGGGGAGGATCACACTTCCCAACCAGAGTTTTCCATCATGCTCTTCAACTTCACTAACTAGTCTGACTACCTTTCCTTGGCTGTCTTCAATCACCTCTTTAATAATACCATCCTCGCTTAACCGTATTATCATGCCTTTGGCCAACCTTCCAGATACTTTGGTATATAGACCTGTAAATGACAATGGCAGTTTCAATAGCCCTCGTCTTAACCATAAAGGTGTCTTCAACAGGATGTTGGGTTTTGAATGGATAGCAATCCAAAAGTCGCCACTTTCTGTTCTCCTAACATTGTCAGGGTATCCAGGTAATTTGGCAAAAAGCTCCAATTGCCCCTTCTTTGCACCTTTCAACCAGAGACGCAAAGCCCTGCAACTTATCACATCACATGTAACCATTTTTCACAGAAACATGAAAGCAGTGTTCAAACCACACATTTGCACAGCTGTTCTGTAACAATGGAAGAATAAGGCACAATGAAATGAAAAAGAAAACCTGCAAGTTAGGGTCTCTGAGATGATCAAGAATGATTTGTCTTTACTAATGGCAAGGCCGTTTGGGAATTGAAGCCCATGCAGAATCACCTCTGCTTTGCCTGTTGAGGGATTATATGTGAGAAGTCTGCCACTCTCATCGCCACCCATGAACATAGAAACAAAATCCCTGAAAAATATCAAATAGCATAAGAGCATTGAATATCATCAGTGTCTAGCTCATCTCGGAAAACGGTAGAAAAAACCAAAAATTACAAACAAAATTCTGCTTACCTTCTATGATATTTAGAGCTGCTGTCAGTAAAATACACTAATCCGTTCTCCCCAAATTCAACATCATTTGTGAATGCCAGTGGCACACCCTCAACTTCAGTTACTAGGACCTTAGCTGGCCCCCCTTCTGGACCAACTACATAAAGTCCACAGTAAGCATCTGCTATATAAAGATTCCCCTGTTCATCAAACCTCATTCCAAGAGGCCTTCCACAAATGTGCTCTTCTTCCAACTTCAAAGATGGAGGTATTCCAGTGTTACATTTTGCAGTACTGCTTAGAAAAAGAGGCAGATTTTAAATATTTATGGAGTACAAATAAAGAAAAATTTTAAAATCACAATTACGCTCAGTTTCACATTTATTGACTGCACATCAAGCACTGTTTCTTCTTACTGCATTGAAGGAAAGAGAGTGAACTTTGTTTCGATATGAAATATGAGATTGACCTCATTGAAGAGGTTATCGACATGTCAAAAATATAATGCAAAAGTCACATTCCCGACGGCAGGGCTGGTTCAGCTATAAAAACCTCATTTATGGGTACTAATAGTGCAGCTGAGGCCTATTTTTGAGCAGAGTAGATGATTGGTGTTGAAAAGAAGCTGGTCCAATGTCCATGCTTACAACTCTCTCTTCTTTTGTTTATGCTTTGGAGAGGATCATTGCACAGTTTGACAAAAGATCTCGAGTATGTGACTTAATTATGCAAATTACATGCACATATGCAAAAGAGCATGGAAGGGGAAAATAACCTGGGAGTTAGGGATGGCAGGGTGGGGGGGAGCAAGCAAATAAGCCCAGCTGCAACTTGCAACGAAACTTGGAGGAAAGATGCATTTCGGAAAATGCAAAAAACAGAGAGATTAGGATCATTGGGAAAAGAACGTGAAATGAAAATATAAATAATACATAATACATCAATAAACATGGTCACAATTCATTTGGAACTCAGAAAAAACATGCAAAAAGTCTTGACACTTGGAAAGTACTAATAAATAACCCCTGCACTTCACTTATTAAGTTCATTCATGGCCAGTAATATAAATGATCATTCAAATAATACATGATCATTAACTTGACTGCTAGATTTCGTGGATTCATGTGTCAAATGTCCCCAATAGTTTGAGAAAAAAAGCAGGTCTAAAGAATTGTTTGTTCGATGTAGAGATATGAGAGTCTCAACCATGTTATGATCATGGATCCAAGCAAAAGGATACACCTACAAATAAAAATGAGAGTAAAAACTCATGATATAACTGCAATACAAAAATCTTAAATGTCTGGTTGTTTCGCAGAGAAGCAACCTAGAAGGGAAGAAAGAAATGGAATGAGACAATGTATCACAATGTTTCTGAAAGGCCCACATGACCAATAAAACCAAAAAATTGTTAGTCTTTTTGAGTTTCAGGAAGTTGGGTTACACAAGTCTTTATCTGGGGGTTAACCCTCGTTAGAAGTCTTTATCTGGGGGGTAACCCTCATTAGAGGTTTTGAAAAATTAGTGCCCAGCTACGCACCTAAAAAAAAGATAGAAGTATTATTTTTT
>CM035441.1:40114610-40219610 GCA_020310875.1 Ceratopteris richardii
GGATGAGTGGCAACCATAGCATACATAAGTGAACCACATGCTGATGCATATGGAACACTCTTCATGTAGTTGGCTGCATCATCATCCTTGGGACGGTCATCTTTGGAAAGCTTAACATGTGGCTGCAATGGCACTCCAAGAGGCTTAGAATCAGCCACATTAAATCTGTCCAGTACTTTATCAATGTACTTTTTTTGGGATAAATGCAAAGTATGCTGCTGCCTACCCCTTTTTATTCGCATACCAAGAATATGCTCAGCTTCCCCAAGGTCTTTCATTGAGAACTCAGAGTTCAGCTGCTGTTTAAGAGCATTTAGTGTGCCCTTTTTCTTCCCAGCCAGCAGCATATCATCTACATACAGCACAAGAATGATTGGGCTGCCATCTTCATCCTTTTTAGTGTACAGACAGTGATCTGCATGGCTTCTTTTGAACCCATGTTTGAGCATAAATGCATCAAACTTCTTATACCATTGCCTAGGGGCTTGTTTCAGCCCATATAAGCTCCTTTTCAGCTTGCATACCAGATGCTCTTTTCCAAGAATGGCATATCCTTCTGGCTGTTTCATGTACAGCTCTTCATCTAAGTCACCATGCAAAAAGGCTGTTTTAACATCCATTTGGAATAGCTCCAAATCCAAAGCAGCAGTAATAGCAAATAGCACACGTAGAGTGGTCATTTTAACTACCGAAGAGAACACCTCTTGGAAATCAATGCCCTCCTTTTGGGCATATCCCTTAGCAACCAGCCTTGCCTTAGCAACCAGCCTTGCCTTATACTTGGGTTTGCCATCAACAGTTTTGATTTTGTATACCCACTTGTTAGGAATGGCTTTCCTACCTTTGGGCAACTCAACAAGATCCCAAGTATCATTTGCATGGAAGGCCTTTATTTCTTCCTCCATGGCTAACTCCCACTTCTTCTTGTGCTCACATAGCTTTGCCTCTTTATAAGTGGAGGCTCCCCCTCATCTGATAACATAATGTAATGTATAGAGGGATCATATCTGTTCATTGGCCTCCTAGCACGTGTAGATCTTCTTACCCAATGATCCACATTATCTGGCAATGGATCTACATCAAGAGGTATGTCAACATGTCCATTGTTAATGGGCTGCTGCATATCATTTCCAGCCCTGTTTTCAGCATGAATAGGTGGCTGCATATGCCCATCAGGAGCGTCATTTTGCTGTCCAGCATCATCTGGCTCAAAAACCACTGGATCATCAATATTTTCAATCCTTTGTGGTGCATCTTGAGGATCAAAATCAGACCTAATAGGTGGCTGGTCATGCTGAAATCTGACCCTTTTATGGTCATCCTTTGAGGCACAATTATTTTGAAGCAACCTTGCCTCATTAAAAACAACATCCCGGCTGCGTACAACTTTCTTGAGATGAGGTATCAAATTATGTAGCCCATTTCACCTTCTTCACCATATCCCATGAAGAGACCTTTTATGGACTTAGCATCAAGTTTGTTTCTCAGCTCCGGCCTTACGTGCACAAAAGCCTCGCAGCCAAAGACACGTAAGTGATCATATGAAGCAGGTTTGCCAGACCAAACCTCTTCCGGGATGTCACCTTTCAAGGACATGTGAGGGGATCTATTGCAAATATGTACTGCAGTTTTGAGTGCCTCTCCCCAAAATCCATGAGGGAGATTAGCTGTGGACAGCATGCATCTCACCCTCTCACAAAGTGTCCTATTATAGCATTCAGCCACACCATTAGAAGAGGGGCTGTATGGAACAGTAAGCTCCCTCTTAATGCCCAAATTTTCACAAAATTTCTGAAATTCAGCACTTGTATACTCACCACCATTGTCCGTACGCAAGCATTTCAGCTTTCTATCTGTTTGGGTGGTCACAAATGCATGAAAGCGCTTAAACGCAGCAAATGCTTCATCCTTAGATTTAAGCAATTGAACCCAAATTTTTCTAGAAAAATCATCAACAAAAGAGATGAAATACAAAGCACCCCCCATAGATTTGGTGGGCATGCTACATACATCAAAATGAACAAGATCAAGTACACAAGACTTACGAGACACACCAAAATAAAAGGAACGTTTCACTTGCTTTCCATATTGACATTCATTACAAAAGTCAAGCTTTGTGCCTTTAGCATCAAGCTTCTTTAAGTTACAAAGCCTAGTGAGACCCTTTTGGCTCATATGGCCAAGTCTCTTATGCCACAACTCCATATGGGAGTGAACTTCAGCCAAAGCAATGAACTTTCCTGATAAGGCTTTCCCATGCAAGCGATAGAGAGTTCCCTTCTTTATGCCTTTCACAATCAGCCTAGAGCCTTTGATAAGCTTCCATGACCCCTTCTCAAAGAGGGTACTATATCCATGCATATCCATTTGCCCAACAGACAATAAGCTTTTTTTGATGCTAGGTACATACCTTACATCATGCAAAACCAGCTCATTAGTACCATCCACTGTGAGATGCACTGTGCCAATACCTTCAATAGAACAAGCATGGTTATTTCCAAGATATACATGTCCATGGCTGCCTGCATGAAAGGTAGTAAAACACTCCTTAATAGGAGTTACATGAAACGATGCACCTGAATCTACAATCCATGTTTGGGCCAATGCATCATTAACTGTCAGCAAAGCATCGATAAGATCACTTTTGGCGTTTGACATGTCCTGTGTATGAACATTCAGAGAGAAATTATATGCATAAGTATCATGAGCTCATAAAGTAGCGCACAAAATATCCTCAACATCTGAAAGCTCCTCTATGACTACATTAGAGGCCACATTGGCCTTCTCTTTGTCCTTTTGGTTGTCCTGTGCATCACTCGTCTTCTTTCTTGCCCTTCTTTTTATCTCTAGCATTCCTATTTCTTTCAAGCTGTGCCTTGTAAGAGCGGCAATCAGGTTTCTTGTGGCCTTTCCTGCCACACTGATAGCAAGTCACATCATTGCTTTTACCTTTGCTTCCATTACCTCTTTCCCTTTTCTTACTCTTGTTCCTTTGTGCATTATTACTCCTCTTATCTGTCCTTCCTCTGACCATGTTAGCTGAGCTTCCACCTTCACCACCTTCTTTTCTCCTGATCTCTTCATTAAGTATAGAACCCCTAACACCATCAAAGGTCAGGTTGGGGTTATTGGACAATGAGACTACCAGTGTCTCCCAAGAGTCAGGAAGTGTCATAAGCAAGAAGATGGCTTTAAGTTTGTCATCAAAAGCAGCCATACCTGAGTCCTTCAATTGTGACAAAGTACCTGTAAAGAGGGATAAGTGTTCAGCTGCACTCTTGGACTCATCAAGTTGCATACCAACAAGCTTCCGCATCAAATGCACTTGGTTCACAGATGTAGTGTTCTCATAAGTTGCTTTCAGCTTTACCCATATTTCTGAAGCAGAGGTCAGCCCTTTGAGATCTACCAAGATCTCATCAGATACGTTCCAATGCCCTATCACAATCCTTCAAGAAGAGAATACCTTGCATTCTCTCCTTCCACAAATCGAAACCTGTTCCCTCAAAACATCGAATCTCAAATAGATTCTTCACATCTGAGGAGGATGACGCCATGATTGCACGATGAAGAAGTTAATATGCTAGAATTTGGGCAAAAATGCACCAAATCAGAGTATCACTTCTAAAAAATGATGCACAATGGCTTCAAACTGTTGTGGGAGCAAAATGGAGCAAAAACAAACCAGTTGGACCACAAAATTAAAATCTGTAATTTTCTGAAATTACCTGCAGAAAATTCCAACAAGTCAATTTATGCTTCAAATCAGCAAATTTGACTTTTCTTGACCTCAAAGTGTATACATAAGGCTATAAGGAAGCCTTTAGGAGCAAAAGGGAGCAAAAACCCCAAATTTTCTCTTCAAAATTTTGAAAAATTCAGAGAAAATCCCACAATTTGTTGTACATAAGCAAATTTCTCATGCCACACTTCAATACATGAAATGTTAAACCTGTATATTGCTGTTTTGGATTGTGGAACACTTCTGTACACCTGTAAAACACCTGGAAATAGCTTGTTTTGAGCAATAAGACAAAGAGGAACAGTTTCTTCGCGATGAAATCGAAGAATATCACGTGAAAAGAAGTTTATGCTGCTCCAAAGGTGTGGTGCTTCACTTTTAACCCTTTTTTTCGCAACAAAACTCAGAAAAACATGCAAAAACTGAAGTAGAGCACTCCAGAAATGCTGATGTCGCTGTTTTGGGCACCTTCTTCCCGATGAAACGCGAAGATCTTGCAAAATCTGAAGAAAACCCTGCTGAAAACTGAAACGCGCTGCTCTAATGCCTCAACGGAGCTCTGATACCAGTTGTTGGAGTAAAAGAGAGTATTCAGCAGATGGAGAAGCTCAAATGGAGCACCTCTTGACTGAACAGCAGAGCAGGTGAGTGTCGAGAAGCACACGCAAGTGAGAGAGAGAGAGAGATCGAAAGAAGAGAGGCACAGCTGTTTTGGTGGGTTCTCCAAATGAGAAGTGAACCCTAACTTTAGTTTAGGTTATTATTTATAGGACCTGGCCAAGTTCACACTGAACTTGGCCAAAAGAATAAAAATGACTTATAATGACTATACTCAGCCTTTTAAAGGCCTAAACACAAGTGTACAACTATGAAGGGTCATTTAGGGCCTTTAGCCCAACAGAGGAAGAGCCAACCTGGTAAGTCAGCATGTTGCTACCATGACCCCTCTAAGGGAGAGAGAGAAAGAGAGAAGACTCCACAGGGCTGTTAGTCTCATCTGAGTAGATCATCTCGCAGCAAGCAAAGGTTCTCAGAATTCTCTTAGTCGCTTGGTTTCCTTTGAAGTCGCACGTGCATCTACTGTCTTGTGCCAATGATGCTATAGAAAAAAGCTCCCAGATCATCGCAAGCTCGACATTGAAGCTCTCACAGAGAGAGAGAGAGCAAGAGAAAGAAGCACATGATCCCACAAAGAGACGTCTCTGATTCTGCATAACAACCTCTTAAGCGCCCACAGCAGTTGTGATGAGAACGACAAAGGAGGACAATGAGTGAAGTACACGATGACATCATAACTGATGTCACTCTTCACAACTCTTTTCTCTTGAAGTGCACCAACTTGTCAATCTGCAGGAGGTCATGTTTAGATTCGTTGCACTTCCTCATATTTTTGCCACTGTGTCCATGTGAAGCACTCTGACACTTCATTGTCTTCTTATTCGAATATTATATTTACCTCACGCATGAGCGTAGAGAGAGCTGCGACCCACTAATTTTGGACGGCTCATTATTTTCGATTATTCAAAGACTTTCAAAATTGTATTTTTGTCAAAAGTGCTCCTTGTCAAAACCATGTAGCCAACTAAAGAATTGTACAACATGTTTCTTCAAACTCAAGGGCTTGTCACAATTTCATTTGGCACTCATTCGGCTTTCCATTTTAACCCACACCTTTTGGTTCTATTGAGCACTAATTTTGTAACAACCAAGAACCTATCACTTTGTATTTTGATTAGGGTTACTTTGTATTTTCAAGAAGATCTATCACCTTTCGTTCGCATGTTCTATAGCCTCCAATTGTATTTTCCAAGGGCTTTGACTCTCAACTTTGGCTCATCCTTGTTCTCTCCACTTGATATTTCTCCAAGGATCTAACTCTCACTATTTGGCACATCATTTGCCACTCAGTGCCTTATACTTTTGTAATTCAAAGATATAAGAAAGAGGAATATTGTGTGTGTGCCGAAGCTACTCTAAGCCCCCAAGTGTGCCTTTCCTTCTCTACAGGGGGCTACTCTAAGCCCTCTCTTAGCATCGCATCATCTCACTTTGTGCCAAGTGTAGGGCTACTCTAAGCCCCCCCCTCTCCAAGAAGTCTTTCTCGAATCAAGTGTAAGGCTATTCTAAGCCCCCCCTCTCTCCAAGGTGTCTATCTCATTTTTTGTTGCAAGTGCTACTCCAAATCTCCCCCCATCCCAACTCAATTTTGTGAAAATTTTGATTTCATCTTTGAAAGTGTGGTATCTTATTTTCAAGAGCGACCATGTCAACAATTTTGAATGCAACATCCTCGAGTCAATTATATTTACCCTCATTCAAGTCAATCATCATGCCGAAAGATGAGAGACTCGACGGCACAAACTACAATCTCTGGAAGGTCACCATTAGGGCTTACCTTTATACAAATCTCTTATACAAGATAGTTGAAGGAACCGAACGAGAGCCAGATAAGGAAAGCGATTTAGGAGCTTGGAATGTGTAGAATATAAAGGACAGCGAGCTTTAGGTAAACTACTTCTAACTTGCGACGAGTTAACCAAAGGCCATATAACCTCTTGTAAAACTTCCTATGAGGCTTGGAAGATCTTCCAAGACCTGTACCAAGACAAAACTCCCTCCAAAATTTACATCCTAGAGGCGGAGTTTCATATCCTATCCATTAGGCCCCAAGATCCTATTTCGAAAGTTATTGCAACATTTGAGGACTATCAACGTAAACTAGCCTTATGTGGCTGCCAAGTTTCTAGTGAAGATATGATCATCCGCCTTCTCAATAAGCTCCCCAAATCATATGAGACATTTTTATTAGCGCTAGACCACATGGATCTTTGTGGACCCATGAATAGCCCTTCCCTTAGTGGATCAATCTACTTCTTTCTTCTAGTAGATGACCACTCACGATACATTGGAAGACACCTTTTCTAAGTTTCGAGAATGGATCACTGAAGTTGAGAATGAAGCGTCCAAGACAGTCAAGACTATTCGATCCGATGGCGGTAGTGAATTTATCAATCACCACTTTGACAATTTCTTTAAGCAAAAAGGGATAAACAGACAAGTCACTCAACCTCACACTCCATCCTAAAATGGAGTAGCAAAGAGAAAGATCCGAAGTGTAATGGAAATGGTGTGAACCATGCTTCACAACAAAGAATTATCCTTTTAGTTTTGGGCAGAAGCAATGAACACCTCCGTGCACATACTCAATCGAGATTCACTAGTGCATTGATCAACAAGACGCCCTTTGAAACCTACTATGGAACAAAGCCTAATGTCAATTACTTTCGAGTATCTGGAAGTGAAGCATTTGTCCATGTGCCAAAAGAAGCTCGAAGCAAGTTACAATCCAAGTCTAAGAGGTATATATTCATTGGCTATAGTGAACAATCAAAAGCATATAAATTGTATGATCTTGAAAACCACTCAATCACAATTTCAAAAGATGTAATCTTTAATGAAGCTTCAACATACTCAACTAAAGATCCAAGTATATAAGTTTTAGTCCACCCATCTATACTTTAGAGGTGGGCAGAGTCTTTTCCAAACACAACTCAAGAGTCAGAAGCAAGTACGTCAGACCAACCAAGAAGATCACAAAGGCTCATTGAAATGAAGCATCGAGAACAAAGTCATTATGTAAATTATGCATTGATGCATTAGATCCTGTAGACTCCAGAGCCTTCCAACTACAAAGAAGCTTAAGGATAGCCTGAGTGGGAAGAGGCTATGCAAGGCGAGATGGATGCAATCAAGAAGAACAACACTTGGATACTTTCTCCTAATCCCACAAATCATCAAATCATAGGAGTTAATTGGTTATACAAAGTCAAGTACAAATCAGATAGTACATTGGACAAGTACAAAGCAAGACTTATAGCTAAGGGATACATGCAACAGCATGGCATTGATTATGAAGAAACGTTTGCCCCTACTGCAAGGTCTAAAACTAAAAGAATTATTCTAGCACTAAGTGCACACTCCAAGTGGCAAATTCAAAAAAATGCTAAGCATAGAGTTTCAAAGAATATGCAAGGAGGAAAAGTGAGCGCCTCGGTTGATCCTACTTGTCTCCACTCACTTAATCGCAATAATGACTTGCGTGCGTCTCTTTATGGCCAGGTTTTGATGACAAAAAAAGAGTAATGAGAGAGAGAGAGAGAAAAAAAAAAAAAAAAAAAGAGTGAGAGAAAATGTATAACCAACCGATTAGGTGAAGTGTGAGCGAATTCTATCCATCCACGTTTCGGACCATCCCAAAACATTATCCTTCCATCCGCAACTCCTGTATAGGGGCCTTTTCCTTGGGCATCAAAGGCGAGGCTCTCTGGACCTATGAAGTCTGGAGTGAAAATTATTTCTGATCTCTGCAGTTTGTCATCCAAATCCCTCGGAAACTCTGATGTATCAGTCATGATAATCAACCTTATTACAACTGCAACTATCGCGATTACAAGAAACCATCTCCATTCCAAAGCTATCATGATCGCTCCTTTTCTGCTACGTATGAAAATCAGGGTTCAGACTTCACGGGAGCTGGAACAAGTCTTGCTTTTATTAACTAATCAAACAAAGATAACAAGAATCTGCTCCCCATTTCATTAAAGCCTACAAAACATTCTATGCAATCAGGACATTCATGCTTCGCTATGGTAGATATTGTCTAAACAGATTCACGGGATAAGCAAGTGGGACATCCCCATGTCCGACGAAGGTATGCAATAGCGGCATACGAATGGAATCAACTCTGCAGAGAAGATGATGACAGACATGCAATCAGATGTAAATGGGTGTTACAACACGTGCAATACCTCTCTAAGGTCAAGCTATCTCGCCTTCAAGAGCTGATCGCTTGAAAAGTTCCTGGATAGAACTCCCGGCCCGCCCTAAGAAGAGAAGAACCCAGCGGCATTCAAATCGATCTACACTATCACGCTGCCAGTACTGTTACTGCACTACTACACGAGTTTGGAAGCTCCTTACTTTTTCTTGAAAATTAGACGACTTTGTCTCATGTGTAAACATTTCCAATAGACGTGACAAGTGTTATCTGTTGCGAAAAGCAGTGACGCGGAACAATGACGACGCAGTGGACTTCACTCTGACGGTGGAACAATGAAAAATTTGTCACGCTCTTGGGGATCTCTGTATAGTAATACATGTCTGAGGAAAGCAAACGTGGGAATGGTTTATCAATAAACTCGAATTGAAGTTTATACGTGATATTCCAACAAGCATTATCAATTCGTGGTCAATTAGCACTCGAAAAACACTAATGGGGTAACATACTTAATGTTTTGGAGATGACACTCGAATATAAGGGATTTCCATTCTCTAAACTATCTATAAGGGATTTCCACTCTCTAAACTATCTATAAGGGATTTCCACTCTCTAAACTATCTAATGTTTCGGACATGACACTCGAAATACAAGGGATTTCCACTCTCTAAACTGTCAGAGTCTCCCATCTCATCATTGGTCCAAGGTTAGATTGCCTTAATAAGCCTTAGGTACCATACTTACAAACTGACATGAGAGAGTATTGTCATCTCCTCTGAAAGGGATCCAACAGCAAAACAGAGCTTACTTCCCAAAAAGAATTGCCATATACTTAAGTAAAACCTCACATAGAAAGGAAGCAACCAAGGCAAACTTGGGTACCTCCCCCTTAGAGTGTGGACTAGGCTTCACCCAATGGGTTAAGTGCACTTTGTGAGGCTCCCCACCAAAGAGAATAAGGATCACGTCCACGAATAACACGAGGTCAAATGTGACTAACCAATGAATTACGAAAGTCACTAGGGGGGGGCATCCACCTTCTCCTAAATGCAACAACACCAACGTAATCCACCACCAAGTGTGGTAACAAACCCATATACTCCACCTACACAAAAAGTGGGCATTTAATCCAGTGGGCATGGTTTAGCGCATGTGCCTTGTACTCCTAGGCAGATGGCCAGGGTTCAAGTCCTGCCTAGGGCTGGATGCCTCAGAGTTCCCCAAGATGGGTGCCTCTACCTTACGAGGTCAGGTGTGTGTCTTTCCAATTCATTGTACTCTCAAAAAAAAAGGGTGGGCATTTATTCTTCCCTTTACCTTCCGTTTTATTTGTTGAGTCAAGACCCCCAATTCTAGCAAGCATAAGCGTGAACTCATTTGTGGGACCTACTACACCACTAGAAGAACTCCTATGTAAATCTCTCCTCATGACCACCAAATTTCCATCATCATAGTGCCCGAACGACACAAATGCATTAAGTCTTTCTCATTTAGACCACACATAATATCTAGTTATCTCAAACCCTGCATCAATAACATTTCTTTCCATCTAGAGCTTAGTCTATGCACTTCGTATCAACTTTGAAACCCTAGATGAGAAAATCCCCAAGCCATGTCAAGTTGTTAAGTCTTATATAATCATTCAAGGGAGCTTCACATCTCCTCGTAGTGTATCTTATCCCTTTTGGATGATGTCACAACCTTTCACTATACCTATCCATGTAGATCTACAGAGAAACATAAAAGAAGAGAACCAAATGCAGGTTTCATAAATGTGTGATAACAATGTAGTTTGTAGTTCAACATGTGTCATCTTTTAGTCCAGTGCATGCTTGTACACTTCTATTTTGTCAATCCACAGAGAGTAGACCTCGACCTAGTTGCGACCGACACCATAAGTAGATAAGATAGATGGGTATCAAATCGAGTAGTAAAAGTACACTATCACAATAGCCTCAAAGAGGATCCACTCATGATAGAGTTCACTAAGCCCCACAAGCTAAAAAGTCCTTAGCTTGATGATTGTTCCGAGATGATGATTGTTGGCACACAAGGATGGTTGCAAGAGTGATCAAGAAGTAGAAAAGTCCACTCCTCCACTAGCAATCACGATGATCAAGTAGATGGGAACATGATCACGATTGAAAACTCCTCCAAGCCATGGGTAGTATATTCGTGATGGAGTTGTCACAAACACTTCCTGATGGTATCAAAGACCAAGACCTTGGCATTAGAGTCACGAAACTTTGTAGTTGTGTCACCAAACTTGGCAATTATGTCATCAAAAACTGATTGACATAGTTGCATGGATGAATAAAAAATGTTTATCTGCCTTTTTTATAATAGTTTTGCACATGCTATATCTCATTTCAAAGATCTCGATGGATGCTACAATTTGCAAGCGGGAAAATCCAAAAGAACTAGCTTAAGGGCCATATATAGAGCTCGCAAGCTTATGGGAAATCCATCTTCGCTTAGTTCAATCACTGAAACAAGCAATTAAGCAAGCAAAGATACTCCAAATTGATGCAAAGATGATATATATTACTTCCAAAAGCTTCAAATAAGTTTCACACACCCATAATCAAGCAATAACCTCACTCAAAATGCACGAAAGAGCACAAAAACGAGTTTGCAAGAAGAGAGAGCTCTCTAATTTATTTCAACAAGAAGTCCTTTACAATTGAAATCTTGGCCTTTTTATAGGAGTTTCCGAAGACACTCTGTTGTAAAAACAACATCTCTACAACTAACTACTAAAATAATTAGCAAAACCACCACTTAGAAGAGAGAGCATGTATCCACCCATCCAAGTCCACCCATTTATATATCTCTAGACCAAGGGGGTCCAGGTCCTTGGTTTCATCCAAGTTTCAAGCCAAGCATCCTTTAGTGGACACTTTCCCAAGGGTCATCGTGCCTCCTTATTTCTAAGGGCTATCACATGCCTTCTAAATAAAATGAGGCTTCTTCTCTCATGTACACCCCAAGGTGGCACTTAGAGAAGCTTTTGCCAAGACTTATATTCCCACACCTTAGGATAAATCAAGCCTAAAGGTGACAATCATTCAATTGGGAGCTCATATGAATAAATACCCCAAAGGTTTCAACTCAAATAGTTAATCATAAGCCAAGGGTAACTCAAGGGCTAAACCATGGCTAATATGCATCATATTATCCCTTTAGAATCCATATATTTAGCTTTTTGAACCCGATTTATATAGCACTATTTCTCCCTTAAAAACATTTTTGTCCTTGAAAATGTGTAGAATTATAATATGAGGAGTATTCCCCCGTGCACCATGATCTATACTTTGAGCATGTTCATCACTCTCTTTAGATCCATCTCCCATAATCAGATAATGGTTACTACCTTCCTTAATTTGAAAGGAGAGAAATCATAATCCCTATCCAAATCACTTTAATCCATATCTAAACACACTCAAAATCATGAGTAGACCTATTATCTTCTCATTCCTTTGAAAGTTCAGTGGACTTACATCAATTAGTCAGCTTTTCTTGAAGCTGTTAGATATGCTCAATACTCCACCCTCATGTGACCATAAGTGATCCATGGTGCTCTAAGTTGTAAGGTCCCCATTATGAGGAGAAGCCATTATGAGAGCCCGGACATTTGTGGAACCCTAACTTCCAAGTTAGATGAGGTCTATGTGTGACCGTTGATGGTTGTAGATGATCTTTGTGAGCCTAGCCGTTAGGTTAGGTAGGGCGTAAACTTCCAGGCCATCGGGTCTCCATTTAAGGTGAAAATAAAGGCCCTGTGGCATCGCGCAGTTTCTCCATAGAACTTTAATGGGGGGAGTGCAGAGGGGGGCTTGCCTCCTTCTATGGGTCCAGGGGGTCTATCCCCCTGGCCTGTAGGGCTGAGACAGTAGGACTTCTGGTCGTGGAGATATTATCGGATCGTATATTTTACCGACTATTTTGTATCTTTCGACTACGTTTATCTATACTGAACCGCCTTGTAAAAGTTATATAAGCACAACCTAGATTGAGCTTTACATAGCATTGCACACTAATAAGCCCTTCATCTAGAGTCTCTCTAGATCACCATCTAAGCTCCATATTGGGAGCCCATGGGTGGACAGCACCATCATTGTAACTGCATTACGCTCGACAATCTGAGAATTTGAGTTCTTTATCTCTCAGTCTACGTCTATCTTTGTCTGTGTTTTTCTCTCAACTCTATCTACAGGTCTATTCCGTTGTGCTGTTATTTTCTTACATGGTATCAGAGCTCAAGAGGCTCTGAGTGGTATAGAAGCAAAAATGCAGAGGTTGCAGAGGTCTGAACGACAAAAGAGAGAAGATGTCAAGCGGTGCGTCATCATCTACGACTGGGAGTCAAGGTGGTTCATCAACAGGAGTAGGTGGTGCACAAGAAGGAGCAACAATGATTTCGGTCATCCCAACGTTGCGGATATGGCCACCAGCCTTTACAGAATGTAAACTTGATGGTACGAACTACACCCTATGGAAGTCTAAAATCACTTCTATCCTTGATTCATATGAGCTTTTGGAGACTGTTCTTGGGACTGATCATGAGCCCCAAGAAAGACTTGATCCAAATAATCTTGGTCAAATGATTCCTCTTGATGTTGATCTTCTACGTGCTTGGAAACATAGAAATGCAAATGCACTCTGTGTTGTAGTTACAAGTACTTTTGATAGTGTTCTAACTCTCATTCAGCATACTACAAAGGCATGTGAAGCATGGAACATATTGAGAAATCAATATGAAACTTGCAATCAGATACGGATTCAGAACTTGGAGAATCAACTTGCTACAGAACGGTTTGCTGATGGGGAGAATGTAGAGGTGTTTATCACTCGCATAAAGAATCTACGAGATCAAATGGAAGGATCAGGTGTTCAAAAGTCAAGTGAGGAGCTAGCTCGGAGTTGTTTTTGAATCTCTCCACCTAAGTTTGATGGTTTGGTAACTGCTCTTAACACTCAAATCAGACCTCAACCACTAACTTTTGAAGAATTTAGTGCCTTGCTCATGGAGGAGGAGTTGTGGCTCAAGGCAAGGAGTGGTGGTAGTAAAGGAGATGTTGCATTCACAGCAAATGCCAAAGGAGGCAAAATAGACTCTTCAAAAGATGGAGACAAAAAGAAGAACGACAAAAAGAAGTTCAAGGGGGAGTGTTTCCACTGCATGAAGAAAGGACACAGAATCCAAGACTGTTGCATCAAGAAGGCAGAAGAGAAGAGTGGCTCTTCAAAAGGTGGCAAGGGCAAGGAGTCTGCCAACACAACAGAAACAGAGCTTGAGTTATTTGTTACGATAGAGGAGTGTGCTCCTCGGCTGAAGATTCATGAGCAGATGACTCATGGGTGTTGGATAGTGGTGCATCTTGTCACATGACGAGTAGAAAAGACCTTTATAGTTCGTTACAGCCTCTAAAGGAACCCATCACAGTAAAGGTAGGAAACAATGCAAGATGTCCTGTAGAGGGCGAAGGTACAATTTCTTTCATTAACTCTAATGGAGATATCAGAAAGCTTTCAAATGTGTTGTATGTTCCACAAATAAAACAAAATCTACTTTCAACAGCTTCTATAATTGATCAAGGTCATCAAGTATCTTTCAATAAGACAGGAGCTAAGATTATGGACGGTAACAACAACATTGTTGGGACTAGCATAATGAGGAACAACCTATATGAGTTGTGTGCTCTTACAACCACTACAAATGTGGGCACAAGTAAGCTATGGCATGAGAGATTCGGCCACATTGGATACCCTGTATTGAAGGAGATGCATCGCAGGGGTATGGTTGCACACCTACCATCGATTGCAGAAATGAAGGAACCATGTGAAGCTTGCATGATGGGCAAGCAACAGAGGAAGGCATTTCCTCAAGAAACCAAGAACAGGGCAAGCTATCCTCTAGAGTTGGTGCATGCTGACTTGTGTGGAAAAATGCCTACACATGCCTTGGGCGGATCTTCCTACTTCATGTTACTTGTCGATGATTATAGCAGGAAGATGTGGGTGTACTTCCTTCACGATAAGGCTCAAGCTTTTGGTAAGTTTAAAGAATGGCTTCAGCTTATTGAAACTGAAACAGGGAAGAAGATGAAGAAATTCAGGATAGACGGTGGTGGTGAGTCCACATCAACAGAGTTTGAAGATTTTTGCAAGAGTAAGGGTCAAGCATCAACTCACAGTGGCACATAGTCCTCAAAAGAACGGTGTTGCAGAACGTTGGAATCGAACCATCATGGAGATGGCAGTGCATGTTGAATGGAAAGGGTTTGCCTAATCAATTTTGGGCAGAGGCTTTCAACACTGTTGTCTACATCTTAAATCAAAGCTACACCAAGGCACTTGATGGAAATACTCCACAAGAAGCCTACACTGGTAAAAAGCCTTTTGTTTCCCATTTCAAAGTATTCGGAAGTGAATGTTATGTAGATGTTCCAGATAGGGAGAGAAACAAGCTTCAACCAAAAAGCATCAAATGTATCTTCCTACGGTACAACAAAGATAAGAAGGCTTATAAGCTTTATGACCCTGAGGCTAAGAAGATCATAGTGATTCGTGATGTGGTGTTTAAAGAGGATCAACCACATGCAGTGGAGGAGGAAAAGAGAGCTTCCAGTTTATCATCAGGCGAAGGGGCAATCCACTATGAACCTGGCCCAAGAGCTATCCCTTCTAGACAAGAGAAGAAAGCATCATCTTTAGATGATGAGTCTGAAAGTCACCAACCTGCCAACACCCAAGTGGAAAAGCCATTGCCACGTTGGGTGAGGCAGCTCTATGATTCTGCAAACCCCATCCCACAGTCACTAGAACAGGTTGCAGATGGACTGAGGCAATCACAGAGAATAGAGGAACAGAGATGGGCAAGCGCCCATATTGTAAACAGAGCCTTGATGGCTGATCTCATTCAAGAAGAAGCAAAGGAACCAACCAATGTGGAAGAGGCACTCGATGATCCGAATTGGAGGGTTGCCATGCAAACAAAATACAACAATATCATGAAGAATGGAACTTGGGAGCTAGTGGATCGACCCCCTAAGCGTAAATTCATTGGCATCAAGTGGGTCTGGAAGCTAAAGTACAAGGTTGATGGTACTCTAGGAAAGTATAAAGCAAGACTTGTTGAACAGGGCTACTCATAAGTTGAAGGCATTGACTTTTGTGAATCATTTGCCCCGACTGCAAGAATGACTACTATCCGAGGAGTACTAGCTGTGGCTGCACATAAGTGTTGGTCAGTCTATCACATGGATGTCAAATCAGCATTCCTGAATGGAGACCTCAAGGAGGAGTTATATGTGTCTCAACCACCAGGGTTTGAGGCTCCCCATTCAGAGAACAAGGTATGTAAGCTGAAGAAGGCATTATATGGGCTAAAACAAGCCCCTAGAGCATGGTACCAACAGATAGATAAGTATCTCTTGGATCTAGGTTTCAAAAAATGTGCTTCTGATGCTAATTTGTATGTTCTAAAGAGAGGAGGGAAGACAATTGTGCTTGTACTCTATGTAGATGACCTTGTGATTACAAGAAATGATGATGCTCTTCTTCAACAAACAAAAGATGCCCTTAGTTCAGAATTTGAAATGATAGACTTGGGCTTAATGCATTATTGCTTAGGTCTTGAAGTTTGGCAAGAACTAGGGAAGATTTTCATCTCTCAACAAAAGTATGCAAGGTAGATATTGAAGGCATTCGACATGGAGGATTGCAAGGAAATTTCTACACCTATGGAGGTCGACACAAAATTATCTATTGAAGATACTTCACCTCCAGTGGATATTGGAAGATACAGGAAATTAGTTGGAAATCTCATCTACTTGTGCAATAGCAGACCATACATCTCTTATGTTGTTGGAGTAGTAAGCAGGTTCTCTAATAAGCCTTGCCAAACTCGTTGGAAGGCAAGCATGCGGATACTCAGGTATGTGAAAGGAACGACTGATTATGGTATTCTTTATGAAGAAGGATCTTCTCTAGTCGGATAGTGTGACTCAAATTGGGCAGGAGATATTGATACCAAAAAATCAGTTTCTAGATATTGCTTTCCAATAGGATCAGGGATTTTCTCTTGGATTAGTAAGAAGCAACCGATTGTAGCATTATCTTCTACTAAAGTTGAGTACAAAGCTGCATGTGTTGCAGCATGTGAAGCAGTATGGTTGAGGAGGATCATATGGCACATAGAAGTACAAGGACAGGAGGCTACAAAGTTGAAGTGTGACAACCAAAGTTGCATGGCCATCGCGAAAAATCTTGTTTTCCATGCACGTACCAGGCACATAGAAATCTAGTATCAGTGTGTGCATGAGTTGATTGAGGACGGGGTCATGGAGATAAGCTATTGTCCTACTAAAGAAAATGGAATAGACATCTTCACCAAGGCTCTTGGGAGAGAGCAACTTCTTGGACACTTTCCAAAGCTTGGGATTGGACTAAGGAGGTAGTTCATCATAGGGTGGACATTGAGGGGGGATGTTAGATATGCTCAATACTCCACCCTCATGTGACCACAAGTGATCCATGGTGCTCTAGTTGTAACGCCCCCATTATGAGGAGAAGCCATTATGAGATCCCGGACATTTCTGGAACCCTAACTTCCAAGTTAGATGAGGTCTATGTGTGATCGCTGATGGTTGTAGATGATCTTTGTGAGCCTGGCCATTAGGTTAGGTAGGCCATAAACTTCCAGGCCATTGGGTCGCCATTTAAGGTGAAAATAAAGGCCATGTGGCATCGGGCAGTTTCCCCATAGAATGGGGAGAGTGCAGAGGGGGGTTGCTCCCTTCTATGGGGTCCAGGGGGCCTATCCCCCCGGCCCGTAGGGCCGAGATGGTAGGACTTCTGGTCGTGGAGATATTGTTGGATCGTATATTTTACCGACTATTTTGTATCTCCCGACTACATTTATCTGTACCAAACCGCCTTGTAGAAGTTATATAAGCACTGCCCAGGTTGAGCTTTACATAGCATTGTCCACTAGTAAGCCCTTCATCTAGAGTCTGTCTAGATCGCCATCTAAGCTCCAGATTGGGAGCACACGGGTGGACAACACCATCATTGTAACTACATTACGCTCGACAATCTAAGAATTTGAGTTCTTTATCTCTCAGTCTTCATCTATCTTTGTCTGTGTTTTTCTCTCAACTCTATCTACAGGTCTATTCCGCTATGCTATTATTTTCTTACAAAAGCATACAATTCAATTATTCTGAATAATAGATAATAAACCGGATTCTGAAGTTCATCTTGACTAGAAAGCATCCTAGTCTCAATATTTATTGATTTTTCATTGATTGATCCTTGGAATATTTCCTTGTTTTTGCATAGGTAAATCCTTTTGGAAAATCTTGATCTTCAAGATTTCAAGACCATCATGACTTTAGGAAATCAAAATTTACTTGGTAGACCATTCTTCTAGGTCTCTACCCATGTTCTTTGTTCACCTTAGATTTGAAGGTTCTTCCAAAGAGCACTAGTACTAACTATCTTGAACCAACTTTGGTTCACTCCATAGATAGTTAAGCAAACTAACCTCAAAGGTCACCAATGTTTTGCATAGAGAATCAAATCATTTCTTAGTTTAACCAATTCCTTTAAATCCTTAGAATAATTGAGGAACAATATGTGTTAGTGCTGATAACATGAGCTCTTCTACCTCATTTCCATTTGTATATGCATGAGTGCATCTCCATTTTATATTCAAGAGACATTCTATTTTTATTTTATTTGTTTCTCAATGTATTTGGGCACCTTACCATTTGCTTCTACTAGTGTATTCATTCTCCTTCAAGGGGGGTTATCCCACATATGATGTACTTTGGAGAGCCTCCTCCAAATATATATAAGGAGGGCCTTTCCCCCACTTTGTACTTGGTTAGAAGTTTGTCGATCCTACTCCATGCTCTTGGCAAGCTCATTTCTAATCCATGTGAGCTTGCCCATTTCTTGGTCTACTCACTTTGAGTCTCTCACACTCTTTCATCTTGTGATTATTGTAAGACTTGCCTAAAAACTATCTTTGAAAATAAGACTTGTGAATGACATGTGTGCCACTCTCCTCCCATCCATTATATCCCCATGCATCCAAAATATTAATGATCTGGAATGATCTAGTGCCTACATGTGGACACCATGCAACACTCATCCCCATTACCATTGAATACCTTGGGGTATCCCCCAAGCTAGGGACCTTGGCTATGGCTGGGCCTTGTCCCTCACACACATGGAATGGTCTCTGTAGACCAATTTCTAACACTCTCTCCCCCTTTTAAACATCATTGTCCTCAATGATCAATGAGGGAAAGTACTTGCAAACCAGAGCTTCTGATTCCCAAGCAGAATCTATAAGAGGTAATCCTCTCTAGGCTACTAGATACTCCTATATGACATGGTTTCTCAACCATTTCTATCTCTAATCTAGTATCCTATCTGGAGAATGATTTGAGCTATCACTTTCTTGCACTACAAGAAAAAGGGGGGCGTAGCGATGCCCCCGAATCGGATTATGCGACGAAAAAAATGAAAACCGTCGCTTATGCGACGAAATCATCGCATAAGCGACGGTAAAAAGTTAGGATTTTTTTTTTTTGGCCGAGCCTCGTCGCATAAGCGACGCTTATGCGACGCTAAACAACAAGCGTCGCTAGTAGCGTCGCTGGTTAGCGACGCTATTAACGACGTTGGAAAACTGCAGAGCGTCGCATATGCGACGCTCTGGAATGTTAAAAAAAAAATTCAATTCTCCCGGCACATTTGTGCCGGGCCTTGAACGCGAGGAAGAGCTGTAAGACCGAGAGAGAGAGAGAGAGAGAAAGACCGCGCGCGCGAGAGGGAGAGAGAGAAGCGAGACCGGTTAGGTATGCGCACACACACACTTACACACACACATATGTACACACACATTCACACACATATACATACATGCATACATATTGCATATGCATATGCATACATACATACTTACATGCATATGCATACACATGCATATGCATATGCATACATAATGCATATGCATATGCATACATAATGCATATGCATATGCATACATAATGCATATGCATATGCATACATAATGCATATGCATATGCATACATAATGCATATGCATATGCATACATAATGCATATGCATATGCATACATAATGCATATGCATACATAATGCATATGCATACATAATGCATATGCATACACACATACACATACACATGAATACACACATAGACACACATATACACACACACATATGCATACACACACACATAGAGAGACATACACACACATACACATACATGCATACACATACACACATAAACACATACACACACATAGACACATACACACATACACACTCATAGGTACACACACATACACATAGACACACACACATATAGTATATACACACACATGCACACATAGACACATACACACATACACATGCATACACACACATACACATGCATACACACATACAGACACATATACACACACATACACACACATATATGCATACACACACATAGAGAGACATACACACATAAACACATACATGCATACATTTGCATACATAATGCATATGCATATGCATATGATGTACATACATACTTACATGCATACATAATGCACATGCATAGATACATACACACACACAGATACATACACACATAGACACATACACACACATGAACACATACATACTCATAGATACACACACATACACATAGACACACACACATACACACACATACACACATAATGATGCATACACACACATACACATGCATACACACATACAGACACATGTACACACACATACACACATAATGATGCATACACACACATACACATGCATACACACATACAGACACATGTACACACACATACACACATAATGATGCATACACACACATACACATGCATACACACATACAAACACATGTACACACACATTCACACACACATTCACACACATATACATACATGCATACATATTGCATATGCATATGCATACATACATACTTACATGCATATGCATACACACACACATATGCATACATACATACTTACATGCATATGCATACACCTGCATATGCATATGCATACATAATGCATATGCATACACACATACACATACACATGCATACACACATAGACACACATATACACACACACATATGCATACACACACACATAGAGAGACATACACACACATACACATACATGCATACACATACACACATAAACACATACACACACATAGACACATACACACATAAACACATACACACTCATAGGTACACACACATACACATAGACACACACACATATAGTATATACACACACATGCACACATAGACACATACACACATACACATGCATACACACACATACACATGCATACACACATACAGACACATATACAGACACATACACACACATATATGCATACACACACATAGAGAGACATACACACATAAACACATACATGCATACATTTGCATACATAATGCATATGCATATGCATATAATGTACATACATACTTACATGCATACATAATGCACATGCATAGATACATACACACACACAAATACATACACACATAGACACATACACACACATGAACACATACATACTCATAGATACACACACATACACATAGACACACACACACACACACACATACACACATAATGATGCATACACACACATACACATGCATACACACATACAGACACATGTACACACACATACACACATAATGATGCATACACACACATACACATGCATACACACATACAGACACATGTACACACACATTCACACACACATTCACACACATTCACACACATATACATACATGCATACATATTGCATATGCATATGCATACATACATACTTACATGCATATGCATACACACACACATATGCATACATACATACTTACATGCATATGCATACACATGCATATGCATATGCATGCATAATGCATATGCATATGCATACATAATGCATATGCATATGCATACATAATGCATATGCATATGCATACATAATGCATATGCATACATACATACTTACATGCTTACATACACTGTCATAATGTATACACACACACATATGCATACACACACATATGCATACATACATGCATACACATACACACACATAGATACATACATACACATAAATACATACACACTCATAGATACACACACATACACATAGACACACACACATACACACACATACACACATAATGATGCATACACACACATACACATGCATACACACATACAGACACATGTACACACACATACACACATACACACATAATGATGCATACACACACATACACATGCATACACACATACAGACACATGTACACACACATTCACACACACATTCACACACATTCACACACATATACATACATGCATACATATTGCATATGCATATGCATACATACATACTTACATGCATATGCATACACACACACATATGCATACATACATACTTACATGCATATGCATACACATGCATATGCATATGCATACATAATGCATATGCATATGCATACATAATGCATATGCATATGCATATGCATACATACATACTGATATCCATACATAATGCACATGCTTACATACACTGTCATAATGTATACACACACACATACACACATAGACACATACACACATAATTATGCATACACACACATACATATGCATACACACACATATGCATACATACATGCATACACATACACACACATAGATACATACATACACATAAATACATACACACTCATAGACACACACACATACACATAGACACACACACATATACACACACATACACACATAGACACATGCACACGTAATGATGCATACACACATACACATGCATACATAGACACACATAATAATGCATACACACACATACATATGCATACACACACACATGCATACAAACATATACACACATATACACACACATGCATACACACATATACACACACATATACACATACACATGCATACACACACACATGCATACACACATACAAACACATATACACACACACATACACACATAGATACATACACACGTAATGATGCATACACACATACACATGCATACATAGACACACATAATAATGCATACACACACATACATATGCATACACATACATATGCATACATACATGCATACACATACACACTTAGACACATAGACACACATAGATACATACATACACATAAACACATACACACTCATAAACACACACACATACACATAGACACACACACATATACACACACATACACACATAGACACATGCACATGCAATGATGCATACACACGTACAAATGCATACATAGACACACATAATGATGCATACACACACATACATATGCATACACACACATATGCATACATACATGCATACACATACACACATAGATACATACACACATAGATACATACATATACATAAACACATACACACTCATAGACACACACACATACACATAGACAACACACGCATATACCTACACACATACACACATAATGATGCATACACACACATACACATGCATGCACACACATACACGTATATATATTGATTTCTAACCATTTTGTTTTATATGTTAGGTATTATGGATCCCAGTAGAGAGAGAAAGGCGAAACTCACTCTCATAAAAAGTCTTATGAGAGCAAGAGTTCCGTCAGATACTCTAGGGGCCATAATGCGGGACTACGCAGAGATGTCCGATGAGGAGCTGGATTATACGATCCAGATGCTTACGCTATCAGACGAGGGCTCTTCTGCAGATCCACATGCAGGAAGAGAGCTATCTGCTCATAGGTATGTTTTTTTTTCATAATTTTTTTTAATGATATTATAGCACATATTTTTATTTATTTCTATCTATCTATTTTCAGGACACCTATACCACCTCCAGCACGTGATAGCAGAGCAGAGACGTTGCCTATGAGGACATGCATAGGCATGTTAGGACTAGAGTGCGACATAGAGCCAGAGGGGAATATTGTATACATAGGAAATGGATTGGAGTTCAAGAGGAGAATGCGTGCACTATGCGACTCTTACCTGCGCTTTATCCACTTACCGTGGAAGTAAGTAAAAGTTTTACATATAAATTGAAATATATATCTTATGTTTTATTTATATTATGTTTTTTATTTTTGTAGTGAGCATGATGAGAGGGATAAAAAGTACGTGCTCAGTTCACTTGAGACGGAGTTTGGGACAGGGTGGTCTCTTAAATGGTGTTTAAAAGAGATGCGGACACTTATGGCGCATCGTCGTGACAATGCACGGTATGTATGTATATGAGAGAGAGAGAGCACTAATCTCGATATTAGGGTTTTGAAATCCCTAATTTAAAAACTCTAATTCAACCTTTTAGCCATATGTTTGAAGTATATGTACACCTCCGACGTCCTACTAGAGAGATGTCTCTCCTCCCAACCTTATGCCTCTATATATAGCTACTCGAATCAACGAGGATCATGATTCATAATATATGTAAAGATATATACACATCATGTAGATAGGATACATAAATATAAAATGGAGTAGATATATTATGCTTCACACATACATGCCTAAATGCACACATAAATATATATATACATACTAACATATTTACATGTACATATTTACACATACATGTACATGCCTACATGCACACATAAACATATATATACATGCATACATATTTACATGTACATATTTACATGTACATATTTACACATAGACGCATATACATATATACATGTACACAATTATAAACACTTGCATATATTATGTACATGAATACATGTATACATATATCACACACATGCAAACACATACATATACATGAAATACATATATATGCATACTAATATATGTATACATATAATACACATGAATACACACACATATGCATACATACATGATAAAAATTTACTCCTCGAAGATAAAGCTATATATAAAATAATTAGGCATACCCCCGAGCTTCATGTTCTAACTTAGAAGAACATGATTTCATCTCTCTAGTAGGATTCATCGTTATTCAAGTTAATAAAAAAAACCTATTATCTGATATCCATTCAGAAGCTTCAAGTTACTATTTAATCTGCTCATATGTTTTCATTATTGCCATCATTTTGGTAAGACATCAATATAGTCTCATCTTCATTATCCTTATTGATTTCATTTATTTCTTCTATTGTTAAATCTATGTTCTCATGAATCACATCATCTATTGGTGGATTAATATCTATTTCTGGTAATTCCTCTTCCTCATCAGTAGAATCAGCATGTAGAGAATTATCCTCTTCATCAAAAAGATTAGTATCATTATCACGTATAATGAGTCTAATTTCTATTCCAGATGTTGATGTATCAGTATCTGATGCTGAATCATCAAGAGGACTTTCTTCAATCTCTCTAACAATAAACTGTTCAAACAATGACCTACCTCTAGGTTGCACATGAATGACTTGCCACCAAGGATGAGCATCTGGGTTTTTATAAAAAAATGCTTGTTCAATATGCCTAGGAAGAATATATGGTTCTTTAGTAGATCGCATTACCTTGGAAGAATCAATTGCCCAAAACCCAGATAATTCCTTTCTTATTGTAGAATTACTACCTTTATACTCCGCTCGATACCAGTCAACCTTCAAAATGACCTATCAAAATATATAACAACAAAAACGTCCCATTATTAGGTGCTTAAAAAAATAACTAACTCTAAAAAATATATATAAACTTTTTTCTACCTGTTTGAATGTACGAAATGAAATTTCGTAGATACCAACAATAGTTCCTACGTAACCAAGTTCGCTATCTATAAGGTTCGTGTCTTTTGAGCTAGCACGTGATAGTTGCTTGAAACAAGCAACAATACTAGAATCCTCTGTTTTACGTAAAGAATCAATGGCTTTGATTCTAATATGTTGTCCAAAAGCCCACATATTAGTGAACATTCGAGCCTGCAAAATAAATTCAATTAGTAAATAGAAACTAACATACATATATGAAAAAAATAAAATATATAGTTTAATAAAATTACCTTTTGTTCACAACCTATCATTAACTCTCTTTGCTCATCTGAGATTTCTTCATTATTTGCGTTGGCGCGTTGCAAACGACTATATAGCCAATCCGTGAAAGAAGGTATATCTGTAATCTCATTATTATCGAGATTACATCTAGATCTTTTGTTTTTTCGCCTTTTACTTTGGAGACTTTGAAGTTCCTCGTACTCGTTAACGAATGCTTGCATGCATTCGCTATTATATGCTACAAAAGTAGAAACATCATTTTTTTCTTGAAATGTAAATAAGAATGGAAACCCCTTACCTGATAATACCTCATCTGTTATTTTTGAAGAAGACTCGTTGGTCCATGCACGTGGAGCTTCTTCATGAACTCTTTCAAGGTACTCACTAACGTAATACATGCACTCTTCAAGCATCCAACCCTTTGCCATGGATCCTTCTGGTTTTGCTCTTTGTCGCACATAACCTTTTAGTATTCCCATAAATCGCTCGACCCAAAACATCCATCGAGTGTTGACAACACCGGCAATCTCTATCTCATCTACAAGATGGACTAGTAAATGAACTTGAATATCAAAAAATGAAGTAGGAAGTTCTTTTTCCACCAAACATAGTAGCTCTTTGCATTCACGTTTTTTTTGTGGGATCGAATTTTTATCGATCTCTTTGGATGTAATCCACCTATACAAATCATAAAAACAATTGTAAAGAAGTTAATTAAAAAATAAAAGATATCCAATATTCATACATATTAAATATAAAAGTATCATAATTACCTTATAAGTGATCCAAGACGATAGATCACATCTCGTACTCCTTTCGTTGTACATCCATCGATAACCAAAGGTAAAATATGTTTCAAAAAGTTATGCCAGTCATGGGTCTTTAATCCAGATAAGCTCTTATCATCCATAGTAAACATGTTTTGAAACGATGCTCCATATCCTGTCGGAGTCTTGATCAATTGAATTCTATTGTTGATAGTCTGTATCTCTTTTGTTGTAAGTACCCAAGGAGCAGATGCATAAGTCGTTTCTTGTCGATGTCTATCAAAAACTGGCCATAACTTTGGTTTGGATTTTTGATCTTTCAAATCATTCCTTGATGTTGTGGTATCTTTTAGTCAAAGAAGATGCTGCCATAGTGAATAACCAATATTTTTGAATACATGCATAGGATCAAGAAGATGACATACTTTTAACTCTTTCCAATACTCCAAAGAATACCATATTGATATGTTCTCTGCGAGTGCCAATTTCCCTTTACCTCTGTTCACATACTCATTATCTGAATCATTTGAACTTTAGGATACAAAGTGGACTACTGTCTCTTGAGTAACCTCTGTGCATGCGACTCATCCATGTCACCATTGCGAATATTTGGAAAGATGCATTAATAGTTTTAAAAGATGCGCGGACAAAAAGTTTCCATTCAATTCAAGTTCTTGTTCTTATAACCTTATCTAAAGTAAGAATAAAAACCTACATGTATTTATATATGTATATATATTTATGCATATATATATATATATATATATATATATATATATATATATAAATAAATAGATAGAAAATTGAAATTTATACCTTAATAGTGTCGAAACAGATACATTACTCCATCCAAAACGATTTTGAATGTTGAGAATAAGTAAGCTCGCATTTAGTCGTGTCAAATGACTTCCTTCATATACATGCTTTAGACATTCCTCTCGAAGATATTTCTCATTTTTAGAAATATCCATGCTCTCACTGTCATTTTGATACCAATCCTCAATAAAGCTGCCATGCCATCATCTTCATCATTGTCACACAAATCTTGTACTTTATCATCTTTTGAATATAGATCTTTCAACTTTGCATATTGCACATGCTTAGTTTTGCATAGCCTCCTCATGGAAGCTTCTGATAAATGAGGTCTTATTGGTAATTGTGAATGTTGTGGACGAATATCATCAACATCATACGTTGGAATCTACACATATAAATAAAACTCATTAGTATTTCATAAATGAATAAAAATTAAACTTCAAATATAAAATTAAGTATATAACTTAGTAAATATGGATAGAAAATTTTTATTCTCTCTAGCTAAAAGGTGCTCTTGGAGGTCTACGCCATCCATAATTCACTAATAGTTCATCACCAGCATGTAATGTAGTAATAGCATTGACAACTATGTATCTTGATACATCTCTACTCATGTATGGTGATTCATGACTATTTTCACGCTCCTCAAATGTGCAATTAGTCCTTGAACTATTATGTAACCCTCGAGTACTATTTATTAAACCTGCTATATTTCCATGTGTGTAAGGTCTTCCATCAATATATAATCTTTCATTTTTTGCATGTAAAATCCTTCTACTAGTAAGAGATGCTGCGTTCAAGCATATTCCATAAGTACTCATGCTTTGAACATGACGTGAAAGTCGATGCCAATCTCCCCATCCATATATAGGACCACAAAATGACATAAGAGTGACTTCAGAGTTCGGAGGCACATACAAATCCTCTACAATAAAGAGACCACGACCAGCATTAGTAATAGTGGATGGAGCAATCATATAGCGATTACCCCAAAAGTTGAAAACCTCTCCATCTAAAGGAAGTGGTCCTCTATTCCATCCTCCATATCTTCTTCTATCATATATTTGTACTAAAGAACGATCACGAGCTGGCAATGGATAATCTCCAGCCGTTTCATTCTCTAAATCAGGAGGTAGAGGATTTCTAGAAACCTCTGCTTGTAATTGATGAACAGCAAGTCCATGACGTGTACGAGGTATATTAACATTATGAGAAAAATCATCATCATCATCATCATCGAGCAAGTATTGCTGTATATCAATAATAATTTGATTTTATACATGGTTTTTAAATAAAAAAATGACATTAATATATATAGAAAATACATACCCAAGCATTACCACGTTGACTAGGTGATGGTGCATGCTCAAAAGTACCATACTCTGCCTCATGTTGAATACATTCCAATCGTGGTCTTCGATACGTGCCATAACAAGAGTTACACCAACATATAATATGCTCTTGATAGTAAAATTCATCATAATTCCTATCGGAGGACACATGTGAAGTCGTTGCATGGGTAGGAGGTGGTGGAGTACCCTATGATTGATCAGAATCTGCACATCATAAGAAACATAAAAAAAATATATAAGTTATGTTTCCATCAAATATAGTTAAAATTAAATATTTCATAAACTTACAGTATAAAGTCGTTGCACGATGAGGAGACGGTGGTGGAGTTCCATCTGATTGATCAGAATCTACAAATAATGGTATTTGATATTAATAATTTGATTATCTACATAAATAAAAAATTCACATATACATATTTACACATACACACATATTCACATATACACATTTATACATACACACATATTCACATATACACAACACATATTATTGTGGGATAAATGCATGTATTTTGTATGAATGAGTGTATATGCATGCATGTGTGTGTACGTATATATGTGGATATGTATATGTGTGTTTATGTTATATGTATGTATATGTGTATATATATACATATATGCATGCGTATATGTTTGCATGTATATGTGTATGTGGGTATGTGTATGTGTATGTGTATGTGTATGTGTATATGTGTGTATATATGTGTATGTATTTTGACTTTTTTTTCTGTTTGAGATTAAATTAACAGGAGATATTGTATGGTCGAAAAAAATAAGAGGCGAGCTAACATACCACCTGAGTCGTGGCAGTTTTTTCGTAGACAGCTACGTCTTCAGGAGTCATTTCCTCAGCAGAAGGTACACAAATTAATAGTTTATATTTATAATTTTTAGATATTGTAGTAATTTTTTAATTTAATTTATGTATTTTTTTCCTTGAATAAACAGGCTGCTGCAAAGAAGAGAGTGGAGTCGGGCCACACATCGCACTTAGGCCAAATGGGCCATAATGGTTTTGTAGCTACGTTTGTAAGTATACGTGTTATTGTGAGTATATTTTTTATTTTAGTTAAAATGCAAGCAACTAATGTTTTTTGTTTGTTTCATTGCAGCGAAAGGATTATGGCCGATATCCTACGAAACACGAGATCGAGTATGCTACACATTTTGGATATCGGCGTTTGAGCGAGTATATACAAGATCATCCTGATGCCTTTGTGAGTATTTTTAAATTTTATATAACTATTTTGTTGTTATGAATGTTTTAATTATTTTATTGATTTATGTTTGTTATATGTAATACAGGAGTATTATGGGGAGACAAATATGGATGAGGTGGAGAGACAGACACAGGAGGGACGATCTCGATCGTCACACGGTGATCATGAGGATGAGGATGAGGAAGATCAGGATGATCATGATATTGCTGATGATGATGATGATCATGATGATGATGATTAGGATTTTAGTTGATTATGACATTGGATTATATGTATTTACATTTATATATATATATATATTTATCTATATATTTTTCATTTCAGTCATGTTTTGAATTGTGTGTATGGTATTAAGTAATGAAGAGTTTTGTTCTATTGATTGTTATTATTGTTTATATTAAGCATGTGTTTTAATACTTTAATTATATAATTCATTCATATGTGTGTACCTAAGTGTATATGTATGTGTGTGTATATGTATGTATGTGCATGTGTATGTGTGTGTATATGTATGTATGTGCATGTGCATGTATAAGTGTATATGTGTGTATGAGTATGTGCATGTGCATGTGTATGTGTGTATATGTATATGCATGTATATGTATAACTCTATGTGTATGTGTGTGTATTTGCATGTATATGTGTATATGTGCATGTGTATGTGTGCGTATATGTATGTATATGCATGTGCATGTATAAGTGTATATGTATGTATCAATATGTGCATGTTCTTGTGTATGTGTGTGTATATGTATAACTCTATGTGTATGTGTGTGTATGTGCATGTATATGTGTATATGTAGGTATATGCATGTGTGTGTGCTTTTTCATCATGTATAAGTGTATGAGTGCATATCAATAAGTGTGAGTATGGTATGTAATGAAAATAACACAATTCAAATGATCTACAAATAATAGAAATTGTACTTACAATTGTGATCCATAGTTTTTGCTTGGTTAGCTTCTTGAATAACCTGCAATAACGAGAGAGAAAAGAGAGAGAGAGAGAGAGAGAGAGAGAGAGAGAGAGAGAGAGATCTAGAGAATGAGAGAGAGAGATCTAGAGAGAGAGAGAGAGTGAGATCTAGAGAGAGAGAGAGTGAGATCTAGAGAGAGAGATCTAGAGAGAGAGAGAGAAAATTCAAAGAGAGAAAGATGTAGAAAGAGAGAAACAAAGACAGAGGGAGACAATAACAGAGAGCTTAAGCAAAACAACAATTCTGCATATACTTGCTTCAGCTCGTAAGCGCAGCGCAATTGCGAACGTTGGAGAGCTCTTCGATCGGATGCGTGAAAATGCCGATTGCAGAGCCTCCAACGTTTTAATTTTTGTCCGTCAACAGATCGTCGTATAAGCGATGCAACGCGTCGTCGTATAAGCGACATTTGCTTAGCGTCACGTATACGACGGTCTGCACCGTCGCTTATACGACGGTGTAAACCGTCGCTTATACGACGGTGTAAACCGTCGCTTATACGACGGTGTAAACCGTCGCTTATACGACGGTGTAAACCGTCGCTTATACGACGGTGTAAACCGTCGCTTATGCGACGCAAAAACGGCATCGCTTAAGCGACGCCTTTAACAAGCGTCGTTTAAGCGACATTAGGCAGAAGCGTCGCAAATACCGTCGTTTTTTGCGACGTATAATCGACGGTTCGCGCTCGACGGTAATTCCGACGCAAGTTGCAATTTTATAGCGACAAAATTCTGTCGCGTTAACCGTCGCTACACGCCCGTATTCCTTGTAGTGTTGCAAAGAAACAATACCTTCTATTAGATTATCCTCCATAGAAATATACTTTCTAAGTTTACTGGCTTGAAACACTAGATGGACTCTGCAATCTGGAGGAAGCTCTAATCGATATGCAACATCACTAAGCTTCTTAATTATCTTCCAAGGTCTATGAAACCTCGATGAAAGCAGTGCACTTTCCTATGGATAATGAAGTAGATCTAGCCGGCACTTGAAGAAAAACGTCTCCTTCTTCAAAATCTCTAGGAGATCTCTTCTTGTCTGCATATTCTTTTGCTAGGACATTTCTTTGGCATTCCTATGGTATTGGGAGCAGAGGTAATTGAACTCGTGACCTATCAATTAGGAGTATGATGGGCTAGCCACTTGCCCCAAAAGCCATGGTTGACGATTACTTGCTAATCCTCTCTCTTAGGGTGTGGTCCAACCATCTCTTGCCTATCATATCTTGATTCTAATACTCTCTTGCCCTTCTAGAGATCATAGTCCTAATCACTGATCAATCCTTTATCTACCCTTGAATTGATGTCCTCACTCTTTCACAATCTCTTGAACCTTCTTGTTCTCAACCTTAGTCTCTTGAACCTTGCCTTTCCACTTCTTGGTCGCTTGCCTATGCACTTGTGTTGCTCTCAACCTTGGTGTCTTGGGCCATGACTTTTTGCTTCTTGGCCACTTGCCTACGAACTTGCCTAGCCTCAACCTTGTTATCTTGAACGTTGCCTTTCTGCTTCTTGGCCACTAGCCTATGAATCTACCTTGCTCTCAACCATGGTCTCTTGAACCTGCTTCTCACCCATGTAAGGTATCTTGGATCCTCAATCTAGTGCTTCCCATTGGAAAGTTCTTTTAGAGGGCTTTTCGATAGTGTCTTACATTTCTAATCTAACTCACAGATTGAGAGATACACTCTAATAGTTTTTGGGCTCATCTTTGAAAGTGACATGCACACCTTCCATCCACTTTGCCCAAGCTTACTTCCTAAGCTCATGACCTATGGGCTAGTACAATGGGCTAACCACTTGCCCCAAAAGCCTCGGTTGAGGATTACTTCCTAATCCTCCCTCTTTGGGTGTCATGTCATATATTGATTTTAACAATTACACTTTTCTTTTCTTTTTGCTTTCGTTCATGTACTCTATACATGGTATCAGAGCATTAGGTGGAAGCCTTGATTTGAAAGTCTTTGTGGTGGTGGTGCTTGAGTTTGGTGATTTGGCTCTTCTCATTGTGAGAAGCCTCTTTATCCATCAAATTTAAACTCTTTTGGGCTACATTTTGTCCCTTTTCCCACCCAGTCACCCTTCCTTACATCCACAATTTCACCCCTTTACCCTCATTTTCCTTCCCTCCCACCATCTTTGTGGAGACTTTGTACTGTTTTTGTCAGTGCGTTGATAGGACACCTTCATCTTTTTAAAGTGGTTATAACCACGGCTCTCTTCTCGTCTCATTTTGAGTGTGTCACAATTCATACGACTTTTGTAGTATTTTGAGACTCAATGCCTTGAGCTTAGCATATGTATAGCTTCACTACACCACTATTTTTTGGTGAGTCTCTTTATATCTTGCACATTTTTTCATGTCATGTTTTTTTCCTCCTTGAAGTTTCCAATAGCAGCACAGGCGTCACTTGAATGCGTTTTGACTTCTTATTCATGTGGAATACTACTGCCCACATCTCCTCCACGTTCCTTTGTCGAAGATGAACAAGCGATTGATTTTTTACCACACTTTGGGAATGCACTATAGATCGAAGCTGAGACAATGGAGGGTGGCAGACACTACGCATAGTAGAAGGTCACCAGTTTCTCCTTAAGAGAGGACTACTCTACAAAAATCATATTATTGTTCAAGCTTGCGTAGCCTAGTGGTTTGGCGCCTTGTGTCTCAGGGAGGAAGTCTGGAGAGTTCAAGTCTTGGCTAAACATATCTTGAGATCCTCAAGGATGGATACCTCTACCTTACGACGTTGGGCGTGTGAGTGTGTTTCCAATTCATCATACTCAAAAAATAATAATAATAATAATAAAATAAAATAAAATTATTGCAGAAGATTGAGATCCCTAGTGATTGTCTTTACTTGTTGGCTGGCAAAATTGCTCATTTCATGCATGAAGATCGGAGACTCATGGTGATGTTCTGGACTTGAAGAGAACTACCACGATGTTGAACGCCTCTTCAACCATAGATTGTGAGCAGCTAAGATTAAAAGCAGAAAAGGTTTGCTGCAGAAGAAGACTACAGAGATGTTGCGCTTCTTCCTTGTGTATTGAGCATCCTCCTTCTCCAAAAGAGATCAGGAATTCGCTGCATTGCTACCACCCTCTTCAAATCAGTCACGCTCACCTTCTAACAATTCTCTTTCACGCATACAATCTCTGGCGGTTTTGGATTTATTGTTATGGTTTCAAGAGCGTACGAACACAAGCATGGCAGCACATCCTTTTTCGTATTGTTTTGATGAGCAAAAGAGTAGTTCTCTTCCTCTGAACTTGATGTGCTGTGCCTATGAGTATATTTTCTTCCGAGAGAGAGAGAGAGACTATCGCACCCACTGTCCGCAAGCAAGACTCCTACACACGGTCTCAGGTGGCCATCACTTCATAAACTCCTGTGCGTGGTCTCTTAGGAACTTCACTACCTGCTGCATCATCTATCCGAAAGCACGCGCAGGAGAGAGATAGGGGGGACATGGAGGATCGACCTGAACTTCGGCCATTTATTTGTTTTTTTGTCAACATGGAAAAAACACTATGCTAAGTTGTTCAGTGAAAGATAAGGTGACCCGAACGGATTACTATCCCTCTGTTTTTTTATGTTTGGTCACCCAATAATTAAAAATAAATAAAATGGCTCATGCAAATGCCTCTCTGTTTGTTTTTCTTCTCAGTTGTCAATGCATGTGCCCCTAATTCTAGTCGCCAGAGTTCGCCAAATCTATCGTGCATGTGCCCCCAACTCGTTGTTCGGTGAGCTGAAAAGTCTGATCCGATGACTTGATAAGACATCCATGTGCCCCTGCTGAGAGAGAGAGAGAGAGAGAGAGAGAGAGAGAGAGAGAGAGGAAGGAAGAGGCATTTCCACATTTTTCCAAAGAGAGAGAGTGCACAGTTGTTGTTAGCCTCAAAACTCATGACTCTTGAGAATATGAGAGTGCATCATCTTTTTGTATCTTGAAGTCACTCTATTTCTATTTTATTTCCATTTTATATTATATCCTTTGTATTTGGGTACCTTGCCATTTGCTTCTACCATTGTATTCATTTTCCTTTGAGGGGATTATCCCACATGAGATGTACTTTAGAGAGCTCCTCCCAAATCTATATAAGGAGGGCTTCTCCCCCCATTTGTACTTGATTAGAAGCTTGAGGAGCCTACTCCATGCTGTTGGCAAGCTCATTTCTAATCCATGTGAGTTTACCCATTTCTTAATCTAGTCACTTTGAGTCTCTCATACAGTTGCTTTTGTGAATACACTCTTCTTTTCATTTTGCTTCCGCATGTGTACTCTCTACATGGTATCAGAGCTCTAGGTGGAGGTCTTGGTGGTGCATTTGGTGGACATTTTGGTGGTGGTGGTGCTTGAATTTGGTGATGTTTCTCTCCACCCATTTGGAGAAGCTTTTTGCCATCAATTTACACTCTTTTGGGGTTCATTTTGCCCATTTTCCCACCCTCTCACCCTATTCTTCATGAATTTGTTCACATTTTACCCACATTTTTTCACCCTCCCATCCTCTTTATGATTGCGTTAATGGTTCTTTCACCATTGTAATCTGTGTGTGGAGACTATATACTATGTCTTCATGTAACATGACATTTTGTTGAGCTAGTAGCATGTATCTCAGATTTGGAAGTGTTTATAAACACTTTTGTAAATATCTCCATTGACTGTTGTTGCCATGTACAAGACTGTGATTTCTATTCATTCGGATCGTTTCTTTTTTATACATTTAGATCGTTTTTGCACACTATATGATTAGAAAATCCTCCTTGATGCAACACCTCCACGTGGAATATGTGATCGATGCAACCATCTTTGTGTGGAAAGCCCATGATATTGTGTCGGACTTATTGAACTTGTGTTTGTCTTGGCATTATATTGTGCTTACTTGTACAGGTGATGGTTGGTTGAAGAAAACTTATGCCCACCTTGTCAGACATCACTCTGCACATCCTCGGAGCAGCCAAACCTCTACATGTACCATAGAAATGTTCTCTGCTGTGGATCCCCATTCAAAGGGAAATGTCGGCATCTTGGCACCCCTGGCGATTCGGCGTCATTGTAGCTACCAACATTCTCTTCATAGGTGCTCTTGATGGTGGTTCTATGAATCCTGCTCGCTCCTTTGGACCCGCCCTTGTCGCTCTTGATTTTACTCCTCACTGAGTGTACTGGGTTGGTCCTCTCTTGGGCGGTCTTATCGCTTGTGCTGCATATGAAGTTCTGATCTTGCCATCAGAGAAGCCATATCACGAACCTCTGTCGAGTGAATTTTGGGCCACTACTTGACACTATCTACTATAATTGTCTGTTGGCACTATCAACGAAAGGAGTCTACGACACTCTACATGCTATGGAAGAAGTCTACCACAGTCTGCGAATCACAGAAGAGCATCGAACTCTGTTCTCTTTGAGTGTCCAAGTGCATAGGAGATACACATGAGCGGATCTCCCACCTGTAGAAGGTGCACTGTGCAATGAACACCCATTACAACCACCCTGTATGCGTAGGGCTGCATCCATTTCTCTGTCGAGAGAGAAAGACAGAGAGAGAGAGAGAGTCCTATTGCCCCAGTTTCAACTTCTTGCTTCTTCACAAATCAGTCAACCTCGATTCATGCTCATACGGAGAACAGAAAGAGACTTTGTTGCTCAATTGGAGGCTCTTCTAAACATGCACTCGCTCCTGCTCCAGCTGATATTGACAAAGCAATGACTAAAATAGGAAAACGCCAAGCTCAGAGAGAGAGAGAGAGAGAGAGAGAGAGAGGAACAAACCAATAGTTTTTCTCACATCTGAGAAGTCAAAAACTTAGTAGCGACATGGAGTCATCGATTTCCACCAGTTCTCGATGTCGTGCCTGATTCAGTGAATTAGTGCGTTTACATGTGGCAATATGATTCAATGAATCAGTGACATTCAGTGTATGACATCAGTAATGATGTCAATAGTTTGCATTCAATCGTTTTTTTTAAGTGGTACATTGTATACATCTCCTCTCTGTTGCTACAATAAGCAACAGTGGCAGATTTTGTGTCAATAATCTTTGTGCTACAATCGATTATAGCAGAATAGGTGAGTGCACCCTTGAAACAGATAGAAAGAAAGGTGTGCACTCTTGGGAGACAGGCTTGACTTGAGGTGGCACCACATCAAAGAATCAATCAAATCTCCCCACATGAGAGGATGAGATTGCAGTGTGAAACCACTGAGTGAAGTGAATTAATTTTGGCCGTAGGTGCCAGATGCCAACATGTGGTGCTGCAAAATTAGCATTGCCAACTTGTTATTGTTCTAAAATAAAGCAAGAAAATTACCACTTTGAAAGTGCTTCGAATCTTGATTTGCAAATTCATTGGTTAGTCGGGAGATAGAGATTGAGGAAATGTTTCATAAAGGGTTTAATGACGTAAGTGCTTAGGTCATTATCCTCCAACCCAGGTGAAATACCTCAGTGCTTTCATGCCACTGTCCTTAAAACACAACCTTAAGCACGAGTCACTTTCTAAAATCTTGTGCACCCGACACATCATGACATTAGTTTGACTCTCAATTGAATTTTAACGGAAATATTAGAATTTTCCAAAGTGCTCCACTTCTTTGTGAATTCACAAGTGTATAATTTGAGTGGAATAGCATTCTAAGAGTCTTCGATATACATAACAAGTGCATAATTTGAGTGGAATAGCATTCTAAGAGTCTTCGATATACATAACAATTCAAGTATGTATTTCCACTAAGGCTAACCCAACACTAAGAAGTTTTTTTAATTCAAGAAGGCTTTACCTAGAATTATCTTGTACTTTGCAAAATGTACTTAGTTTTGCCACCCAATTTGGTGCTTCTCACAAGGTTCCTTTGCAATTTTTAGGGGCTTATTTCTCAAGGATACCACATCTCTATTCTGGTACATTTTAGCACTAAGTGCCCATCATTGTACAACAAGCAATATAAGAAAGAGTATTGTGTATGTGTGCTTAGGGAGGCTAATCTAAGTCCCCCAAGTGTGCCTTTCTTTGACTATAACGGGCTACTCTAAGCCCATCTCTCGTGTCGAATCGTCTCAATTTTTGAGCAAGCATTGGGCTATTATAACCCCCCCTCTCCAAGGCATCTCTCTCACATTATCCCGTGTAGGGATACTCTAAGCCCCTCCCTCCAAGGTGTCTATTTCAATTTTGGTGCAAGTGTAGGGCTAATCTAAGCCCTCCCCACCCCTACCCCATCTCAATTTTTTGCAAGTGTGGTAACTTCGTTTCAACTGCAATCATTTCAACGATTTCAAACACCACGTCATCAAGTCAATTATGTTTACCCTCCTTTATGCCAATATTCATGCCAAAAGATGAAAGGATAAATGGCACAAATTACAACCTATGGAAGGATACAATTAGGGCCTATCTCTATACAAACATGTTGTACGAGGTAGTCAAAGGAACATAACGAGAACCTAATAAGTAAACCAATCTAGGAGCTTGGAATATATGGAATGTAAAGGACAAGCGTGCATTAGGCCAAGTTCTCCTCACATGTGATGAATTGATAAAGGTCCACATCACTGCATGTGAGACTTCAAAAGCAGCTTGGGATACTCTAGCAAATCTCTATGAAGATAAGACACCTTCTAAGATTTATACTCTAGAGGCCTAGTTTCACAATCTCTCTATATGTCCACAAGACAATATCACAAAAGTGATAGCCCAATTTGAAGATTATCAATGCAAGATAGCATTTTGTGGACGATAAATTTCAAGTGAAGACATGACATGGCCATTAGGTTACTCAACAAGCTTCCTCAGTCTTATGAGACTTTTGTAACCACTCTATACAATAGAGGTCAAGCACTCACTTGGGAAGAAATTAGGAGATTGTTGCTTCTCCATGAATCTAGACAAAAGACTCAAGCTACCCAAGAACTGTAGAGAGTACATGTGTGGAAGCAAAATGAATAGAAGAGTGTACTCACAAAAAGAGTGTGCGAGACGCAAAATGAGTAGACCATGAAATGGGTAAGCTTGTGTGGATTAGAAATGAGCTTTCCAAGAGCATGGACTATGCTCTTCAAGCTTCTAACCAAGTACAAATGAGGGGAGAGGCCCTCCTTATATAAATTTGGGAGACGCTCTCAAAAGTACATCTCATGTGGGAAGGAAATACAATATAAAATGGAAATAAACTAGAAATGGAGTGCCTCCTAGATACAAAATGGAGATGCACTCATGCGAATACAAATGTAGATGATGTAAGAGCAAAGAGTACATGCGTGAAAGCAAAATGAAAAGAAGACTGTACTCACAAAAGAAAGAGTGTATGAGACTCAAAATGAGTAGACCATGAAATGGGTAAACTCACGTAGATTAGAAATGAGCTTGACAAGAGCATGGAGTAGGTTCCTCAAGCTTCTAACCAAGTACAAATGAGGGGCGAGGCCCACCTTATATGGATTTGGGAGGGGCTCTTAAAAGTACATCTCGTGGGATAATTCCCCTGAAAGGAGAATGAATACAACTAGTAGAAGCAAATGGAAACGTATCCAAATACGAAGAAAATATAATATAAAATGAAAATAAACTAGAAATGGAGTGCCTCCTAGGTACAAAATGGAGATGCACTCATGCGGATACAAATGTAGATGATGTAAGAGCAATCATGTCATCAACACCCCCTCTACAGCTCCATTTTGGAGCAGTTGAATGCTACAGAGGTCCACAAAGTGTTGGAGTGGGACTAGAGGTAGAGCCTTTGTGAACATGTCCGCCAAGTTCTTTTGAGAGGTACATTGCTCCATAGCAATCTCCTGACACACGAGCTTCTCACAGATGAAGTGGTACTGGATCTCTATGTGCTTCATCCATGGAACATTGGATTCTTGGCAATGGCCAAGGCTGATTGGCTGTTTGTGCGGATGCATGTCGGAGTATCCTACAAAACACCAATGTCAAATAATAAACGTTGAAGCCAGATGGCCTCACATGCTCCGAAGTTGGATGCTCAATACTCGGCCTCCATGGATGATAGAGCAATTGTAGGCTGCTTCTTACTTGCCCAATTGATAGGTCTTGAGCCAAGCAAGAATATGTACCGAGAAGTAAACCGTCGAAAATCAGGATCACGAGCCCAATCTGAATTAGAATATCTAGCAAGTTTGATGCCCCCTCTGTACCAAAGACCATGATGTCGGGTGAGGGAAAGTATCAAAGTAATATCTGAGTAGCATCCCAATGTGTATGTGGAGGCTAATTTGCAAACTGACTGAGTATACCAACTGCATAGGCAATATCTGGTCTAGTGTTGGCAAGGTAAAGTAGGGAACCAACAAGTTATCTATACATATGCACATCTACAAGTGATGATGTATCCTCCATTGTGAGCTTGATGTTGGGATCAAGTGGTGTAGAAACTAAGCAACAATGGTCCATGTTATATCGGGAAAATAGATCAAATCAATACTTCTTCTATGATAGGAATATGCCTTCTTTGTTTTGCCAAACTTCCATACCTAAGAAGTAGTGAAGTAGGCCAAGATATGTCATAGAATACTAAAAGTGGATCTGTGTGATGAGGAATTGGATGCATTCTTCATCTAATCTTGTCAATACCAAGTCATCGACATAGAGGATGATGATGGCAACTAAGGACTCCTTTTGATAGATGTAGAGGTTAGCATCAACATTGCTTCTGAGAAATCCTTTAGCTTCAAAGAACTTGTGAATCTTTTCATACCAGGCCCTGGGAGCTTGCTTGAGTCCATCAATGCTTTGTGAAGTTTGTATACTTGGTGTTCCTTTCCTTTGTTCTTGAATCCTTTAGGTTGTTCAATGTATACTTCTTATTGAAGATCTCCATTGAGGAATGCACTTTTGACGTCCAGATGGTAGATGTGCCACTTAAAGTAAGCACTTAGTGCCAAGATGATTCTTATGGTTGTGAATCATGCAGTTGGAGCAAAGGTTTCTTCATAGTCAATGCCATGTTGTTGCTTGTATCCCTTAGCTTCCAACCTTGCTTTGTACTTATCTAATGTTCCATCTAATTTGTATTTGACCTTGTAGAGCCACTCGACTCCTATAACTTGATGATTTGTGGGTTTAGGAACAAGAGTCCGAGTATTGTTCTTCTTTATTGCATCCATTTCCACTTGCATAGCTTCTTCCCACTCAGGTTGCCCTTGAGCTTCTTTGTAGTTAGACGGTTTTGGGATTCTTTGAATCTGATGCATTAAGGCATAATTGACATAGTGACTTTGTTCTCATTGTATCCTGTTAATAAGTCTTTGAGATCTTCTGGATTGACTTGAAGTACTTGCTTCTGACTTGGGTTGGAAAAGACTGAGTCCCCCTCTGTAGTGTGGATGGGTGGACTAAGACTTGTTGTTGGATCCTTGTTGGAGTGTGTGGAAGCTTCATTGAATATGACATCCTTAGATATTGTGATGGAGTTGTTTTCAATATCGTATAAGTGATATGCTTTTTATTGCTCACTATACCCTACAAAGATGTGCTTCTTAGACTTGGATTGCAACTTGTTGTGATCTTCTTTTGGCACGTGGACAAATGCTTCACTACCAAAGACTCAAAAGTAATGCACATTTGGCTTTCTTCCATAGTATGCTTCAAATGGTGTCTTGTTGTGCAGTGCATTGGTGAAGCCTCGATTAAGTATGTGAACAGTAGTATGCACTGTTTCTGCCCAAAACTTGTAGGGAAAGTCTTTGTTATGAAGCATAGTTCTCGCCATTTCCATCACACTTTGGATCTCCCTCTCGGCTATTCCATTTTGGGATGGAGTGTGCCGTTGAGTAACTTGTCATTTGATCCCCTTTTGTTTGAGGAAGTTGTCAAAGTCGCGATTTATGAATTCACCACCTCCATATGATCGGATGGTCTTAACGGACTTGGAAGCTTCATTATCCACTTGGGTGATCCATTCATGAAACTTAGTAAAATTTTCTACCTTTCATTTCAAGAAATACACCCAATGTAGCAGGAGTGGTTTAACAAAAAGAAGTAGATACTATCCACTGAGAGACGGGGTGTTCATGGGTCCACAAAGGTCTATGTGGATAAGGGCTAAAGGGTTCCTAGCTCTTGTGGATGCTTGCTTTGGAACGAGATCCCTATGTTGCTTGCCTTGAGTGCAAGCCTGGTAGACATCATTGAGTTGCTCAAGCTTGGGTAATCCTCACTATCTTTGATGAAGAAATTCTTGGTAAATAGGATGTGTGGCCATATCTTTGGTTCCACAAACTAGGTAGTGATTCCTTGGATAGAACACAAGATAATTTATAAAGCCCTTCTCTTCAATGCCTTGGGCAATTATGTCTTTTGTATGATGATCGATGACTTTGACACAGGTGTTATCAGACAACACCTGTTTGTTATGATCGGTAATTGCTTTTATTGACAACAAGTTCATGCATAAATTGGGAATAAATAACACATTTGAACGTGATTTGCTTTCCTCTTGAGCATTGGTGATATGTACTTTGCCTTTTCCTTCTGTTGGTAGACTTTTGTTATTTCCAAGGTATACTTCACTTGTGTGCTCTTCAAGTTCTTGAAAATAATCTTTATCTTTACACATATGCAAGGTCACTCTGCTGTCAAAGATCCATTCGTGAGGGTAGCTAGATGTAAGTAGAGCATTTGCCTCAGTAGAGATAAAGAGTTCTTTGCTAGAGCAGTTTGACCTGTGTTGCGAAGTTTTGGATGAGTGCCTAGAACTAGAAGCTTTCGAAGTCTATTTCTTCTTATAGTAGAATTTTTCTAAATGACTCGTTTTTCCACAGAAGTTGCAAGTATTGTTCTTGGAGGAAGTAGCCGATCCTGACTTGGGTCCATTGCTCGTATGATGACTAGAGCCCCTTGAGAAAGTACCAAATAATCCTTTATTAAGGGAGAGTAAAAAAAAATTGAATCCTTAGTGCTAAAAATATGCCAATTAGTGCCCAATCGAGTGGCAAGGGTATGAGAGATAGCCCCCTTGAAGATACACTAAGATGCCCTGAGTAGAATTGACAAAAATAGCCTTTTATGTGGTACAATGCTTTTAGATTTCCAAGGTATTGGGACAAAGGAATATCCAAAAGTTAGGGTCCAATGAGAATTTTCTTGATTACTAAGCCCATGTTTTGAAGTGGCCTCATACATAAACAACCAGAGAGAAGCTTCCATATGAGAAAAAATGTGTGAGAAAGTGTGTTGATCATAGATTTCAAAGCTTTTCATTAATGAATTATTACATGAAGATTTTTTGAGTGGCATTTGATGCACTCTGTGAGAGACCCCATGGATGATGTCACAAGACTTCTAGAGCTCAAACGCTTAATGTATGGCCACACAAATTGAACATTTGGAATCACTATGATGTCAACATGCCATAGGACTAGCAGGCACTGAGGGCCACACAGACTTAGCAGTGATTCTTCTGAAGCCTTCACACTATTTGCTTGCTTATTTGTTATGGTGGGACATCAATTGAATTATCTCATATACCAAATATGAAATCTCCCTCCATCAATTGGGCCCTGGATGATCTTGCTTCTATCTCCATCAGTTGGTGCATTGGCAGACCACACCAAATATGGTAAGGTGCATTGTATTTAGCGATCGTTGCTGCCTGATAGAGAGAATCTAGCCAAGCCTGAGCGGTTCAAAATCGAGCAGATGAATTGGCACAATATTAAAGTGATCACCTTTCTCTAATACAGAGAACATGGCCCAAATTCGATATGGGATACTGTTGGTCAAAATGGACACATGATCGTTACAAACTACAAGATTTGAAGAAATGGCACACATGTATATGTCGAGAGATGATGCAGGTCACATGACTATTAGGCAACTGTAGAGCTTGATTGATTTACAGTGAGGATGATGATGGAGAGCCTCTCTCTCTCTCTCTCTCTCTCTCTCTCTCTCTTTCTGCTGAGAGATTGTGCAAAAGTCTCTTTTCCCCATCGCTCCGCTGAGTGTAGGTAGACGTCTGCAGAGATGATGGATGGCCGAGGCTTATGAAGCACCTTCTAGAGTAAAGCAAGGAAACCCAGGCAATTCTCTCTTTATTGCTCATAATTCTCTCTCTCTTGCTCAGTCGTTAGCAAGGCACTGTTGTAGAGCAACTCGAGCTTCTCGAGCTTCCCTCTTTTGTCTCACTATGCTGCAATGAAGGAGGCAAAAGGAAGCTATGAGCGCTATTGTGATGGGCTCGAAGAGAGTCAATCCAAAATTATGCCCGCTTGTAGATGCCTAATGAATGTTTTCTTTCTCTCTCTTTCTTTGTTGTAGAGAGATGGCAACAGGTCCAAGTCTACCTTTCTCTCTTGAGGTGACTGAGAGAAATGCTTAGTGCTATAGTGAATCAAGAGGCCTCTTGTGCTTTCCCTTTGCCGAATCAGTAATGAGAGTCTTTCCATCAATTTGATGATGCTCCTGGATTAAGAAGTTGGAGCACAAGCTAGGCAGCAAGCTTATGGCTGAGAGTACTTGACAAGGTGCAAGCATGTGGACTGTCATGAACCACCTTCAATAGCGATGGGAGTGAAGTAGTGATGCACACTTAAGATGACAGCTCTACTGATAAGTTAGAATCCACAACACCATAAGTGAGAGCTCTACCATTGTCTACAGAGAGTAACGCTATAATTTGGATCAAGAGTGATCAAAGTTTTGATGTAAAGTAGGTAACTATGAGAATGCTATTTATGACCATTTGGAAGCTATGCGCATGACAATTAGACATGCATTCTTCTAGCAAAAAATGTTGATAATCCCCAACAGTCTTCGGTTTCGATATGCAAAACAAGTACATACTTTAATCATAGATCCACTTGAGAAGATAGAACTACAGATGACAAGCTACTTTGAAATTGTTTCGAAAAACACCCTCATACAGTGGGGAGAATCATGCAACTTCATGGGAAAGTGTTTATAAGATCTTTTAAAAAGAATAAGATGCAAAATCCATGCTGCATAATTGACCATAGAACTAATCATAATTCAAAAGAGAACACCAATAGCAAGGGTTGGAGGGAAAATGGGGTACAAAATGATGAATGATAAGGGTGGGAGGGTGGGCAAATGGCCAAAATGAGACCCAAAGAGCATAAAATTGATGGCAAAAACTTCTCTCAATGAGGAGAAAGCAAGACCACCAACATTCAAGCACAACCACCACCACCACCACCACCAAAATGACCACTTAAATGCACCACCAAGACCTCCACCTAGCACTCTAATACCATGTAGACAGTACACACATGGAAACAAAATGAAAAGAAGAGTGTACTCACAAAAGAAAGAGTGTGTGAGACTCAAAATGAGTAGACCATGAAATGGGTAAACTCATGTGGATTAGAAATGAGCTTGCCAAGAGCATGGAGTAGGCTCCTCAAGCTTCTAACCAAGTACAAATGAGGGGAGAGGCCCTCCTTATATAGATTTGGGAGGAGCTCTCAAAAGTACAACTCATGTGCGGATAATTCCCCTGAAAGGAGAATGAATACAACTAGTAGAAGAAAATGGCAAGTACCCAAATACAAAGGAAATACAATATAAAATGGAAATAAACTAGAAATGCAGTGCCTCCTAGATACAAAATGGAGATGCACTCATGCGAATACAAATGTAGATGATGTATGAACAATCATGTTGTCAACAAAAACAACTATGAAAGCTAAAGCCACCTTCCGCAAGAATAAAGGACAAAAAGCAAATCAAGAATCAAAGGACAAAGGCAAGAAGAAGTTCACTTGTAATTTTTGTGGCAAGCCTGGCCACATTGAAAAATATTGCTTCAAGAAGAAGAACAGGGACAAGTCTAAGTCTACTTCAAAGACCAAACATCACTCTCACCGTACAAGTGAAGATCTCTTTCTCACAAATGAACACAAGGCACTTGTCGCATCCACTCAAAAGAAAGAATGTATTTTTGATAGTGATGCTTCATCACATATGTGCAATGATAAAGATGAATTTCATGTGTTTGAAGATCACAAACGTCAAGTTTATATTGGAGATAACAAGTGCATTGAGATTCAAGGAAAAGGCAAAGTTCATGTCAGCAACCCAGAAGGAGAGACCAAGTTGCTCAAAGATGTTCTTTATGTACCAAGCCTTTGTAAGAACCTTCTCTCAGTGAAAGCCATTACAAAGTGCAACATGATGATGCAATTCAATCACAACAAAGTTCAAGTCATCAACTGTGAATCCAATGAAGTGATAGCTCAAGGCTTTGAAGACAAAGGTTTCCACAAGCTTTCAAGTTTTATGGCCAAAGATTCAAGTCTTAGCTTGTGGCATTGCAGATTTGAACATACCTCTTTCTTAGCAAAGATCTTTTCCAATCATCTTGTCTAAGGTTTACCTAGGATCACAAGTAGAATTGAATTGCTAAGGATGTGTCAAGCAGACAATTGCCCATTTGCCTATAGAAGCATCCATTTCTACATCTAAACCCTTAGCATTAGTCCACACTGATATTTCTGGATCTATGCATACACTTTCTCTTAGTGGGTCAATTTACTTCATCCTGATAGTAGACAACTTCATTAGATACAATTGGGTTTATTCACTCAAGCATAAAGAGGATGCCCTTTCCAAGTTCAAGGAGTGGACACAAATAGTTCAAGAAGACTTTCCAAGTTCTTTGAAGGTCATCTAATCTGATGGAGATAATAGCTTTGTCAATCACTACTTCTCGGAGATAATAGCTTTGTCAGGAGAAGCCGACTGTGAGCTATTTTTGCATCTTTGGTAGTGATGCCTATGTGCAAGGCCATGATGATGATTGGTCTAAGAAATACATTTTCATCAGTTACAGTGATCGATAGAAGGCATACAAACTCTATGACCCAAAGAGTCACTCAGTTACAATAACCAAAGATTGCACATTTGATGAATACTCTAAGTAAAAATCCCTTGTTGATCCTCACATTTCCGCTTCAGAGGGGGATCATTCCAGTTTCAAACAATCACACTATGTGGAGCATGCTCTCTTTGTGCATGAATTTCTAGATCATAATACAATTTTGGAGTAGGAGAAACCAAAGATACGATCTCAGTTTATACCTCAGATGGCTACACCTCCTATCATACCATTGAAGTTTTACATTTCCCCTCACCTTCAGTTGGGCATTACTCCAGGATCAATGACTCATCATTTTCCATTCCTATCTTCGAGAGTCCACTTACCTCATCTACAACAGCATTCTGAGCATGCATTCTTCCATTCTTGGAGTGCAACATTTTTTCACTTATCACAAGATACTCCTGCATCTACCTAGATTCATCACTCAATTGGATCTTTTTTTGAGCCAGGTTCTCGGTTCAGAGGGGGCTTCCTATCGACACACATTAGGAGTTTGTACGCTCCATGGAGAACTATAGCATATAGATTGTTACCGTTAGTGTCCATGTGAAAGGCCAAATGGTCATCGAACACTTCTTTGTATATGTTTATTAATAAAACATATAGTGTTCTGGTCAGTCAAAGACTATAAGTTCAGTTGCATTTGTAACACCTAAGAAGTCTGTGTTCGTGCTCCCTGGTTACTGTGTTTTTTTGCATATTCTGTAGCCTCTATGTGGAGTACCATGAGCAGCCCTAGGAGCTCGATTTTCTACTATGAGGATATTGTCATGGAGCTCTCAAGAAGGAGAGCACACTATGGTGCATCATCATCAAAATACTTCACTGCTATCAGAGCATTTGAACGCAAAAGATTTGTTCCTTTTGTGCGAGTGAAGCGAGCACCCCACCCACCCAAGGATTTCTCCAAGGCTTACAATTAAGGTGGCAAACAAGGCATAGACCTTGGCATACCTTTTCATCCGAGTCACCAAAGTCACCATTGGTGTCGTTGCTTGCATGTGAGGGAGGACCTCAATGATCAAGGAAGATAGAGGTTCCCGGTACTTCTCGGAAGTTCCATCCCAGTACTGTTCCCCCCTAAAGCTCACTTAATCGTGGCAATCTCTTGCCATTAAGCTACACTCTTGTGGTGTCTTAAGAAGGGGAAAGACTAAGGTTAATATTACCTTGAACATGTTCTAGTCCCTCAAAGCTTCATTCTTTGCTTTCAAAGCTTGTTTTTGAAGCATTTTTGGGGTGTCTTTTGGAGACACCATTAATGCTATTTCTGAAGATGCTAATGTGTTGACACTTGATAGTATTGTGCCAACTGAGGCTCTTATGGATGATTCCCTTTCCCACACGTGGCTGCTAGATTCTGGTGATTCTTTCCATGTGACACCACACACATAATGGTTCTCTAATTATGGAGTAAAGTCTTTTGGTACCATGAGACTTGGTGACTCTTAACAATGTGACATTGTGGGGATTGGAGATGTAGTTGTGCAGTTCATTGACGGTTCAAAATTTATTATGCACAATGTCTGCCATGTACCTCAGTAATCATGCAGTTTGATGTCAAATTGTCAACTTGATGACCTTGGTTACAAGGTGGTCTTCTATGCTCAGTCCTTTCATATATCAAAGGGCAATATGGTTATTGAAAAAGGAAGCAAAGTTGGCTCACTTTATCCTTTATTTGTATCACAAAAAGAATTCTTGTTAGCTATTATTGAACAACATATGGCTTGTATTTGGCATGGTCGTTTGGGCCATATATCTCATAGTGGAATGGAAAATCTTTCTCATTCTAACTACTTACATGTGTTATCTTTCTCTAATTTTTCATTTTGTGAGCATTGTCAATATGGAAAGCAACCCAAAAATTTCCATAGAATCCACATTGACTCTTCAATTCAGCCTTTAGATCTCATTCATATAGATGTGTGTGGTCCTATGCCCACTAGGTCCTTAGGTGGTTCTCTTTACTTTGTCACTTTCATAGATGATGCTACTAGAGAATTTTGGGTATATCCTATTTAATTGAAGGATGAGGTATTCCCTACTTTTAGAAAATTACTTGCTTCAATTGAGACTAAAAAAGGAAATAAGCTTAAGGCTTTACATTCAGATAATGGGGTGAGTATACCTCATATGAATTCAACCTTTTCTGTTAGTCTAAAGGGATTCGTAGAGAGCTTACAACTCCTTATACCCCAATACAAAATGATGTAGCTGAAAGGATGAATAGAACTATTCAAGATAGAGGAGTTTCTATGTTGCATCATGCAAACCTCTCACAAGGCTTTTGGGCAGAAGTAGTATTGACTACAGTTCATGTGATTAACCTTTCACTTAGTACTAAAAAAGGTCTGAAAGTGGCACAAGAGTTATGGACAGGGAATCCACCATATTATGATCATCTTCAAGTTTTTGGGTTTGAAGCATATGTTCATATACCCAAGAATCTTAGACAAAAGTTGGACCATAAGTCAAAGAAATGCATTTTTCTTGGATATGGTCGAGAAGGACAATTTGGGTATCACTTATGGGATCTTGAAATACGATCAATGATAAGAAGTAGTGATGTCATTTTTAATGAGTCTAAGTTGCATAAACAGCCCATTAAGGAGGTTGAAGTGACAAGAGTGGTGTTTGAGGATACTAGTCCTCCAGTTCGCATGCATAAAAATGCTGCACATAGCAACGTTCAAGAGAATGTTCGATCAGATCAGTATGCACATGTTTCTATTGAGCAACCATTGAGATGCTTTCAACGTGTCTCACATCCACCTGATAGATATGTTCCAAGTTTAGATTTTTTTATTCTAACAGATGTTGGTGAGCCCTACAAAGAGGCTATGCAGTTAGAGGATCATGTCAAGTGGGAGCGTGCCATGAAGGAATGGTACTTGAGATTTAGTACCTTTGCCAAAGGGCAGGAAAGCTTTGCCACGTAAATGGGTATATAAGTTGAAATTCACATCAGATAGTGTTTTTCCAAAGTATAAAGCATGACTTGTTGCAAATGGTTTTAAGCAACAACATGGTGTTGATTTCAAGGAAATCTTCTCTCCAATGGTTAAGATGACTACCCTGTGCATATTTCTTGGATTTGTTGCAATGGAGGACTTAGAGCTACTCCAAATGGATGTGAAAATTGTTTTCTTGCATGGAGATCCTATAGTTGAGATCTATATGGAAGAACTAGAGGGTTATGTAGTTCCTGGCAAGGAAAGTATAGTTTGCAAGCTCAAGAAGAGCTTGTATGGACTTAAACAGTCCCCTAGACAATGATACCAAAAATTTGATGTATTTACGAAGTCTTAAGGCCATTCTTGAAGCAATGAAGATCATTGTCTCTACACAAAGAGATGCTCAGATGGCAGGTTAATATGCTTGATACTTTATGTCGATGATATGTTGATTGTTGGGAAGTCCTCTTATGACTTGTCAATTCTCAAAAAGAAGTTGAGTTAGACATTTGATATGAAGGATTTGGGGGATGGAAAACATATTCTTGGCATGCACATTACTCGTGATAGGAGTCAAAGATGCATATACTTGTCTCAAAGTGAGTACATATCCAAAGTACTTCACATGTTCAATATGCGGGGTGGAAAGGCATTGAGTACACCTTTACCCACATATATGAAATTGAGAAAGGAGGATTGCCCCAAATCAGATGAGGAAAAGGAATTCATGACCAAAATTCCCTATCAGTCTGCTATTGGTAGTCTCATGTATGTTATGGTAGCTATGAGACTCGACATTGAATTTGTAGTGGGATTTGTGAGCAAATATATGTCTAGCCTTGGCAAGAAACATTGGGAAGTAGTCAAGATGATTTTGAGATATCTAAGTGCACTAAGGACAAGTGTCTATGCTTAGATAGAGGGATAGAATCCATGATTGGTTACACAGATTTTGACTATGTTGGTTGTGTACACAATTGTAAGTCTACATGAGGGTATATTTTTCATTTTGCTGGAGGGTACATTTCATCTTCAAGAATGTACAAATGTTTCCACCATGGAAGCAGAGTATGTTTCAGCAAGTGAGGCACGTAAGGAAGCATTGTGGCTTTCTCATCTTGCTTATGATATGGGTTTACCTCAGCATGTACCTCGTTTGCTCAATGATAGTCAGAGTGCCATTGCTTTGGCTAAGAATCTGGTCTATCATGCAAAGACCAAGCACATTGAGGTGAGGTATCACCTCATTAGAGATTACTTAGCCACTGAGTGCATTATTCTTGAGAAGGTTCACACTCGCGATAATGCTACAAACGCTTTGATCAAAGCTCACCATAGGATAGCTTTCAGCACTATTGTCACTTGATGGGGGTTACTTGATTCATCATCTTACACAATCACTTGTATACTGTGTAACATGCCCATCAAGTGGGAGGTATAGTTTGTATTATTGGACTTAGACGTCTGTGAAAGCATGTGAACAACACAAGGAAGAAGAGGAAGCTTGGAGCACAACACGCAAGACTGAATGTATTACCACTAGAATGTACAAAGATAAGTAATCCGTTAGGGCAATAGGCGTATATACAAGGTGGGGGAAAAAACCTCCTAAAGAGGGAAAAAAGTGCCCCGATGGTCCTAGTATGTTCACACACATCACTACCTAAATATATCATCACATCCCCCTTGGGAGTGATGCAGTGAACAAGGAGCTGGCACTCATGTATAAGGAAGTCCCAAGTTATGTGAAATCAATCCATAAAAGGGAGTAAGCCCAAAGCTTTGCAAAAAGCTTCAAACTTCTCCCTAGGTAGAGCCTTCATCAAAAGGTCTGCAACGTTCACTTGCGTGAGCAAATATGCCAAGCTCATCTCTCCAACAGAGAACCTCTCCCTGAGATAATGATAATGCACCTCAATGTTCTTAATGCAAGCATGGAACACAAGGTTTCTCGCAACTACCAATGCTCTCTGACTGTCAGTGAAGATGGTGGTGGCAGAAGACTGACCAACACGCAAATCACCCATAAGGCATGTGAGCCACACACACTTAACAGTCGTTGTGAAAGCTACCCTATACTCAGCTTTACAACTTGAAGTGGCCATAGTAGGCTGCTTCTTGCTCAACCAAGATATACATGAGCTAACAAGCATGAAGCAAAATCCACTAGTGGACACATGAGTGTCATAGAAACCAGCCTAGTCACTGTTAGAAAAAGCATGCAAATCTCGTGGTAGTGATCCCCCCTTGGGATAAAACAATCCAACTAGCCAAGTACCACTCAAGTAGCGAAAGATGTGCTTAATTGCCTGCTAATTCTTGACACCTAGGCAATGCATAAACCTGCTCATATGTGAGACAACAAACTGAATATCTAGCCAAGTAAAGCATAAGTAAATCAAGCATCCGATAGCCTGCTGATAGAGAACAACATCAAATGCATCTCCGGCATCATGAAGACTCAATTGTAGACCTGTCTCCATAGGAGTGGTAATACGCTTACAATCTTCAAGGCCAAAATGCTGCAATAATGAGTCAATATATTGCTTATGACACAACGCCATTCCACCATCAACTTGCATAAACTGAATGGCCAAATAATGATGCAAATGCCCCAAATCAAACATCTCAAATGAGGCATGCAATTCAGCCTTAAAATGAGCAATATGCTTCTCATGAGGACCAGTGAGCAGCATGTCATCAACATACACAACAATGATCAAAAGCACATCATTAGCATGCTTAACATATAAGGTGCTCTCGGTTGGAGTATTTTCAAAACCACATGTAATCAGATAGGCATGTATCTTTTCATAACAAGCACGCGGCTTGCTTTAAAACATGAAATGCCTTCTTTAACCTCCACACCTAGTTTTCTTGCCCTTTTTGCACAAAGCCATGGGGCTAAAGGTATGAAAGAGGTGCATCTAATTTGTTGTCACGCAAAGTCTTCACTAGCCATTTTGGCATAATTTTGGCCTCCTCAATATTAGCTCTTTTATCAATAAATGCATCATGCAAATTTGCATAAAAAATGGAATGATCTACATCATCACATGAAACCTATAAAGGCTGAGAATTTGCCTCATTAGGACCAGCACTAGATTTTCCACCTATAAAAAGAGACAACAAAGTATCATACATGTCTTTGGAGCTAACAAATGTCTCCTTGCTGTTCAGGCGCTAATGCATATGCCAGACAACTAAAAACATATAGGTGATCAACAGATGGCTCGTGACCATGCCAAGCCTCATATGGAGTGATAGACTCCAGTGTTTTAGTGGGACACGTGTTAAGTACATATGATGCATACATGACAACCTCAAGCCATAAACTATGTGGTAAAGCTTGACTCTTGACCATACATCTCGCCATCTTTATTCTGTTGAGGTGTATACGGCACTATAAACTGATGTTTTATCCCACGTTCAGTGAGACACGCATTAAAGTTAGAAGACATATATTCCCCCCCTCGATCAGAATAAAGGGTGCCCATTTTACATGCTGACATATTTTCAACCAAAAGCAAAAAATGTTTGAAGGACATAAACACTTCAAACTTTGTTTTCAGTGGATATACCCATGCATGCCTAGAAAAATCATGAATGAAAGTGACGAAGTGAAGATAATTTCTAAAAGAGGGTGTCTGCATAGGACCACAGACATCATTGTGAACAAGCTGCAATTTTTGAATAGCTCAAACTGAACCATATTTTGGAAAGGAGGAACGCTGCATTTTGCCCAAAATACAACCTTCACAGACATGTTTCACGGGTGCCTTAAGTTTGGGCAAAGAGGATACCATTTCAGATTTCTGCAGGCATAGCAAACTAGCAAAATTTAGATGACCAAAGCTTTGCATCTGACCTAGCCTGAGATCATGTACTGCACATGTTGAATCATTCATAGATTTTTCATAGTCTATGAGTTTATACAGCCCACGACATAAAATGCTAGAAGAAATAATGATGTCTCCATTTGACAGATCATGAGTTGTACATTTGTCATCAATAAATTTCACAACCAAACCAATCTTGGTGAAAGTCGAAACTGATAACACATTTTTCTTGATCCCTGGCAAGAATAAAGCATCCAACAAAGTGAAAGAGCTACCATCAGCAATGGTTAGAATGATCTTACCAACTCGCATGACAGGATAAGAGGAGTTGTTGGTGCATGTGATAGCATTCTCTGTCGGGGCAGACTTGAGTGAAGTGAAGAAACTGCGATGCGAGGTAATATGTTTGGTTGCCCCACTATCAAAGTACCAAACATCTTAGTGTAATACAAACATACATTGTTCAGGAGAAGATGGGTCAAATTTCTGCACAAGATTAGTAGACTCTGTTTTCAATGTAGAGGCCTCTGCAACAACCATTCTGGCCTCTTTCTTCTTTGCCTCTTTAGCAGCCAGTTTTGGACAGCTCTTAATGACATGACCATTTCCTTTACAGTATTTGCAAAACAATTTTTGCTTTTCTGATTTCTTCTCATCTTTGTCTTCCTTCTTCGAATGTGCAACATTTGCAGATTTTTGCTTACTAGTAGATGAGCTCCATTTACCTTTGCCCTTCTGACTAGCTCCATTTACCTTTGCCAGAAAAGCTTGATTTGCAACATGCATAATGGACCTCTTTTGCCTAGACTGATCTCCCTACAACATAACAAAGACTAACTCCTCAAGGGACTAAGCATTTGGCTATCGTTTCATCATCAACTGAAGAGTAGAAGCAAAACTCTAATATGAATCAGGAAGACCATTCAAAATGGTCTACACAAGTGAGCTATCTGGTATAACTTCATCATCACAAATCAACTGATCCTTCAGGTCTTTGATCTTTGTAAGAAAATTGTCAATAGAATCACCTTCATTCATGTGCTCACTCTCAAGTTGTTTTCGGAGGTAAGCAACATGAGCCTCATTCCTTGCCTGGTACAATGTGGTAGGTGTATCCCAGATCCTTACCTGTCATGCAAGAGCGAATGTGAGGAATAATGGCACGTTGGACAGACAAGGCTATCAATGCATGTGTCTGAGCATCTTTGCCATCCCAATGAATTCACTCTGCAGTAAGTGCAACAGGAACTACAACACGAATAGGAATTTGAAGAATGTCAACATCGTCAATGCCATCTGCATCAGCTTCAATACCTGTATGTGCAAGTGTAATGAGACATGTTTCAACACCCTGCACAATTTTCCACAATCCTTTTGCAACCAATACATGTCGCATCATATAAGCCCACAATGGGTAATTGGTACCGTCCAACTTATCCTCAATAGCCAACATACGGAATACATCACTGCTTTCATCCATGGCCACTGACTAAAATACCCTGATGCAAAAAAAAGACTTTATTTGAAAAAGTTGAACAGAACTACCTTGACAAGTTCTACTAAAGTTGTAGCAGACTTCAAGAAACTTATGTTGGCAAACAAAAACCTATATATATCTTTGGCACAGAAAGACAAAATAGCCTACACAAGCATTTTGATAGTGTGTTTGGAGGCCGAAATGAGCTCTGATCATGATTTTGGCACCACAAAGTGCAGCTGTTTTGATCTCCTAATCACCTTGAGTATGCATACTAAATTTTCTGCGATTCTAAGACTGCGATCAGAGGAGTGTCGACAATGCCCTAGATGAAGTGGCAACCTGCTCTGATACCAATTGTTGGAGTTAGACCTCTGTGGAAACACGCGCACAACACAAGGAAGAAGAAGAAGCTTGGAGCACAACACACAATATTGAATGTATTACCACTAGAATGTACAAAGATAAGTAACCCATTAGGGCAATAGGCATATATCAAGGGGGGAAAAACCTTCTAAAGAGGGAAAAAAGTGCCCTGACAGTCCTAGTGTGTTCACACACATCACCACCTAAATATATCAACATGTATACTTACACTCAAGTATTCTTTATCATTCTTTATTTTTCTCCCATAGTTACTTTGGCCATATTGGCCTTTAGTGGGAGATTGTTACCGTTAGTGTCCATGTGAAAGGCCAAATGGCCACTTGACACTTCTTTGTATATGTTCTTTAATAAAACATTTAGTGGCCTAGTCAGTCATAGACTATAAGTTCGACGGCATTTGTAACACCTAAGAAGTCTATGTTTGTGCTCCGTGGGTATTGTGTTTTTCTACGTATTCTGCAACCTCTGTGTGGAGTACCGTGTGTGGCCCTAGGAGCTCGGTTTTCTACTCCGAGGATATCATCGTAGAGCTCTCGAGAAGGAGAGCGCATTGTGGTGCATTGCCATCGAAATACTTCAAAGATGTACTATCATGTGACTATGATTTTATGCTTCATGCTTTATATTTCATTCTTGTAGGACCTACTTCTTGGCGATACATATCTCATGGTGGATATTGTCAAAGCTTTGGAGGTTCCCACATACCACATGGAGTCATCCTACCTATCTCACATGGAAGTGATCTCGATCCGTGAGAGCTTTTTTCGTTCCTATACCTCGTTGGTGGTGTACCTCTAGAGCATCCGCTTGATCCATCTCGTGGACATCTTATGGAGTATGTGGTGATTCCGAATGGTCAATACCACTTGGAGGCTATGGATTCCACATGGAGACTTCCTATTTGGTGCTCATGTTGTTGCTGCTACATTCTTGGTGGACCTTTCTCTCATAACCTAACAACCTCCATACTCCACAAAATGGAGTTGCAAAGGGGGTGTTGAGAATATGAAAGTGCATTTCTCTTTTGTATCTTTGAGTCACTCTATTTCTATTCCATTTCCATTTTATATTATATGCTTTGTATTTGGGTACCTTGACGTTTGCTTCTACCATTGTATTCATTCTCCTTTGAGAGGAATTATCCCACATGAGATGTATTTTAGAGAGCGCCCTCCCCCCCCCCCCAAATCTATATAAGGAGGGTCTCTCCCCCCATTTGTACTTGGTTAGAAGCTTGAGGAGCCTACTCCATGCTTTTGGCAAGCTCATTTTTAATCCATGTGAGTTTACCCATTTCATGGTCTACTCACTTTGGGTCCCTCACACTCTTTCTTTTGTGAGTACATTCTTCTTTTCATTTTGCTTTTGTGCATGTACGCTCTACACTGACATCATAAATGATGTTTTCACCAAATTCATTGAACCATGTATTTGCTGATTAAATAGTTCCACACCTAGATACTAAAATATCTTACAAATTCATAGAATGGCCTTTGAATCAAAGCTCACAAGTATTTTCTTTAGGCACATAATATCATTTTGAGCTTTCATTAGTGACCAAAGTGTGCTCTACTCTTCAAATGCAAGAGGTAAATCTTTTTAGAAACAACTCTATCTCTCAAATGCCAATTTTTAAGAAAGTACAATCTAATTCAAAGTTAAGAATGCTTCATTTATCTTCTTAAAATCGTCAGTAACTTTTGTATCCATTTTTAGATTTTATAAGGGTGTTCCACTCTTAGCTTGACCCACTATGTGGCCATAATTGCCCCATATTTTGTAACTCGAGTTATAAAAAGAAGAATTGTGTGTGTGTGTGTGTATGTGTGTGAGTGCGCTTTGGGAGGCTATTCTAAGGCCCCAAGAGTGTCTCTAAGTGCATTTTGGGTTACTGTAAGCCCCCTCAAAAGGTTTCAACATGCCCAAAGGATTAATCTAAGCCCCCCACCCCACTCAGACTTTGATGTTGACTCCATTTTGCAAGTATGGTGATTCACTTTTGAAGTTTTATCATCTTCAAGGGCTACAATGTCTACAATTTTGAATCTGACATCCTCTAATATATTGTACTTACCATCATTCACACCCATGTTCATGCCCAAGAATGAGAGCTTGAATGGAATAAACTAAAATTTGTGGAAGGACATGATCAGAGCTTACTTATACACAAACTTGCTGCATGAAGCAGCGGATGCTATGGAACTGGGGCCTGACAAGGATAGTGATTTAGCCACATGAAACATTTGAAATGTAAAAGATAAGAGAGCCCTAGGACAACTATTACTAGCCTATGATGAGCTAATTGAAGGACATATTACTTCTCGCAAGAATTCGCGTGAGGCTTCAAAAATACTTCAGGATCTTTATGAGGATAAGACTCACTCTAGAATTAAAGCATTAGAAGTAGAGTTCCATAACCTCATCATTAGGCTCAAGGATGCCATTACCAAAGTCAGGAACACTTTCAAAGATTACCAAAGCAAACTCATATTGTGTGGCAGAGAGGTATCAGACAAAGATATGGGTATTAGGTTTCTAAATAAGCTTCCTAACTCATATGAAACTTTTGTAACAACACTTTAAAATTATGGCTAAGTGTTAACATGGGAGGAGGTGCGAAGAATCTTTCTCCTCTAGGACTCTCGAGTGAAGTCATCATCACAAGAACCAACCATAAAAGCTAGGCATCTCTTCAACAACGCCAAGAACCCTAATAATCACTCTAGAAATGTTGCTAAACAAGACTCCAATAAGTCATCCAAGAATATTATGTGCAACTATTGTGGAAAATCAAGGCATGTAGAGAAGTTTTATAATAAGAAAAAAAAAACAATTCTAAAGCTTGTACTTCCAAGAACCAAGGTAAGCCCTCTATGCATAGGTCTCATTGTTCAAATGAAGATCTCTTTATCTAAATGGAGGCCAATGTCCTAATCACTTCTAGCTCCTCACAATAATTTATATTTGATAGCAGTGTAACCTCTCACATGTGCAAAGACAGTGAGTCTTTTCAAAGCCCTATCAAATGTACTTTTAGTTCCAAGCCTTTGTATTGTTGGAGTTAGACGTCTGCGGAAGCACGTGAACAGCACAAGGAAGAAGAAGAAGCTTGGAGCACAACACACAAGACTGAATGTATTACTAGAGAATGTACAAAGATAAGTAGCCCATTAGGGCAATAGGCGTATATACAAGCCGGGGGAAAAAAACCTCCTAAAGAGGGAAAAAAGTGCCCCGGCAGTCCTAGAGTGTTCACACACATCACTACCTAAATATATCAACAAATCCCCCCTGGGAGTGATGCGGTGAACAAGGAGCTGGCACTCATGTATAAGGAAGTGCCGAGCTATGTGGAAATCACTCCACAAAAGGAAGTAAGCCCAAAGCTTTGCGGAAAGCTTCAAACTTCTCCCTAGGCAGAGCCTTCGTGAAAAGGTCTGCAATGTTCTCCTGCGTGGGCACATATGCCAAGCTGATCTCCCCAGCAGAGAACCTCTCCCTGACATAGTGATAATGCACCTCAATGTGCTTAGTGCGAGCATGGAACACAGGATTCCTCGCAACTGCCAATGCGCTCTGACTGTCAGTGAAGATGGTGGTGGCAGAAGACTGGCCAACACCCAAATCAGCCATAAGGCGTCTGAGCCACACACACTCAACAGTCGCTGTGAAAGCTGCCCTATACTCAGCCTCACAACTGGAAGTGGCCACAGTAGGCTGCTTCTTGCTCAACCAAGATATACATGAGCTACCAAGCATGAAGCAAAAACCACTGGTGGACACACGAGTGTCATAGCAACCAGCCCAATCTGAGTCAGAAAAAGCATGCAAATCTGGCGGTAGTGATCCCCCCTTGGGATAAAACAACCCAAGTAGCCGAGTACCACTCAAGTAGCGAAAGATGCGCTTAACCGCTTTCCAATGCGTGACTCCTGGGCAATGCATGAACCTGCTCATCTGTGAGACAGCAAACTGAATATCTGGCCGAGTAATGCATAAGTAAATCAAGCATCCAACAGCCTGCTGATAGAGAACAACATCAAATGCATCTCCAGCATCATGAAGACTCAATCGTAAACCTGTCTCCATAGGAGTGGCAATAGGCTTACAGTCTTCAAGGCCAAAACGCTGCAATAATGTGTCAATATATTTTGTTTGACACAAAGCCATTCCACCATCAACGTGCATAAACTGAATGCCCAAATAGTGATGCAAATGCCCGAAATCAGACATCTCAAATGAGGCATGCAAATCAGCCTTAAAATCAGCAATATGTGTCTCAATAGGACCAGTGAGCAGCATGTCATCAACATAGACAACAATGATCAGAAGCACATCATTAGCACGCTTAACATATAAGGTGCTTTCAGTTGGACTGTTCTCAAAACCATGTGCAATCAGATAGGCATGTATTTTCTCATACCAAGCACGTGGTGCTTGCTTTAAACCATATAACGCCTTCTTTAACCTGCACACCTGGTTTTCATGCCCTTTCTGCACAAAGCCACGGGGCTGAAAAACATACACTTCTTCATGCAAGTCACCATTCAGAAATGCTGTTTTAATGTCCAACTGATGTACATTCCAACCATGATGGGCTGCAAGTGCACAAATGCTCCGAACAGTAGTCATACGGCATGTAGGTGCAAAGGTCTCATCAAAATCAATGCCTCTTTCCTGTGCATAACCCTTTGCAACAAGCCTAGCCTTATACCTGTCAACTGTACCATCAGGTTTACGCTTCAGCTTGTATACCCACTTAGTGCCAATGGCCTTCTTGCCAGGAGGCAAGTCACATAAAGACCATGTACCATTCTTCATTATAGCATCATATTCAGATTGCATAGCAGCCATCCAATTTTTTGAATTTTGTGCTTCATCAAAAGAAACAGGCTCATTCTCATCACAGAGACTAGATGCAGCCATAGCATAGCAATCTGATGCAAAGGAGGCACTATGAGAGCCTGAACGAGTACGATATGACAAAGGTGCATCTAATTTGCTGTCACGCAAAGTCTGCACCAGCCATTTTGGCATAGTTTTTGCCTGCTCAATATCAGCTCTCTCATCAACAAGTGCATCATGTAAATCTGCATCAGAAATGGAATGATCTGCATCATCATATGAAACCTGCAAAGGCTGAGAAGTTGCCTCATTAGGACCAGCACTAGCCTGTCCACCTGTAAAAAGAGGCATCAAAGTATCATACATGTCTTTGGAGCTAACAGATGTCTCCTTAGTACATGAAAGCAATGGCTGAATAGCATCTTCCACAAAGACAACATCACGGCTAACCAGAATGCGTTTAGTCTGTGGATGATACAGACGATAGCCTTTACTTTCAGAACTGTACCCAACAAAAATACATTTTACTGCCTTATCATCCAATTTTCTGCGATGTTGTTCAGGCACTAATGCATATGCCAAACAACCAAAAACACGCAGATGAGCAACAGATGGCTTGCGGTCATGCCAAGCCTCATATGGAGTGATAGACTGCAACGCTTTGGTGGGACGCCTGTTCAGTACATATGCTGCACACATGACAGCCTCAAGCCAGAAACTATGTGGTAAAGCCTGACTTTTGACCATGCACCTCGCCATCTCCATGAGTGACTTGTTCTTTCGTTTAGCAACTCCATTCTGTTGAGGTGTATACGGCACTATACACTGGTGTTTTATCCCACGTTCAGCCAGAAATGCATTAAAATCTGAAGACATATATTCCCCCCCTCGATCAGAACGCAGGGTGCCCATTTTACATGCTGACAGATTTTCAGCCAAAACCAAAAACTGTTTGAAGCACATGAACACTTCGGACTTTGCTTTGAGTGGATATACCCATGCATGCCTAGAAAAATCATCAATGAAAGTCACGAAGTAAAGGTAATTTCCAAAAGAGGGTGTCTGCATAGGACCACAGACATCACTATGTACAAGCTGCAATTTCTGCATAGCCCGAACTGAACCATCTTTTGGAAAGGAAGAACGCTGCATTTTGCCCAAAATACAGCCTTCACAAACATGTTTTCCAGGTGCCTCAAGTTTGGGCAAAGAGGACACCATTTCAGATTTCTGCAGGCGTAACAAACTAGCAAAATTCAGATGACCAAAGCGTGCATGCCAAAGCTTTGCATCTGACATAGCCTGAGAATCATGAACTGCACATGCCGAATCATTCATAGATCTTTCATAGTCTATGAGCTTATACAGCCCACGACATAAAATGCTAGAAGCAATAATCACATCGCCATTTGAGAGATCATGGACTGTACACCTGTCATCAACAAATTTCACAACCAAGCCAATCTTGGCTAATGCAGAAACTGATAACAGATTCTTTTTGATCCCTGGCACAAATAAAGCATCTGACAAAGTGAAAGAACTACCATCAGCAGTAGTCAGAATGATCTTACCAACTCCCATAACAGGATAAGAGGAGTTATTGGCGCATGTGACAGTATTCCCTGTAGGAGCAGGCTCAAGTGAAGAGAAGAAATTGCGCTGCGAGGTAATATGTTTGGTCGCCCCACTGTCAAAGTACCAAACATCTGAGTCTACTGCAGACATGCACTGATCATGAGAAGATGGGTCAAAACTGCAGACAGTAGTAAATGCCCATTCTTCTTCCTGCACAAGATTTGCAGACTCTGTTTTTGGTGTAGAGGCCTCTGCAACAACCATTCAAGCCTCTTTCTTCTTTGCCTCTTTAGCAACCAGTTTTGGACAGTTCTTTATAATATGATCATTTCCTTTACAGTACTTGCAGAATAATTTCTGCTTTTCTGATTTCTTTTCATCTTTATCCTGGTTCTTCGATTGTGAAGCATTTGCAGATTTCTGCTTACTAGTAGAAGAGCTCCATTTTCCTTTGCCCTTTTGACTAGCCAGGAAAGCTTGATCTGCAACACGCATAATGGACCTGTTCTGCCTGGACTGATCTTCCTGCAACAGAACAGAGACTAATTCCTCAAATGACAAGGCATTCGGATTGCCTTTCATCATCAACCGAAGAGTAGAGGCAAAACTCTGATATGAATCAGGAAGACCATTCAGAACGGTCTGCACAAGTGAGCTATCTGGTATAACTTCATCAGCAGAAATCAATTGTTCCTTCAGGTCTTTGATCTTTGTAAGAAAATTGTCCATAGAATCACCTTCATTCATGTGCTCACTCTCCAACTGTTTTCGGAGGTAAGCAACACGAGCCTCATTCCTAGCCTGGTACAAAGTGGTAAGCGTATCCCAAGCATCCTTTGCTGTTCTGCAAGAGCGAATGTGAGGAATAATGGCACGTTTGACAGACAAAGCTATCAATGCATGTGCCTGGGCATCTCTGCCATCCCAACGAATCTGCTCTGCAGTAGGTGCAACAGAAACAGAAGCACGAACAGGAATCTGCGGAATATCATCTTCGACACCATCTTCATCAGCTCCAACACCTGTATTTGCATTACCTGTCGTTACAGGTGTAACAGGACGTCTTTCAACACCCTGCACAATGTTCCACAATCCTTTTGCAACCAGTACATGTCGCATCATATAAGCCCATAATGGGTAGTTGGTACCATCCAACTTATCCTCAACAGCCAACATACGGAATACATCACTGCTTTCAGCCATGGCCGGTGACTAAAATACCTTGATGCAGAAAATTGACTGTATCTAGAAAAGTTGAACGGAACTGCCCAAACGAGTTCTGCTAGACCTGTAGCAGACTTCGAGACGCTTAAACTGGCGAACAGAAACTGGTATATACCTTTGGCACAAAAGGACGAAATAGCCTGCACAAGCGCTGCGATAGTGCGTTCGGAGGCCGAAACGAGCTCAGATCGCGATTTTGGCACCACAGGGCAAAGCTGTTTTGATCTCAGAAACACCCTGAGTATGCTCACCAAATTTCGTGCGAATCTGAGATTGCAAACTGAGGAGTGTCGACGGCGCCCTAGAAGAAGCGACGACCTGCTCTGATACCAATTGTTGGAGTTAGACGTCTGCGGAAGCACGCGAACAGCACAAGGAAGAAGAAGAAGCTTGGAGCACAACACACAAGACTGAATGTATTACTAGAGAATGTGCAAAGATAAGTAGCCCATTAGGGCAATAGGCGTATATACAAGCCGGGGGAAAAAAACCTCCTAAAGAGGGAAAAAAGTGCCCCGGCAGTCCTAGAGTGTTCACACACATCACTACCTAAATATATCAACATGTATGAATCTCCTCTCTATCAAAGAAATTAGCTATCATCACAGATAGGTTCTCTTTGGTAAAACATGGATGAAGGTGATTGATCCTAGCACAGGACATCATAATCTAAGGAGTTGAGGATAATGACTTATACAAGCTTTCATGTTTTCTTAATGAGTTGACTTTCACCACCCTGTGGTAGTAGAGATGTGGACACACATCCTTCTTAACCAAAATCTTAACATCTTGATTGGTTAAGGGATTACCCAAGATTGGGCACGTGCACAATATCTATCAAGCTTGCACTCAAGGCAAACAACTTAGGGCTCATTTTCCCAAAGAGGCTTCCACCCAAGCAAGGAATCCTTTAGCCCTCGTCCACATGGATCTCTATGGACCAATGAAGACCCCATCGCTTAGTGGATCACTCTACTTCTTTCTCATAGTAGATTATCACAGAATATACATATGGGTCTATTTTCTACGATATAAGTAAGACACATTTTCTAAGTTTAGGAAATGGATCTATCAAGTTGAGAACAAAGCATCAAGTTCAGTCAAGTTCCTTAGATTTGATGGATGTGGTCAATTCATCAACCATGAATTTGACAACTTCTTGAAATGAAAGGTCATAAAGAGACAAGTCATTCAATCTCATACTCCATCCCAAAATGGAGTTACTACCAAAAATTCAAGTCCAAGTTTGAATCCACCCATCTACACTTAGAAAAACTCAGAAGAAAGTACTCCTCACCAACCTTGGAGATCTCAAAGGCTCATCGAGAAGTAGAATGTGAACAAAATCATTATGTTAATTATGCACTTATGCACTGACTTCAATAGATTATAGAGCGGATGGTTTAAGGAGATCGGTGATTCAGCTTAGGAATCAAGAGAAACCCTTTGGAATTGATCACTCCATGGTCAAATTCAAAGAGTGGTCCTACATCAATAAGCAAGGAACCATGTATGCAGTAACCAACTTACTAGATGGGATGGATGAGTTTGGATCGATCATATATGAGTCTGAAGTAGGAGATCTTGAACATGACAATAAAGAAAGAGAAGCTAGAACTCCTAGATGCAAATTTGTCCTAACAAGGATCATTGCACCATAATGGATTCCCGAAGACAACATGAGCATATAGATCATCATTAACAAAGAGACCAAGGAGGAATTTTGGAGATTCAGACCTAATAGGGCTAGTGATGTAGATGTTATCATCATACACGAGTTCAAGGATGGTAAATTTTTTTCTTTGGACAACACTTATTAAAGGATGTATGTGGTTATAGAGCATAGTAGACATACATACACTTGGAAGGTGAACAATTTTTCCCCTTACATGTCTACTAACCCTCATAATCCTAATGGAGTTAGATCTTCATATGTCATCAGAGCTTAGAAAGAGAAATCCAAGGAAAGAACCCATATGAGCTTTGTGCATATAATAGGAAGAGAAAGATTGGGATTAGACACAAAAGAGGGCATATGAATCAAAGAGGTATGGATGATTTTTAATTGCCTAGACCAAGGGAGCACCCAAGAATCTTGAGACCTACTTAGTTAGTGAAATCCATGAAAAGTTACTTTGATGGCATAGGACATCCCTATGATCATGTGGTTGAATTCAAGCAACTATTGGGAACTGAAGAGGTCAAGGATTTGTTTACTCATGTTAGAAGCACAACTCAAATCAACACAATCAGCTCTTTTTCATCATCAGTTCTATATGTTGTTGCCTTTTTCCACTTTATATCAATTTAGATTGATCTTTTCTACTCATAAGCACTCATGTATAGTGGTGTGAGAGTGCCACACCTTTTGCTCTTTTACAATCAATATCCATTGATCAAAATAATCCCATATAGAGGGAAAAGTGGCCAAAGTGTATATAAAGAGGTCAGTAGTCATTGTAGGGAGGTCCATTTTGGCTCATACGAAGATGCTGCTCTTTCAGAGAGTACATGCTTGTGTCTCATGAGTCTCATGGATTTGCTTCTTCTTTCTTGTTCATCTAATCTTGTGACCTTCTTCGAGTGTGGCTTGCATGTCTATATGTGTGGTTGACATTGAGTGTGCTTGCTTGTTGAGCGCTTTCCTTCAATCTTGCATGTCGATTCATGTCATGCTTGACATTGAAGCTCCATTATGCATGCATAGGTTCAGCGCACATTGGGGTATTACAAGATAGCTCAGAGTATTGATATTGTAAGTGTGTATGATGCTACAACAATCTCTTGTCACTTACGTGATGGTTTCACATGGAAGAAGTGCTTGATTTTTGAGATTTCATGAGCTTTAGATTGTTCTTATTTCTATCATGCTCTTGCAAGCAATGGCAGTTTGCAAGATTGGAGACAACTTGTTGAAATGATCCACTTTTGGTGTGATAAGGATCCCCTTTTGAGTAATTAGTCTAACATGTGTGATGGTTCTTCTACAAGTTTCAAGGAAGTCTTTGACTCATCATCTTCATCAACAAGCATGGAAATGGTACTCCTCTTTTCCTACTAAAAAACTTATGTATGTAGAATCTTCCCTTTGCATGTGTAAGAAAAATTTTGGGGTTGAGTTGTGAGAAATATTTCCTCTCATTACCATGAGAAGACTTAATCTAAAATTTCTCTTCTTGCATTACACATCTTTGCCTTCCTCCCTTTGTCGAGTTCCTAATAAGGTTGCATAGAAGCTTGGGTATCTACAAATGGAGGATAGAGGAAGAGAGTGGGAAAAGATGAGGAATAGTATAGGACTCATAGGTTCATTGTTCTACTAGCTTCATATGACAACTTTATAACAAGCCTTCTTGAGTTTGCATAGGGGTGATAGCCATGATGATTAGCAAGGTGACATGGGGAAAGAGATAGTATGCATGCGTTTTGTGAAAATTGAGAAAATTATTGAAGATGGCAAATCCAATAGGAACCCTCAGTTATAGAGGAAGCATACATGTTAAGGAAGATGGATAAATCGAGGTGCTTCATCAACTACTAACAAAAAATCTGCAAATGCTGCATATTCGAAGAAGGAAGACAAAGATGTGAAGAAATAAAAAAAGCAAAAATTGTTTTGCAAATACTGTAAACCAAATGATCATGTCACGGTAAACATGTTTGTGAAGGCTGTGTTTTGGGCAAAATGCAGCGTTCATCGTTTCCAAAAGATGGTTCAGTTCGAGCTACTCAAAAATTGCAGCTTGTTCATTGTGATGTCCGTGGTCCTATGTAGAAACCCTCTTTTGGAAACTATCTTTACTTCCTTACTTTCATCAATGATTTTTTTAGGATTGCATGGGTATATCCATTTAAGGAAAAGTCCGAAGTATTCATGTGCTTCAAACAATTTTTTTTTTGGGCTAAAAATCTCTCAGCATGTAAAATGGGCACCCTCCGTTCTGATCGAGGGGGGGATATATGTCTTCTGACTTTAATGCATTTTTGGCTGAAGGTGGGATAAAACATTAGTGTACAATGCCGTATACACCTCAATAGAATTGAGTTGTTGAATGGAAGAACAAGTCACTCATGGAGATGGCGAGGTGTATGGTCAAGAGTCAAGCTTTACCACATAGTTTCTCGCTTGAGGCTGTTATGTGTGCAACATATGTACTTAACAAGTGTCCCACTAAAGCATTGCAGTTTATCACTCCATATGAGTCTTGGCATCGGCATAAGCCATCTGTTGCTCACCTCCATGTTTTTTATTGTATGACATATGCATTAATGCCTGAACAAAATCGAAGGAAATTGGATGATAAAGCAGTAAAATGTATTTTTGTTGGGTACGACTCTGAAAGCAAAGGCTATCATCTATATCGCCCAAAGACTAAACACATTTTGGTTAGTCGTGATGTTGTTTTTGTGGAAGATGCTATTCAGCCTTTACTTTCATGTACGAAGGAGACATCTGTTAGCTCCAAAGACATGTATGATACCTTGCTCCCTCTTTTTACAAGTAAACAATCTAGTGTTGGTCCTAATGAAGCAAATTCTCAACCTTTGCAGGTTTCATGTGATGATGCAGATCATTCCATTTTTGATGCAGATTTACATGATGCACTTGTTGATGAGAGAGCTGATATTGAGAAGGCAAAAATTATGCCAAAATGGTTGGTGCAGACTTTGGGTGATAGAAAATTAGATGCACCTCTGTCATACTATACTCGTTTAGGCTCTCACAGTGCCTCTTTTGCATCAGATTGCTATGCTATGGCTGCCTTTAGTATCTGTGATGAGCATGAGCCTATTTTATTTGATGAAGCATAAAATTTTGGAAATTGGATGGCTACTATGCAATTAATATATGATTCTATAATGAAGAATGGTACCTAGTCATTATGTGACTTGCCTCCTGGAAAAAAGGCCATTGGCACTAAGTGGGTATAGAAGCTTAAGCATAAGCCTGATGGAACTATTGATCGGTATAAGGCTAGGCTTATTGCAAAGGGTTATGTGCAAGAAAGAGGCATTGATTTTGATGAGACCTTTGCACCTACATGTCCAATGACTCCTGTTCATAGCATCTATGCAGTTGCAGCTCATCATGGTTGGAATGTAAATCAGTTGGACATTAAAACACCATTTTTGAATGCTGACTTGCATGAAGAACTATATGTTTTTCAGCCCCTTGGCTTTGTACAGAAAGGGCATGAAAACTAGGTGTGCAGGTAAAAGAAGGCATAATATGGTTTAAAGCAAGCACCACGTGCTTGGTATGAAAAGATACATGCCTATCTGATTGCACATGGTTTTGAGAATAGTCCAACTGAGAGCACCCTATATGTTAAGTGTGCTAATGATGTGCTTCTGATCATTGTTGTGTATGTTGATGACATGCTACTCACTGGTTCTCATCACAAGCATATTTCTATTTTAAGGTTTATTTGCATGCCTCATTTGAGATGTCTGATTTGGGGCATTTGCATCATTATTTGGGCATTCAGTTTATGCAAGTTGATAGTGGAATAGCTTTGTGTCATAAGAATTATATTGACACATTATTGCAGCATTTTGGACTTGAAGACTATAAGCCTATTGCAACTCCTATGGAGACCGGTTTACAATTGAGTCTTCATGATGTTGGAGATGCATTTGATTTTGTTCTCTATTAGTAGCCTATTGGATGCTTGATTTACTTATGCATTATTTGGCCAGATATGCAGTTTGTTGTCTCACAGATGAGTAGGTTTACTCATTGCCGAGGTGTCAAGCATTGGAGGCAGTTAAGCACATATTTTGCTACTTGAGTGGTACTTGCCTACTTGGATTATTTTATCCCAAGGGGGGATCACTACCACTAGATTTGCATTCTTTTTTTGAGAGTGATTGGGTTGGTTGCTATGACACTCGTGTGTCCACTAGTGGCTTTTGCTTCATGCTTGGTAGCTCATGTATATCTTGGTTGAGCAAGGACCAGCACACTATGGCCACTTCCAGTTGTGAGGCTGAGTATAGGGAAGCTTTCACAAGGACGGTTGAGTGTGTGTGGCTCAGACACCTTATGGCTAATTGGGTGTTGGTCAGTCTTCTTCCACCACCATCTTCATTGATAGTCAAAGCACATTGGCAGTTGCGAGGAACCTTGTGTTCCATGCTTGCACTAAGCACATTGAGGTGCATTATCATTATGTCAGGGAGAGGTTGTCTACTTGAGAGATATGCTTGGCAAATGTGCCTATGCAGGAGAACATTCAGACCTTTCCACGAAGGCTCTGCCTAGGGAGAAGTTTGAAGCTTTTTGCAAAGCTTTGGGCTTACTTCCTTTTGTGGATTGATTCCACATAGCTTGGCACTTCCTTATACATGAGCGCCAACTCCTTGTTCACCAAATCACTCCTAGGGGGGATTTGTTGATATATTTGGCTAGTGATGTGCTTGACCACTCTAGGACCACTGAGGCACTTTTTTCCCTCTCTAGGAAGTTTTTTTCCCTCGGCTTGTATATATGCCTATAGCCCTAACGGTTTACTTATCTTTGTACATTCTAGTGGTAATACATTCAGTAGTGTGTGTTGTGCTCCAAGCTTCTCCTTTGTCCTTGTGCTTTCAGAGACGTCTAACTCCAATAGAATCCAGAAAAGGAAGTAAGCCCAAAGTTTTGTGCAAAGCTTGAAACTTCTTCCTAAGTAGAGCCTTTGTGAAAAGGTCTGCAATGTTCTCTTATGTGGACACTGATGCCAAACTAATCTCTCGAGCAAAGAACCTCTCCCTCACATAATGATAGTGCACATCAATGTGCTTAGTGTGAGCATGCAGCAGAGGGTTCCTCGCAACTTCCAATATGCTCTAATTGTGAGTGAAGACGGTGGTGGCAGAATGTTGACCAACACCCAAATCAACCAAAAGGCATTTGAGTCATACACACTTAACAGTCATTGTGAAAGTTGCCCTATACTCATCCTCACAAGTAGAAGTGGCCACAATATGCTGCTTCTTGCTCAACCAAGATATGCATGAGATACCAAGCATGAAGCAAAAACCACTGGTGGACACATGAGTCTCATAGCAATTGGACCAATCAAAGTAAAAAAAAAAACATGTAAATCTCTTGGTAGTGATCCACCCTTGGGATAAAACAATCCTAGTAGCCGATTACCACTAAAGTAGCGAAAGATGCATTAATCGCCTGCCAACGCTTGACACCTAGGCAATGCATAAAATTGCTCATTTGTAAGATAGCAGACTCATCATGCCAAGTTATGCAGAAGTAAATCAAGCATCCAATAGCCTATTGATAGAGAACAACATCAAATGCATCTCCAACATCATGAAGACTCAACCATAAACCTATTTCCATAAGAGTGACAATAGGTTAGCAATCTTCAAGGCCAAAACTTTGCAATAATGTGTTAATATATTTTGTTTGACACAGAGCTATTCCACTATCAACTTGCATAACCCGAATGCCCAAATAATGATGCAAATGCCCCAAATCTGACATCTCAAATGAGGCATGCAAATCAGCCTTAAAATCAGTAGTATGCTTCTCATTAGGACCAGTGAGTAGCATGTCATCAACATAGAAAAAAATGATCAGAAGCACATCATTTTCACACTTAGCATATGAGGTGCTCTCAGCTGGATTGTTCTCAAAACCACGTGTAATCAAGTAGGCATGTATCTTTTCATACCAAGCACGTGGTGCTTGCTTCAGACCATACAATGCCTATTTCAACCTAGAGACTTTTTTTCATGCCCTTTCCACAAAAAACCATAGGGCTGGAAAACATACACTTCTTCATGTAAGTCACCATTCAAAAATGCAGTTTTAATGTCCAACTAATGTATATTCCAACCATGATGGGCTGCAAGTGCACAGATGCTATGCACGGTAGTCATTCGACATGTGGGTGCAAAGGTCTCATCATAATCAATGCCTATTTCTTGAGCATAACCCTTTGTAACAAGCGTAGCCTTATACATGTCAACTATTCCATTAGGTTTATGTTTCAACTTGTATACCCATTTAGCATCAATGGCCTTTTTTTCCAGGAGGCAAATCACATAAAGACCATGTACCATTCTTCATAATAGCATCATATTCTAATTGCATAACAGCCATCCAATTTTCTAAATTTTGTGTTTCGGAAAAGAACTAGGCTAACAGAGACTAGAGGCAGCCATAGCATAGCAATCTGATGCAAAACAAGCACTATGAGAGCCTGAATGAGTACGATATGACAAAGGTGCATCTAATTTTCTATCTCCCAAAGCTTGCATTGGCCATTTAGGCATAGTTTTTGCCTCCTCTATATCAGCCCTCTCATCAACAAGGGCATCATGTAAATATGCATCAGAAATGGAATGATCTACATCATCATGTGAAGCTATAAAGGTTGAGAAATTGCCTCATTTGGACTAGCACTTGATTGTCCACCCATTAAAAGAGGAAGCAAAGTATCATACATGTCTTTAGAGCTAAGTGATGTCTCCTTAGTACATGGAAATAATGGCTGAATTACATCTTCCACAAAAACAACATCACGGCTAACCAAAATGCATTTAGTATGTGGATGATAAATACGATAGCCTTTGCTTTCAAAACTGTACCCAACAAAAATGCATTTTACTACTTTATCATCTAATTTTCTATGTTGTTGTTTAGGCATTAATGCATATGCCAGACAACCAAAGACATGTAGATGAGCAAGAGATGACTTGCGACCATGTCGAGCCTCATATGGAGTGATAGACTGCAATGCTTTGGTGGGACATGTGTTAAGTACATATGCTACATACATAACACCCTCAAGCCAGAATCTATGTGGTAAAACCTGAATTTTGATCATGTACGTCGCCGTCTCCATGAATGACTTTTTCTTCCTTTTGGCAACTCCATATTGTTGAGATGTATATGACATTTTACATTGATGTTTTCTCCCACATTCAACCAAAAATGCATTAAAATCAAAAAACATGTATCCCCACTCGATAAGAATGGAGGATGCCCATTTTACATGCTGATAGATTTTCAACCAAAACGAGAAACAGGTTGAAGCACATAAACACTTCGGACTTTGCTTTCAGTGGATACACCCATGCATGCCTAGAAAAATCATCAATAAAAGTCACGTAGTAAAGGTAGTTCCCAAAAGAGAGTATTTGCATAGGTCCATAGACATCACTGTGAACAAGCTTCAATCTGTGAGTAGCTCAAATTGAACCATCGTTATGAATGCTGCATTTTGCCCAAAATACGGTCTTCACAAACATGCCCACAAGGTGCCTCAAGTTTGGGAAGAGGGGACACCATTTCAAATTTGTACAGGTGTAGCAAACTAGCATAATTCAGATGACCAAAGCATGCATGCCAAAGCTTTGCACCTGAGATAGCCTGAGAGCATAAAATTGTACATGTTGAATCATTCACAAATTTTGCATAATGTATGAGCTTATACAACCCATGACATAAAATGCCAGAAGTAGTAATAACATCACCCTTTGATAGATCATGAATTGTACATTTGTCATCAATAAATTTCACAACCAAGCCGATTATGGCTAATGTTGAAACTAATAAAAAAAATTTCTTGATCCTTGGCACAGACAAAGCATATGACAATGTGAAAGGACTACCATCAATAGTAGTCAGAATGACCTTACCAACTCCCATCACATGAGAAGAGGAGTTGTTAGCACATGTGAGAATATTCCCTATAGAGGCAAGCTCAAGTGAACTGAAGAAACTGCACTAGGAGGTAATATGTTTGGTTGCCCCACTATCAAAGTACCAAACATCTAAGTCTAATGTATACATACATTGTTCATGAGAAGATGGATCATAACTGCAAACAGTAGTAAACACCCATTCTTCATTGTACACAAGATTAGCAAACTCTGTTTTAGGTGTAGAGGCTTGTGCAACAACCATTTCGGCCTCTTTTTTATTTGCCTCTTTTGTAGCCAATTTTTGATAACTCTCTATTACATGATCATTTCCTTTACAATATTTGCAAAACAATTTCTACCTTTTTTTTTTTTGTCTTCTTGTCTTTTTCTTCCCTTTTCGATTGTGCAAAATTAGCATATTTTTGCTTGCTAGTAGATGATCTCCATTTACCTTTTCCCTTCTAATTAGCAAAGAAACCTTGATCTGCTACATGCATGATGGACCTATTCTGCCTAGAATGATCTTCTTGTAACAAAACAGAGACTACTCAAATGTTAAGGCATTTGGATTGCTTTCATCATCAACTAAAGAGTAGAGGCAAAACTCTGATATGAATTTGGAATACCATTTATAACAATCTGCACAAGTGAACTGTCTGGCAAGACTTAATCAGTAGAAATCAATTGCTCCTTCAAATATTTGATCTTTATAAAAAAAATTGTCCATAGAAGCTCCTTCATTCATATGCTCACTCTCCAACTATTTTTAGAGGTAAGCAACACAAGCTTCATTTCTTGCCTGGTATAAAGTGGTAAGTGTATCCCAAACATCCTTTGCTATTTTGCAAGAGAGAATATGAGGGATAATGGCACATTTGACAGACAAGGCTATCAATGCATGTGCCTAAGAATCTCTACCATCCCAACAATTTTGCCCTATAGTGGGTGCAGTAGGAACCGCAACATGAATAAGAACTTGAAGATCATCATCTTCAACACCATCTGCATCACCTTCAATAACTATATTTGTAGGTGTAGTAGGTCATCTTTCAACACCCTGCACAATATTCCACAATCCTTTTGTGACCAATACATGATGCATCATATCTGCCCATAATGGGTAAGTGGTACCATCCAACTTACCTCAATAGCCAACAATACGGAATACATCATTGCTTTTAGTCATGGCCACTGACTAAAATACCTTGATGCAGAAAAGTGATTGTATCTAAAAAAGTTGAACAAAACTACCATGTTGAGTTTTGTTAAACATGTAGTAGACTTTGAGGCGCTTGTACTAGCGAACCGAAACTTGTATATATGTTTTGCACAAAAAGACAAAATTTCTTGCATAGGTATTATGATAGTGTGTTCGGAGGCCAAACCGAGCTTATATCAAAATTTTGGCACTAGAAAGCAAAGCATTTTTTAACTCCTAATCAACCTAAGTATGATCACCAATTTTCATGTGATTTTGAGACTATGACCCAAGAGGTGTTGATGATGCCCTAGATGAAGCGTCGACCTCCTCTAATACCAATTATCAAAATTTTAATTCTGTAAAAGCATGCAAACAACACAAGGAAGAAGAAGAAGAAGCTTGGAGCACAACACAGAATACTGAATGTATTACCTAGTGAATGTATAACGATAAGTGACTCGTTAGGGTTATAGGCATATATACAAGCCGAAGGAAAAAAAAAATCCTAAAGAGGGAAAAAAGTTCCCCGACGGTCCTAAGCATGTTCATCACACATCATTACCGAAAATCAATAGCCAGCACTAGAGTAAAAGTGCCCATGTATAGGGAAAAGCTTCACATCAAAGCTACTCCAGAAACACATAAGTGTAGCAATTATTCCCCCATCAACTTGCATAAACTAAATGCCCAAATAATGATGCAAATGCCCCAAATCTGACATCTCAAAAGAGGCATGCAAATCAGCCTCCATCATATGCATGCTTAACATATAAGGTGCTCTCAATTGGAATATTCTTGAATCCATGTGCAATCAAGTAGGCTTGTATCTTTTCATACCAAGCACATGGTGCTTGCTTCAAACCATATAATGCATTTTTCAACTTACACACTTTGTTTTCATGCCCTTTTTGCACAAAACCAGGAAGTTGAAATACATACATGTCTTCATGTAAGTCATCATTATGAACAAGCTGCAATTTATGAGAAGCTCGAAGTTAGCCATCTTTGAGGATGGATGAACACTACATTTTGCCCAAAATACAACCTTCATAGACATGTTTACAAAGTCCCTCAATTTTGGGAAGAGAGGACATCATTTCATATTTCTGCAAGTATAGCAAATTATCAAAATTCAGATGACCAAAGTGTGCATGCCAAAGCTTTGCATATGAGATAACTTGAGAATCTTGAACTGCACATGCTTAATCATTCACAAATTTGCATAGTGTATGAGATTATGTAGCCCATGACATAAAATGCTAGAAGCAATAATAACATTGCCATTTGAGAGATACATCTATCATCAACACATTTGACAACTAATCCAATCTTGGTTAATGTTGAAACTAACAATGTACCTTTCTTTATCCTTAGTACATACAAAGCATCAGATAATGTGAAAGAACTACCATCCGTAGTAGCCATAATGATTTTACCAACTCCCATTATAGGATAAGAGGAGTTATTAGCACATTTGATCGTATTCCCTATAGGGCAAGGCTCAAGTGAACTGAAGAAACTATGCTCTAAGGTAGTATGTTTGGTTGCCCCACTATCAAAGTACCAAACACTTGAGTCTATTGTAGACATACACTACTCGTGAGAAGATGGTTCATAGTTGATTACAATATTAAATGCCCATTCTTCATTCTAAACAAGATTACCAGACTCTGTTTTAGGCATAGAGGCCTCTATAACAACCATTCGAGCCCCTTTATTCTTTGCCTCTTTTGCAACTGGTTTTGGACAACTCTTTATGAAATTTTAATTTCTCTTACAATATTTACAAAAGTGTTTCCTTTTTTTTCTTCTTCTCATCTTTTTCTTCCTTCTTTGAGTGTGTAGCATTAGCTGATTTCTACTTACTAGTAGATGAGATCCATTTAACTTTGCCCTTATGAATAGCTAGGAAATCTTGATCTACAACATGCATAATTGTCATGTTCTACATGGATTGATCTTGGTGCAACAAAATAGATAATGACTCTTCAAATGTTAAGGCATTTGGATTGCCTTTCATCATCGGTCAAAGAGTAGAAGCAAAACTCCGATATGAATTTGGAAGGTCCTTAAGAACAGTCTGCATAAGTTGATTGTCTAACAAAACTTCATCAGCAAAAGTCAATTGCTCCTTCAAATCTTTGAGCTTTGTCAAAAAACTATGCATAGAATCTCCTTCATTCATATGCTCACTCTCCAATTGTTTTTGTAGCTAAGCAACATGAGCCTCATTTCCTGCCTGGTATAAAGTGGTAACTGTATCACAAACATCCTACACTATTTTGCAGGAGCGAATGTGAGGGATAATTGCATGTTTGATAGGCAAAGCTATCAATGCATGTACCTAAGCATCTTTGCCATCCCAATGAAAGTGCTCTATAGTAGGTGCAATACGAATTGCAACACAAATAGGAATTTGAAGATCATCATCTTGAATGCCATCTTCATCACCTTCAATAATTGTATTTGTAGGTGTAGTAGGACATTTTTCAACACCCTGCACAACATTCCACAGTCCTTTTGCTACCAATATATGACACATCATATATGACCACAATGGGTAATTACTACCATCCAACCTATCCTCAACAACCAATATACAAAATACATGATTTCTTTCAGCCATGGCCACTGAATAAATATGTTGATGTAAAAAAATGATGGTATCTCAAAAAGTTGAACAAAATCACCCTATTGAGCTTTGTTGAATTTGTAGCAAACTTTGAGATGCTTGTATTGATGAATTGAAACCTGCATATATGTTCGGCACAAAAGGACAAAATTGCATGCATAGGCACTGTGATAGTGTGTTTGGAGGCAAAAAGGAACTATGAACAAAATTTTGATGCCATAGAGTGAAGTTGTTTTGAACTCCTAATCATTTTGAGTATGCTCACCAATGTTTGTGTGATTTTGAGACTTTGATAGGAGGGGTGTTGGCAAGGCCCTAGATGAAGTGGAGAACTACTCTGATCCTTGTCTAGAGTAACACCAAATTTGGCATCATTGTCGGGGAGCTTCACTACACACTTTTCAAATTTGCTAAGTTTTTGGATTTCTCACAATAGACCAAAAACTCTTGATGGGTGACAGATGACAGGCTCGGCTATCGCGACAGACCCCATAGATTGCAACAAATCACTCCAGTGTGATAGACCAATCCATCGTGATAGATGAGATAGACCCATCCATCATGTTAGATACCCATTTATTAAAACAAACCAAGAGATGCAATAGAGATCCTCTATCATGATAGACCAACCCCACAACAAACCAACTTGGTGAGAGATACCTGTCTATCATGATAGACCCCCTCTATCACGATAGACCTGTCCATCGTGATAGACCCCCCATCCATCACGATAGACACCCCCCACGATAGACTTTTTCTATCATGACAAACTTTGTCTATCATGACAGACTAAGCATCTATTGTGATAGACTGAGAGTCTATCATGATAGACTACCCATGCGACAAAGTGCCCTATTGCAATAGAGTGCTCTATGGTGATAGACAACTCTATTGTGACAAACCTCATCTGTCATGAGTATAACTATTGAGATCAGAATGCCAACCTTAGAGTTGTTGATGTAATCTATGTCTCATATGAGTCAATGGAATCACATACATATCATGTCGTCTCTACCATAATTCACTACTCGCTTCCTCATACATCACAAACTTATATATAGAATCCATAAGATGCAAACAAATAGTGGAGTTGGACAATCCATCCATATCCATCCACACATGGTTGAGCATGTAATGAGGCCTCTTTGCATCTCTACGCACATACATGTATAACTTTGCATCAACCAATGTTTCCCTCCTCTGAGCTTTCATCTCGAAAAGTCAATGCCATCAAAATGTGAACACACCATGTTGGCAATCCAAGAGACTTGCAATGTAACAAGAGAACAAAGGTCAACTATACATTAATACTCTATCACTAATCGGATGACACCTGCATATCCACATGCATGAATCACATCATAAATATCCACATGAACAACCCATCACATAACTATCCACCTAGCATACACATGAAACATGAGCATAAACCTGCTCACCCAATTTTCAAAATGATCATAAAAGGATGTGAAGGATCCTAAGAAAAAGTTGGTAGAGTATCTCTTATAAATTGAGAAGTAAGATAAGATAACCACTAGAAAAAAAAATGAATATCTTGTCACCACATTTCACTGATCCAATCATATAGAATGGCAAATGAACATGTCAAAAACATAATAGAAACACATGTGAATACAATAGTGATAAACCTTCCACTCAAGAACAAATCTCACAAAATATTCCAACCTATCATGAGTTACCTTTGACTAATTCCAAACAATCTAGAGGTAAATGATGATCCAAAGGTTACCACATGAGCATCAAGGATCTAGTAGAACACCTATTTAGCATCAATCTTGGGTGAAATTTTGATGTCATTTCCCCTAAAGATGGACTTTATAACCAAATAGACATGTGGGAATCACCATCCACAAATGTCCAGAATCACACCGGTAAGTAATCAATCCAATCAATGACCATGGACTAACACAATAGACAATCAAAGTGACAAATGGGGCCTACAATTGAGGCTCCAATATTGATCACATACATGCAAAGAAAATAAAAAGATGCAAGTACCAACCAAGATCCAAAACAATCTCTCACACAACTTTGTGCAATAAAAAATGAACCACATTCAAGTGTCATAAAGATGGCTACAATGCAATTGTACATGCACTGACAAAACCATGATCCCAATCGCCATCATACATGTCAAAATTTGACATAACCTGCTCTACTCTTATATAGAGAAGCATCAAAGTTGATCGTAAACAAGAGTTTGAACAGCAATAAATTTATCTTAAGGAAGTTCTAAGTAAAAAATGAACCTCCAAAAGTATTTAGAGTTTCTTTGGTGAAGATATTCTACTATTTATTTTGCTATTCTACTACTGTTAAGCTTGGAATCTAAAGTTTTAGTCCATCAAACTTGGAAAGATGTTTCTTATCTATGCAAAAACACTTAATAGGCCTCAACTAGAGGTCCATAGCTCAAGATACAAGCAAAGTACTAACCTACTCTAATGCTCTTGTTCACTTGCAGTGATATATGTCTATATTTTGCATTTTTTATGGTCTAGATCTTTGAATCTGAATTTATGCCCTTCTACGAAATTTTAGATAGTTCCTTGATGCATGTAAGTTTTAATTGCTTCAATATGAGCTTTCTAACTCAAGTTATTGAGAAAATACTAACCTATTGTCGAAGTGATCATATATTCAACTTATAAATCACTCTTCATTTTTTATTTCTTAGAATAGTAAAACTCCAAATCATTTTTGTGCTCTAGATTCAAAATTGTAAATCTCTTTATGAGCTACACACAACACTTTAAAACGCTTCATTATGATCTTTCTAGCTCAAGTTATGGTCAAAATATTGTTAAGAAGAAGTCGATGTGCAAATTTATCCCCTTTTCCCTAACCTTTCATTGAAGCTTTAAACCTTAGACTTCAACAAGCTCTGATACAAATGAAGGCACTTTTGGGTTGAACAAGAGAGAAAGGAGGAGATAGAGGGAGTTACCGGAGGAGAAGAGAGATGTGCACACTTGCATGGGTGCTTTGAAACCCAAAATGATCATCTGAGGTGATACTCTATAAAAACATATATGTAAAACAATATAGGGGTAGGATTAGATGGTACTTACATCCCCAACAAACACTTTCTAAGCTAGCTCCTTGTTTGCTTCTACTCTAAGTTTGGAGCACCGCATATCTCTTCTGTATGAGGCAATGAATATACATTTTGCTTAATCAAAATCATTGTAAGTTCTTGCTCCAGTATCAAGTCAAAGTGGTTTTACTTGTGTTTGTTGCTACATATAACTACTTGTGTTTGTTCATACGTATCACTCTTTTCTCGACTTATGTATTTATAGTCTAAAATATTTTTGAGAACCAATCATTTTTAGTGAACTATAGTAGCTCTATGCATTCTACAAGTATATACACTAAATTCTTAGGTTTCATTAGGATGGATTCTTCTTTAATAACCAAAGTTTGGAATTGGCAAGACCATCTATAACCAATAACTTTTAGGATTTTTACATGCTTTATACGATGTTGGTGTTTTGCATTAACGATAAAGTATGATAAAGACTAAAAAAATCTACATTTATTTGAAGTTGGTTTTCTTTATTTCTATCACATGAATATAATAGGGACTTTAACAACTTAAGAAGACACAGAAAAAAAAAACTACACACATTATCAATCTCAACTAAAAGAAACTATGAAAGCACTCTAGTCTTGTCATTATTAACATTTAATGTTGTAGAATATTTATCACTTTGACGTAATGTGCTTGCAATAAGTGGAAGCACAAGGAGTTGAGGTGGTTGGTACCTCAAGAAACTAGGTGGAATATTACTAAAGTATAGAGGCTAAAAATACTTTTGAAGCTTTTTAGGATATACTTGAGAGCCTATGCCTATCCTTGTGTTGTAAGAAGGAAAAGAGTGGGATAGTCTAAATGAAAATCATAACATAAAAGGCCTTAACGTTTCCATTTTTTCTATTCAAGAAAAAAGAAGCTTTGAAAACTTATATTTCAGGTTTCCTCCACTCCCTATTCACACTAATATAAAAGCACAAGGTGGAAAAGGAAAGGCCGAATTTTGATCCTTAGGATATTGTTTTTCACCTCAATATTTTTTCCTTTAAAGGTAGGTCGATATTTCATTGAACTCAAAAACATTTTGCCATGTGGATGAGTGAACATTGTCTCCACTCTAGAGTGAACTTAAGAGAATAAGAGGGAGAGTGACAACAAAAGAAAACATGTACACGTGGCAACATAACACTATAATGGATGTAGTTTTTCTTCCACTTTTATAAATCCAACCACCCTCCCAAAAAAACACATTGAGAAAAGAATAATAATTGTATTTTCAAACAATTTAAACAAAATATTGAGATGTGGTACATGCCCCCTCATGCAATGGCACATGCTATGTTACTTCATTGAATAAAGAGGAAAGAGGGATCTTTTTTTGTTTTTCTCCACTATAGTGTGTTTGTTTAGTGTTATTATATGTATTTTTTAGATACTCTTTAGTGATTTAAATTATATACACTCACTTAGGGTTTCCTAATGTCTCAAAAGCAAGAACTTGAGCTAGTTTGTTCTCTCTTAACTACATGTTTTATTTTTAATGCATGCTTTAGGTTTTCTAATGTATCAAAAGGAGGATTATGGGGTAGTGTGTTCAATGAGGATTATGAGATAGTGTGTTTTCACAAAATAAATGCTTTGATGAATGACACACCGATACCATTTGGTTTTGGAGGCATATGAGAGAGGAAGTTGAGTGTTGTACCTTCTTTAAGCCACACTTCAATCATGTTTTGCTTTTTTCTTTGGAGTTCTTGATGTACCCTGTTCTCTTTTTAAGCTTGCAATTCGCAAGAACAACACGCGCCCATTTTAAAACCCTCATATCTATTCAAAGTAAACCCTTGAATGTAGGGAAAAAAGAGAGTCTTTTCAATCATGTATATATTTATTCGAACAACAATTATACCTCAAGTTACAAGAAGGCATGGGACATCTCTTTATTTTCTTGTTCCAATAGAGTCAAAGTATGAAAAGGTGTTCAAAAAATCCTCAGGATTGATCGAACGGTTAACATCCAGAAGCAAGCTTTCTGGAGGAGGTGATTGGGTACTTAGTCACTCTCTCAAATGTGATAAGTGGCAATGCCCTTTGGAAAAATATAAAAGAAAAAGACGCATTTCAAACTTTGGTGAACCTCTCAAAGAATGGTCTATTAAGAGTTTGTTAGATTACCTAGGTGGAAGAATGAAGAATCATAAGTGTAAACCCTCGATAATAAACATAAAAGTATTTGTTGTATAAGACAAGCAGCTCAAAAGAAGACAAGACTCATGGTCCTTCGCTATGTATCCCTTTAATACTCACTCTTTTATTTTACATATGAAAATAAAAAGCAAACATTAAACCTATATCATTATGTATAAGAAAATACTATTTTTCCTACAAAGGTTAGCCCGATTGGTTGGGTCTTTTGCCCCCCTTGCGTTTGGTGAGGGTTCAATCCCCACTCGTGGCAATGATCGACTTATCTTTGGAGATTAAATATGTTCCCTTTGGAAATGTTTTAATTGGTATTTAGGCATTCTCGATGGGCTCTATTGATGATAGCATGGGCAATGCAAGTGCATGTTGTGGCAACACTTCATAAATGATTCTTCTCATCTTGTTAGTCTACTCCTTTCCAAATTCCTATTATTAAGGGCCTTTTGGATCTATGCATTCTAATAGGTGGTGGGTCTTCTAACTTCTACCCTTTCTTGTGCTACTTTTAGGGTAGCATAGAAATTATCACTTTTTTTAAAAGAAGTTCAGCCAAAGCCTAATATCCTTGGGCTTGAATGTATTCAAAGAACAACTATACAAGTGAAGCGCATAACGTCCATGGGACCCCCATATCCCACAAAGCAATGGTTAGACTGTTGAAGCATTAAAAGGAAAAGGCTGCCCAAAGGCATTTCGATTTAATGGCTTGAAGCTAGTACACAAATAAGCCCAGGTAGGTCCAACAACTTGCAAAGGTTGAACACACAACCTCAACCTCAAGAGGTGAGTACCCAACCACCTCACTTAGGAGTTTTGTATTAAATATTATCACTACATTGTATAGTGGCAGGTTCAAATGAATTCAAACTTAAGGAGATGCAGATGGTAAGATCAAACTCCCCCTTTAAAAAGAAAAGCCGCTTCCTCTTTTAGAGTGGCATAAAATGTGGAAGGCCCTAACCTTGACAATAGGAAGAGCAATTATATGTGGAAGAGGTTCCTTCATACAGTTGCAGCGTTTGAGCTACTAAAGAAATCAGGATCATCTTGGAGTTGGATCGCTAATTCTTCAGGATGGACGTATCATATGGCAGGTGATGGTTTGTTTGCGGTGGCACATGGACCTTGCCAATGAAAATGGCATCAGGTATCCTAGTTTTGCTACATGTGATTCTTCACATTAAAGAGGCAAGAAGCAAGACAGACTCTTCAAGAAGCAAGAAGCAAGAGAGAATTTTCACTTCAGAAGTAAAATCTCATTTCTCTCAACATAACTACTTCAAATTTTAAAGTTGGATTTGTGGCATAAGAGGATAGGCCACATCAATATACAAAGAATGGAGGAAATGCAATCCTAGAGGTTGATTGAAAGGTTGCCCAACTTCTAAGGACAATGTATGAAGCATTCATGTGAATCTCGTCAATTAAGGAAGAAAGATAGGCTTCCATTCAAGAGGAGTGGCTACATAAGCCAACATCCATTGGAGTTGATACATATAAATGTGTGGAGCCCAACCAAATAGCAATCTATTGGAGGTAACAAGTACATTTTCATTTTTATAGATGATTATGAAAGAATGGTTCAGGTTTATGTCATCAAACACAAATTGGAGATGTTTACATATTTCAAGCATTGATAGGTACATCCATCAAGAAGCTAAGGTCCAATTGAGGAGCATAATATTTCAGAATTTTCTATTTTTTAATGTAATAATACCATCAAGGGGAAAGTAACATGTTGGTATGCATTAGAACAATCATTGCAATGACTGCAAGAAAAGGATGGAATACTTTCACATGTCAATGATCAAATCATGTACAACGGCAAACAAACATGTCAAGAAATTGAGAGAAATACATGCAAATACAATAGCGATACACCTACCACTCAAGAACAAATCTCACAAAATGCCTTTGACTAATTCCAAACAATTTGTCATTTTCCCAAAAAAATGGACTCTATAACCAAACAGACATGTGGGAATCACCATCCACAAATGTCAAGAATCACAGTGGCAAGTAAACAATCCAATCAGTGACCATGGGCTACACAATAAAAGTGGCAAATGGGGTCTACCATTGAGGCTCCAATCTTGATTACAAACATGCAAAAAAATAAAAAGATGCAAGTACCAACCAAGATCTAAAACAATCCCTCACATAACTTTGTGCAATAAAAAATGAAGCCACATTCAAGTGTCATAAAGATGACTACAATGCCACTGAACATGCACTGACAAAACCATGATACCAAATTAAAGATGAAACGACATAAACTCAAACCAATAACATAATGCCATCATACATGTTGAAACTTTACATAAGTTGCTCTACTCTCATATGGATAAGCATCAAAGTTGATCACAAACAAGAGTTTTCACACCAAGAAATTTCTCTCAAGGAAGTTCTAAGTAAAAAATGAACCTCCAAAAGTATTTATCTCTTCTTTGGTGAAGATATTCTTCTATTTATTTTTCTATTCCACCATTGTTAAGCTCTGAATCTAAAATTTTACTCCATTAAAATTGAAAGATCTTTCTTATCTACAAAAAAACACTTAAGAGACCTCGACTAGAGGTCTATAGCTCAAGATACAAGCAAAATACTAACTTACTCTAATGGTCTTGTTGACTTGCCATAGTATATGTCAATACTTTGCATTTTTGATGACCTAGATTTATGAATCTGAATATGTCCCCTTCTACAAATTCTTAGATATTTCCTTGATGCATACCACTTTTAATTGCTTCAATATGAGCTATGTAACTCAAGTTATTGGCAAAACACTAACCTATTGTTGAAGTGATTATATATTCAACTTGTAAATCACTCTTCATGTTTTATTTGTTAGAATAGTAAAACTCCAAATCATTTTTTGTGTTCTAGATTCAAAATTTTACATCTCTTTATGAGCTACACACAACACTTTAAAACACGTCAATACGAGTGCTCTAGCTCAAGTTATGGTCAAAATATTGACCTATTGTTAAGAAGATGTTGACTTGCAGATTTGTCCCCTTTGCCATAATCTTCCATTGAAGATCCTTGCACCTTAGACTTCAACAAGCTTTGATAGAAATGAAGGCATTTTTGGGTTTAACAAGAGAGAAAGGAGGAGATAGAGGGAGTTATAGGAGGAGAAGTAGAGATGTGCACACTTGCATGGGTGCCTTGAAACCTAGAATGATCATTTGAGGCGATATTCTATAAAACACACACACACACACACACACACACACACACACACACATATATATATATATATATATATATATATATATATATATATATATATATATATATATATATATATATATATATATATATATATATATATATATATATATATATATATATAGGGTTACATGGTACTTAGATCCCCAACAAACACTTTCTAAGCTAGCTCCTTGCTTGCTTCTACTCTAAGTTTGGAGCACCACATATCTCTTTTGTACCAAAAAATGAACATATTGATGACGTTAGTGGGGATGTCATAGTATTAAGTGGATACTGTGCATAATGGAGTTGAATGCTATATAGTCTTGTGGTTGACTACCATGAGCTTATAGTTGTACTTCCATTTGAGGGTGAATTTGGGGTCTCAATATCAAGTCAAAGTGGTTTTACTTGTGTTTGTTGCTAGATATAACTACTTGTGTTTGTTGATACATATAACTCTCTCTAATTTTTTCTCAACTTATGTAATTAGAGTCTAAACTAATTTTGAGAACCAATAATTTTTAGTGAACTATAGTATCTCTAGATTCTTCTTTAATAACCAAAGGTTGGAATTGGCAAGACCATCTATAAACAATAACTTTTAGGATTTTTACATGCTTGATATGACGGTGGTATTTTGCATTAGCGATGAAGTATGATAAAGACAAAATAAATCTACAATTATTTGAATTTGATTTTCTTTCCATCACAGGAATATAATAGGAACTTGAACAACTTAAGAAGACAGAAAAAAAGGAAAACTACACACATCATCAACCTCAAACTACACACATTATCAACCTCAACTGAAAGAAACTATCAAAGCACTCTAGTCTTGTCATTATTAACATTTCATGTTGTAGAATATTTATCATTTTGACATAATGTGCTTACAGTAAGTGAAAGCACAAGGAGTTGAGGTGGTTGGTACCTTAGGAAACTAAGTGGAATATTACTAATATATAGATAGAGATTAAAAGGACTTTTGAAGCTTTTGAGAATATACTTGAGAGCATATGCCTATAATTATGTTGCAAGAAGGAAAAGAGTGGGATAATCTGAATGATAAACCATAACATAAAAGGCCTTAACATTTCCATTTGTTCTATTCAAGAAAAAAGAAGCTTTGAAAACTTCTACTTCATGTTTCCTCCACTTCCTATTCACACTAATCCAAAAGTAGAAGGTGGAACATGAAAGACCGAATTTTGATCCTTAGGATTTTTTTTTTCACCTCAAGATTTTTTTCTTTAAAGGTAGATTGATATTTCATTGAACTCAAATACATTTTGCCATGTGGGTGAGTGAACATTGTCTCCACTCTAGAGTGAACTTGAGAGAAGCAAAAGGAGAATGACAACAAAAGAAAACATGTACACATGGCAACAGAACAATGTAATGGATGTAATTTTTCTTCCACTTTTATACATCCATTAAGTTTTGAAACCATCCTCCCAAAAAACACATTGATAAAATAATAATAATTGCGTTGTCAACCAATTTAAACAAAATAATAAGATGTGGTACATGCCCCCTCATGCAATAGCACATGCTATGTCACTTCATTGAGTAAAGAGGAACGAGGGATGTTTTTTTTGTTTTTCTCTACTATGGTGTGTTTTTTTAGTGTTATTATATGTGTTTTTTAGATTCACTCTTTAGTGATTCAAATTACATACACTCACTTAGGGTTTCCTAATGTTTCAAAAGGAGGACTTGAGCTAGTTTGTTCTCTCTTAACTACATGTTCTATTTTTAATGCATGCTTTAGGTTTTTTAATGTATCAAAAGGAGGATTATGGAGTAGTGTGTTCAATGAGGACTATGACATGGTGTGTTTTTCCAAAATACATGCTTCAAAGATTGACACACCAATGTTGTTGGGGTTCGAGGTCTGCGAAAGCACGCGAACAACACAAGGAAGAAGAAGAAGCTTGGAGACCAACACACAATACTGAATGTATTACCACTAGAATGTACAAAGATAAATAACCGATTAAGCCAATAGGCATATATACAAGCGGGGATGAAAAACCTCCTAAAGAGGGGAAAAAGTACCCCGGCAGTCCTAGTGTGCCTAAATATATCAACAGATCCCCCCTGGGAGTGATGTAGTGAACAAGGAGCTGGCACTCATGTATAAGGAAGTGTCAAGCTATGTGGAATCAATCCACAAAAGGAAGTAAGCCCAAAGCTTTGCGGAAAGCTTCAAACTTTTCCCTAGGCAGAGCCTTCGTGAAAAGGTCTGCAATGTTCTCTTGCATGGGCACATATGCCAAGCTGATCTCTCCAGTAGAGAACCTTGTTGATATATTTAGGTAGTGATGTGTGTGAACACTCTAGGACTGCCGGGGCACTTTTTTCCCTCTTTAGGAGGTTTTTTTCCCCCGGTTTGTATATACGCCTATTGCCCTAATGGGCTACTTATCTTTGTACATTCTCTAGTAATACATTCAGTCTTGTGTGTTGTGCTCCAAGCTTCTTCTTCTTCCTTGTGCTGTTCACGTGCTTCCGCAGACGTCTAACTCCAACAATTGGTATCAGAGCAAGTCGTCGCTTCTTCTAGGGCGCCGTCGACACTCCTCCGTTTGCAGTCTCAGATTCGCACGAAATTTGGTGAGCATACTCAGGGTGTTTCCGAGATCAAAACTGCTTTGCTCTGTGGTGCCAAAATCGCGATCTGAGCTCGTTTCGGCCTCCGAACGCACTATCACAACGCTTATGCAGGCTATTTCGTCCTTTTGTGCCAAAGGTATATACCAGTTTCTATTCGCCAGTTTAAGCGTCTCGAAGTCTGCTACAGGTCTAGCAGAACTCGTTTGGGCAGTTCCGTTCAACTTTTTTAGATACAGTCAATTTTCTGCATCAAGGTATTTTAGTCACCGGCCATGGCTGAAAGCAGTGATGTATTCCGTATGTTGGCTGTTGAGGATAAGTTGGATGGTACCAACTACCCATTATGGGCTTATATGATGCGACATGTACTGGTTGCAAAAGGATTGTGGAACATTGTGCAGGGTGTTGAAAGACGTCCTGTTACACCTGTAACGACAGGTACTGCAAATACAGGTGTTGGAGCTGATGAAGATGGTGTCGAAGATGATATTCCGCAGATTCCTGTTCGTGCTGCTGTTTCTGTTGCACCTACTGCAGAGCAGATTCGTTGGGATGGCAGAGATGCCCAGGCACATGCATTGATAGCTTTGTCTGTCAAACGTGCCATTATTCCTCACATTCGCTCTTGCAGAACAGCAAAGGATGCTTGGGATACACTTACCACTTTGTACCAGGCTAAGAATGAGGCTCGTGTTGCTTACCTCCGAAAACAGTTGGAGAGCGAGCACATGAATGAAGGTGATTCTATGGACAGTTTTCTTACAAAGATCAAAGACCTGAAGGAACAATTGATTTCTGCTGATGAGGTTATACCAGATAGCTCACTTGTGCAGACCGTTCTGAATGGTCTTCCTGATTCATATCAGAGTTTTGCCTCTACTCTTCGGTTGATGATGAAAGGCAATCCGAATGCCTTGTCATTTGAGGAATTAGTCTCTGTTCTGTTGAAGGAAGATCAGTCCAGGCAGAACAGGTCCATTATGCGTGTTGCAGATCAAGCTTTCCTGGCTAGTCAAAAGGGCAAAGGAAAATGGAGCTCTTCTACTAGTAAGCAGAAATCTGCAAATGCTGCACAATCGAAGAACCAGGATAAAGATGAAAAGAAATCAGAAAAGCAGAAATTGTTCTGCAAGTACTGTAAAGGAAATGATCATATTATAAAGAACTGTCCAAAACTGGCTGCTAAAGAGGCAAAGAAGAAAGAGGCTTGAATGGTTGTTGCAGAGGCCTCTACACCAAAAACAGAGTCTGCAAATCTTGTGCAGGAAGAAGAATGGGCGTTTACTACTGTCTGTAGTTTTGACCCATCTTCTCATGATCAGTGCATGTCTGCAGTAGACTCAGATGTTTGGTACTTTGACAGTGGGGCGACCAAACATATTACCTCGCAGTGCAGTTTCTTCTCTTCACTTGAGCCTGCTCCTACAGGGAATACTGTCACATGCGCCAATAACTCCTCTTATCCTGTTATGGGAGTTGGTAAGATCATTCTGACTACTGCTGATGGTAGTTCTTTCACTTTGTCAGATGCTTTATTTGTGCCAAGGATAAAAAAGAATCTGTTATCAGTTTCTGCATTAGCCAAGATTGGCTTGGTTGTGAAATTTGTTGATAACAGTTGTACAATCCATGATCTCTCAAATGGCGATGTGATTATTGCTTCTGGCATTTTATGTCGTGGGCTGTATAAGCTCATAGACTATGAAAGATCTGTGAATGATTCGGCATGTGCAGTTCATGATTCTCAGGCTATGTCAGATGCAAAGCTTTGGCATGCACGCTTTGGTCATCTGAATTTTGCTAGTTTGTTACGCCTGTAGAAATCTGAAATGGTGTCCTCTTTGCCCAAACTTGAGGCACCTGGAAAACATGTTTGTGAAGGCTGTATTTTGGGCAAAATGCAGCATTCTTCCTTTCCAAAAGATGGTTCAGTTCGGGCTACGCAGAAATTACAGCTTGTACATAGTGATGTCTGTGGTCCTATGCAGACACCCTCTTTTGGAAATTACCTTTACTTCGTGACTTTCATTGATGATTTTTCCAGGCATGCATGGGTATATCCACTCAAAGCAAAGTCCGAAGTGTTCATGTGCTTCAAACAGTTTTTGGTTTTGGCTGAAAATCTGTCAGCATGTAAAATGGGCACCCTCCGTTCTGATCGAGGGGGGGAATATATGTCTTCAGATTTTAATGCATTTCTGGCTGAACGTGGGATAAAACACCAGTGTACAGTGCCGTATACACCTCAACATAATGGAGTTGCTGAACGAAAGAACAGGTCACTCATGGAGATGGCGAGGTGCATGGTCAAAAGTCAGGCTTTACCACATAGTTTCTGGCTTGAGGCTGTCATGTGTGCAGCATATGTACTGAACAGGTGTCCCACTAAAGCATTGCAGTCTATCACTCCATATGAGGCTTGGCATGACCGCAAGCCATCTGTTGCTCATCTTTGTGTTTTTGGTTGTTTGGCATATGCATTAGTGCCTGAACAACATCGCAAAAAATTGGATGATAAGGCAGTAAAATGTATTTTTGTTGGGTACAGTTCTGAAAGTAAAGGCTATTGTCTGTATCATCCACAGACTAAACGCATTCTGGTTAGCCGTGATGTTGTCTTTGTGGAAGATGCTATTCAGCCATTGCTTTCATGTACTAAGGAGACATCTGTTAGCTCCAAAGACATGTATGATACTTTGATGCCTCTTTTTACAGGTGGACAGGCTAGTGCTGGTCCTAATGAGGCAACTTCTCAGCCTTTGCAGGTTTCATATGATGATGCAGATCATTCCATTTCTGATGCAGATTTACATGATGCACTTGTTGATGAGAGAGCTGATATTGAGCAGGCAAAAACTATGCCAAAATGGATGGTGCAGACTTTGCGTGACAGCAAATTAGATGCACCTTTGTTATATCGTACTCGTTCAGGCTCTCATAGTGCCTCCTTTGCATCAGATTGCTATGCTATGGCTGCATCTAGTCTCTGTGATGAGAATGAGCCTGTTTCTTTTGATGAAGCACAAAATTCAGAAAATTGGATGGCTGCTATGCAATCTGAATATGATGCTATAATGAAGAATGGTACATGGTCTTTATGTGACTTGCCTCCTGGCAAGAAGGCCATTGGCACTAAGTGGGTATACAAGCTGAAGCGTAAACCTGATGGTACAGTTGACAGGTATAAGGCTAGGCTTGTTGCAAAGGGTTATGCGCAGGAAAGAGGCATTGATTTTGATGAGACCTTTGCACCTACATGCCGTATGACTATTGTTCGGAGCATTTGTGCACTTGCAGCCCATCATGGTTGGAATGTACATCAGTTGGACATTAAAACAACATTTCTGAATGGTGACTTGCATGAAGAAGTGTATGTTTTTCAGCCCCGTGGCTTTGTGCAGAAAGGGCATGAAAACCAGGTGTGCAGGTTAAAGAAGGCGTTATATGGTTTAAAGCAAGCACCACGTGCTTGGTACGAGAAGATACATGCCTATCTGATTGCACATGGTTTTGAGAACAGTCCAACTGAAAGCACCTTATATGTTAAGCGTGCTAATGATGTGCTTCTGATCATTGTTGTCTATGTTGATGACATGCTGCTCACTGGTCCTATTGAGACACATATTGCTGATTTTAAGGCTAATTTGCATGCCTCATTTGAGATGTCTGATTTGGGGCATTTGCATCACTATTTGGGCATTCAGTTTATGCACGTTGATGGTGGAATGACTTTGTGTCAAACGAAATATATTGACACATTATTGCAGCGTTTTGGCCTTGAAGACTGTAAGCCTATTGCCACTCCTATGGAGACAGGTTTACGATTGAGTCTTCATGATGCTGGAGATGCATTTGATGCTGTTCTCTATCAACAGGCTGTTGGATGCTTGATTTACGTATGTATTACTCGGCCAGATATTCAGTTTGATGTCTCACAGATGAGCAGGTTCATGCATTGCCCAGGAGTCACGCATTGGAAAGCGGTTAAGCGCATCTTTCGCTACTTGAGTGGTACTCGGCTACTTGGGTTGTTTTATCCCAAGGGGGGATCACTACCGCCAGATTTGCATGCTTTTTCTGACTTAGATTGGGCTGGTTGCTATGACACTCGTGTGTCCACCAATGGTTTTTGCTTCATGCTTGGTAGCTCATGTATATCTTGGCTGAGCAAGAAGCAGCCTACTGTGGCCACTTCCAGTTGTGAGGCTGAGTATAGGGCAGCTTTCACAGCGACTGTTGAGTGTGTGTGGCTCAGACGCCTTATGGCTGATTTGGGTGTTGGCCAGTCTTCTGCCACCACCATCTTCAATGACAGTCAGAGCGCATTGGAAGTTGCGAGGAACCCTGTGTTCCATACTCGCACTAAGCACATTGAGGTGCATTATCACTATGTCAGGGAGAGGTTCTCTGCTGGGGAGATCAGCTTGGCATATGTGCCCACGCAGGAGAACATTGCAGACCTTTTCACGAAGGCTCTGCCTAGGGAGAAGTTTGAAGCTTTCCGCAAAGCTTTGGGCTTACTTCCTTTTGTGGAGTGATTTCCACATAGCTTGGAACGTCCTTATACATGAGTGCCAGCTCCTTGTTCACCGCATCACTCCCAGGGGGGATTTGTTGATATATTTAGGTAGTGATGTGTGTGAACACTCTAGGATTGCCGGGGCACTTTTTTCCCTCTTTAGGAGGTTTTTTTCCCCCGGCTTGTATATACGCCTATTGCCCTAATGGGCTACTTATCTTTGTACATTTTCTAGTAATACATTTAGTCTTGTGTGTTGTGCTCCAAGCTTCTTCTTCTTCCTTGTGCTGTTCGCGTGCTTCCGCAGATGTCTAACTCCAACAAACCTCTCCTTGACATAATGATAATTCACTTCAATGTGCTTAGTGCGAGCATGGAACACAGGGTTCTTCACAATTTCCAAGGCACTATAGGAATATGAAGAATATCATCATCTTCAACGTCGTCTGCATCAACTTGAGTACTTGTATTTGTAGGTGTAATAGGACGTTTTTCAACACCCTGCACAATATTGCACAATACATGATGCATCATATAATCCCACAATGGGCAATTCGTACCATCCAACTTATGCTCAACATCCAACATATGAAATACATCACTGCTTTCAACCATGGCCAGTGACTAAAATACCTTGATGCAGAAAAATGATTTCATGTGAAAAAGTTGAACATAACTACCTTGACGAGTTTTGCTAACTTCGAGATGCTTATACTGGTGAACTGAAACCTATATATATATATCTTTGGCACAAAAAGATGAAATAGCCTGCACAAGCGCTATGATAGTGTGTTTGGAGGATGAAAGGAGCTTAGATCACAATTTTGGCACCACACAACAAAGCTATTTTGATCTCCTAGTCACCTTGAGCATGCTCAACAAATTTTGTGCGATTCTAGACTGTGACCAGAAGGGTGTCGACGATGCCCTAGATGAAGCGACGACCTCCTCTGATACCAATTGTTGGAGTTCAAGGTCTATAGAAGCATGCAAACAACACAAGGAAGAAGAAGAAGCTTGGAGCACAACACACAATAGTGAATGTATTACCACTAGAATGTACAAAGATAAGTAACCCATTAGGGCAATAGGCGTATATACAAGCCGGGGGAAAAAAACCTCCTAAAGAGGGAAAAAAGTGCCCGGGTGGTCCTAGTGTGTTCACACACATCAATACCTAAATATATCAATAAATACCATTTGGTTTTGGAGGCATATGAGAGAGGAAGTTGAGTGTTGTACCTTCTTCAAGCCACAATTCTTTGAATCAGTCATGTTTTGCTTTTTTCTTTGGAGTTCTTCATCTACCCTACTCTCCTTTTAAGCTTGCAATTCAAAAGAACAACACAGACCCACATTTCAAAAGCCTCATATCTACTCAAAGTAAACCCTTGAATGTGGGGAATAAAGTGGGCCTTTTCAATCATGTATATATTTCTTTGAACAACAATTATACCTCAAATTACAAGATTGCATTGGGCATCTTTTATTTTCTTGTCCCAATAGAGTCAAAGTATGAAAAGGTGTTCAAAAAATCATGAGGATTGATCGAATTGTTAAGAGCTAGAAGCAAGCTTTTTGGAGGAGGTGATTGGTTACTTAGTCACTATCTCAAATTTGATAAGTGGTAAGGACCTTTGGAAAATCTAAAAGAAAAGACGCATTTCAAACTTTGGTGAACCTCTCAAAGAATGGTCTATTAAGAGTTTGCTAGATTACCTGGGTGGAAGAATGAAGAATCATAAGTGTAAAACCCCGTTAATAAACATAAAAGTATTGTTGTATAAGACAACCAACCCAGAAAGAAGACGAGACTCATGGTCCTTCTTTATATATCCCTTTAATACTCACTCATTTATTTACTTATGAGAATAAAAAGAGAACATTAAACTTGCCTATCATTTTTTTTTAGGAAAACACAAATTTTCCTCCATATGTTAGACCGATTGGTTGGGTCTTTTGCCCCCCTTGGGTTTGATGAGGGTTCAATCCCCACTTGTGGCAATGATTGGATATGTCTATTCTTATGGTGGGATGAAATGTGTTCCCTTTGGATATGTTTTAATTGGTCTTTAGGCATTCTCGATGGACTCTATTCATGATAGTATGGGCAATGCAAGTGCTGATAGCATGGGCAATGCAAGTGCTTGGTGTGGCAACACTTCACAGTTTAAATGAGTCTTGTCGTCTTGCCTTAGTGTGCTTCTTTCCCAATTTCTACTTTTAAGGGCTTTTTGGATCTATGCATTCTAATAGGTGGTAGGTCTTCTAACTTCTACCATTGCTTGTGCTACTTTCAGGATAGTGTAGATATTATCACTTTTTTAAAGGAAGTTAAGCCGAAACCTAATCTCCTGAGATTTGAATGTATTCGAAGAACAACTATACAAGTGAAGCGCATAGTACCCATGGGACCCCCATATCCCACAAAGCAAGGGTTAGACTCTTGAAGCATTAAAAGGAAAATGCTGCCCGAAGGCATCTTGATTTAATGGCCTGAAGTCATTATACAAATAAGCCTAGATAAATCCAACAACTCGCAAGAATTGAACACACAACCTCAACCTCAAGAGGTGAGTACCAACCAACTCACTTTGAAATTTTGAATTAAATATTATCACTTCATTGTATAGTGGCACGTTCAAATGAATTCAAACTTAAGGAGATGTAGATGGTAAGATCGAACTCCCCCTTTAAAAACAAAAGCCCTCCTGTTTTAGAGTGGCATAAAATGTGGCAGGCCCTGACCTTGACAACAGGAAGTGCAATTATCTGTGGAAGAGGTTCCTTCGTACAGCTGCAGCGTTTGAGCTGCTGGAGAAATCGGGATCATCTTGGAGTTGGATCGCTAATTCTTCAGGGTGGACGTATCATACGGCGGGTGACGGTTCGTTTGCGGTGGCACATGGACCCTGCCGATGAAAATGGCGCGGGGTATCCTATATCTGCTGCATGCGATTCCGACGCCGGGGTTGAGCAAGTGAATGAGCAATGGCCGATCCCTCTTTCGCCTCTTTCTGGAGAACTAGGAAAAGCTGTGGAGCTTGAAAGGGCTTTGAAAGCCGAAGCTCTGATGGCGTCATGTCCCGCTTTTGCAGCTTCTGACATCATTTATGAGGATCAATGGCTCATTGTTATCAATAAGCCCTCTGGAGTCTACTGTGGGCATGTTCTCTCCACTGTTTCATCCATGATGTCTTCACAATCGGATGACAAAATTTCGCCATCTCCTAACGGTAACCATACGAAAATTTCTTCACTCGTGTCAAGTACAAACAGTTGGTCTCATAAAAATCCCAAATTTCACTTGAACAGTCTGCCTACAGGAATATACGATTCACTCAATTTTGTTATGTATGACCTGTTTATTCACTTTTCCTTCAATATTCTATAAAATTCAGGGCACTAGTCCTTCGGGAGCTCGAATAACACAAATATCATATAAACATTTATATAAAAGCGAGTTTCATCAGGGATAGCTGCATCTATGACTTATTAAAAATATCTTTGTTAATTTCATCAGTACATCAAAGACAAAGTCGAAAAGCCAAACCACAAGTAAAATAATGACACTTCCTCATCACGCAGGAGGAAATGCTGATCAACATATCTCAAGGCTCAAACCACAAGTAGGAATATTACGAGCTGATCTTACGACAACGGACATAGATGCATGTGCATACATACGTATGTACACATATATACACATGTACACCTACCCACACAAACACCATGCAAACATACATACATTTTTTTGCAAAGCACGTTCTTTTTATCACATTGTACAAGCAATTACGTCTTCATGGGAGGCAATGTATAAAGCCGGCTGTAGGCCTTAAGGTATAGAAGCAGCAATAGTCATGATTGCTGATTGTATATAAAGATTAGAAGCAATAATGGTTATGATTGCTGATTGTTCAAAGTGGTATGGTGCACAAGGTGCATGTAGGGTGCGAGAACTGCACTGTACCATATATCATTGCCATATACATAAAAAATCCATGTCAAAGCTCAACAAGGTAAATGGAAAACTACTACCATATACAAAAAATATGTCTACTACACACTCCAAAGACCAATCTACTACTCTAGACACCTCATACTAGTCGTTGTGCTCTTCCATGTCTCCATCACTATCGGGAGAAGAAGATGCATCACTATCTGAAGAAGAAGATGCATCACTATGTGAAGAAGAAGATGCCTATGATGGAATGTCCCCCGTAGTAGTGACATTCCCCTCATCATCATACTCATGTTTCATGATGGGAACTATATTCATTGTATAATAGTCCTCGTGCTCAAGTGCCTATCCTCTATGACGAGGGCACAACTTGCGCCTCCTGCGCGCATTTGCGCTATTGGATGGAAGTGTACTAGGAGGAGGAGTTGGATTGCTCATCTTTGCAAGTCGTCGTGCACGTGCTTTCGTGACTCTCCTACCTGTAGTAATTTGTAAACAACACCAAAAGATTAGAAAGGTGAAAAATGCAATTTGAATTTGGAAAAATCTGATCATGTCGTCAATATTGAGTGGTAAGTAGTGACTACACTTGCTTGGATCATCTAATTTTTTCAGGTCGTGTACCAATTATAGGTTGGCCTTACAAAAGACTACACGCTCTAACTGTGCAAGACTCAACCTATTTCTCATCTTTGTATGGATGAGAGAATGTGCTCCAATATTGCTCACATGGGCTAGCTGAAGCATCCTGTGCATTTATTAAAAAATATAATTTAATTGACGATTGAAATTTATTATTTGATCATTTCAAAATCCATGCAAGTGTGCAACGTTACAATTTGCTACATAGTATATACTTGAGATAAAAGTTGAAGTCCATGGCGTGCAGTCGTCGACTTACCATATCCATAATGATTCCACCATTCCAAAGCATCAATGTGACCTTCGGATCGGTGGCAGTAGTACGTGCATAACTCGATCCCACATTTTCCATGTAACAAGTGAACTTGCAATCAAATGTGAGCTTATCCTCGGGACTAAGAATCCCCTCCATGTAGGGGCCCTTCATTAGGCGTAAAATGCTTGGTGACAATACTCCTACGTAGTACATTGCACAAGAAGTTAATTATTTTTTATAAAATTAAAAGCAAATTACAAAGAAAATTTAAAAAACATGATAAAACCAAAATACCTTGAAGAAGATAATAGCGTCGTCATAGATATGGCATGTTGCATTTGCATGTATAGATGGTCTACAAGTCCTAGTGTGGACCCTTCTTGGTCCAATATCCTCAATAGAACATGTATATGCTGCAAGACTGGAACAATTTTGGAGAGTTCACTCCAAAAATACTCATCAAGGACTTTGCGTTGCACATATCAAGCTGGCTCACTCTATCCTCTATACATGTGACTTCATCTTTGATCTACAATGGTCATGTGCAAAGCATCAAAGAGTTTCTGTAATCTGTTTCATTCTGTCATCAGAGGTCAGAGTTAGGAGAAAACTCAAACCCTAATTCCTGCCCTAAAATGATGGATGCATATTTCTGAGGTTCTTGATGTACAAAACACAAAAAATGCTAGGTCATAGTTGTAGAAGATGGCAAAAGCACTCAAAATAGCGATCCACAAATAAAGCACCCTTAAAATTAGCGATAGAACTTTTAACTCGCGAAAAGCAAACTTTTGCGATCAAAATTAAAAAATAACGATAGCTGTTTTTTTGGCCTACGATCAGCTTTTGCGCAAGATTTTTTCGCCATGCTTTATTGTTGGAGCAAAAACTATATAAGAGACATGTTGGGATCACTTTTGGACAATTCAAGCAAGAGTTGATGCTCATATTGTGTCAATTTTGGAGTTCTGAAGCTTTGGAGGCTAAGGAGAGGTGAAGGAGAGGCTACTCTCTTGGAGCAAGGAGTCTTCTACAAGTTTGTGGCAGCCATCTTTGTAAGTTAATCCTATTTTCTTTTTTTAGGGTTTGTGAAACCCTAATTTCAGAATTAGATTTTGCTGATTTTCAGATTTGTTGCACTTTCTTGAGAGGTTAGGTTTACTCCGTTGCTCATCTGCTTCACACACACTCAGATTATAACAGCATAATCTGAATTTTGTACATCATCATCTTCTTGTCTATTCTTCCATCTAGTGAGCACTGAGTGCACCATCATATGGTTGAGTAGTACTCCCATTTTGTAATTTGGCCATCTATATTAGTGAGTAAGCAATTTGCTTACGTTACTCACTCTTGTCTCAAAGTTTCTTTCTATCTCTCACTTATCATCTTGTTTAATTAAGTGTGTATGCTCAAAGGTTTTTAGTATTGGAAGATCGTGGGGCCCCAAATTCCAACAAACCCATGGTAGTTTTGCTATGTCCTCTATATGGAAATCAATGGAGTGAGTGGTACACAGTCCAACCTGTAGTAGGGAATTCATTCTCGATCATCTCACCCATTCTCTTGCAATTAGAGGCATAGCCCGTGATAACTTGGACCATGTTCTCTAACCCTACTTCAAGAATGGCTTCCCTTATATGTTTGAACATAAATTCAGCCGTAATGCACACTCTTGCATTGCTAGCATCTATTGTGTTGAGGAAGTATGTGCCTAAGCAAGAGAAGACAAGGATATTAATTATGTGGTATCGTCGTACATCATTCCATCCATCAGGTATGATGGAGCAACCATACATTTGCCAACCTAATTTCATAGGTTGTAGCATAACCTCTATTCTATCCCGATCCTCATCTAGCATGGGTCCATGCAATTTCCTATATTCCACTCCATGCCAGTCATCACAAGATCCTACTTGATCAATGGCTTTCACCATCCGTCTCCAAGCATTCGTGCACACAACATTAAAAGAGAGGTTGCATTCATGAATGCAATGCTCAATCTCAATGTCGGCGACTTTCTATCGTGTCTTCTGCAATGCAGCAGACACACATGAAGAATGGAGACTACCTTGTCGAGGTCTTTGTGGAGGTGGATTTGACTCATCAGAGTCAACGGTGGTTCCTCTTTGTGAAAAAGTTCTACTCAGGGAAGAGGTTCCCACTGTTTGTGAGGTGGATGCATCCATTTCATGTAAGGTGTTTATCTCTTCACTTGCTTAATCACGTCAATGAGCATCTCTAGCTTGTCGGTGCGAGCGTGAAGTTCACATATGGCACCGATCGCTAGATAACTACTGCCCCGAAAAATTTTCTTGGTGACAACGCACCTTCGCACTAATTCACACCGATTGGGACCTTAAAAGCCAGTGGCGCCTGCACCGAATCAACCCTATGATGGTTTATGTAGAAGAGGGCTGCAAGCCTCCAAAGCAAGCGATTCCTTGAGTGAGCTAAAGGGAACTTATGTAGGGACAATATTCTAATTTGTAAAGATGAAGCATCTTGAGTTTTTGAAATATGCTCTAGTGTCTAAAATTAGAGCCGCTCTACAATCCCCATGATGTTTGCATTCTTATGTCAGCGCCTCCCCCCCACGGGGAAAAAAAAAACTAAAAACGTAGAGCACCCAAGGGAGGGAAAGGGAGCATGAACAAGGAGTATAATCCCCCTTGCATCCAAGCACAAAACTCACGAGAGAGGAGGTCTGTAGATCTCCCACATGTGCATGCACACTCAAGGAGAGGGGAAGAGCTTCTCTTCTACATGCATGGGTGGAGAATACCACCCTCGCCTATTATGTAAAGCGCTTTCGCTTCTAGAGAAGATTGAATGTGGGATATTGGAGCTTTTGACTCTAAAGTCTCAGACATCCATACATGAGAGTCCACACAAAGCTTCAAAGAAAGGGGGCTAAAGCCATGAGTTCAAATTGTTGCACTTGGATCTCTTGGTGGATGCGAAGTAACAATAGGAAGGGTGAGAAGTGTTTCTACTTCCCTTTATTTCCTTGCGTGATATGTAAATATTGTGAAAGGATGCCTGAATTTCAAAAAGATGTGGAAGAAAAGCCAAGGAAGAAGAAAGAGGAGGAAGGAAGGAGAAAGCAGAAGGAAAAGAAGAGGAGGGAGAAGAAGAGGAGAGAAAGGGGAGGTATAATGTATTTATCGCTTCTTTTTTTCTTTTTTTTTTTTTACTTCTTCATAAATTTATTACCACATATATACTTGATATCCATGAGATCATCCATGTTGTGAAGAAATCGTCCAAATTCTTGTTTTTTTCCTCCGATATAAGTTTACATATCTCTCTCCCTCTTTAAGACTCCAATCAATATGCCTGCACACCTTTCGATGCATATAACTTTGAGTTCGTTAATCTCATGATTTTTAGCATGTTTCAAATCTCTTCAAGCAAGCTTTCTAGTGGCGTAAAGCTCTTTGTTGGAGCATGCCATGCTTCCACTAGAGAGGGATTCTCCACACACATTTTGGTCTTGCATGTATTGTGGCAACTGTTTGATACTACTAGTCATATGATAGGTGATAGTCGATTTTGGAGATTGCCAAATGAGAGGTTTCTTTCCTCCATAACCCATTGATGGGGTCTTTCATGTGATAGAGTATATATTCCTTGTGTTGGTTCACTAGTGACACTTACCTTGTAATGAAAATTATGGTTCTGAGTGGTCAATGAAGGGTATTAGTCATGAGATTGAGGAATTTTTGTCCTCAATGGTTGTCTTCAAAATAGTGCATCCACTATGTGTGTTTGTATTCACTACATCATTTGCACATATTTTGTTTCATTGATGGGCATCTATGCATGTCATTGCATCCTTTTTGCTTTGATGTATTTTCTAATTATGAGACTCTAGTAAGACTCTTGTTTTTGGAGTGGTGTGGAGCATTAGCGAGTAGACTACTAGTTATTTGAAAGAGAATATGTGTTGTTTGATTTTGTGTCTTGACATCCTGAAGGATAGAGTACTAGCTTGAGCAATGCTATTGGATGAGATTACCTTTCATGTGTTAGTTGCTTTGAGGCTCTTTGACTATCGACATCTTCATAAGGATGCTTGGATAACAAGCATGGTTCTAGTCCACACATGTTGTACAGTGGGGCTTGTCAAATTTTTTTGGCATTGAAATGACACATGACCTATATTATTTTAGTGATCCATGAGCTCTCTAATAGGTGGATGCCATGGGCTACACAAGTTATGTGCATTGATGGTTTTGCATCTCTATGACTTTGACTAGTTCATAGGATCAAATATTAGTTGATTGATATCCCCATGTGGGGCTGACTTTTTGAGATACAATTATGGAGGGGGTTACCTATATGGTGAGTGGTGGAGTCGATTTTATGGGGTATACTCTCTTTCCATAGAGGTTGTTCATCCTTCTCTTGAAGGAGGCTACCATATGATTGCCATCTTTGGGTTCAAAAGCTAGTCCAAGAGAGCTTTAGTAGCTCGAGAGTCATGGGACGGAGTACTCATATGATTTGTTATGGTGAGAGAAAGATAATAAGAAGTATTTCACCACAATTGGATTACTTTGAGGTTAGGACAAGGTAGGTATGGGATAGGATGAGGTTATGTCTCATCCCTATGTGTATTGTACCTTTGGTAGCATGATTATAGATGGGAACTTGTATAGGTTTCCATTGAGATGCACATGATGCTTGGATAGACCCATGGTGTATTTCGATGAGTGGGATCCTATGCAGGTGTCCATAGGGACGCATGTGGTGCGATGCAAGTTCAAGCTAGGCACATGATACATGCATATGGTTGGAACTTTGAATAAGAGGTATCCATTTGGATGTGTGGTGCTATCTAAGATACAAGGTCCAAACATTTTTATAGTTTCATTTTAGACACCCTTTCACTCTTTATTTTTAGTTTTGTTCTAATCTTTTTGGTCATTTTTTAGTTTTTTCATTCATTTATTTATACTTCTTAAATATATTTTGGGATTCTTTATTGAAATTTATTTATTTATTTATTCTTCATTTCTTTTGTATTATTATTTTGGAATTTTTTTGTTTATATTATTTTTATTTATTTTCGTTTTAAAATTATTTATTTTCTTTTTATTTTATGGTCATTATTATTTTAATTGTTGTTGAGATTAAAGCTCTTTTTAAGAGCATTAAAGCAAGTTTTTTCATGGAGCTCTTTATCTATATAAAGAGCTTTAAAAAATACTTTTATTATCTCATCTTGTGAGTTGTTGGGAGAAGTAAGCTCATTGCTGATTGGATTTGGAACTCAAGGGCTGATTGTCACACTCATCTTGCTATGCATTATAATTGGAGAAGTTTGTTGCACATGAATATTATAGAAGATGCATTTTATCAATCAATTTTTTATTACTTTATTTGTTGTTCTCTTGTTTTGTGTCATTAATCTTGTTGTGAGATTTTTTGTGTTGTCTTGAGCTAACAATTTTCGTATCAGAGAGGAGTTTCTTGTTGAGATACTTTCGGCACCTAAGCTCTATTGTGAGTTTCTTGTTATTATTCTTCTCTTCTAACCATCATCCATGTTACTTTATTAGTTGTTTTTTTGTTGTGCATCATTAGTCTTGTTGAGAGATCTTTTTTGTGTTATCTTGAGCTAACAATTTTGGTATCAAAGCATAGTTTCTTGTTGAGGTGCTTTGTATACGTAAGTTCTATTATAAGTTTCTGGTATTATTGTGATTCTTGCAAAGTGATGACACACTAGAGGAAAGCTGAGTATCCATGTTGGGTTTTATGGTACAAAATCTCTTGATTACCAAATATTTGTGGGACTACATTTCAAGTGATTTGCCACGTCTTGAAAAACCTAGACATTACTTGTTAGAGGTAGAAGAAGAGACACTACCTTTGGTGAAGCATCTACTTTTGGCTTTGCAAGTAAAGAACTTGTTACACCTCAACGAAAAGCCTCACATGCTCTTGTTGGTGCTCTTATTGGTCAACCTTTTCAAGATAAAAGATTGTGGGATTCTATGTATGCACAAACACGTGCTATCGTTACCCTCTCTATAAAAAAATCTATTATTCCACATTTATGTTCTTATAGATCTTCTATAGAAGCTTGGGGTAGATTAGAGAGAGACTTCCAATCCACCAATGAACGTTCTGAATGCTACAAAACCTCATGTTACAAGAAGAGCAATCCAAGGCCAATCTTGAATTGCAACTTGCAAGTCATTTGGAGACCTAGCCTTAGTTTCCAAAGCAAAAGGCAAAGGTGAGGGCAAGAGCAAGAGGGCTTCTAGTTAAAATCCAATTCTAGTTCTGCTTCCAAATCAAGTGAAGGTAAGGAAGATTTGAGTGACAGAAGCTATTAAATCTAATAAGAAGAAAACCTATAAGAAATGTTGGAGACAATAAGGATCGTAGATTTGATAAACAAGTTGAGAGTTCAAATTCCATAGATTGTAATGAAGACTTTGTGTTCTCCATAGTTTTAGAAGACTTTTTTCTTAGAAAAATACATGGTTTGGTTGTTTGACAATGATGCTTCGAAGTATCTTACTTATGATCGTAGCTTGTTTAAAGTCATCTACCGTCAAAACCAAATTTGATGGTTTCTCATGCGAATGATCAACATCTTTAAGTTCATGGTATAGGATCAATCATTATTCATACTTTTAGTGGATCAATCATTATTGATACTTTGAGTGGTAAGTCATACCATCTCCTTAAGGTTTTCCATGTGCCAAATGTTTCCAAGAACTTGATTTTTGTATCTGCATTGCAAAGCATATCTTGGGTGTTACATTTGACATGAGTAAATGGATTGTGTATGACAAAGGAAATAGAGAAGTGTTGTCTGATTATCTTTGTAAAAATTTGTTTGTGCTTAGTTTGCCAAGTATTCATATAAAATTGTGTTTGTCTGAGTGAAGTAAAAGAAAGGTCTTCTATATATACTGGTCAATGTACAAATTTTGTGCTTGATATTTCTTTTAATCATGTGAATGTTTGTGATGTGCAACTCTTCATGCATATGAGAGTCCATCCACATGTAGTTACCAAACTCCTGTTTCACATGCTCCAGCTACACTTGTTCACTCTGTTCACTCTTTTGACCTCTTTGCTGTACTAACTCCTAGAATTCTTGAACCAAATCTCTACAAATAAATAAAAGGAATGCTTACTTGATTTGTGTTGATGATATCTTTGTGAGTATTTTATCAGAAAAGATAGGGTCAAGAACAAGTATTCTTGAACAAAGAAAAAGATTGTGAAGACTGGAATTTTGTAATTGAAAGATATCCATACTTTCATCAAGTTCATCCTTTGGGGAAAATATTCATATATTTTTTGAGAAGATGGTTATTTTGTATAAATCTAGATCAAAGTTTGAAGATTGCAACATTAACATCTTGGAACATCTCAAAATCCAAAACAGTGAATTCAAAGGAAGAAGTGTTTTCATGTATTTCAAGAGAACATTATATGTAGAGGTTCCATTATTTACGAAACTCTTGTTTCAAACTTCGATCATATTCTTGGACTTCAAATTACAGAAGAAAACCTCTACTTCAAGTACATTGAAGTACTTACCAGTTGAGATGTTTATATTCATCGGAGGTTCGTCGAAAACGAAATTGGAGGGATCACCAAAATCTTTCTAAACTACATTCTACTCCCATGCCTTAAACAATTAGAATATGGGGGGGGGGGGATTTTAAGAAAATTGTCACATGGACAAATTCTAATTGTGTATATTAGTTTAGGATTTTCAAGTTATTGTTTGTAACATGGGCATTTATGATTAGTTTGTAACTTAGGTCAATTGCATAGGTAAAAAATGGTCAAAAAGTCAATTAAGGACTTTTTGAAAAGAACCACGTATTCATAAAGGTCTTGAAGAGAGCTATCCAATGGTACTAAGCATCATGTGAGAAAATATCAAAAGCACCTTCAAATCATGAACCCGAATTTTTGGCTTGAAATGCTAATTTGTAGGTATAGTAAAAAGTAAGAAGTCAAAGGTCAACTAAACTTGACACATGACAACCCTTAATGCATGCTAAAAAAAGTGCGACGTCATCTTCAATTGTCACGTGGGGACACTTGCCACATCATCAAAAACCTTTT
>CM035441.1:40224610-40227110 GCA_020310875.1 Ceratopteris richardii
TTCTGGAGAAGTTATTTCAAGTCATCAAGATTTTTGTAAATCTTATGGTTTCAAATTGTATCAAAATTTATCTTTTTTATATACAGTTTGGAAATTCCATAAGAACCCCATCAAACCGAGATTTATAGCTGCATCTTGTAATACTTCTCTCACGGATGTTTCCAAATGGTTAAGCAATTGTTTTAAAGCCATTTTACCTACTATTCATGATATTTGGAAGGAATTACTCAAAGATGCAGATGTGCCAACTTCCTCTAGTTGGATATTAGATAATTCTCTAGGTGTTGTTCCTGTAATAAAGTCTCTCAACTCTTCAAGAACTATAGAAGAAAAATCTGTTCCTTTGGGGCTTCAAACTTTTGACTTCACCACTTTGTATACAAAGTTAGATTTGAATGATTTAAAACATAGGATTTCTTCTTTAGTTAGGAAAGTTTTCTCTTTTAAATTCACCAAAGATAGATGTAAGGCTCTTTTGGTAGAAAAATCTGCATTACATTTTGATTATTTATGGTTGAAATCCAAGTCTGTAGATATAGATAGTAAAAAGAAACGTTACACTAGAATAGTAGATGAAATCGACATTCTTCTTTGGTTAGAGTTTCTTTTAGAAAACTTGTATATTTCAGTTGGTGATACTTTATTCAAACAATGTATTGGAATTCCTATGGGTACAAACTGTGCTGTCTTTCTTGCGAATTTTTATCTTTTTACTTATGAATTTGAATTTATGGAAAGGCTTGTTTTAGCTAATACCTGTCCTATCATTATACACAAACTTTCTAATATTAGACGCTTTGTAGATGATCTGTTTGTTCCTGATTTTAGTTCTTTTCAAGATTTTATGTATTTAGACAATGATGCTTTTGGTGGTGGTATTTATCCCAAAATTTTTTGTGAGCTGAATTGTACTTCACATGGTGATTCTTGTGCTTTTCTAGATCTAAAAATATTTCAGTCTCCTTTTGGTTTGGAAGTAGACATTTATGATAAAAGATTAGAACCGGAATTTGCTAGCATTAACATGATACGTATGCCTCATATTGATTCAAATATTTCTCATTTAGCAAAGTACGGCGTTGTTTGCTCTCAATTGTTTAGATTTTCTCGTCTATGTTCAAGTTTGTCTTCATTTGTAATTCAATGTTGTCAACTAATTTCTTTGCTTGTCCAAAAAGGGTATTTATTCAAGAAAGTTTCAAAGAAGGTAAGGACTTTCTTACTTCGTAACAAGTTCATTTATGGTTCTTCTTCTTTTCATGTGTTCAAATTAATCATTAGTAAATTCAATAGAAAAGGGGAGCACTATTTGGGTTAATGATAAGGTATTTTGTGGTTCCTTCCCTCCCCCTCCCCCTTCTTTTCACTCTTTTTTTATAGCTTCTTTCTAGTCTTTTGTTCTTTTATTATTATTATTATTATTATTATTATTATTATTATTATTATTACTGCTTTTATTATTATTTTAGCTATTTCTTTATATTCATTATTATTATTTTTAATATATATATATTTTTAAAATGATTTTATATTTTTTATTTATTTATTATTCATATATTTATTTATTTATTTATCTATATATTTATTAATTTTAATTTTAATTTTTATAATTCTAATTCCTTTCTTCTTATTATTTGTTTGTTCTTTGTGCAAGACTTTATCATGGCTGAGTTTGCCCTTCACTTCCGGAAGTGATAGAAACTCAGTTCGTTGACTTTGTTAGAGATCTTGATTTAGAAAGACTCTTTATTAAAGTCTGCACCTACTCTAGGGCACTGATGACGTGAGTAGGGATGTCATAGCTATTTGTCCAAGCTATGCATGATAAAGTTTAATTCTGATACTTCTTGTTTAGGACAGATATAGAAGTTGACGATGCACATTTTATTTGGTTTTGTTTTTGTTTAATTTGCTTATATACATATATTTATATATATATAATCATTATTTATTTATGGAATTATTATTTTTTATTTATTTTCTTTTAATTTAAATTCTATTTTTGTATATTTTATATTTTATATTTTTTATTTTAATTTGTTTCTTTCTTAATTTATTATTATTTTTTTATTATTTAATTATTTATTATTATTTTTTATTTTTTATTTTTTATTTTTTATTTTATTTTTATTATTTATTTATTATTTTTTGTTTTTTGTGTGTATGTGTATGTGTATGTGTATGTGTTCGTGTTCATGTGAGTGTGTGTGCATCTCTTTTTGTATTGGTTTTCTTTCTTGGTTTTTTCTTTCTTGTCTTATATTGGTCTTAAGTCTCTTGCTTTTGTTTGTTATTTTTTCCAATGTGTATGTATTTGTGTTCTCTATCTTGAGTTCGTAAGTTTGGATAACTCTGAACTTATGAAGGTATATATATGTATATGTATATATATATATATATATATATATATGTATATATATATATATATATATATATATATATATGTATATGTATGTATGTATATATATGTGTATGTATATATATGTGTATGTATATATAT
>CM035441.1:40234610-40427110 GCA_020310875.1 Ceratopteris richardii
TGTGGTCTTGGGCTAGAGGGAGTTAGTTGCGAGTATTTGCATCAGTTTTTCAATTTCAAGCTTTTTGGTTCAAATTCTGCTCATACTCTCTATTCTTCTACAGAACCTAATATGTAAACGAACTTACACTTACAATCTTGATGTATGAAGATGCATAAGTTTGCATGCATGTGATGTGATGTGAATATACACATGTATGTAAATATGTATGTGCTTGAGTTCAAGTGATGAATTGGAGAGGGACAGCTGTCTTGCAAGTGGCTGCCAACAGACCTTCCCATTTTTTGATAGCGTGGACTATTGGGTCGGTGGCAGATAATGAAGATTGGATGTTCAGTGTCCCCATTATATAAGCATAGTTTTATTGAGTCTCTTTTCATGGATGGAAAAGTTTTTGTAAGCCCTATATCCAGCATTTTACTCGCTGCAACTATATTTGCAGAGAGCACTTTATAGCTTTACTAACTTCAAATGAAAATTGAGACATCATGCATTTTTTAGCTCACAATCATCATTCTATATGCTTTCAGAGGGCGTGGGATCCAAAATTCATTTGCACTTAGCGAACCGTTTGGATCGAGACACTTCTGGGGTGATGATAATTACTAAGTGCAAGATTGTTGCTGGCAAGTTAACTCGCATGTTTCAGAACAGGAGAGCAAAAAAGACTTATGTTGCCCTGTGTATTGGACCTCGTCCTACTTGGGATGAAGTGTATATAGAAACAGGGCATGGTCGTTCAAGGTGGGGTGCGTGGCGTGTCTATGCCCATGAAGATATAGGCAGAAAACTCCCTGAAAAAGCAACTGTAAAGGACATGAGCACACGATTCATGCTTATATCTATTAATGGTAAAAAGGTTTCTGGTTGCTGCTGTGATGAAAACCATTGTGAGCGAATAATAGCAGTAAAACATCAAACATACAAAAATGTTCCAGCATATGGAGATGAAGTGCTTCTTAGAGCTTATCCTTTGTCTGGCAGAACACATCAAATACGGCTTCACTGCCAATTTTTTGGCCTTCCTTTGCTTGGTGATGTTAAGTATGGGGGCCCTCTTGTTTGGAAAGGGAGAACTTACGAAGCACATGCCCTTCATGCAGAAAGTATATCTTTCCGGCATCCAATCACTGATGCTGCTCTGTGTCTTCTGGCACCATTGCCAGAATGGGCTACTTCTGATTAATTCTAATTATTGCTGGGGAACCTTGTCTTGATTCCATCAGGAAGCGAGCAATGTTTTTATCTTGGGTAGTGTGCAGACAGTTTCAAGGACATATTGAACGTCGAAGTGGACTTGATGATGCTCTGAACTTCTTTTTGTGTGATATGCAGACAGTTTCAAGTACATGTTGAACGTCAAAGTGGACTTGGTGACACTCTGAACTTTATTGAGGTGATATTCAAGTGTTCCCTATCATGTTCAAGGATAAGTTGCTAAAGGGTCTTCATTTCTGTACAACTCTTGGCAGGGTTAGGCAGCTCAAGCTTAATAGCGTTTGGTCGGTACTGAATGACAGCTAAGTTGAATGGAGAGGAGAAATAGATTTTCCCCTTGCTTGGCAGGAGCTCTTTTTCTGCTGGTTATGTACTGGTTGTGAAAGTGATTCATTTTTCGTTTCAATCAATTGATTGAGGGGATAGCGTCCTCACTGGTGGCATAAGAGCTTGTCACAAATTTGGAAGTTTTGAGGCTGCAAACACCTCAGTGGTAGCAAGTATAACTGCTCTGTGGTGTGAATAGCATCCAATTATCATGCTGCATTGAAGCTGCTGTTTGCATGTATTATATTCAACGTGTTTTTTAAGAAACTGCTCTATCTGATGCTGAGTAAAATGTCTTTATATGCCCACATACTCAAGTATAATTGCAAATAATAGTTAAATCAAAGTCCTCTGGCAGGCCAGTACTTGGACTTACCATTTGAATTGTTCTGGTTGCTCAATGCGAACCAAGGCTGCATCTACACTAGAAACAACATTTGGGTTATGCAGGACAGTAGCATGGCATTTCCTTGGAACACATTTTTAGTAATCATCACCACTGCATTATGATGCGTATTAGGAACTTATATAGAACTGAGGGTAAAGTTGTACATAGTTTTGCTTACACTTTTTTTTCTTTACAATGGCCACATTGTTAGTGTATGGAGCAGTCTGGAGGATAACATATTGCCTTCAGGAAGATCATTCTTATTCTTTGTCTCCTTCAAGTATGTATTTGCTTGTGATTTTTGTGTAGTTGGGTTCTGAGGAGTTTCAGAAAAAGAATGTTGCAAAAGCGGGCAACCAATGAGCAGTTCCGTATGTGCAAAGTGATGAGGTCAGGGCTTCTGTCTTATCGCTGTAAGTATACCTTCTGTTTGTGTACGGATCAATCCTTGACAGAAGAACACTTTAGATAAAGGCAGGGTGTCCTTCATGTAGATGCACGGTGATATGGCAGGGCTTTTGCCATGTCCAATACATAACATTTATGACAGTTCATTTGCATGTGGGTCAAACTTTTAGGACTACATTTATTTGTTTTCAAGAGCATGCTAGAGAGTATCTGTTGTTGTTTTTGTGTTTGATATTTTATGAAATGATCAGTTTTTATTTTTTGGATTTTTATTTATTTGTTTGTTTATTGATTTGTTCTTTTTCATTTCGCTGTTGCTTTCTAATTTGTATGTGTTTTTCATGATCTAATTCAATCTTATTTTTTCTGTGGTTTCTTGCTTTGGCTGTTGGCTTTTTCTTATGTTTCTGTGTTTGTGTTCATTATCTTGAGTTTGTGTTAGCACTCAAGGTCAGGAACGAGGTGCAAGAACATGTCAAAGAAGTGGACAGAGAAGGAGGAGGAGCAAGTAGGGAGCTCTAAGAAGTACATGTCAAATTTTCAGAAGGAAATCCTATAAAAATAGTGATTTTCATCACTAAAAGCCATTGTAAATACCGTTTCATATTTTTGTAACTCCATTTTGTTCAAGCAGAGAAGTCCTCGAGCTTGAGGAGTATTAGAAGTATCATCTTACCAATTTTCATAATTTTTAGACTCTGTTTGAGCCCTCAAATAAGCCCTGGAACCTAATTTTTAACTAAGCCGGACATTAGGTCTAGAGAGTGCCAAAATTAGTAAAAAAACTATAAAAAGTGTTAGAGGGCTCATTTTTGAGGTTAGCTTGTTGTATATTTGAGCTTTTGTATGAGAACTCTTTTGTAATCGAAGCTTTTCATTGTTCCTCTCTTTGCTCTTACCATGTGCTCGTTTATATGTGTGTGCATGCTTGTGTGCTTTCACTCACACACTTGTGACTTCACTCGTTCATTGTCTTCATACCAATCCTCAGGTCTCCGCGGATTGACAAGTAAAGGAGGTGATACTCACGCTTGACCTACACCAAATTTTGGCGCCATTGTCGGAGAGAGAGCTTCGAGGACGAGAGTGTGATGGTAAGACTTAGAGTTTTGACGTTGGAGTTGTATGTAAGTTCTTTAATTTTCCCTGATTTTTCTCTTTCTTAGTTCATCTTCATCATCACCATCATTATCCTAATCATCTTCCATCTCCATCTCCATCTCCGTTGAATTCTTAGTTTTTTGATCATATCACCTTCCCCACTCCATTCCCCTCATTTCACTTGTGAGAGAGATTTTACAGGTGTTTGTTTGCAATTTTTTGTGCACTAACATTGCAGGGCAATCTTTGGACATCACGAATCTCCAAGAAACATAGGTAAAAACTTCATTTTTTTGGTAAAAAATTACCGTAGAAGCTGACCATCGTGACTTTCAGACAAAGGTGAGTATTTGGGTGAAATTTTTGCATGGAAGAGTAGCTTTCGGTAAGCGCTCTCACAGATCTAAACTCATTTTTTTGAAATCACAAATTTGGCTTATCATCGCGATGGTGACTTATCATCGTGATTGTGTCTGACGATCGCGACGGTCACTGACTATCGTGGCGATTGGCTCACGCCATCATGATCGTGACTCATCATTGCGACTTTGTCTGACCATCGCGACGGTCACTGATTATCATTACGATTGGCTCACGTCATCGCGATCTTGTCACATCATCGCGACGATGACATACCATCGCGCCTTGATCATCGTGGCTTGACCATCGCTATTGTGTTTGATCATCGTGATTATGACTCATCATCGCAGTCTGACCATCGTGACTTTCCCTGATCATTGCGACTTTGACTGATCGTCATGGCCTACCCATCGTGATCTTTGACCATTGTGGGTTGATCATCGCGGGTGTTCATATCGTCATGACGGTGACACACCATCGCGATTGTGTCTGACCATCGCGACTATTAGGTAGAACACAAAAATTAGGGTTTTTCAAAAATTTTTCAAAATTTTGGGATAATTTTTGGCCATTAATTTTAAACTCTTGTGTGCTTGGCATAGGGCAAGGTGAGAAGCGCCCAATATCATCTATTCTGAAGTACTCCCATAGAGAGATTGTTTCTTTGTTTTAACCTCGAGAATCCTGAATTGGCATAACTTTCCTATACGAAATCCGTTTGTTGTGATTTTGGGTTCATTGGAAAGCTCGTTTGGAGTACTACAAAAACATCCATTGGGTACGGTAAAAGTAATATGTGGATTATTAGATATAGTATTTTGAAGTCGACCCTCAGGTGGTACTAGGAAACCAAGGGGACTCAAAAGGATTTTGAACAATACAAAGGGGAAATTTTGAACTAGAAGACAAAGCTTATGAACCTGAGATTTGGTAGACACTTAGGCAAGGATAGACAAATCATTAGATCATCTGAGGCTAGTGTCAACCATACAGCTAGGTCTTGGGCACAACAACTAAGTGGTTATCCCTACATGCTAAGTTTAGAAACAAGCGACTTAGAAATGTCATTTAGCATGGAGAGATCCACATGTACCTTAGGAATTGCCTATTTACAAACACTAGAAGGTCCCTATAAGACATAATTGGAGTATATTCAGACCAACCAATTAGGTGCTCTCATCTATGAGGATGGCCTAAGGCGATCAGTAGTCAAACTCAAAAATCATGATCAAATCCTTTGGATTTGAACACCTAGTGGTTAAATTCGAAGAAGGTTCATATATTGACAAGCAAGGAACTATGAATGTGGTTACCAGCTTACAAGACGGATGGAGATGTAGAACGAGAACCAAAGACTCCTAGAGGTAAGTCAATCTTGACCAGAGTGATCACTCCATATTGGATCCCTCAAGACAACAAAAATATAGAACTATTCTTGAATAGAAAAACGGAGGAAGCCTTTTGGAGATTCAAGCTAGATCAACCTAACCCAATAATCATCGTCTACGAATTCAAAGACCCTGAGACACGAGACAAAGTTGTCTATCTAGATAACACATTGGAGAAAATGTTCTTGGTAATAGAGCATGAAGGGCACACATACACTTGGCAAGGCGAATTGATTTTTCCTCCACCAAGATCTAGTGTCCTATGGCCTCCAAGGAGTAGGATCATCCTAGGCTCATGAAAACCAGAGGGAAAGAGCTAGAGAGGAACCTGAGGTAAGCTTTGCACACAATGTGGGTAGAGACAGATCAAGGTTTGAAGGTAAAAGACATGAAAGAGAGAGACATAAAGCATATAGGCATAAAAAAAGAAAAAAGATGCCCTGTGCCAGAGCTACCCACACCTACCAAACAAGTGGCTTTGTTTTTAGATGGCTTACTAAGCACCAAGTTAAGATCATATGTGTACTTGAAAGAGCCTAGATCCATAGAAGACTGTGTGCGGATCTGCATTGACATAGAAGACAACTTGGGTGAGGAGTTAGAATTGTCGAAACTATATAAGAATTCTGACAGTTCTACAAATCACGCCTCCAGAACCTCCACAGAGATAGATGAGATAGCTGAGCAGGTTGCCAAGAAGCTAGGAGTCCAAAATAGGCAAACAACAAGGGTCACCACATTGAAGAGATTTTATACTTGTGGAGGAGACCACATGGCTAACCTTTGCCCATTGCAAAACTAGAATATGAGAGAAATGAATGCTCCATATTGCACTATTGAGAGAAAATACACGAACCATACGGCTCAAGAGTGTCCATATAATAGGCAGGCTGTCAGACAAACGTATCAACAACATTATCAACAGGGTAGGTATCAGAACCAATACCAACAGCCAAATTATAGGTGACCACAACAACATCAGCCTCAGTACCAACAACAATATCAGGTACCATATAGGCCACAACCAGTCCTAGGAAACCAACTGCAAACTCCTGCCAACGTGATTCCAGTTAAGTATGCAGTGGTAGAGGAGAACCCGAATAGAGCATTGGTACCAATGACCCCATTAGTCTCATAAAATGACCCTCATGCTCAGAGCTCTGACTACACCCATGAAGATAGTCCAGGAGCTTATTACATAGTCATCGGAGAATAGTGAGCTTTACTCGTATCAATATGAGGCACTACCTTTGGAACAAAATTGGGAGCCACAATACTCCAATGTCATGTATATGAATCCAAACCCCAGGCCCCAATTGAGACAAGTAAGACCACAAGCCCCTAGAGGACCATGTTCTAGATGTCAGGGAGACCATTTCATTCGTGAATGTCCCCACCCATCATCTCCGGGTCAAGGACAAGCCATCACAATACAAACTTTTTGTCATGAGTGCGGTAAAGATCACCTCCCGAGAGATTGTCCAAGGAACCTCTCTAGTGTACCCAAGGGTGTCCCACCAAAGCAATGTAGTGGCATGGTCGCAAGCCATCTATTGCTGATTTGAGTGTCAATGTGGTAGGCTTAGTGGTGGATTGAAGTTCAAGTAGCAGTAATGTGGCTCCTATACAGCTAGTTACCAGGGCACAAGCCTTAAAACAAGATAAGCCAACCGAACAATCAGAGTCAAGTGAATCAGGAGAGCCTAGTAAGAGGAAAATAATAACATGGAAGGATACTAGAGAGAAGGCCAATCCCAAGTGGAATAAAAAGCTATCTGAACTCGAAGAAAGCATGAGAGATGCAAAAAGCAAAATAGAAGATATCGCCTCTCACAATCCCTCGCATGACGAAACTCCATCCACTCCACTTCATCCCACCCCACCACCCATTGTAAATAAACCATAACCAGGGTCTGTTCTTGCAGATCCAACCCCTGAAGGCTTGGACATGATGTTCAAGGCCTATCAGACTCGACTTCAAGAAGGGCAAACAACTGCAAACCTAGACAAGAGTTACCCTAGAGCAGATTTAGAGATTGAACGGACAAAAATGTGCATGAAAATGGTAGAACTAGCTCAGGCTATGCTTGAGATCAATCAATTGTTCAATCAAAAAAATTCTTTCAAAACGGGTTTTGCATTTCCAAGGCTTATTAGAAAGATTAGAGCAGTTGGTAAACAAGCCACAAGTTTCTTTACCTCCACAGGCTCAACCAGTTGTTGAAAGAGAAAGCTGACCACCAAGGGAAGCTTATGTTTCTAATTCCACGGATGCTGGAACATCTCTTTCAATACAAGAGTACTCTAAAGAGTTCTTGTGGGAAATACAAGAAGAGAAATGGGCCAAGGAGAAAGATAATCCTCCTCCTATTCCCGAGATTGATGATCTTCACGACCAATTTCCCCAAGACATTCCATCTATTTACGAAGACCAAGTAGAGCAACAAGAAGATGAAATATTAGATTTTGAATCTAATTCTTTACAAGAGTTGCCACAATTTATATGCCCATGGAAATCTGAATCTCTTCGGATCAAAGCTCCCACAATATTAGTAAGAGATGAAGACTCGGTGGTTCCAAGGAACACCGATGTCGTGAAGAACACTAAGGTTCAGTGTCATCTCACCGTAGAAGAGTTGCTCAAAGTAAATCCAGAGCTATGGAAGCATGTGGAGAATCAGGTTCCTGCACTCGATTCCAACGTGTCGAAACAAGGCTCTAAACAGAAAGTATGAGAGATACCTTTAGACAAAATAGGAGACATGAGTGAAGGTGAAGAGGGTAACACTCATCTTCCACTCACCTATCAAGGTTACACAACCAAAGCTATCTTAGATTCGGGTGCTTGCGTTGCGATTGCAACCACCTCCTTGTGGAGGCAATGGGACAAACCCACAGTAAGACCAACTAGAATGAAGCTTCAAATGGCTGATGGCCATATTGAAGACCTCTAGGATTGATAGAAGGGATAACTCTAACCACTTGTGGAGTAGAGTTTGAACACACCTTTGCTATATGTGACTTCGGAAAAAATAATGTTTATGAGATGATCCTAGGAAGACCCTTCCTACGACAATTGTAAATAGTATAAGATTGGGGAACCAACTCCTTGTACGTGCAGCACTTAGGGGTCACCACCAAAGTCAATCTAAAGGATTATACCTTCATAATACAGTGGAATCCTATCCATAAGGCTCAAGAAGATTCAATCTCTGTGCATTTTGAAAGTTGACCTGATCCATCCTGGATGCGTGAAGATTTTTTACTAAGGGAATATAGGGACGTGTTTGCGTGGCACTATAGAGACTTGAAGGGAGTAGATCCGAAAATATGCTCTCATATGATCCCCATGATGGCTGATGCCAAGCCCACCAAACAAAAGCCCTACACATATAATGATACTTATGCACCCAAAATAAAGGAAAAAATTGACAGACTTATTCAAGCTTGATTTATCTATGATATTGAGCATATTGAATGAGTGTCCCCCATTGTAGTGGTGCCCAAGAAGAATGGAAAATTACGAGTGTGTATTAATCTAAAAAAAGTTAATGCCGCTACGATCAGAGATAACTATTCTCTTCCAATCACCAAAAATTTATTGGAGCGTTGTCTGGTCGTGGAGATGCTCGGATGATGGATCAGGTCATGCGCCAGATCGATCGGCACACACTGGGTATTTGGAGCTGACTCAGGTACTTGAAGAAAAGGGTTTTTGATAACACAATCAATTTTAACTACCTATGTTCTATGAAAAACTAAAGTCAACTTAAAAAAACTTTAATAATTTATGCAACTAAGAACCATAAGGACTTGAAGCTCTATATTTAGCAACAACATCTCGGTAAAATTATAAAACTAATGACTCTTCAGATAAATGTTCTTTAATAATATCTTCTATTTCATTTTCAATTGGATTAGGGTGATTAGGTCTATTTAAAGTTGGCGAAAAATTCTCATTAGTTTGATATTCAGGGAATTCTGACGGTACTATAGAGTTATAAATTTAGTTAAGCAATGGTTATATGAATGAGAAATTAATGTCTCTTCAGTAATCCTATCTTTAGTTATTTCTTCTATAGTGTTTTCTTCAAAACTATTTTTTTCAGACGTGTTCCTAGTTTCATTTCTTTTGGACTCATCAAAAAACGCAGAAGACATAAAAAATAATCAATAAAATAAGATTAAAGTAAATAAATATCAATGCTATAACTGTTTTTGACAAATGTGCTTTGCTAAAGCTAAAAAATCAATTTCTCTAATGCAAATATAAGATAATATGGCTAATACAAATGACTAAAAGAAAGCTATAAGTTGAATAGAATTTCTTCAATCTTTCAATGTTGGTCTTCAATCTTTCAATCTTGGTTCACTGTACTCTGATTGCTCTTTACTTCATCAATGTTTGTCACTAAAAAAAAACATTAGGGTATAAGTAGAGTTACAAGAATCATAAATAAACTTAAAAGGTATAAATCACATGTACATATACATACATGAATTCATAATCATATGTATTTTCCTACTTCACACATTCTCATAAACATTCATTATATTCAAATGCATTCATGTGCTCATACATCTATGCACATACATAAATACTTAAGTGCACTCATGTACATACATTCAAACATACACACATATGCATGCAAACACCTCACTCACTTCTCAATATATAAAATCATGCAAACATATTAATTAATATATCCTAACACTCATTAACATATACATATTCATTCATTCATGCATATGCATACTTACTAACACACATATGCACTTAAGCATTCCATTCTCATAATCTTTTACTCATGCTAATTAAAACAATTCTCATGCTCATACACTCTAATGTAATGATAACACACATGTTCATGCATATGAATCACATGCTATAACCCATTTGTATGCCTACATGTTCATGCTTTCAACTATATATGCAAACATATATTTATGCATCCTAGCACATCCAACCATTAACTCTTATGTGTAGATACATTCACAAACCTAAACATTAATATGCTAACTTAATACATACACATGCTTACATGCTCATTTGCACATTCACATTCATCATTAAAGCATACTAACATATATTCAAACATATGCTAACCATTCATTCATTCATAACCATGTATACTAGCTTTGCATACACTAATGCACATGTTAATATGCATAAATTCTAATATGTATATGCATACTAACCATGCATACTTTTCCATGCATATACACATACTTACTCACATGTAGATGCATCTACATTCATGCATACAAATTCTTGCTAAAGCATTCTTTTACATAATTAACAAAATAATAATTAATTAGACCTAACTATATCTAACAAAAACAATGCATTAATTTAAATCTAAATCTATTTAATTATCCTTAATTAAAACAATGCATTATATTTCTCTTTCTCTCTCTCGTTCTCTTCTCTCTCTCTCTCTTTCTCTCTCTCTTTCTCTCTCTCTCTCCACTTTCTCTCTCTCTCTCTCTCTCTCTCTCTCTCTCTATCCAGGCCGTGCGCATCACATGTTAATATGCATAGATTCTAATATGTATATGCATACTAATCATGCATACTTTTCCATGCATATACACATACTTACATGCATAGACCTAACTATATCTAATTAAAACAATCCATTAATTTAAATCTAAATCTATTTAATTATCCTTAATTGAAACAATGCATTATATTTCTCTTTCTCTCTCTCGTTCTCTTCTCTCTCTCTAACGTTCTCTCTCTTTCTCTCTCATTCTCTCTCTCTCTCTCTCTCTCTCTGTCTCTCTCTCTCTCTCTCTCGTTCTCTTCTCTCTCTCTCTCTCTTGTTCTCTCTCCTCTCTCTCTCTTTCTCTCTCTCTCTCTCTATCCAGCTCGTGCGCATCACATGTTAATATGCATAGATTCTAATATGTATATGCATACTAACCATGCATACTCATGCATATACACATACTTACTCACATGCATAGACCTAACTATATCTAATTAAAACAATGCATTAATTTAAATCTAAATCTATTTAATTATCCTTAATTGAAACAATGCATTATATTTCTCTTTCTCTCTCTCGTTCTCTTCTCTCTCTCTCTAACGTTCTCTCTCTGTCTCTCTCCTTCTCTCTCTCTCTCTCTCTCTCTCTCTGTCTCTCTCTCTCTCTCTCTCTCTCTCTCTCTCGTTCTCTTCTCTCTCTCTCTCTCTCTCTCTCTCTCTCTCTCGTTCTCTCTCCTCTCTCTCTCTTTCTCTCTCTCTCTCTCTCTCTCTCTCTCTCTCTCTCTCTCTCTATCCAGCTCGCGCGCATCACATGTTAATATGCATAGATTCTAATATGTATATGCATACTAACCATGCATACAAATTCTTGCTAAAGCATTCACTTACATAATTAACAAAATAATAATTAATTAGACCTAACTATATCTAATGAAAACAATGCATTAATTTAAATCTAAATCTATTTAATTATCCTTAATTGAAACAATGCATTATATTTCTCTTTCTCTCTCTCGTTTTCTCTCTCTCTCCCTCTTTCTAACATTCTCTCTCTTTCTCTCTCGTTCTCTCTCTCTCTCTCTCTCTCTCTCTCTCTCTCTCTCTCTCTCTCTCGTTCTCTCCTCTATCTCTCTCTCTCTCTCGTTCTCTCCTCTATCTCTCTCTCTCTCTCTCTCTCTCTCTCTCTCACTCCAGCTCGCGTGCATCAATTTCTGTAGCCGTACGGCGTTCAGCCTCTCTCTCTCTCTCTCTCTCTCTCTCTCTCTCTCTCTCTCTCTCTCTCTCTCTCTCTCTCTCTGTGCGGCGCTGCCGCACGCAGCCTACAGGGGAAAGAAGATCCTTTTTTTTAATATTTTAATCTCTCTCTCTTCTGTCATTGTTTACAACGCAGTCACCATAACTTATCTCCTCTCTCTACGTCCGTCTCCAGCCTCTGCGTGCGATCAACGCCGCCATCAGCAGTCTCCTCTCTCTACAGACGTGCATTAGAGATATCCCGTTGCTGCCAGAATCATGTGGGAGAGGAGTTCAGTGTTGTATTTTGACGGTCTACCATGCCCTTCAATTTTGAAGGCTACCTATAGATCATACCTGTATTTGCTGTTTTTAATGTATTTTCTGAAGGTCATATCAATTTTTTGACCTTATTTTATGGTAAAAAATGGCCAAAACGGGCAATACGGCGGTCAATAATCAACACTGGAGGAGTTAATGGCTCTTTCTCTCTCTAACTTGCAATCATTTCTCTCTTGCGTATGCATTCAGAGCTACGAGGGAATCAAAAACCCATTTAATTCTTCCTTCAACACTTTAGTCAGCCAAATGCCATTTTTTCATATATATCTCTCTTTAGTCTCTCTCTCTCATCTCCTTCCTCTTGTGCGAAGCACTTAACAAAAGCTGAGAGGATTTTTGTTGGAGTTAGACGTCTGCGGAAGCACGTGAACAGCACAAGGAAGAAGAAGAAGCTTGGAGCACAACACACAAGATTGAATGTATTACTAGAGAATGTACAAAGATAAGTAGCCCATTAGGGCAATAGGCGTATATACAAGCCGGGGGAAAAAACCTCCTAAAGAGGGAAAAAAGTGCCCCGGCGGTCCTAGAGTGTTCACACACATCACTACCTAAATATATCAACAAATCCCCCCTGTGAGTGATGCGGTGAACAAGGAGTTGGCACTCATGTATAAGGAAGTGCCGAGCTATGTGGAAATCACTCCACAAAAGGAAGTAAGCCCAAAGCTTTGCGGAAAGCTTCAAACTTCTCCCTAGGCAGAGCCTTCGTGAAAAGGTCTGCAATGTTCTCCTGCGTGGACACATATGCCAAGCTGATCTCCCCAGCAGAGAACCTCTCCCTGACATAGTGATAATGCACCTCAATGTGCTTAGTGCGAGCATGGAACACAGGGTTCCTCGCAACTGCCAATGCGCTCTGACTGTCAGTGAAGATGGTGGTGGCAGAAGACTGGCCAACACCCAAATCAGCCATAAGGCGTCTGAGCCACACACACTCAACAGTCGCTGTGAAAGCTGCCCTATACTCAGCCTCACAACTGGAAGTGGCCACAGTAGGCTGCTTCTTGCTCAACCAAGATATACATGAGCTACCAAGCATGAAGCAAAATCCACTGGTGGACACATGAGTGTCATAGCAACCAGCCCAATCTGAGTCAGAAAAAGCATGCAAATCTGGCGGTAGTGATCCCCCCTTGGGATAAAACAACCCAAGTAGCCGAGTACCACTCAAGTAATGAAAGATGCGCTTAACCGCTTTCCAATGCGTGACTCCTGAGCAATGCATAAACCTGCTCATCTGTGAGACAGCAAACTGAATATCTGGCCGAGTAATGCATAAGTAAATCAAGCATCCAACATCTTGCTGATAGAGAACAACATCAAATGCATCTCCAGCATCATGAAGACTCAATTGTAAACCTGTCTCCATAGGAGTGGCAATAGGCTTACAGTCTTCAAGGCCAAAACGCTGCAATAATGTGTCAATATATTTCATTTGACACAAAGCCATTCCACCATCAACTTGCATAAAGTGAATGCCCAAATAGTGATGCAAATGCCCCAAATCAGACATCTCAAATGAGGCATGCAAATCAGCCTTGAAATCAGCAATATGCATCTCAAGAGGACCAGTGAGCAGCATGTCGTCTACATAGACAACAATGATCAAAAGCACATCATTAGCACGCTTAACATATAAGGTGCTTTCAGTTGGACTGTTCTCAAAACCATGTGCAATCAGATAGGCATGTATTTTCTCATACCAAGCACGTGGTGCTTGCTTTAAACCATATAACGCCTTCTTTAACCTGCACACCTGGTTTTCATGCCCTTTCTGCACAAAGCCACGGGGCTGAAAAACATACACTTCTTCATGCAAGTCACCATTCAGAAATGCTGTTTTAATGTCCAACTGATGTACATTCCAACCATGATGGGCTGCAAGTGCACAAATGCTCCGAACAGTAGTCATACAGCATGTAGGTGCAAAGGTCTCATCAAAATCAATGCCTCTCTCCTGCACATAACCCTTTGCAACAAGCCTAGCCTTATACCTGTCAACTGTACCATCAGGTTTACGCTTCAGCTTGTATACCCACTTAGTGCCAATGGCCTTCTTGTTAGGAGGCAAGTCACATAAAGACCATGTACCATTCTTCATTATAGCATCATATTCAGATTGCATAGCAGCCATCCAATTTTCTGAATTTTGTGCTTCATCAAAAGAAACAGGCTCATTCTCATTACAGAGACTAGATGCAGCCATAGCATAGCAATCTGATGCAAAGGAGGTACTATGAGAGCCTGAACGTGTACAATATGACAAAGGTGCATCTAATTTGCTGTCACGCAAAGTCTGCACCAGCCATTTTGGCATAGTTTTTGCCTGTTCAATATCAGCTCTCTCATCAACAAGTGCATCATGTAAATCTGCATCAGAAATGGAATGATCTGCATCATCATATGAAACCTGCAAAGGCTGAGAAGTTGCCTCATTAGGACCAGCGCTAGCCTGTCCACCTGTAAAAAGAGGCATCAAAGTATCATACATGTCTTTGGAGCTAACAGATGTCTCCTTAGTACATGAAAGCAATGGCTGAATAGCATCTTCCACAAAGACAACATCACGGCTAACCAGAATGCGTTTAGTCTGTGGATGATACAGACGATAGCCTTTACTTTCAGAACTGTACCCAACAAAAATATATTTTACTACCTTATCATCCAATTTTCTGCGATGTTGTTCAGGCACTAATGCATATGCCAAACAACCAAAAACACGCAGATGAGCAACAGATGGCTTGCGGTCATGCCAAGCCTCATATGGAGTGATAGACTGCAACGCTTTCGTGGGACACCTGTTCAGTACATATGCTGCACACATGACAGCCTCGAGCCAGAAACTATGTGGTAAAGCCTGACTTTTGACCATGCACCTCGCCATCTCCATGAGTGACCTGTTCTTTCGTTCAGCAACTACATTCTGTTGAGGTGTATACGACACTGTACACTGGTGTTTTATCCCACGTTCAGCCAGAAATGCATTAAAATCTGAAGACATATATTCCCCCCCTCGATCAAAACGGAGGGTGCCCATTTTACATGCTGACAGATTTTCAGCCAAAACCAAAAATTGTTTGAAGCACATGAACACTTCGGACTTTGCTTTGAGTGGATATACCCATGCATGCCTGGAAAAATCATCAATGAAAGTCACGAAGTAAAGGTAATTTCCAAAAGAGGGTGTCTGCATAGGACCACAGACATCACTATGTCAGGCTGCAATTTCTGCATAGCCCGAACTGAACCATCTTTTGGAAAGGAAGAACGCTGCATTTTGCCCAAAATACAGCCTTCACAAACATGTTTTCCAGGTGCCTCAAGTTTGGGCAAAGAGGACACCATTTCAGATTTCTGCAGGCGTAATAAACTAGCAAAATTCAGATGACCAAAGCGTGCATGCCAAAGCTTTGCATCTGACATAGCCTGAGAATCATGAACTGCACATGCCAAATCATTCACAGATCTTTCATAGTCTATGAGCTTATACAGCCCACGACATAAAATGCCAGAAGCAATAATCACATCGCCATTTGAGAGATCATGGACTGTACACCTGTCATCAACAAATTTCACAACCAAGCCAATCTTGGCTAATGCAGAAACTGATAACATGTTCTTTTTGATCCCTGGCACAAATAAAGCATTTGACAAAGTGAAAGAACTACCATCAGCAGTAGTCAGAATGATCTTACCAACTCCCATAACAGGATAAGAGGAGTTATTGGCACATGTGACAGTATTCCCTGCAGGGGCAAGCTCGAGTGAAGAGAAGAAACTGCGCTGCGAGGTAATATGTTTGGTCGCCCCACTGTCAAAGTACCAAACATCTGAGTCTACTGCAGACATGCACTGATCATGAGAAGATGGGTCAAAACTGCAGACAGTAGTAAACGCCCATTCTTCTTCCTGCACAAGATTTGCAGACTCTGTTTTTGGTGTAGAGGCCTCTGCAACAACCATTCCAGCCTCTTTCTTCTTTGCCTCTTTAGCAGCCAGTTTTGGACAGTTCTTTATAATATGATCATTTCCTTTACAGTACTTGCAGAACAATTTCTGCTTTTCTGATTTCTTTTCATCTTTATCCTGGTTCTTCGATTGTGCAGCATTTGCAGATTTCTGCTTACTAGTAGAAGAGCTCCATTTTCCTTTGCCCTTCTGACTAGCCAGGAAAGCTTGATCTGCAACACGCATAATGGACCTGTTCTGCCTGGACTGATCTTCCTGCAACAGAACAGAGACTAATTCCTCAAATGACAAGGCATTCGGATTGCCTTTCATCATCAACCGAAGAGTTGAGGCAAAACTCTGATATGAATCAGGAAGACCATTCAGAACGGTCTGCATAAGTGAGCTATCTTGTATAACCTCATCAGCAGAAATCAATTGTTCCTTCAGGTCTTTGATCTTTGTAAGAAAACTGTCCATAGAATCACCTTCATTCATGTGCTCACTCTCCAACTGTTTTCAGAGGTAAGCAACACGAGCCTCATTCCTAGCCTGGTACAAAGTGGTAAGTGTATCCCAAGCATCCTTTGCTGTTCTGCAGGAGCGAATGTGAGGAATAATGGCACGTTTGACAGACAAAGCTATCAATGCATGTGCGTGGGCATCTCTGCCATCCCAACGAATCTGCTCTGCAGTAGGTGCAACAGAAACAGCAGCACGAACAGGAATCTACGGAATATCATCTTCGACACCATCTTCATCAGCTCCAACACCTGTATTTGCAGTACCTGTCGTTACAGGTGTAACAGGACGTCTTTCAACACCCTGCACAATGTTCCACAATCCTTTTGCAACCAGTACATGTCGCATCATATAAGCCCATAATGGGTAGTTGGTACCATCCAACTTATCCTCAACAGCCAACATACGGAATACATCACTGCTTTCAGCCATGGCCGGTGACTAAAATACCTTGATGCTGAAAATTGACTGTATCTCAAAAAGTTGAACAGAATTGCCCAGACGAGTTCTGCTACACCTGTAGCAGACTTCGAGACGCTTAAACTGGCGAACAGAAACTGGTATATACCTTTGGCACAAAAGGACGAAATAGCCTGCACAAGCACTGCGATAGTGCGTTCGGAGGCCGAAACGAGCTCAGATCGCGATTTCGGCACCACACAGCAAAGCTATTTTGATCTCGGAAACACCCTGAGTATGCTCACCAAATTTTGTGCGAATCTGAGACTGCAAACGGAGGAGTGTCGACGGCGCCCTAGAAGAAGCAACGACCTGCTCTGATACCAATTGTTGGAGTTAGACGTCTGCGGAAGCACGCGAACAGCACAAGGAAGAAGAAGAAGCTTGGAGCACAACACACAAGATTGAATGTATTACTAGAGAATGTACAAAGATAAGTAGCCCATTAGGGCAATAGGCGTATATACAAGCCGGGGGAAAAAACCTCCTAAAGAGGGAAAAAAGTGCCCCGGCGGTCCTAGAGTGTTCACACACATCACTACCTAAATATATCAATAATTTTCTCTTTCTAAACTCACACAGACAAAGCTTGGCGAGGAGGAACAAGCACTCTCATGCCTGAGCAGAAGGAAAAGAAGGAGTTACCTGAAAAAAACATTAGGGAAAACTCACTGCACACACACACATATATACACACAGAAATCATGAGCTTACCACTCTTTTTGATCTTACTTTAATTTCTCATTCACACTTTTGCCCACATTTATCCACCACACTTTTCATTTCACTTTTCTCTCACAACCTCTCTTTTAATACCCTCAGTCACACACCATCCTTTTTACCATTCACTTTATCCGCTTTATCTGCACATATTTTATGAACCACTCCTTTATTCACACACACACACACACTCATTCACCCATCTTTAACTATTCCCTTTTCCCCACTTTAATTACATTCAATAATCACCATTCTTTAACTACTTACCCACACACACCACTAACTATTTATCCACTTTATTTATGATTTTAATTTAATTACCCTATTTTTTCATAATTAAATAATTCATTTAATTTAAGATTACTTTAAGTTTTAATTAATTAAATACTTCCGTATTTAAATTCACACACACTATTAAATTAGCTAATTAAATCATAATTTAATTTTTAATAAATAAATATTTAATTTATAAATTAATTTAATTAAATATCAAATGTTTCACCCTTGAAACTAATGCCAATGTCCATTCACACTCAACCCTATACACATAAACGCTCTAAAACCCTTGGGAACCCCTTTGAAACCCATTGGAAACCTAGTTTAACCAGGGAGTTCTTGGTGATTCATAAGAATTCTTCCCCCTATCATCCACAAGCTAACAGACAAGCCGAGAGCACAAATAAGATCCTATGTAATGTATTGACAAAACTGGTAAACAATAACACTCTGATTGGGATAAACAACTTCATCATGCTGTTTGGGCTTACCGAGTTGCTTACAAAACATTACTCAATGCCACCCCATTTCAGATGGTCTTCGGATAGAACATTGTGCTACCATTGGACTTCCTAATCCCGACTTTAAAAGTAGCACAAGAGTACGAGTGGACTAGACACGAGTTGTCCTCGAGGATCTTTGATCTAGAACGCTTAGGTGAGACTAGGCTATGAGCGGAAGCAGACATCTATGCTGCAAAGGAAAGGCAAAAGGGGTACTTTGACGCACACATCAAGGATAAAGGATTAAAAGAGGGAGACTTAGTATTGGTTTATACATTAAAGCAACATGCTCGTAAATTGAAAAAAAGAGGATATGGACCCATGATCATTGATAGAATTTCCACTAGTGGTGCGGTTCAATTGGCCACTCTAGAGGGTGACATCTTGCAAAACTGTATTAATGGTTGTCGAGTCAAGCTATATCAAGAACTTGTTACAGAGGATATGCTAAGGAGACTCAACATTGCTAAGAAGCGAAAAGAAGAAGAGATAAAGGTTAGCGAAGAAGCATAGGCAGAGGTCAGGGAGCGCATTAGGAAAAATAAGTTAAGGCGACTAGATCTAGATGTCAATCCTGAAGCCCCACGATATCACATGGCCATGTTCCAAACATCAGGTGCAATTGCTTCTCGAATAATTGACCGACGTCCCTTTGTGACCTTAGAGGTAGGACATAGAGAAAATGTAAGGCCTCTGAGAGCATTGATTGACTCAAGTGCAGCAACTAGTGCATTTAAACTTTCAGCAGTCAACTTAAACCTAAAAAGTCAACTTCTTCAAGTTTGGGTACATGAACAATGCATTACATTAGAATTAGAGAACTGCATGCTCACAAATCGAGGTGTCACACATTCTCTTAGTTCTTCTAAGACTAATCTTATAGAAGAAGATGTTGTATGTGTCAAACGCTCGATGATGTAGGAGTCAATTATAGAAGAACAGGCTCGAAGGCGAGTGGATCTCTTCTTCTTCTTCAAAGACTAATGTAGCCACAGTAGTTCCACCAGAAAGGCAAGCACAACAGTTCAAGACAATTGTAATATCAAATAGAAAGACACCATTCAACAAGAACGCAGTTTCGGGCATGAAGCAGATCTGGGTATAAAAGGAGGAGAACCACCGGCCTTGCCCCCACAATTCCCATCAGAGAGGCCAACCATGCCAAACGAAGAACCACACAACTAAGAAAAGCTCAGCCACAAGGTATCCGACAAGTTTGGGTGCCTAAGAAATCAGCTGCAACTCAAAAAGGGTGATTACACATGTAGGTTCTCAAGGAACTCTTACATGCACAAAATCCTATGTTCTCATACACGAGTAAAGTCTCAACAAAGAAATCAAGGAACGACAAAGGTCAGAACCAAGAACAAAGAGCCAAGGAAGATCACCTCACCTCTTCGGCAATAGTAAGAAGACAATCATCAAGGATATGGGTTTGGAAGCCAAAAGCATCAGTGGCCCCCATAGAATCGAGGAGCCAACCACAAGGGATACAAAACGTAAGAAACCAGCCAAGGATGAATAGGCCAAAGGTGATCAATACACAATCGAAGACCATTCTCAAATGGATCTCCATAAAGAGGAAGGATCAGTTGTCATTCAACAATCAATTGCTTACATCATTTCAAGATCCACTGGATACCTCCAACAAAGAGGGCATCAACATTTGCAAGTGACATCAAAAGCCTCGACGAGCACTAATCATGTGCTCCTTGCACAACCCTGTCTTTCGCACCATTCAGGTCATGCATTTCCTAAGTATGCATTAATATAGGGCCAAATTACACGGCCGTGCATAGACACAATTGAGAATCCCATGCACATGAGATATCTTTGACATATGTAAACTATTTTCTTGATACTAACATCTGTCTTCTTGCTTTGTGACATTGTTATAAGAGAGAGAGAGAGAGAGAGAGAGAGAGAGAGAGAGAGAGAGAGAGAGAGAGAGAGAGAGAGAGAGAGAGAGAGAGAGAGAGAGAGAGAGAGAGAGAGAGAGAGAGAGAGAGAGAGAGAGAGAGAGAGAGAGAGAGAGAGAGAGAGAGAGAGAGAGAGAGAGAGAGAGAGAGAGAGAGAGAGAGAGAGAGAGCTTGTTCCTAGGTTTGGATCATGGAACATGAATGAGTCATACTTAGTTGGAAGTGGGACCGTTGATTATTGGGCATTTACCAGTTTTGATAGAAGTGTGTCTCGGCTAGCCGATGATATTATTGCTTCCCTCGGCCTTATCTGGTAGATGTCCAGAACTTGGCATGAACATGGCATCCACAACTATTATTCCCCCTTACCATGGTAGGAGGAAAGAGCTTAAAGGTCCACAACTTGAGCGATGCTTAACTACTGTATGTACGAGAGCATCCAAGGAGACATCTGCAAGGGGTAGTTCTAGTACCCTACAAATCCTTGTATGTATACTAGGAATATAAAGAAATTCAATTCTTAGTATTTGACAAATGTTGCTTTGATGACAGGGGACAAGACAGGTGCTCGAGTAATCTCATTAGTGGACCATCAACAAGGGCATTCATCGACAACGATAGTCCAGCCCATGGTCCATCATAATGACAAGTGTATGACACAAAGAGATAAACATCGATCGACCATTCACCATGGTAAGAATCCTTACTTTGGTGGCACCATAACCATGATAGAGTAGGATACGTCTTCGTCAGTGTACCATTGAGCACTTAGCTCAAGACCTCCACTTTTTGCACCACACTTCTTCCAATGCATTTTCCGAGTGTGCATGCATAGGGCCTCATTACAAGGCTGTGCACAAGGCACAAACTTTCTTCAACCCATGCACTGACACACTAACCCATCACTCATTATGGGTTACGAGTACTTGGCATGACTACTATGAATATCATCTTTGAAAGATCCAGAGGACATTAAGGCTACAACAACAATAACAATGAAGCAACACTGATAGCTGCACCAAATCAACATGGACAACCTCTTTTGATCACCTCACAAATTTTGAAAGCTCACAAATATATCTTCATGCAAGAATTCAAGGACGAGGTACATACCAAGGGACTACAACTTGCAAAGGCTCACGGTGACAAATGAAGAACCAGACAACCGACCTTGCTACGTTTGGAAGATAGATTGCTCTTGTTCATACTGGATGGATGCTACCTCTCAAAGCACTAGATGGAACCACCACTACAACAAGGGTCTGTCAAGGACGATAGACTCGAGAGGGGGGGAGTGTTAGCACTCAGGGTCAGGAACGAGGTGCAAGAACATGTCAAAGAAGTAGACACACAAGAAGGAGCAAGTAGGGAGCTCCAAGAAGTACATGTCAAACTTTCAGAAGGAATCCCTATAAAAATAATGATTTTCATCACTAAAAGCCATTGTAAATACCATTTCATATTTTTGCAACTCCATTTTGTTCAAGCCGAGGAGTCCTCGAGCTTGAGGAGTATTAGAAATATCATCCTACCAATTTACATAATTTTTAGACTCCGTTTGAGCCCTCAAATAAGCCTTGGAACCTAATTTTTAACTAGGCCAGACACTAGGTCTGGACAGGGCCAAAACTAGTCAAAAAACTATAAAAAGAGCTAGAGGGCTCATTTTTGAGGTTAGCTTGTTGTAGATTTGAGCTTTTGTATGAGAACTCTTTTGTAATCAAAACTTTCCATTGTTCCTCTCTTTGCTCTTACCATATGCGCGTGTGTGTATATGTGTGCATGCTTGTGTGCTTTCACTCACGCACTTGTGATTTCACTCGCTCATGGTCTTCATATCAGTCCTCACGTCTCCACGGATTGACAAGTAAAGGAGGTGATACTCACGCTTGAGCTACAGTTTGCATAGTAGAAAGCAATGTTCTTGCAAGGACAACAACAACTGGATCGCAATGGGGTAATGTTTGAAGCCAAGAGTTGCAATAATGTGATTTATTTTCAAAATTTATATGGTTTTTTTTTTTTTGGATATTTGTCATCTCAGAGAATAGAGGCAACCATAGCATAGAAATCAGATGCAAAAGTAGCACTATGAGAGCGAGAACGTGTACAATATGAGAGAGGTGCATCTAATTTGTTGTCATGCAAAGTTTGCACCAACCATTTTGGCATAGTTTTTGCTTCCTTAATATCAGCTCTCTCATCAACAAGTGCATCATGTAAATTTGCATTAGAAATGGAATGATTGGCATCATATGAAACTTGTAAAGGTTGAGAAGTTGCCTCATTGGGACCACCACTAGATTGTCCACCTATGAAAAGAGGAAGCAAAGTGTCATACATGTCTTTAGAGCTAATTGATGTCTCCTTAGTACATGAAAGTAATGGCTAAATAGCATCTTCCACAAAAACAACTTCATTGCTAACCAAAATGCGTTTAGCCTGTGAATGATATAGATGATAGCATTTGCTTTCAGAACTGTACCCAAAAAAATTACATTTCACTGCTTTATTATCCAATTTTTTGCATTGTTGTTCAGGCACTAATGCATATGCCAGACAACCAAAAACATGCATGTGAGCAACAGATGGCTTACGACCATGCCAAGCCTCATATGGAGTGATAGACTTCAATGCTTTAGTGGGATACCTATCAAGTACATATGTTACACACATAACAACCTCAAGCCAGAAACTATGTGGTAAAGCTTGACTCTTGACCATACACCTCACCATCTCCATGAGTGATATGTTCTTCCTTTCATCAACTCCATTCTATTGAGGTGTTTCTGGCACTGTACATTGATGTTTTATCCCACGTTCATCCAGAAATGCATTAAAATCAGAAGATAGATATTCCTCCCCTCGATCAGAATGGAGTGTGCCCATTTTACATGCTGACAGATTTTTAGCCAAAACCAAAAACTGTTTGAAGCACATAAACACTTCGGACCTTACTTTCAATGGATATACCCATGCATGCCTAGAAAAATCATCAATGAAAGTCACAAAGTAAAGATAGTTCCCAAAAGAAGGTGTCTCCATAAGACCATAGACATCACTATGAACAGGTGCAATTTTTGAGTAGCTTGAATTGAACTATCATTTGGGAAGGAGGAACATTGGATTTTTCCCAAAATAAAGCCTTCACAAACATGTTTACCAAGTGCCTTGAGTTTGGGCAAAGAGGACACCATTTCAGATTTTTGTAGGCATAGTAAACTAGCAAAATTTAGATGACCAAAGTGCACATGCCAAAGCTTTGCATCTCACATAGCCTGAGAATGCACATGCTGAATCATTCATAGATTTCTCATAGTCTATGAGCTTATACATCCCATGACATAAAATGTGAGAAGCAATAATGACATTGACATTTGATAGATCATGAGTTGTACATCTGTCATCAACAAATTTCACAACCAAACCGATCTTGGCTAAATTTGAAAGCATCCGACAATGTAAAAGAACTACCATCAGCAGTAGTGAGAATGATCTTACCAACTCCCATGACAGGATAAGAGGAGTTATTGGCGCATGTGATAGTATTTCCTGTAGGGGCGGGCTCAAGTGAAGTGAAGAAATTGTGCTACGAGGTAATATGTTAGGTTGCCCCACTATCAAAGTACCTCACATCTGAGTCTATACAATATTCATGTGAAGATGGGTTATAACTGCAAAGAGTAATAAATGCCCATTCTTCATTCTCCACAAAATTAGCAAATTCTATTTTGGGTGTGGAGGCCTTTGCAACAACTATTCCAGCCTCTTTCTTCCTTGTCTCTTTAGCAACTAGTTTTGGACAACACTTTATGACATGATCATTTCCTTTATAGTTTTTGCAAAAGAAATTCTGCTTTTCTGTTTTCTTCTCGTCTTTGTCATCCTTCTTTGATTGTGCGAAATTAGTAGATTTTTTCTTACTAATAGAAGAGATCCATTTACCTTTGCTCTTTTGACTAGCCATGAAAGCTTGCTTTGCAACACGCATAATGGACCTGTTCTGCCTAGATGGATCTTCCTGCAATAGAATAGAGGCTAACTCCTCAAACATTAAGGCATTTGCATTGGCTTTCATCATCAATCGAAGAGTAGAAGCAAAACTCTGATATGAATCTCGAAGACCATTCAGAACAGTCTGCACAAGTGAACTGTCAGGCAAGACATCATCTGTAGAAATCAACTACTCCTTCAAAATCTTTGATCTTTTTCAAATAATTGTCCATGGAATCTCCTTCATTCATGTGCTCACTCTCCAGCTGTTTTCGAAGGTAAGCAACACGAGCCGCATTCCTTGCCTGGTATAAAGTGTTAAGTGTATCCCAAGCATCCTTAGCTATTCTGCAAGAGCAAATGTGAGGAATAATGGCATGTTTGACAGACAAGGCTATCAATGCATGTACCTGAGCATCTCTGCCATCTCAATGGATTTACTTTGCAGTAGGTGCAACAAGAACCACAACACAAATAGGAACATGAAGAATATCATCATCTTCAATGCCATCTGCATCACCTTCAACAACAATGTTTGTAGGTAAAATAGGACATTTTTCAACATCTTGCACAATATTCTAGAGTCCTTATGCAACCAATACATGATGCATCATATAGGCCCATAATGGGTAATTGGTACCATCCAACTTATCCTCAACAGCCAACATACAGAATACATCAATACTTTCATCCATGGCCACTGACTAAAATACCTAGATGCAAAAAAATGATTGTATCTCAAAAAGTTGAACAGAACTACTTTATCGATTTTTGCTAAACCTGTAGCACACTTTGAGATGCTTATACTGGCAAATCAAAACATGTATATATGTTTGGTACAAAAAGATAAAATCACTTGCACAAATGTTGTGATAGTGCATTCAGAGGCCAAAACAAGCTTAGATCGTGATTTTGGAACCATACAACGAAGCAGTTTCGAACTCCTAATCAGCCTGAGTATGCTCATAAAATTTTGTGTGATTTTGAGACTGTGATTGAGGGGGTGTCGACACTGGCCTAGATGAAGCAGTGACCTGCTCTGATCCCAATTGTTGGAGTTTGATGTCTATGGAAGCACGTGAAAACACAAGGAAGAAGAAGAAGAAGCTTGGAGCAAAACATAGTACTGAATGTATTACCACTGGAATTTACAAAGATGTGAGTTCCCTTAGGGTTATAGGTGTATATACAAACTGGGGGAAAAAAACCTCCTAAAGAGGGAAAAAAGTGCCTCGGTAGTCCTAGAGTGTTCACACACATCACTACCTAAATATATCAACACAACAATAGGGGCTCTATCCCACTAGAAGGCGGAATCTATTTTCCTAGTTCATGTTTAGAAAAAGACTTATATGTGATCTCCAACACAAGATTGGTGGTCTATTGATTTTGAAGGACCAATGAGATACCCAATGCACCATATATGAAACTAGAGGATGAAGGAATTCGAGCAAGAACTTAGCACCTCCTAAACTGTCTGCCCGATATATTCCCAAAAAAGAGAATGACATATCCCACAAAGGAGTGTCTACATGCATGACCGGTTTGCACCTAGTTCAAACTCTTACATCTCCTCACTCGTAGTGTGAGGATATACCCATAACCGTTGAGCACCAAAGCTCAGAAAATACATCCCTAACAAATCATCATTTCCCTTGACCAAAAAGCAAACTTTGTGTATGCGCCACAAGGGATCGAATGAGAGAATGACATCTTTTCCTCTCAAAAGAAGATCTATCAAGGGGTTTTTTGTTAGTTCTTCATCTTCTCCACGGATGCCTCTATTGTTATCTTGTGTTGGTGGAGGATTTTGCGTATTCATATTCAATGAGGCAAGCTATTCTAGTTGGAGAACAATCTAGGAGGTTTTGAATGCTTCATGAGTTCCTCCTTCCAATTGAAGTTGCATCATTGCTTTGTCCAATCCTACCACCCATAGGGTCTCAATGCCCCAATCATGTACTACTCAACTATGATGTAGCCATGGTCTTCCTATAAGGAGAGGGAATCCACCGTTTACTTTAGGTAGGATGATAATCAGGAAATCTAGCAAAAATTTTAATCTTTGTATTGTGACCTCCACTCTTTCCACCATGTGGAGTGGACTTATCATGCTCTCATCTATTAGGGAAACTCTAAAATGAGCAGTTTTGCTAGATTTAGGTTTAGTAGAGTCATTGTATATTATAGCGTGAGTTTGATACCATATCCCCCTATCCAATATTACTCTTGCTAAGTGGATTCCCTTAATTTTTACTATTAGCCGCAAGCTCTTGTAATCCATAAGAGGTGCTATAGGGGATAGTTCCAAGTTGTAAGTTAAGGGCATGGGCATATGTGGAGATATGATCGTTGTCTCGTGCATACCTTTTAATGTGGTGCTAGGGCCTAGATTGTTGGTAGCATCCACCACCTCTCCTGAAAAACCAAGACTAATGCCCAACAATTCATAGAGAGATACTTCTTGGTAAGTATTTTGTAGAACTTGGATTGTAGTGAGATGACCTTGTTGATTGGTTTGAGAGACAATACTACTATGGAATTGCCTCAAGTCCTCCTTAGAAGTGCATATGCCTTGTCTTTGGGCTGCTCTAGAAGGCTTCTCTTTTCTCTGATTTCTTCCATTCATGCTTGCTCCCTTTCTTTGTTGGGTTTTGTTCTTTCCATGACTTCATCTTACTTTTCTATTATTACTTTTTTCCATTTTCCCTTACTTAGACCTACTGAGATTGATGTCTCCTTCATTGCATCCTTCATTGTTGTCTTTTGCTTTAGTTCACATGGCATTACTCTTGAAAGTTCCTTGATTTGGACCACTCGAGCACTTGGGGATTCTGTGTTGTTCTCACTCATAGTCACCTTGATCATGTTGCACAAGATAGGAGTTCCCTTGTGTGTTGGTCAATAGGAATGATTTTGGAGAGTCCTTAGTATAAATTATAATGATCCCTAGATTTTGGACAATTTCTACATGGTCAAGCATCCTCATGTAGGAAACACTTACTTTGGAAATGGCCATATTGCTTGCAACAGAAGCACATTATGGGCTTAGGAGGATGGTTTTGATGAGGTCTTCCTCTTGTTATCTATTGTCCTTGGTTCATGTAAAAGGTGGTAATTGGGGTGCTTCTATGGGTGGTTTCCCTTATAGATAAGTTGAGCTTACTCATTGAGGAATTGGTGGCGTTTGTCCTTGTACTATATTTTGGTTTCCTAGAACTTTCAAGAAATAGTAGTCCTTTGCTTTGTGGCCTTCTTTCTCATAGAAGTGGTAGCTCATTCGTCTTAGGCACTCTAGGAGGTGTGCCTTTGATTAGCATAAAAGGAACACCAAAGTCGACTTCTTACTTCCTTAATGTTCTCAATTCTTCCAGTTCTTTGTGTATCTATGAGGCCATCTAATGTTCTCTTGTCAAATAACTCACACTCTATTTCTACAATGTTGGCAGATTTCTTGCCCTTGCCATCTTTAGAAGAGACATTATTCTCTTATGCCTTCTTGATGCAACAATCTTGAATTCTATGGTCTTTCTTCTTGTAGTGGAAACACTCTCCCTTGAACTTCTTTTTCTCGTTCTTCTTTTTGTCTCCATCTTTTGAAGATTATGCTTTGCCTCCTTTGGCATTTTCTATGAATGCCACATCTCCTTTGTTTTTGGCACTCCTTGCCTTGAGCCATAGCTCCTAATCCATGATTAAGGCACTAAATTCTTCAAAAGTTAGAGGTTGAGGTCTGATTTGAGTATTAAGAGAAATTACCAAACCATCAAACTTTGGTGGAAAGATTTGAAAACAATGTCGAGCTATGTCCTCGCTTGACTTTTGTACACCTACTTTTGCCATTTAATCTTATAGATTCTTTATGCAAGTTACAAATATCTCTAAAGTCTTTTCATCAATAAACTTTTCAAACCTTTCTACTACTAGCTAATTTTCCAAGTTTTGAATGAGTGTCTGATGATGAGTTTCATATTAATTTCTTGATATCTTCCATGCTCCACAAGCCTTGGTAGTATGCTGAATGAGATTCAAACCACTATAAGTAGTACTTGGAACTAGAGCACAGAGTGCATATGCAATTCTATGTTTCCAAACACATACAAGATCAGCATAAAGAGGAATCATGAGACCACGATTATTTGGATCAGATGTTTCTTGGGGCTTATGATCAATCCCAAGAATAGTCTCTAGAACCTCATATGAATCAAGGATAGAGGTGATTTTAAACTTCCATAGGGTGTGATTTGTACCGACCTTTAGTGAAGGCTTGTGGTTGTATCCACAACATTGGGATGGCTGACATCATTGTTGCTCTTGCTTATTGCAATAGAGTTTCCATTTAGCCATCTTATGAATGAATGTTTGCTCTCCACCCAACTTAGCCTTGTATATATAGCTATTGAGAGCTCAACCACTTTAGTTCTAGTCCACTCTTTTCAAAAGCAGCTTTACTTAAGAACCATTCCTTTGGAAAAGTAGTGTCAGTTAAGAACCATCCTTTCTAGAATATATCCACACCACTTTTTTGTGGATTGATTCTCCATCACCCTTTAATTGGAAAGGTGACAATAAAAAATAACGATCCACAATGCACCAACTCATCGAGTTGTTGGTTGAAACCTTGCTACCTATAGGTTTCTAACTTAAGACCTCCTCCTTGCCCCACTTAAGACTTATCTACTAAGCTAGGTGGATTCCTTGTCTTAGAGAGCATAAGAAATATACATAAGTATAATCTCCTAATTTTTGGCCAAATAATTAAGTTACAAAGCAATATTCGAATTTGTATTTGTATGAACTAGCCAGGCTCTTAGATCATAAACTTACTTTATAACATTCTTCCCCTTGGAAAAATTTTCTTCCTAAAAAATATAGCCATATATAGCTCTAGAGGTGTTCCCAAGCTTCATGTTCTAAAACTTGAAGAGCATGCATTAAATATTCATTCAGTGGATTACCTACTTAAAGTTGGAGAGTTGAAAACCTTTGTTAGATTTTGAGAACTTTTTCCTAAGTAGACTTTTCTTCAATATTATCCTTTCATTTTACTAAGGACTCTTTGTACAAATGATCTCTTGTACATTTATCTTAGGTGCGAAGTATCCTTTCAAGTTCATGAGGAACTATTTCACTTATTAGAGGTGGAAGTATAACCTGTTGTCCAACCAAATTATCTAAATCTATCAGATTTTTCTAAGTTAGCTAATATGAAATACTTGATAAATCCAACTTTCTTCTAGAATTTGTAATTCATGTGCCCACATTCCAACTTTTTTGATGATGGGAAACGGACTGCAATATTGGACGACAACTTGACACATTTGCTAGTATTAAAATTTTTCAATCTTTTAGGAACTTGAAGATAAACTTGATCTCTGACTTGAAAAAGAACTTCTTGTCATTTAGGATGGGCATAAGCTTTTGCTCAATCTTGAGCTCTCGTCAAGTTTTCTTTAGCTAAGTTGAACTTAAATATCATGTCTTGAAGGAATTCTTGAGTTTCTTGAATGTGTTCATTTTGAAGGTCTACTGCATATAGAGACCTAGGTGGAATCCATACATCAATATGAATTTATTAAAATCAATGGATAAATTCTTGATATTTGTTATAGGAAAATTCATCCAAAGGAAGGTAATCTTCCCAATCATTTTGTTTGGAATTAACATAAGCTCTAAGAGTGTCTTCTAAAATATAAATGACTTTCTTTGTCTATCCATCTGTCTAGGGATGTTCAGTCATACTTAAGCTTAGTTTAGTTTCAATTCTACTAAAGAGTGCTCATAAAAAATTACTTATAAATCTAGCATCTTTATAAAAAACTATGTCTACTGGAAGTTCATAGAGCCTATAAAGATGATTTATAAATATTTTTGCGAGTTTAGAAGTCTTCTAAGTAGTCTTGACTGGAATAAATTGAGCTAGTTTAGTCAATTGGTCGACTACAGCCCAAATTGAATCAAAGCCTTTTTTAGTGCAAGATAATCCTCAAATGAAATCCACAGAGATGCTTTTTCATTTACCTTTTGGAATCTTCAAAGGATGAAGCAATCCTCTAACTTTAATTCTTTCAAACTTATTAACTTGATATTTATGGCACTTGGATACATAGATTTGCACATCTCAATGTATACTTGGTCAATAAAAATATCGTCTAACTAACTCATAGGTTTGATTAACACTAGGATGTCCAACACCGGGTATCTTAGCATTTGAAAAGGACTTGATTTCATATGTTCGATTAACATGGGACACAAACCTTATCTTTATATTAAAGCAAATATTCATCTTGGAGGAAGTAGTTTCTAAAATTTTCCTCAAAAGTACTTGCTTCGTTCATTTGGGCTTGCTCAGCTAATTTCCATGCTTGAATGTAGCTTGGATCTTCTTTGCAACTACCTTTCAAAGTTAAAATAAATTCACTTTGAATTTAGACAAAGCTCAAGTTCTTCAACATAGGTATCCAACTTAAGATATCTACTAGTACATTGAACTTTCCTCTTGTACTTGAGTTCATAATCAAATTTTTGTAATTATTTGTTCCACTTGATGGTCTCTTGATCAAAGAATATTATCAACTTTGATCCATATAAGTAATGCCACCATTTCTTCAAAGCATTTATAATAGCGAACATCTCTCCTCATAGGTGGAGTAGTTTTGTTGAGCAAGACTTAACTTTCTGCTTTCTAAAGCTATTGGTTGAACTTCTTGGCTTAATACTGCTCTTATTACAAATGAACTTGCATCACTTTCTAATGGGAAAGGCTTATAGCTAAAGCAAGTTTAAGATCTTGAAAATTTTTTACTTCCTCCACTTTCCAATTAAGTCTATGATATTTTCCTTTGAGTTGATCTATCAAAGGTACTACTATTTTAGCACCATGAACTCTCGATAGTATCAAGACAATCCAAGAAAACTCTATAATTCTTGAGAAGTCTTAGGCTCAGGCTATTTATGAATCACTTGGCCCTTTTCGTGGCCAACTTGGATTCCCTCCATGAACATAATATGAACTAAATAATTTACTTCTAGGGTAAGGAAATCACATTTAGATTCTTTACTGTAAAGTTTACTATCACATAGAAGTTCAAAGAATTTCTTGGAGTGTTCTAGATGACTTGCATAATCTTTCTTGTAGATTAAAATGTCATCAAGAAAATCTACCAAAAGTTCCTCCAAGTATGGCTTTAGCACTTTATTCATCAAAGTCATAAACATTATAGATGCATTCATTAACTCGAACAACATCTCTAGAAACTTATCGTGACCATACTTTGTTCTAAAGGTTGTCTTAGGAATATCACCTTCTTTGATTCTAATCTGATGATAACCTTGGTATAAATCAATCTTCAAAAAGAATTTATCTCCCTTTAGGTTTTCAAAGAGATCTTCAACAAGTGGCATAAGAAACTTGTTCTTTATTATAAGTTTTTTTTTTTAAGCCCTATAATCTATACATAGTCTCCTAGTACCATCTTTCTTCTGTACAAGAAGGATAGTTGCAACCCAAGGCGACTATCTTGGTCATATAAATCTTTTTTCTAAATATTCTTTGATTTATTTTTTGATTTCCATAATCTAGACATATGGGAGTCGATAGGGGTTTTGAGATTTTGGCTTGCTTCCCATAAATAGATCTATACTATTATCAATTTTCCCATGAGAGGATGGAAAATTATAGGGGAGTTCCTTTTAAATTCTTTTAGAAGTTAATTAAAATTAATATATACTTCATTGATGAACAAAGGATGAGATATAAGAAACTTTCTTTGTATTACTTGAAGTAGTTATATCAGTACTAAGGACCAAAAAAGCTTGGGTCCTAACCTCATTGTTTATAACTTCTTTAAGTTCTATACTTGAAATCAAAGGAGTACTTGGAACATTGTGTTCACCCTTGATTTTATACACTACCCTATCATGCCGGAGTTCCAAAGTATTAGTGTAATAATTGTTGGACAATGAAGGTCCAAGACTCCATAGACACTTTCTCTCTAGAACTAAATCTACCCTTTTCATGTTCATAATTTGGAAGTCCAACTTATCCTTGAAGTTTTGGATTTCAAGTTCCAAATCAGAAATCATGGTATCCAAAATATGAGTATCTTTTCCATGCATCATTGATACTTCCTATCTATGTGGTGAAGAGCTCTAACAAAGAGACAAATTCTTGATGAGTGCATAATTAATAAAATTATGTGTGGCCAAATCATCCAACATAATCTAAATGGTGTCAGCTCTGATCAAAACATGCAACTGGACCAAATCCTTGATGTTACCACATGTTTTTGGATATCTAAGGCAGATGGTTAGTATCACAATGCATGATCTGTACTTGCCTTGCACTTCAACTTTTATTCAAGTTCAAGGTTTGTATCAGATGTATTTGTTTCTTCCCCTTCTTTTTATCAGTCAAAGAGACCTTTTTTTCTCTTCCAACTAGACAAGACCTACTATGATGTCTAGGATTTAAGCACTTAAAACAAAAATTATCTTTTGGTGCTTTATCAAAATCTTCTTGAGAAAAGACACTTCTAAAAAACACAAGGTTTTTTAATAGTACATTCAGACAATTTTGATCCTTTTCCCTTGCATTTAGTAGAAATTTGTTGGCAATTACGATTATCTTGTGGGACAATGCAAAAATTATCCGCATAGATCTATGAAACCTTGATCGCTTTATCAAGTGATTTTGGTGCATGAACTTTCATCTCATTATAGATTCACATGTTGAGTCTTCGAAAAAAACGTGAAGCTAGTGAAAAACATCAAGGTTCTTCAATTTTAGAATAAATTTCTTGATATTTTGAAATATGATCTATAATGACCTTCCTTTTTGTTGGAATTATCCTAAGCCTCCCAATTGTTTTCCTCCTCATCCTCAGGGAGAAACTTATTTTTGAAGAGACAAGTGAATTCAACCCAAGTTGAGGTCTTTTATGAGCCTTTGAGAGATTCATCCACCATGTATAGGCCTTCTGGCCTAATGAAAAATTGGCTTCTACCATCCTAATAGGTTCAGGAGTATTCTTGAGTTGATAGGCATGTTGCCACTCTCCAAGAATGTTAGGACAGCATCCTAATTCTGATTGTTATTTTCACTCGAGAAGTAAGAAGTCACATCTTTTCCAAAGAAAGATCTAAGGGAGGAATTATACCTATTGCTTGTCTTAACATGTTGGAAAATATAGGAGTCGTAGGAATCATCAAACTAAGATAACTCATATTATCAATCAAGAAGAAAAGTTCTACCTAGGAAATGGATGAATTCTTTTCCCCTTCTAGCATGGTACCCTCAACATTTGTAACTACAATCATCGATGCTACATCCAATATGTTGGAGTTCAAGGTCTATGGAAGCAAGCGAACAACACAAGGACGAAGAAGAAGCTTGGCGCACAACACACAATACTAAATATTGTATTACCACTAGAATGTACAAAGATAAGTAACCCATTAGGGATATATGCATATATACAAACCGAGGGGAAAAAACCTCCTAAAGAGGGAAAAAAGTGTCCCGGCAGTCCTAGTGTGTTCACACACATCACTACCTAAATATATCAACAAATCCACCCTAGCAGTGATGCGGTGAACAACTAGCACTCATGTATAAGGAAGTGTCAAGCTATGTGGAATCAATCCACAAAAGGAAGTAAGCCCAAAGCTTTGCGGAAAGCTTCAAACTTCTCCCTAGGTAGACCATTCATGAAAAGGTTTGCAATCTTCTCCTGCGTGGGCACATATGCCAAGCTGATCTCTCTAGCAAAGAACCTCTCCCTAACATAATGATAATGCAACTTCGAGCATGGAACACAAAGTTCCTCGGAACTAACAATGTGCTCCGACTGTCAGTGAAGATGGTGGTGGTAGAAGACTAACGAACACCCAAATCATCCGTAAGGCAACTGAGCCACAAACACTCAACAATTGTTGTGAAACCTGCCCTATACTCAGCCTCACAACTGGAAGTGGCCATAATAGGTTGCTCCTTGCTTAACCAAGATATACGTGAGCTACCAAGCATGAAGCAAAAACCACTAGTGGACACATGAGTGTCATAGCAACCAACCCAATCAGAGTTAGAAAAAGCATGTAAATATGGCGGTAGTGATCCCCCTTGGGATAAAACAAACCAAGTAAAGTAACGAAAGATGCACCTAACCACCTGTCAATGCTTGACATCTGGGAAATGCATAAGCTTGCTCATCTGTGAGACAAAAAACTAAATATTTGGCTGAGTAATGCATAAATAAATCAAGCATCCAACAGTCTATTGATAGAGGACAACATAAAATGCATCTCCAACATCATGAAGACTCAATCATAAACTTGTCTCCATAGGAGTGGCAATGGGTTTATAGTTTTCAAGGCCAAACTGCTACAATAATGTGTCAGTATATTTCATTTGACACAAAGTTATTCCACCATCAACTTGCATAAATTGAATGCTTAAATACTGATGCAAATGCCCCAAATCTGACATCTCAAATGAGGCATGTAAATCAGCCTTGAAATCAGCAATATGCTTCTCATGAGGACCAATGAGCAGCATGCCATCAACATACACAACAATGATTAGAAGCACATCATTTGCATGCTTAACATATAAGGTGCTCTCAGTTGGACTATTCTCAAAACCATGTGCAATCAGAAAGGCATGTATCTTTTCATACCAAGCATGTGGTGCTTGCTTTAAACCATATAATTCCTTCTTTAACCTGCACACCTAGTTTTCATGCCCTTTTTGCACAAAGCCATGCAGCTAAAAAAACATACACTTCTTCATGCAAGTCACCATTCAAAAATGTAGTTTTAATGTCTAATTGATATACATTCCAACCATGATGAGCTGCAAGTGCACACATTCTAGGAACAGTAGTCATTTGGCATGTAGGTGCAAAAGTCTCATCAAAATCAATGCCTCTTTTGTGAGCATAACCCTTTGCAACAAGGCTAGCCTTATACCTGTCAAATCTTCCATCACGCTTACACTTCAGCTTGTACACCACTTAGTACCAATGGCCTTCTTGCCAGGAGGCAAGTCACATAAAGACTAGGTACCATTTTTCATGATAGCATCATATTCTAATTGCATAGCAGCCTCCCAATTTTTAGAATTTTGTGCTTCATCAAATGAATTAGGCTCATTCTCATAAAAGAGACTAGAGGCATCCATTGCATAGCAATCTGATGTAAAAGGGGCACTATGAGAGCCTGAACGAGTACGATATGATAGAGGTGCATCGAACTTGCTATCATGCAAAGTCTACACTAGCCATTTTGGCATAGTTTTTGCCTCCTCAATATCAGGTCTCTCATTAACAAGTGCATCATGTAAATCTGCATAAAAAATGGAATGATCTGCATCATCACATGAAACTTGCAAAGACTGAGAAGTCGCCTCATTGGGACCAACACTAGACTATCCACATGTAAAAAGAGGTGGCAAAGTATCATACATGTCTTTGGAACTAACATATGTCTCCTCCATACATGAAAGTAAAGGCTGAACTTAGCATCTTCCACAAAAACATTACGGCTAACCAAAATGTGTTTTGTATGTGGATGATATAGATGATAGCCTTTGCTTTCAGAACTATACCCAACAAAAATACATTTCACTGCTTTATCATCCAATTTCTTGCGATGTTGTTCAGGAATTATTGAATATACCAGACAACCAAAAACACGCAAGATAGACGATAGCCTTTGCCTTCAGAACTATACCCAACAAAAATACATTTCACTGCTTTATCATCCAATTTCTTGCAATGTTGTTCAGGCACTAATGCATATACCAGACAACCAAAAACCTGTAGGTGAGCAGTAGATGGCTTATGATCATGCCAAGCCTCATATGGAGTGATGGATTGCAATGCTTTAGTGGGACACCTCTTAAGTACGTATGTTGCACACATAATAGCCTCAAGCTAGAAGCTATGTGGTAAAGCCTGACTCTTGACCATACACCTTGCCACATGAGTGACATATTCTTCCGTTCAGCAACTTCATTATGTTGAGGTGTATACAACATTGTACACTGATGTTTTATCCCACATTCAGCCAGAAATGCATTAACGTTAGAAGACACATATTCCCACCCTCGATAAGAATGGAGGGTGCCCATTTTACATGCTTACAGATTCTTAGCCAAAACCAGAAACTATTTGAAGCACATAAACACTTAGGAATTTTCTTTCAATGGATATATCCATGCATGCCTAGAAAAATCATCTATGAAAGTCATGAAGAAAAGATAGTTTCCAAAAGAGGATGTCTGCATAGGACCACAGACATCACTCTAAACAAGCTGCAATCTTTGAGTATCTCAAACTAAACCATTTTTTGGAAAGGAGGAATGTTGCATTTTGCCCAAAATACAGCCTTTGCAAACATGTTTACTGGGTGCCTCAAGTTTGGGCAAAGAGGACACCATATCAGATTTCTGGCGGTGTAGCAAACTAGCAAAATTAAATGACAAAAGTGTGCATGCCAAAGCTTTGCATCTGACATAGCCTGAGAATCATGTACTGCACATGCTGAATCATCCACATATTTTTCATAGTCTATGAGCTTATATAACGCACGACATAAAATGCCAAAAACAATAATCACATCGCCATTTGACAAATCATGAACTGTATATCTGTCATCAATAAATTTCACAACTAAGACAATCTTGGCTAATGCAAAAACTGATAACATATTTTTCTTGATCTGTGGCACAAATAAAGCATTTGAGAAGTGAAAGAACTACCACCAACAGTAGTCAGAATGATCGTGCAACTCTCATAATAGGATAAGAGGAGTTATTGGCACATATGATAGTATTCCATATAGAGGTAGGCTCAAGTGAAATGAAGAAACTGCACTGCGAGGTAATATGTTTGGTTGCCCACTATCAAAGTACCAAACATCTGAGTCTACTACAGACATACGCTGTTCATGTGAAGATGGGTCAAAACTGAAAACAGTAGTAAACGCCCATTCTTCATTCTGCACAAGATTAGCGGACTGTGTTTTTGGTGTAGATGCCTCTACAACAACCCTTCCAGACTCTTTTTTCTTTGCCTCTTTTGCATCGAGTTTTGGACAATTCTTTATGACATGATTGTTTCCTTTACAGTACTTACAAAAGAATTTCTTCTTTTCTGATTTCTTCTCATCTTTTTCTTCCTTCTTCAAATGTGCAGGATTTGCAGATTTTTGCTTACTAGTAGATGACCTCCATTTACCTTTGCCCTTCTGAGTAGCTAGGAAATTTGATCTGCAACATGCATAATGGACCTGTTCTACCTAGACTAATCTTCCTGCAATAGAACAGCGACTAAATCCTCAAATGTCAAGGCATTTGGATTGCCTTTCATCATTAAATGAAGAGTAGACGACAAACTGTGACATGAATCAGGAAGACCATTCAAAATGGTCTGCACAAGTGAGCTATCTAGTATAACTTCATTAGCACAAATCAATTGCTCCTTCAAGTCTTTGATCTTTGTCAAAAAACTATCCATAGAATCACCTTCATTCATGTGCTCATTCTCCAACTGTTTTCGGAGGTAAGCAACACAAGCCTCATTCCTTGCCTGGTATAAACTGGTACGTGTATCCCAAGCATCCTTAACTATTCTACAAGAGTGAATCTAAGAAATAATGGCATGTTCAATAGACAAGGCTATCAATGCATGTGCATGAGCATCTCTGCCATCCCAGTGAATTTTCTCTACAGTAGGTGCAGTAGAAATCGTAGCATGAACAAGAATCTGCAGAATATCACATTCGGAGGTGGATGGCAATAGTTAGGGTCATTGGCACCATGTCCTTCAGCTTAGTTAGGTTCCTGTTCTTCATATTGTCCGGGATCATTCTTTCCTTCTCAGTCGGGATGTGCATACCTCTCATTTCTAGAGCTTCCCTCACCAAATTGTTGGTTAATTTAAAATGCTTAAGTTCATTCCCTCGTGTAAGAGAAGGAAGTACAAAGGTGCTTGTCCCCTTTTTATCTTTGCTAGGAGTGAGTGAGCTAAGTAGGTATGAACACCTCAAGAAGTCAGGCTTCGATAGTTGAGCACGAAAATAGTCATCCAATCCAGTCTTCTTCCATATTGATCCAATCCTTCGCTGTTCTGAAGCTTTTTGAACTCTCATGTAAAGAAATGGTATCGGCCCCACCGTCCATTAAACTCTATCTCAGATTACCATAAATGGGTGCCATCCCCAAGGGGTCCTTCGACTTCACTGAACCAATGGGAGTTCTTGCTAACTTGCGATGTGTGCCCCTGGGGAGGGTTTTGAATAGGTATGATGTGCACTATTCTTAACTCCTACGGTCGTTCCTTCAACTCCTCCTGGATTGGGATACTTTCAATGTTCACTATTTGAGGGCATGTGCCTGCCTGGGAGCTCATTCCTGCAGCCTCGACCATATTGAAGATATTGATTGTCGATTCTATGAGAAGATATAAATACATGTTAACATTGCAATGGACACAAAATGACCATTTGTCCCCATTACAACATTAACATGATGAATTGTGATGTGGTTAGTAGGTGAGTTAGTGATGGCGTGGTTGTGAGTGTGAAGTGTGGTTAGTAGATGAAGGGTTCCTAGGTGCTAATTGGGATAGTGCAATGTAACGTGGATTCAATTAGTATGTGCATGTGGTTTTACAGTGGGATCAAGTGGTTTATTACAAGATTTGGGCTACCAAACATAGTGTATGGCTTTATCTTTTGATTTTGTGGAGACTTGGGAAGGCTTTACAAGAATGACTACTTGGAAATGAGGCTCTTTAGGGACCCATTTACAAGTGATTCTGCTCGTGCTTGTGGATGAATATGTAGCCATGCATGTCAAACAATTATGGGTATTGGCTGTTCGAGTGTGTGAATAATGATTTATAGTGTGTGGTTTCCGTGTGGCTATTTGAGCCAGCAAGCAAGCCTTAGGCACCCAAATTTGTCTTGATTGGGGGTCAGCCTTCATTGACTTCTTGGGAACCCAGATAGACCTTACTTTCATAGATGAATCTTTGAAAGACTTCTCATTAGTGTCCTATCGTAGATCACTAACATGACGTTTAATCAGTGGTTTTAACTTGGCCGCAATAAGATGCTCGCCTTTCGATACCCATACTTGCTTCGATGGTTGAGACACCTTGCTTTGTGTTCTCCTTTGGCCTTGAGCATAGGCCGCCTGCTTCCTTTGTGTTCGGTACTCCTTTGGTTGCCATGTCTCTATGACTTTTGGAAAAGAAGGGAGTTCCATCGTAACCTTGGCTTCTTTGTTGAGAACACCATCCTTCTGCATCATAGAGTTTGGACAAGAATAGCATCTTCATTTTCATGTGTACTCCTGGAAGGACTAGGAGTTGGTGCCTTTCCTAGTTCCTTGAGTGCTTCATTTTCTAACTCAACTATAATGCGATTCTAATTTACCCAGACCTGAAGAAGTCCGCTTCTCAGATTCAGGTTGACTGCATGATCATAGATCCAATCTTGAACCAAGATAAGAGGCTCAGTGAGGTCCTCATCTTGACACACTAGCACCTTAACTGTCATTAGGATATCTTGGATGTAGAGGGGAAGCTCCACCTCGCCCATGCAAGGGGTTTCCACACCTCCTAATCCTATGAGAAATGCTTCTATAGGATTGACACTTAATTTCAATTCTTGACAATAAGAAAGCTTAACAGCACTAGTGGTTGCACTTGAGTCAATCAATGCTCTTATAGCCTTTGCACTCTCTCCCTGTGCTACATCTAAGGTCACAAAGGGTCGTCACTCAACTATTCTATGGGAAAGTACTCTTGGTGCCTTGAACATGGCCATGTGATATCTTGGAGCTCCATAAGCATCATTAGGCTCATCTCTACCCTGGCTTCTCAATTTCATTCTTCAAATGCACTCTAAAGCTTCTGCTTGCGCTTCTTCGGGAATTTGTTTTTCTTCTTCCTTACGTTTCTTGGCAGTGTTGAGTCGACTAAGCATTTCCTCAGTGAGGGGTTCTTGATACGATTTGACTCGGCATCCACTGATGTAGCTTGGTATGATGTCACCTTCTAGGGTGGCTAATTGGACTGCCCCACTTGTTGATATTCTGTCAATGATCATTGGTCCATAGCCACACTTTTCCAACTTTCGTGAATGTTGTTTCAATGTGTATACTAGAACTAAATCTCCCACTTTCAAGCCCTTGTCCTTCATGTGGGCATCAAATTATGCCTTTTGTCTTTTCTTAGCTGCATAAATCCCTGCTGCTGCTCTCAATCTTGTTTCACCCAAGCATTCTAAATCCAAGATTCTAAATGAAAGTTCATGGCCAGTGCATTGATGCTCTTGTGCTATTCTCAGTGTGGGTATCAGGAAATCTAATGGTAGCATTTCATTTTGACTAAACACCATCTGAAAAGGAGTGGCTTGGAGTACCATTTTATAGGCAACTCGGTAGGCCCAAACAACATGGTGTAGCTGTTTGTCCCAATCAAAGCGTTTATTACTCACTAATTTGGTCAGCACATTGCATAGAATCTTATTGGTGCTTTTGGCTTGCCCATTCACTTGTGGATGATAGGGGGCAGACTTCTTATGTAGTACCAAGAATTCTTGGAGAAGATTTTCAATGACTTCATTCAAGAAGTGAGTGCCTCTATCACTTACTAGCTCTATCGGTACCCCATATCTAGTGAACACATTCTCAAATAAGAACTTAGCTATCGTTTGAGCATCATTCTTCGTTGTGGCCTTTACTTCTACCCACTTGGTGAGGTAATCTGTGGTGACAATAATGTATTCAACATGAGAAATCTTAGCTGGGGGATTAATAGGACCTATGAAGTCTATTCCTCACTTAGGGAATGCACGTCCACCCATCATGGGTTTCAATGGCATCTCATCCTTACGTATAGGACACTGAGTTCGCTGAAAAATATCACACCTCTTCACATAGGTATGGGCATCCATGTGAAGGGTTGGCCACCAAAGACCCACGAATAGAATTGCCTTAATCACACGCTCTGGTCCAGAATGTCCTCTTGCTACACCTTGGTGAGTAGTTTCCAAGATCTTAAGATACTCACTCTCATGGACACACAGTCTAAGATACCCATCTTTTCCTCGCTTGTATAGAGTACCATCAATGAGTGCGTAATCTACTGCTTCTTGTTCTAAACTTTGTTCTCTAGCCAATGTCATCTCTTGGGGGAATGTTTTCATCCTCAAGAAGGCTACTAACGGTTCACTCCAATCTGGCACTAAATTCACTCGATAAAGAGTGGCATGTCCCACTGGAGGTCTAGTGCTACAGATTGGGCATTCCTTGCACATCCTATGGACATCTACTTCCATAGTTGGCAAGTGCACTCCAAATCTCCTTAGTTTCTATAAAGTTCTTTGCCTTGAGTAGTGTTGCTCTAATGGACCCACATGTGCTAATTGCAACCATTTTGTGTACTCCTCTTCCACACAATGAGCTAAGATCCCTTGATCTGTATGCTTGTACATACTTCCTAACATAATATGGTACTTCTAGGCTTTTACTACCTCCCTATCTGGAGTGTTTATTACTGGATGTCTAGGCCCATATGTCAATACTAGCACTAATGTCTTTGCCCATTGTGGTAAACTTCCAAATTAAACAAGTAAGCATCAGAAAGATCATTTGATACTCCTTGTGGGGCCTCTCCGGATGTGAGCCTCGAGAGATGATCTACTCTTAAGTGAGTCTTGCCTTTCCTCACCACTACTTCAAAGCCATATTCCATTAGTAAGAGGAACCATCTTACTAATCTACCTGTATTGCATGGCTTGTTTACCAAGTACAGTAGAGCTTGATGATCAATGAAAAATTTAAACTTATTTGCAAGCAAATAGTGTCTAAACTTCTTTACCACATATACCATGCCTTATCCCTCTCGTTCGGTGGTGGTATAGTTTCGTTCAGCTGCATTCAACTATCTACTAGCATAGGCAATTAGAAGATCCATATTACCTTCGCCCATAGGTTGTACAAGTACACACCCAATAGCATAATTGGATGCATCCACATGAACGTGAAAGGGCTTGTTCCAATCTAGTGTAGTCAAGATTGGTGTTGAACATAATCGCCGTTTAAGCTCATTGAAAGAGTTCTCACATTGTTTCGTCCACTCAAAGTTAGTCAAAAGGGAGTACAGAGGCTTTGCAATGATCGCATACATATGAATGAATTGGTGATAATAGCCACAATGCCCCATGAAAGCTTGTACCTCCTTAACATTCCTTGGCCTAGGTAGTTCTGCAATAGCTCTCACTTTCTCTTCGTCAGTGGATATGCCATTCTTTGACACTATGTGTCCTAGAATCTTGCCTTGCCTGACCATAGAAACACATTTTTCTGGATTCAAGCAGACGTGATATTCTCTACATTTGTCAAAGATAGCTCTTAGCTCAAGGATATGGGTTTGTCTAATGTTGGAATGTGCACAGAGGTCGTCAACATAGACTTCCAATTTTTTCCTCAAGAACTCTTTAAACACATGGCACATAAGTCTCTGGAAGGTTGCAGGAGCATTGGTAAGCCCAAATGGCATACTCGAAATGTGAATATACCCCACTCTATGGAAAACGCTGCCTTATGCTGATCTTCTGGTGCAATGGCTACTTGATTATAACCAGAGAACCCATCTAGAAAGTTGTACACTTCCTTGCCTGCTACCTTTTCTAATAGATGCTCAGTTATAGGAAGCAAATAACTATATCTAATAGTGGCTGCATTAACTTTCTTCAAGTAAATGCAAACTCGTAACTTTCTATTCTTTTTGGGCACCACTACGATGGGGGATACCCATTCAATGTGCTCAATTTCATAGATGAATCCAGCCTCTACCAACCGATCGATCTCTTCCTTGATTTTGGCAACATAGTTATTGTTGTATGTGTATGGCTTCTGCTTAGAGGGTTTTGCATCTGAGGTCATGGGAATCATGTGTGAGAATATCTCAAGGTCTACACCTTTCAAGTCCTTGTAACTCCAAGCGAATACGTCTCTGTATTCTCTTAGCAAAGCTATCAACTCTTGCTCCTCTTCCTCCGTCAGGTCATGTCCTATGTATGTGCATTTTTCTTCTCCCTCTTCTATGGTTACAAAAATTTTCTTGGTGGTTTCCTTGTTATCATAGGCCTCTCTTGCTTGTGCATCACGTTTAGGCATTCTTATCATTACTCTCCTATCCTCTATCTCATACTTTTTAAAGTTTCCAGGGACCTCAAACAAGGATTCTTCCTCCTCTTGTGCGACTTCTCTCTTCTTCATCTTCTTGCCTTCACTCTTAGTAGTTACATGTGTGGCTAATCTCACATCATTTTTAAGTTCTTCATGTCTTTGCGGATGAGCTTCCACTTCATAGAAATATTCCTCATCTGATGCAAAAGGAAGGTCCATTATAATTGACTCTAGATCGGATTCACTTGCGTCCTCGAATGCATCAGTTCTAGGTTCGCATTCTTCAATAACAGAATCACACATGATTGGTTGTATTGTGAAGACTAAAATGTCATAGCCATCCTTGTCACAGTGGGGTGTCCATTGTTCTTCATTGATGGCTACATCCATTGTTGCTAAAATTTTGGCCCAACCATGAGGTTCAAATTCTTTGTCAGGAAATACTACAGGTGCATAGGCTGGGTCTTGAATTGATCTATGAGTTTCCTTCGCGCCTACCTCTCTGGCTTTTTCTCTCTTCTCTTCTTCTACTGCTACTTTGTACATCCGTAAGTGAGTGTCTTCATGCATCCATGAGGATCCAGATCCTATGGAATGCACTGACTCCATATCATCTTTAGCTCTATGGATGGGATTCCATTGAATAGGGGGTACATCTCTATGAGAGTAATCCTTGAGATTGACTTTGGTTGTAACACCTAAGTGTTGCAAATACAAAGAATTGGTTCCCCAATCTTGTACCACCTGCAACTGACGCATAAATGTTCTTCCCAAAATCATCTCATAGGCCTGTTTCTTGCTAAAGTCACATATGGCAAAAGTATGCTCAAACTCTACACCACATGTAGTTAGAGTTATTCCTTCTAGCAGTCCTAAGGGTCTTTCTATGTGACCATCGGCCATTTGCAATTTCATTCTCGTTGGCTTGAGTGCTGGCTTGCCCAAACACTTCCAGAGGGAAGTGATAGCAATTGCAACTCCTGCACCTGAGTCCGAAATTGCCTTGGTGGTGTAACCTTGATGGGTAATTGGAAGATAGGTGTTTCCTTCTTCCCCTTCGCTCATGTTACCTATCTTGTGCAAAGGTATTTCTGGCAGTGTTCTATGAGAACCTACCTGTGAACAAGGTTTTGCTACTTCTGGTACTTGATTGGCTACATGTCTCCATAGTTCTGGCCTAACCTTGAGTAGTTCTTCTAAAGTGAGATTGCACTACACGTTAGTGTTCTTTACTACCTTTGTATTCCTAGGTATGATTGAGCCTTCCTTTCTTATCATGATCGTGGGTGCTCTCATACAAGTAGACCACTTCCCATGGGCTTGTGAAATGGGGTAGTTCCTGCAAGGAGTTAGACTCAAAGTCTAATCTCTCACGAGATTGGATATCCTCTTGCTCTCCATAAATGGAAGGAATGTCTTGTGGGAATTGATCGCACAAGTCATCCACAATTTCAATGGGAGGAGGATTTTCACTTTCTTTAGCCCATTTCTCTTCTTAAATCTCTCTTAGAAATTCTGGGGAATATCGATTCATAGAAGAAGATGTGTCTAGTTCTGTGGAATTAGGCACATAAGCTTCTTTGGGAGGAAGGCTTATCCTTTCACTTGCCTTGTCCTTGCCTTGAGAGGCGGGATCCATTTCAGATTTTGCAATTAGCCTCTCTAATCTTTCTAGCAGTCCATCAAAGTGCAGCCGTGTCTTAGCTGAATTAGAGAAGTTAAATAGGCGACTGACTTCAAACATGGTTTAAGCCAATTCCACCATCATAGCACAAATTTTAGTTTGTTTGAGCTTTAGTTCAGCTCTAGGGTAACACTTTTCATGATCCGTTACGTTTGGCCCTTCTTGAAGTCTGGCCTGATATGCCTTAAGCATCATTTCTACATCCTCGAGAGTGGGATCTGCTAAGATTGATCCTACTCTAGGGGTTGGTGGGATTGTGTGAGGTGGGTTGGAAGGTGGTGGATTGGAGGGAGATGGGAATGGTAGTGGTGGAGTAGTGTGAGAGTGAGTTTGAGATATGAGTTCAATTATCTTGGCTTTTGTTTCTCTCAGGCTTTCCTCAAATTTGCTCATCTTCTTTGCCCATTTCCTTTTCATTCTCTCTCGATTATCCCTCCAAGTTCTTGACCTTTTCTTAGCTAGGCTCTCAGTCTCACTAACCTCAAAACTCTTTTCCTGGCCTAAGCCTTGGTTCTGTTGTAATGCCTGAGCTCTAGTGACCCCTTGCACTGGAGCAGTGGAAGTTACACTTCTTGTAGAGTCTACAACTAACCCAAGAATGTTGATAGGAGTGATTTTTGGCATATTGTTGGGGTTCTTAGGACAGTCTTGCAAGAGATGCTCTTTCCCACAATCGAGGCAAAAACCCTGAATTGTCACAGATTGGGTTGGTGTAGGTGTAGACATAGGACAATCATGAATGAGGTGATCTCCCTGACATTAGTAGCATGGTCCTCTAGGAAATGGGGGTCTTATCTACCTAGGTTGGGGTCTAGAGTTGGGGTTTGCGTACATGACATTTGCATACTCTGGCTCCCAACTAGGTTCACTCAGGTCTTCATAATAATAGGACTCATTATGCTCAGGTGACTGCATGTAGTAAGCCTGTGGGCTATCAATATGAGTAGAGTCGAAAGTATGATCACTTGGCTCACTTTTTGAAAGCAAGGGTTTCACAGGCACTAAGGCTCTATTCAGATTTTCTTCTATAGTTGCATACTTTACTAGAATCACATTGGCTGGAGGAGGGGGCTGCTACACTAGAACTGGTTGAGGTCTTCGTTGCCCTTAATAGGGTGGTTGATAGGGTTTTTGTGGCCTACCATATTGTTGTGGTGGGTACTGGTTTTGGTATCTTCCCTGTTGTGGATATGGTTGAGGATAATTTTGTCTGACAGTTTGTTTGCTATAGGGAGAGTCTTATACAGTGTGGTTAGTGTATTTCTACTCTATGGTGCAGTATTGGCTGCTAAGCTTTGATTGGGATTGAGCCATAATTGGACATACGTTTGCCATATGATCTCCTCCACATGTATAGCATCGTTTAACTGGGGCAAATCTGGGTATCTGTTTGCTCGAGACTCCTAACTTCCGAGCTACTTTCTCAGCAAGTTCCTCAATAGATGTGGATGGATTTGAATTGAGGCTAGTGAAGCTATCTAAATCTTTGTAGATTTTTGAAAGCTCTAATTCCTCCCCTAGGTTATCTTCAATGTCGATGCACATGCGTACACACTCTTCTATGGTCCTAGGGTCCTTCAAGTACATATATGATCTCAATTTGGTACTTAGCAATCCATCCAAGAATAAAGCCACTTGTTTGGCTGGTGTGGGTAACTCAGGAACAGGGCATCTCTCTAGGTATTGCCTAAATCTTCTTCTTGCAAGTCTAACTCTCTCTTGAGGTGTCTGCTTGAAGCTATGTATTAGTGAGGAAGTATTGTGTCGTATACCACTCTTAGAAAATTATGTGATGAAAGCTTCTAGAAGTTGGTCTATGTTCCTGAACTGACCTTGGTGAAGTGGTTGAAACCAAGTCAGTGTGGTGTTCTTGGGAGTTAGGCCAAAGGCATTGTATTGAGTGAACAAGTCTTCAACTTGTTCAACTCTCAAAACTTACCTAAACTTTGCAACATGATCATACGGGTCTCCTATGCCATCGAAGCAATTCTTCATGGACTTAACCAATTGTGTAGGCCTCAAGATTCTAGCATGTTCTCTAGGCCTTGACAAAGGCAATTCATTTGCATTCCCTTGATTTCTTGGGTCTCTATGTCTCTCATTTTCCATTCTATCAGCCTCCGTTCTTGTTCTTTCTCTTCCCAGTGGGTTAGCAAAGCTTACTTCCGGCCTCTCCTTGCTCCTGTCACTTTGGGATCCATGAGCTTGGGATGTTCCTGCTCCTTGGTGACCAAAAGAGACATTAGATCTTGGTTGGGGAAAAACAAATTCACCCTTCCAAGTGTAGGCATGCCCACCATGCTCTGTGACCACAAAGATCCTCTGTGAAGTATTGTCTAAATAGGTCAGCTTGCTTGGACTATCATGATCTTTAAATCATAGATTGTGAGCATTCCTACCTCATTAGGCCGGTCAAGCTTATACCTCCAAAAAGCCTTGTCAGTCTCTCAGTTTAAGAGTAGATCTATGCTCTTATTGTCCTAGGGAACCCACTCTGGAGTGATGATTCTAGTCAAGACCAATTTGCCTCGGGGAGTTTTGGGCTCTTTTCCTATGTTCCCTTGCTCTATGTCACCTATGTCTGTCTTTGGAATCACATTACCAAATTCATCTGTTCTATCCGGTTGGTTGGTGACTACGTACATTGTTCCTTCCTTATCAAGGTATGCACCATTCTCAAATTTGACAACTGGATGTTCTAGTCCAAAGGGTTGATCAGAGTTTTTAATCTAGACAACAGATCTTCTTAGACCATCCTCATAGATGCGAGCACCTAATCGGCTGGTCCTGGTATATTCCAGTTGCATTTTGTAAGGGCCTTTGGGTTTCTCTAAGTAAGCCACACCTAAACTTCCTGTGGGTCTCTCCATACCATAAGACATCTCTGATTCGCTAGTTTTAGAGCTAGTGCGGGTAATTGCTCAACTACTGGGCCCAAGACCTAGCAGTATGATTGCCACTAGCCTCTGAAGACCTAAGGTTTTTTCTATCTCTCCCTAGATGTCATCTTGATCTAAGGTCCATATGCCTGATTGAACAGCCCCAATTTACCCCAAGTACAACCTCATTGTAGATCACTTTATTTCAGTCACTTGGTTCTTTTTTAGTTGGTTATCATGTTTATGCTCTTGTTTGATATCCCATCATCAGGAATACTTGAGTGAGTTTTCGCACTTTAAGTTGATCGTACCACATTAAATTCTTTCCTTTAAAGTTATCGATCACAAAGAGATTATATTTCTGCTTGGACTTGAGTGTTTAAGTAGTCTTCAACTTGATATATGCCTATCGTCACCCTGAATTACTTCTAGCACTACTCGCACTTAGGCTAAGCTAGGAATTGACAGAGGGAGTTGAGAATGATCCAACCTCACTTGCTTATCCCTTGCTCTTGGGTGCTCAAGAACCCCATTCTCAAGATTGCAGTATGCTAGTGCTCTGGATGCCCTTTGATGCTCTCAATGGACCTGTAAAAGTCCCAAAGTTGGCTCAAGATTTGAATTCAAATGACACAACCGACCATTTTCATTCATGTAATTCAGACACCAAATTGCCCTTTGTCTTTATGAAAAACTACCCAAGAGATCCCTCAGTTTTTTGCCTCAGGGTATGATCAACTTCAAAATACCCTATCTATAACTCCCCGCATCTTTCCAACAAGACCAAAATCACTAGAAATGGAATTCGTATGAGGAAGTTATGTCTATTCAAGGTTCTAGGGTCAAAAGAGGGTTGAAACAGGCTAACAAGTCAACAAGATTTCTCAATTTACTTGTGTAGGGGCCTCACAATGCACTTATTACGTGATATTTATGCCCAAAATTACCCCCAAATTTGAAATAAATAAAAAACCCTAAAAAATTGGCCAAAAATGGCTGTCAATCACGATGGACAGATCTTTTCATCGTGGCCTGTCAATCACGATCGACAGAGTCAATCACGATCGATAGAGTCAATCGCGATCAATAGAGTCAATCGCGATCGATAGAGTCAATCGCGATCGACAGAGTCTATCGTGAGGGCTATCAATCATGATCGACACTTTTTCCACAATTTCTGGCATAATTTCACTCAATCGTGGGTGTGTCTATCATGATGGACACGTGGACACACAATTTATTGTGTCAATCATGAAATTTCAGTCGATCGTGATCAACGGTGTCAATCACGATTGGCTGAGTCTTATGTGGTAATCCGTCGTGGTTGTCGGTCGCGATTGACAGAACTGTTGGTCATGGGTGTCGATCGTGATTGATAGTGTCAATCATGATTGATAGAGAATTAAGGAATTTTTTAACTGTGATTAGTCATTTAGAATGTTTGGTCATGTATGTTGTGGTGGTGCACATTGTTTTACCAATGGTCAAACTTTTTTGTCGATCGTGATCGACAGAGGTCAATGCCTCGAGACCTGCACATACAATTTTCTCACCTGTTGGGACTGCTGCAACTGCTATGGAAGCTAGTACCTGCAAGAACACTCAGGAAACACAAAAAACAAGTGCACATACAAGCTCTCTCTTGCTCTCGCTCTCAAGTGGAAATGAGGAAATGGATGGAGATAGAGGTATATGGCCGCGGTGGTGAAGATTGTTGGAGTTAGACGTCTGCGGAAGCACGTGAACAGCACAAGGAAGAAGAAGAAGCTTGGAGCACAACACACAATACTTAATGTATTACTAGAGAATGTACAAAGATAAGTAGCCCATTAGGGCAATAGGCGTATATACAAGCCGGGGGAAAAAAACCTCCTAAAGAGGGAAAAAAGTGCCCCGACGGTCCTAGTGTGTTCACACACATCACTACCTAAATATATCAACAAATCCCCCCTGGGAGTGATGCGGTGAACAAGGAGCTGGGACTCATGTATAAGGAAGTGCCAAGCTATGTGGAAATCACTCCACAAAAGGAAGTAAGCCCAAAGCTTTGCGGAAAGCTTCAAACTTCTCCCTAGGAAGAGCCTTCGTGAAAAGGTCTGCAATGTTCTCCTGTGTGGGCACATATGCCAAGCTGATCTCCCCAGTAGAGAACCTCTCCCTGACATAGTGATAATGCACCTCAATGTGCTTAGTGCGAGCATGGAACACAGGGTTCCTCGCAACTGCCAATGCGCTCTGACTGTCAGTGAAGATGGTGGTGGCAGAAGTCTGACCAACACCCAAATCAGCCATAAGGCGTCTGAGCCACACACACTAAACAGTAGCTGTGAAAGCTGCCCTATACTCAGCCTCACAACTAGAAGTGGCCACAGTAGGCTGCTTCTTGCTAAACCAAGATATACATGAGCTACCAAGCATGAAGTAAAAGCCACTAGTGGACACATGAGTGTCATAGCAACCATCCCAATTAGAGTAAAAAAAAGCATGCAAATCTGGCTATAGTGATCCCCCCTTGGGATAAAACAACCCAAGTAGCCGAGTACCACTCAAGTAGCGAAAGATGCGCTTAATCATCTGCCAATGCTTGACTCCTAGGCAATGCATAAACCTGCTCATCTGTGAGACAGCAAACTGAATATCTGGTCGAGTAATGCATAAGTAAATCAAGCATCCAACAGCCTGCTGATAGAGAACAACATCAAATGCATCTCCAGCATCCTGAAGACTCAATCGTAAACCTGTCTCCATAGGAGTGGCAATAGGCTTACAGTCATCAAGGCCAAAACGCTACAATAATGTGTCAATATATTTCGTTTGACACAAAGCCATTCCACCATCAATGTGCATAAACTGAATGCCCAAATAATGATGCGAATGCCCCCAAATCAGACATCTCAAATGAGGCATGCAAATCAGCCTTAAAATCAGCAATATGCTTCTCAATAGGACCAGTGAGTAGCATGTCGTCAACATAGACAACAATGATCAGAAGCACATCATTAGCACACTTAACATATAAGGTGCTTTCAGTTGGACTATTCTCAAAACCATGGGCAATCAGATAGGCATGTATCTTCTCATACCAAGCACCTGGTGATTGCTTTAAACCATATAATGCCTTCTTTAACCTGCACACCTGGTTTTCATGCCCTTTCTGCACAAAGCCACGGGGCTGAAAAACATATACTTCTTCATGCAAGTCACCATTCAAAAATGCAGTTTTAATGTCCAACTCATGCACATTCCAACCATGATGGGCTGCAAGTGCACAAATGCTCTGAACAGTAGTCATACGGTATGTAGGTACAAAGGTCTCATCAAAATCAATGCCTCTTTCCTGCGCATAACCCTTTGCAACAAGCCTGGCCTTATACCTGTCAACTGTACCATCAGGTTTACGCTTCAGCTTGTATACCCACTTAGTTCCAATGGCCTTCTTGCCAGGAGGCAAGTCACATAAAGACCAAGTACCATTCTTCATTATTGCATCATATTCAAATTGCATAGAAGCCATCCAATTTTCTGAATTTTGTGCTTCATCAAACGAAATTGGCTCATTCTCATCACAGAGACTAGATGCAGCCATAACATAGCAATCTGATGCAAAAGAGGCACTATGAGAGCCTGATCGAGTACGATATGACAGAGGTGCATCTAATTTGCTATCACGCAAGGTCTGCACCAGCCATTTTGGCATAGTTCTTGCCTGCTCAATATCAGCTCTCTCATCAATAAGTGCATCATGTAAATCTGCATCAGAAATGGAATGATCTGCACCATCACATGAAACCTGCAAAGGCTGAGAAGTTGCCTCATTAGGACCAACACTAGACTGTCCACCTGTAAAAAGAGGCAGCAAAGTATCATACATGTCTTTGGAGCTAACAGATATCTCCTTAGTACATGAAAGCAATGGCTGAATAGCATCCTCCACAAAAACTACATCATGGCTAACCAGAATGCGTTTAGTGTGTGGATGATACAGACGATAGCCTTTACTTTCAGAACTATACCCAACAAAAATACATTTTGATGCTTTATCATCCAATTTTCTACGATGTTGTTCAAGCACTAATGCATATGCCAACCAACCAAAAACATGCAAATGAGCAACAGATGGCTTGCGATCATGCCAAGCCTCATATGGAGTGATATACTACAGTGTTTTAGTGGGACACCTGTTCAGTACATATGTTGCACACATGACAGCCTTAAGCCATAAACTATGTGGTAAAGCCTGACTCTTGACCATACACCTCGCCATCTCCATGAGTGACCTGCTCTTTCATTACATGTCATTATGATGCATCTTTGCATTCTAAATGTATGGTTGTGAGTGAAGCTGATTCAGATTGGTTCTTTGATAATGGTGCTTCAAAGCACCACTACATAACTTCATGCAAAAGGTTTTTTGCATCGTTGAAAGATGCACCCAAAGGAGGACATGTGGTTTGTGCAAACAATGCCTCTTATCCTATCATTGGAGTAGGAGAAATTGAGCTTGGAGGTGATTCTCTTGAAAAATGCACTATAGGTACCTCGTATAAAAAAGAACTCAATTTTAGTTTCGTTGATTTCCAAAGCTGGAATTCATGTACACTTTAGTGATGATAAGTGTATGGTTCATGATTTCAGCAATTATGATATTATCGTGATGTCCGTACATTATGTAATGGTTTGTATCACATGGATACATAGAAGAGGGCTGCCTAGAATGCCTTGGTTTCTCATACTTCTTCCATGACTGAAATGGAGCTTTGGCATGCTCATTTTGGTCAGTTCAACTTCAATAGTTTTCTTTACTTGCAAAAGAATGACATGGTTATTAGTTTTCCAACACTTGATTCCATTGAAAAGCATGCATGTGAAGGTTGCCTTCTTGGAAAAATGTATTGTGCTTCTTTTCCAAAAGATATTCAAATACACAGTACAAGAAATATGCAGCTTGTTCATAGTGATGTATGTGGCCCCATCAAGACTCCATCTTTTGGGAAGCATGTATATTTTGTTACCCTCATTGATGATGCTACTTGACATACATGGATGCATCCTATGAGAGCAAAGAATGACGTGTTTTCTTGCTTCAAAGCATTTTTAGCCATGACTTAAAATTTTTCTCAAACAAGATTTTGACTCTACGCACAGATCATGGTGGTAAATACATGTCACATGAGTTTAATGATTTTCTTTGTGAAAGAGGAATTTCACACTGATGTATGGTACTATATACACCTAAACAAAATGCTATTGTTGAGCATAAAAATAGAACACTCCTTGAAATGGCACAATGTATGGTTAAAGGAAAGCATCTTCCTGATAAGTTTTGGATGGAAGCAATCATGTGTGTGTTCAATCGCTACCCTACAAAAGCATTGAGAGTGATCTGTCCTTATGAAGCTTGGAATGGACATAAGCCTATGGTTAGTCAAATGCATATGTTTGGTTGTTAGTCATATGCTCTTGTGCCATCAAAACAACGTCACAAACTTGATGACAAGGCAAAGAAATGTATATTTTTTTGTTATAGTTCTAAAAGTAAGGGATATCATTTGTACCATCCATTAACGAACAAAATTATTGTGAGTCGAGATGTAAAAAACAACCAACAATTAGCTCACAAGATGTATTCAATACACTCATGCCTTTGTTCCAAAGTGGTATGCTTGACTATGGCCATGTAGATTAGCCAACCTAGGCTCAAAGGCCTGAAAAATTCCAATAAAATAGAGCTAAAAATGCAGAGAATTTCCAACCAAACATGGCTGAATTTTTTCAGCAAATATTTTTTAGAATTGTTGGAAATTTCCATCCACATATGGCTGAACATTTGCATTAAAATATGATTGTAAACGAGCATGAAATTCATCCCATGCATGATATACATTTTGACGATGTATTACATGGTGAATGCATTTCTATCAAGAGTGCACACACTATGCCAAAGTGGCTGAAACAAACTCTGCAAGACAACAAATTGAGTGCAGCTTTACTTGGTAGAACAAGACTGTTGCAGAGTAAAAGGATCACAAAAGAGGTGCCCCAAATTTTTCAAAATTATGGGCATAATTTTTCTTCTTCAAATGCTTATGAAAACCTCATAAAGCCTTGTAGATGCACTAGAGGAGTCCTCTAGATGCATAAATCCCAAGCAGTCTATCATAATCCTTATCAATAGTAGGAAATTAGGGTTTCTATAATAAAGTGCGAGTCTCTTGTGTGAAAGGACCATTTTTAGGGCACATGTATATAAGTAATTTGATGACACTTTGTAAAGATTTTTTGCCATTGTGAGTAAGAGAGCTCTCATTTTCGAATTTGCTTCTTCTTCCTCTTGCATCTCCTTGCTTGTGAGCTTGCATGTGTGTTTGTAGCTTGGAATGAGTGCATGGAAGTGTTTTCTACCCAATTCATTGCTTTTCTGAAGTGTGTAATGTGTGTGTGAGGTGTGAGAAGGTGTGTGGTGAAACTAGATGAGTTGTGTAGCTCTGTTTTTACCCATATCTTGAAGTAGATTTGTCAAAATCGGAGAAGAGTACAAGCATTGGATGCGGCTCATTGAGAGCTTTGAAAGGAACTCGCTATTGACCATATTCGAAGTTTGCAGCTGAGAGAAAAGTCCATTTTTGTGCTTACTACTATTTCATGTATCGTGACACCATTTTCAGCTGTGAGAGTGATGAATGTGCATGATAATACCCATTTGCATTCCATAATAGTTATCTCACTTCATTGACCATTGTGCAAGTGCATGTCTTCATACACTTGATTATGTTCAAGATACTTCTAGGATTGATAATTTAAATGTGTAATCCCCACTATATGCACTTTTTGGTGATAGAGGAATAGTCTCTTTTGTCACAAGTCCCTAAGTTCATGCTTACGTACACATGTTTTTTGGCATCGTTGCCAAGGAACCACGAGTCCAACCAAGGTACTCGCATGATGGTAAAAGCTCTTAGGAGAAGATACGAGTTGTGAAGAGGTGAATACTTTGCTTTGGTAAGTCAAATATTTTTGCACTTATTACTTCACACTTGGAAAGTGTGTGTAGTAAGTTAGTAGACTTAGGAAAGTGAGTGAGTAGGAGTAGAGAATAGGAAATAGAGAGGAGGAATAGAGTAGGTAGGTAGATTTCTTGAAATCACAAAAATTTCTTTTATTTCTGTACCATTCAGCCTTGGGTGAGCCTAAGGTATAAAAGCCAAAAAGCTCATTTGCAAAAACCACTTGTCTATGCAAGTATCGTGGAGAGCAGATGACCAATATCGTGGCCGAGCGATCACATGCATTTGCTGCCTTAGAGAGAAGCTAAGCAAGGAGAGAATCAAGAGAGAGCACCACTAAGGTGAGACTACCTAAAATCTACTGTGCAAATCAAATTAAAATCTCAGAAAACATGACCGAAGGTGTGATCGATATTGCGGGGTAGATATGTTACACTTATGTGATCCTCGAGTAGCTTTGATGTGAACCTTTTCCTTATACATGGGCACCTTTTACTCTAGTGTTGGCTAGAGGTCTTTTCCCCATGTTACCACATACATGATTCACTCATATGTGGTGGTACTTTGTACTTAGGGATATTATTCAACTCTTACTTCAGTTCAGTTCATCGTCAATAGAGAGAGCTATTTCAGCCATCGTCTTCTTCGTGTGTCTTGCTGCATTTGTGCTCCTTGTGTGTGCTTCTCGTGTGTCTCTCGCACTTCTACACACACCCAATAGTGGTATCAGAGCAGGTTCAGCTCTTTCTCAAGTGTCGATTTTTCGCGTCGCGGTGCGTGCGCATTTTTAACAGTGCAAATCGACTTCGGAGCATAGAACTGTGAATTTTAGCAGCCAAGAAACATTTCCCCCAGGTGTGCTGGGGTTTTACCCCCATTTAGAATCCATTCGTGTAGTCAAAATTGCCATCAGAGTGATGGTTTGTGAGCTGAAATTTCAGCATTCATTTCAGCTTTCATCGAAGTAAACATTTCGTCACATTCTTGTTCTTTTGTGAAATGGGGGGCAGCAATGACTTGTTTGGCATGCTTCAAGCTGAAGATAAGCTTGATGGGACCAACTATCTGATGTGGTCTTACATGATGAAGCATGTTCTTGTTGCAAAACAACTTTGGAACATAGTGGGAGATGTAGATCCAATACCAGCAAATGCTTCTACTTCAAAATCTACTATCACAGATGGAGCTTCTTCTTCGAGTACAGTGGTTTCTCCTTCTCCACCTACACAGAAGCAGCTTAGATGGGATGGAAAAGATGCTCAAGCTCATGCTTTGATTGTGCTTTCTGTGAAGCATCATATAGTTCCACACATTCGGTCATGTTCTACATCACGTCAGGCATGGGACACTCTTGCTTCTTTGTATGCCGTGCATAATGAAGCACATGTTGCATACTTGAGGAAGCAACTTGAGGATGTATGTATGGCTGAAAATGAGTCTGTGGATGTGTATGTGACACGCATCAAGGACTTGAAAGAACAATTGGCAAACATAGATGAAATCATTTCGGATGCATCACTCATTTCTACATTGTTGAAAGGATTACCGGAATCTTTTCAAAGCTTTGCTACTACACTCCATTTGGTTGCAAAAGGAAATCCTAATATGTATGCATTTGATGAGGTTGTGTCTCTTCTTTTGCAAGAAGAGCAATGTAGAGTGAATAGGAGTGGTTTGATTGAGGGAACACAAGCACTTGCTATCTCACAACAAGGGAAAAGCAAGTATAGTTCAGCTTTGGTTTCATAAAAACCAAAGCCTCAACCTTCCTCTTCCACTCATTCCTCTAATGATGGTGATTTGCAAAAGAATAAGAGATGCAAATATTGCCGAAAGGCTGGTGATGAGTATAGAAAGCTTGCTAAAGGCAATGAAAAGAAGAAGGAATCCGGCATGCCTATTGCTGAAAATTCAGCAAATGTAAAGAATGATGAAGCTAACATGGCTCAAGATTTTTGGGCATGTGTTGTTACATGTCATTATGATGCTTCTTTGCATTCTAATTGTATGGTTGTGAGTGAGGCTGATTTGGATTGGTTCTTTGATAGTGGTGCATCAAAGCACATAACATCATGCAAAAGATTTTTTGCCTCTTTGAAAGATGCACCCAAAGGAGGAAATGTGGTGTGTGCAAACAATGACTTATCCTATCATTGGAGTAGGAGAAATTGAGCTTATGGCTGCAAATGGAGGTGTGATTCTCTTAAAAAATGCATTGTATGTGCCCGGTATCAAGAAGAACTTAATTTTAGTTTCGTTGATTGCCAAAGTTGGACTTCATGTACACTTTGTTGATGATAAGTGTATGGTCCATGATTTCAACAATGGTGATGTTATCGTGATGTTCGGTACATTATGTAATGGTTTGTATCACATGGATACATACAAGAGGGCTGCCTCAAATGCCTTGGTTGCTCATACTTCTTCCATGGCTGAAATGGAGCTTTGGCATGCTCATTTTGGTCACTTGAACTTCAATAGTTTGCTCTACTTGCAAAAGAAGGACATGGTTATTAGTTTGCCTACACTTGAGTCCATTGAAAGGCATCCATGTGAAGGTTGCATTCTTGGAAAAATGCATCGTGCTTCTTTTCCAAAAGATAGTCATACACACACTACAAGAAAATTGCAACTTGTTCATAATGATGTATGTGGTCCTATCAAGACTCCATCTTTTGGGAAGCATGTATATTTTGTTACCTTCATTGATGATGCTACTCGCCATACATTGTTGTATCCTATGAAAGCAAAGAATGAGGTATTTTCTTATTTTTCAAAGCATTTTTAGCTATGGCTGAAAATTTTTCTTCACAAAAGCTTTTGACTCTATGCACAGATTGTGGTGGTGAATACATGTCACATGAGTTTAATGCTTTTCTTCATGAAAGAGGTATTTCACACCAATGTAGAGTGCCATATACATGTCAGCAAAATGGTGTTGTTGAGCATAAAAATAGAACTCTACTTGAAATGGCATGATGTATGGTTAAAGGAAAGCATCTTCCTGATAAGTTTTGGATGGAAGCGGTCATGTGTGCAAATTATGTGTTGAATCGCTGCCCTACAAAAGCATTGAGAGTCATCACTCCTTATGACACTTGGAATGGTCATAAGCCTATGGTTAGTCATATGTGTTTTGGTTGTTTGGCATATGCTCTTGTGTCATCACAACAACGTCACAAACTTGATGACAAGGCAAAGAAATGTATATTTGTTGGTTATAGTGCTGAAAGTAAGGGATATCGTTTGTATCATCCATTGATGAACACAATTATTGTGAGTCGAGATGTGGTATTTTTTGAAAATTTAGTTTTCCCTCTACTTGAATGTAAAAAACAGCCAACAGTTAGCTCACAAGATGTGTTCGATACACTCATGCCTTTGTTCCAAAATGGTGCGCTTGACTATGGCCATGTAGACCAGCCAACTAAGGCTCAACGGGCTGAAAAATTCTTGCAAAATAGGGCTGAAAATGCAGAGAATTTCCAGCCAAACATGGCTGAAAATTTTCAGCCAAAAATTATCAAAACTGCTAGAAATTTTCAGCCACATATGGCTGAACATTTGCATCAAAATATGGCTGAAAATGAGCATGAAATTCAGCCCACACATGATGTACATGTTGAAGATGTATTACATAATGAACGCATGTCTATCAAGAGTGCACAATCTATGCCAAAGTGGCTGAAACAAACTTTGCAGGACAGCAAATTGAGTGCACCTTTACTTGGTAGAACAGATCAAGCTCTCACCATGCATCAAGTAATTTTGTGGATTATTCTCTTATTGCTAAAGTGTGTAATGAAGAGCCACTTTCTTTTGAAGATGCATGTGACGATCCACAATGGATGAGTGCTATGCAATCAGAAAAGGATTCCATACATAGAAATGGTACTTGGGAGTTATGTGAATTTCCGAATGGAAAGAATGCCATTGGTACAAAGTGGGCTTACAAGATTAAGAGAAAATCTGATGGTAGCATTGATCGCTACAAAGCTAGATTGGTTGCCAAAGGATATGCGCAACAATATGGCATTGATTATGAGGAAAATTTTGCACCTACTTCACACATGACTACCATTCGTACTTTGGTTGCATTGGCCGCCCATCAAGGTTGGAAAGTGCATCAGTTGGACATAAAAATAGTCTTCTTGAATGGTGATTTGCAAGAAGAGGTCTATGTGAAGCAACCCCCTGGATTTGCTATGAAAGGGAAAGAGCATATCGTTTGTCGCTTGCATAAAGCCTTATATGGTCTCAAGCAAGCTCCACGTGCATGGTATGACAAAATACATAAGCACTTGATTGCTCTTGGCTTCACATGTAGTCCGATTGAAAGCACACTCTATGTATGCAAAAATGGGGCTGACCTTATAGTGCTTGTTCTTTATGTCGATGATATACTCTTGACTGGGTCATGTGATGCAAAACTTGACATTCTTATGGTTGATTTGTAGCATACTTTTTATGTCACTTATCTTGGTCTTTTGAGCTACTATCTTGGCATCCAATTTGTATCCGTTGAGGGGGAAATTGTTATGCATCAAGAAAATTATGTTGAAAAATTACTTCAGTGTTTTGACTTTGAGGATTGCAAACCAGTTTCCACACCAGTTGAGATAGGATTCAGGTTCTCAGTTGAGGATTCTAGTGATGCATTTGACACTTCTCTTTATCAGCAAGCTCTGGGATGTCTTATATATGCATGCAACACAAGGCCGGATATACAGTATGCAGTTTCGCAGTTGAGTCGATTCATGCATAGCCCTAGAAGTAAGCATTGGCAAGCGGTAAAACGTGTGTTTAGATATCTCAGAGGCACTTTGAGCTTAGGTCTCTTTTATGGAAGAGATGTTCAGTCATGCTTGCATGCTTTTACAGATAGTGATTGGGTTGGTTGTTATGATACTCCTGTGTCCACTAGTGGTAATTGCTTTTTCCTTGGAGACTCATGCATATCTTGGTTGAGTAAGAAGAAACCTACAGTGGCGACATCGAGTTGTGAAGCTGAGTACAGGGTAGTTTTCACAACTACAGTGGAGTGTATATGGCTGAGACACCTATTGATGTATATTTGCATGGAGATCGATGCTGCTACGCATATTCGCACTAATAGTCAAAGTGCTTTGGCTATTGCATGAAACCCAGTGTTTCATGCACGGACCAAACATATTGAGGTGCAGTATCACTATGTGAGAGAGCGCCTTCATGCAAGAGATATTGATTTGGTATATGTGCCTACACAAGATAATGTGGTAGACATATTCACCAAAGCTCTTCCACGGGAAAAGTTTGAAGCTTTTCGCAAAGCTTTAGGCTTATTACCTTGTGGGGGCTGATCTGTCACTCCCTGTATGTGTCCACATCATTCGCTCTAGGGGGGTTTGTTACACTTATGTGATCCTTGAGTAGCTTTGATGTGAACCTTTTCCCTATACATGGGCACTTTTTACTCTAGTGCTGGCTAGAGGTTTTTTCCCCATGTTACCACATACATGATTCACTCATATGTGGTGGTACTTTGTACTTAGGGATATTATTCAGCTCTTACTTCAGTTCAGTTCATCGTCAATAGAGAGAGCTATTCCAGCCGTCTTGCTGCATTTGTGCTCCTTGTGTGTGCTTCTAGTGTGTCTCTTGCACTTCTACACACACCCAACAAGATATCATGGGATAGAGTGAGATTTTGCTTTCTACAAGCACATAACGGGAAAGAGGAGTGCACAAGGATCACATAGGCACAAAAAGTTTCAAAAAATTCTTTCATTTGAGTGAGTTAAGCCCAAGTATCGCGATCGGTTCAAGTATCACGATACTTGAATTCCTGTGTATCGTGATACCTGGCAGGTATCGTGTATCGCCGATACCTTTTACTCCCCGTGTATCGTGATACCTTAGTATCATGTATCATTGGGTTGACTATCACGATACTGATGTATCGTGTATCGCGACACTCGTGTGTCATGTATCGTCGATCACTGAGTATTTTGTATCGTGATACTAAAGTATCGTGTATCATGTATTGCAATACTAACGTATCATGTATCGTAACATATCGTGTATCGTGTATCGTGATACCTTGATATTGTGTATCATCGGGTTGAGTATCCTAATGTTGAAGTATCATGTATCGTGACATATCATGTATCATGTATCATGATATTGAAGTATCGTGTATCATGACATATCATGTATCGTGTATCATGGTAGCTGAAGTATCGTGTATCATTTGCCAGCCTGTGTATCGTGTATCGTCTATCCTTTAGGTATCGTGTATCATCCAAACCCTATATCGTGACTCGAGAGATATCGTGTATCGTCAGAGGTCAAATATCATGTATCATGGACATCCCAGGGAAGGAGAACCTAAATTAGGCTAAGACAATTCCTAGAATAAGCATAAGCCTGAGAGACCTGCAAAATTCAGTGAGGTATTTAGTGGATGAACCTTCGCTCAGGATGTGTACTAGGAAGCCGACATAGTTTCATATCTTCAACTGGGAGTGTAAACTTACCTACTGCCAATTCCTAGTATTCTGACACCTCTAGTGAATTAGAGGAAGAAGCTAGGATGGCATCGGAAGACATGCATAGTTCAGTGCCTTTGACAAGATTTATGTCCGTCATTGAAGGAGAATATAGAGCCTCTCTGGAGTATGCAAACACCAACCAACATGACCTACCAATTTATATAGATGGACTAAATAGAACCGTAGCACGAATGAAGAAAGCAAATGAATCTGAGATAGTTCCTCAACCTGCGGTGAAATATGGAGGGTTCTATATGGATAAAAGAGGAATAATTTATGTAGTGACTGATTGTCCGGAGACTATAAGTGAACCTTAGGAAAGTGGGAATGTGGACCACACTAATGGGGAAGGGACTGATTGGGTTTCTACACCCCAAGGCAAGTCTAAAGTAACCAGAGTTTGGAGAGGTGACAAAATTCCTCACGATGATGCATTGATTGATGTGTATATGGTGTTGATGTATAAAACACCACAAGAAATGAATTAAGGTGACACTAGAACACCTCTATGGTCACCATTAACTCATTGCCACTCCAAACTTTGAGAAATGATAGCCTAAAGTGAGAACTTTGCTTTGACAGAAATTCCTAGTCACCGAAATGACATACCTTCAGTATTTTGCTAATTTCTCCTAGCTCAAGTATTATTTCTCCATGAAACTTTATAGGCTGAAACTAGAAGAGTAGAGCTTTCCAACAAGCTATCATATGCATCAAACGGAGCTCTAGAACTCAAGTTATGGCCTTCACAAGATGACCCTGTATGAGTTTCCAAAACTGGAAACTTTGCCTGTTTTAGTATTCCTGGTGTCCAAAAATAAAAAATTCGATGCCTGGCATCGAATTTCAGTCCAAGTCGATGCCGGGCATCGACTTTGGGCTTTTTTTGGCTAATTTTCTGCACCAGAAACACTCTAATTTACACACACATGAAGAAGATGACTTATATGCAAGAACTCGATGCCGGGCATCGACTTTATGCTCAAACTCGATGCCAGGCATCGAGTTGCTCCACAAACTTCATATTTTTAGAAGATTCAACAACTTGTAACACACAGAGAATGAAAAAATGACTTATCAGCCAAGATTCGATGCCAGGCATCGAATTGCTCAGAAAATTTGATCTTTGTAACTCTTCACACAGTAGGCAAGCATGGAGATGATGGAGAGAGACTCATACACAGAACTTTACTCAGTTCTTTCTCATAACTATAAAAAACTCAAAAGTTTTTACAGTTGCTTTCTCACTCAGAGAAGCCCGACTATACACAGTCGTATAAAAATGAACTCCTTCTTCTTCTTTCTCTCTATTCTCTCTCTCCGCGTCAGTTGATACAAACTAACATATATAGATTTTCGTATTCTCGTGATTTTAAAAAACTTCTAGAACTAAAGTGAACTAACTTTACAAATATGATACATTTGTGAATTTGTCCCTTCACATAGGCATGGGGTTTTCTTCCTAAGACTTGACCTTCAAATATATGTCTAATTAGTGAGTGTTTCTCCAACAGCTCCCCCTCAATCACTAATTGACATTCCCTGTTTCTTCATATCATCTTCTTTTCTTTTACTCCTGCCATGCTTTTGAATCTGCTGGTCTTCACACCATCCAAGCTCTTTGTCATTATGTCTGCTAACTGATCTTTAGTAGAAATGTACTCCACTTCAATCTCCTTCTCCATTACCTTTTCTCTGAGAAAATGATACTGTATCTCTATGTGCTTTGTCCTTGCATGAAATACTGGATTTGCTACAAGATAAAGTGAACTCATATTATCTCCATGTATTGTAGGTGTACCTTGATCAATGCCTAAGCTCTTGAACAATGTCTGCATCCATATGACTTCCTTAGCTGCTTCCACAAGTCCTTTGTACTCTGCTTCAGTTGATGATAATGCTACTGTATGTTGTTTCTTTGAACACCAACTTACAAGCTTATCACCAATGTATATCATGTAACCATGAGTTGATCTTCTGTCATCCTGATTACCTGCCCAATCTGAATCACTGTAGGCTCTCAACTTCAAATCTGATGTAAAAGGATAATATAGTCCTTCCTTTATAGTTCCTTTGATATATCTGAGAACTCTTTGACCTGCAATCCAATGTGGGTCCTTTGGACAATGCATGAATTGTGACAAAACTCCCACTGCATAACTAAGATCAGGTCTTGTTAGTGTAGCATAAATCAAACTACCCACAAGAGATTGATACTTCCTCATATCTTTGTATTCTACACCATCATATTTACTGAGCTTGTGATTAACTTCAAGTGGAGTTGAAGCTTCTTTGCAATTTTCCATATCAAACTTCTTCAACAAGTTCAGAAGATACCTTTCTTGTGACACATATATGCCATGATCTGTATAAGTAACTTCCATTCCAAGAAAGTATGACAACTTTCCTAGGTCACTGATCTTAAACTCTTTCTCAAGTAATCTCTTTACCTCCTTGATTCCTTCATCTGAAGTACCTGTGATTATAATGTCATCTACATAAATACAAATGTAGATTGTACCTTCCTCTGTTCTTCTGATAAGTAGACTTGGGTCTGCTTTTGAACTTTGATATCCAAGATCATTGAGATACTTCACCAGTCTATAGTTCCAAGCTCTTGGAGCTTGCTTCAATCCATACAATGCTCTTCTCAACCTGCAAACAAAATTTGGATACTTGGAATCTATAAACCCTTGAGGTTGTTCCATGTATACCTCATCTGATATGTATCCATTCAAGAATGCATTTTTTATATCCAATTGACTTAGAGTCCATCCTTTTGAAGCTGCAATAGCAATGATTGTCCTTATAGTTGACATCTTAGCTACGGGACTGAATGTCTCATCATAATCTATGCCATAGGTCTGGGCATAGCCTTTCACCACCAATCTAGCTTTGTATCTGGCTATACTTCCATCTGCAAGCTTCTTCACTTTATAAACCCATTTATTTCCAATTACTTTCTTACCATTTGGTTTAGGAACAAGTTCCCATGTCTTGTTCTCCTCCAGTGCATTGAACTCTTCCTTCGTTGCTTCTTCCCATTGCTTCTTACCTTTAGCTTCATCATAGTTCTGAGGTTCTTCATCATCTTTGACCATATATGCATAGTTCTTCTGAGTTATGTAAGAAGTATCATAAGAATACCTTTCTGGTTGTCTTCTAGTCCTGCTTGACCTTCTTGGTTCACATTCTTCATAAGTTTCTGGATACACCTCTTCATCAAATATAGGAGCTTCTTCATTCCTTCTTGTTAATCCACTTCTGGATGTACTTGCTTGCATATAGTCTTCATCTCTATTTACCTGCACAATTGATTTTCCTTTCTCACATCTTCTTACCTCTTCTTCAAATTCTTCAGTTGTATGACTTTGATCTGCATACCAACTTTTCTGTTCATCAAATGTAACATCTCTAGAAACAATAAATTGTTTTGTTAAAGGATTCCACAACCTATAACCCATCTGCTTTTCATCATAACCAATGAACACATATTTTTCTGCCTTTGGTTCAAGTTTATGCCTAAGTTGTGATGGCACATAAGCATATGCAATTGATCCAAACACTCTACAATGATCTAGTGTTGGTTTCTTACCCCACCAAGCTTCATATGGAGTCATTCCATTCAGAGCTGCACATGGTAATCTATTCACAAGATATGTAGCTGTATTTACAGCCTCAGCCCAAAGATAATTTGGACAATTCTTCTCCTTTAGCATAGCTCTAGCAAACTCAACCAAAGTCCTGTTCCTTCTTTCTGCTACACCATTTTGTTGTGGTGTATACCTGCAAGTTATTTCTCTCTTAATACCTACATTCCAAAGATAATCATTGAACTCTTGGGAGAAGTATTCTCCCCCTCCATCAGACCTCAGTCTCTTAAGCTTTTGACCTGTGACTCTCTCTGCATATGCATGAAAATGCTTGAAAGCTCCAAACACTTCTGATCTTTCCTTCAAAACATATAATGTTATCCATCTTGTAGCATCATCAATGAAAAGAACATAATACCTTGAGCCACTGATAGATCCTTCTTTTGTTGGTCCCCATACATCTGTATGAATGAGCTCAAGTACTCCATCATGTTTGAAACCTTTCTTTTGAAATGGTAACCTGTGTGCTTTACCCATTTGACATGCTTCACATTTATAAACCATATGTTGACTTTGCACATTTGGTAATCCTAGTATAGACTGATTAGCAACCATAGCTTTAATTCCTCTTTCATTGAAATGACCTAATCTCTTATGCCAGAGATCAAGTTCTGTAATCACTGCTTCACCATGTGTGAGCAAAGCTTGACCAATGTTCCCTTGCACTCTTAAAGTAAAGAGTCTACCTTCTTTCTTACCAGAGACAATCTGATTATATCCATTCTCTGGATCTTCAACAAATACTCCTTCATTTGTAAACCTGACTTGAAAACCTTTTTCAACTATCTGTCCCACACTAATCAAGTTTTTAGGTATTGTAGGAACATACAAAACATTGGTTAGCAAATCTGCTCCACTCTTGCATTTCACTTTTCCAATTGAATGTACACTATGTCTTGTATTATCACCAGTTTGAACTGTGTGACTCGAAATACCTTTTTCCAAATCTGACATCAATTCTATGTTTCCTGACAAATGATTAGAACATCCAGAGTCAATGTAAAATACCTTTAGATCTTCTTTATCTGATGTGCTGATTGAATTCATCATCAATGATGTATGACTTTCATTCTGTGTGTCATTTGCATAATTGTAGTAGGTGGTGTTGTAGGATTGATTCTGTCCCCAACTTCTTCCTCCACCTCTACCATAGCCTCCTCTTTGACTTTGTCTACCTCTTTGAGAATTACTTTGATATCTTCCACCTCGGCCTCTGCTATTGTTGTTTTGATTCTGGTTTGATCCTTGTTGGTTGTGCCAACAGTCATTAGCCAAATGATTACTCAATCCACAGATCCAGCAAGCCTTCTTGTTGTTATTCTGATTACCTCTTCCTCTTCCAAAGCCTCTTGCTCTTCCTCTGCCAGTGCCTTTACCTCTTGCATAATAAACTTGAGAAGTTGACTCTTCTTCATCCTTTGTTTTACCTTTATCTCCTTTCTTCTTGTTCTTCATGTACATTGCAGAACTTTGTCCTTTATCTCCATCTCCCTTCAAGTCTTGCTCATATGTGAGCATCAAACCAAGCAACTGGTTCAAATCTGGAACATAATGATTTAACGAAAGTTCTGTTGATAAGACAAAAGGTTTCCACCTTTCATCCCCTCTCAAACCTGCAAGTAGCTGAGCAATCAATCTGTGATCTTCAACATCTTCATCTATGGATCCAAGACTATCTGCAAGATCCTTCATCTTAGTGACATAATCACTAATGGTTTGACTTGGCTTCTTCTTGAATGTTGTAAACTCTGACCATAGACTTGCTTTTCGTGCTTTAGTAGTGCTTTGGAAATGATACTCCAATGCATTCCATATATCTTCAGATGATTCCAATCCTCTGATGTGTGGTAGCAAATGATCAGAGATTGTATTGTAGATGTAGGCTTTTGCACTTACATCCTTCTTCTGCCAATGCTTTAAAGCATCAAGTTCCTCTTTCTTTGGTCGGCTTTCATCTTCGAATACTGGCTTCTCTTCTTCACCTGTAACATATATCATGAGATCCTTACTCATAAGTAAGGCTTCCATTCTCATTACCCATGCGGGGTAATTATCTCTGTCCAGTTTGTCAATGGAAATATGATCTGCCATAGTTCTTTCCTTCTGCTGCAACCTGTGAGCTTAAAGGATAAAGGATAATACCTTTTGAAGTTCTTTGTGTATGAGGATGCTTTTGAAGTAACTTTTTGATGCCTTGTGTCTTCAAATGCTTCACCTTTGAAACTTTAATGGAAAACTTTCCAAAACTTCTTGTACCTTTGTCGTCTTCTGCTCTCGAGAATCTTTCTGCTCTGATACCACTTGTTGATGTATAAAACACCACAAGAAATGAATTAAGGTGACACTAGAACACCTCTATGGTCACCATTAACTCATTGCCACTCCAAACTTTGAGAAATGATAGCCTAAAGTGAGAACTTTGCTTTGACAGAAATTCCTAGTCACCAAAATGACATACCTTCAGTATTTTGCTAATTTCTCCTAGCTCAAGTATTATTTCTCCATGAAACTTTATAGGCTGAAACTAGAAGAGTAGAGCTTTCCAACAAGCTATCATATGCATCAAACGGAGCTCTAGAACTCAAGTTATGGCCTTCACAAGATGACCCTGTATGAGTTTCCAAAACTGGAAACTTTGCCTGTTTTAGTATTCCTGGTGTCCAAAAATAAAAAATTCGATGCCTGGCATCGAATTTCAGTCCAAGTCGATGCCGGGCATCGACTTTGGGCTTTTTTTGGCTAATTTTCTGCACCAGAAACACTCTAATTTACACACACATGAAGAAGATGACTTATATGCAAGAACTCGATGCCGGGCATCGACTTTATGCTCAAACTCGATGCCAGGCATCGAGTTGCTCCACAAACTTCATATTTTTAGAAGATTCAACAACTTGTAACACACAGAGAATGAAAAAATGACTTATCAGCCAAGATTCGATGCCAGGCATCGAATTGCTCAGAAAATTTGATCTTTGTAACTCTTCACACAGTAGGCAAGCATGGAGATGATGGAGAGAGACTCATACACAGAACTTTACTCAGTTCTTTCTCATAACTATAAAAAACTCAAAAGTTTTTACAGTTGCTTTCTCACTCAGAGAAGCCCGACTATACACAGTCGTATAAAAATGAACTCCTTCTTCTTCTTTCTCTCTATTCTCTCTCTCCGCGTCAGTTGATACAAACTAACATATATAGATTTTCGTATTCTCGTGATTTTAAAAAACTTCTAGAACTAAAGTGAACTAACTTTACAAATATGATACATTTGTGAATTTGTCCCTTCACATAGGCATGGGGTTTTCTTCCTAAGACTTGACCTTCAAATATATGTCTAATTAGTGAGTGTTTCTCCAACATATGGTAGCTGGGATGGAGAAATTACTACAAGCCCCTTCATCTTTGTGGGGAGAAAGTAGTAGCCTAGTCATCATCTATGAGCTACATGACCCGGAGGATCTTTCTGGAATCACCTACCTTGACACGAATATGAGGAATTACTAGCCCATCTCAGATCTAGAAAGAGCCCGATTGAGATATCAAGGCATTCTAGTGTTTCCTTCGAGAGACTCAGGAACTACTTCCCAGAATCCTCAAGGAACGTACCAAAGCTATGCTCAACAAAGCTCAGGGTAGGACCAACAACAAACTATTCCTGCAAGGACCAATGTTCAGTTTCCCACACCAGAAGCAAACCCTAATTATCAACCCCCAACCAATGGAGAGCCTAGGAATAGAAATCTTGTGCCTGAGAGACCATCCTTAAGTAGGGGAGTTGGAGTTCAAGTAAGACATCCAGGAGTTCCTGTTATGCCTAGACCACCAGGACCAGGAAGAAGATTATGGCCAATTAAAGTGGCCAAGTGTATGAGAAACCTTTATGATGGGTCCGATGAACCCTATAATCACATAGCTAAATTCAAGCAAGTGATTCGTGCCGAACAAGTGGAAGATTTTATGATCCAATATGAGTCATTTGGGTTGACCCTTACGGATACCGCTTTGGCCTGGTTCCAACCACTTGAACCCAATTGTTTCCTAAATATGGAACAAGTATTTCAGGAAATGATTGAAGAATTCACAGAGACGGGCATTAAGAATAATTCTTCATTATTCATCCATAATTTCAACAGAGTCACTATGATTGGCGGCTCGAAGATTTAAGCAATATGTGGATAGATACCCCACGCAAGAGAGGCCCACTCAACAAAAAATGATTTCATTATTCTTAAAAGGACTAGTCAGTGGATCCTTGAGAGCACTAGTCTACGTAAAAAGATTCCAAACATTAATTGAATGCTTGAAGGAATGCATAGATTTGGAAGATAATTTATCTGAAGACTTGAAGATTCCCCAAACCAAGAGTAAGAGCGAAGATAGTTCCAGCAGCATCCCTAGCACAAGCAGTAATGTAGAAGAAATTGTTGACTTAGTGGCCAAAAAGCTACGAGTGCAAGGACAAAAGAACTACCCCAACCCCCCATTATGAATGCCGATGTTAAGAAGGTGCGTACATTGTGGAGGGGATCATCCTTCTCACGTGTGCAATAGGGGAATTGTTCCATCGAACCCCTACATATATAACCATCCACCAGTACAGAGTCAAGCCTAGTACTGCAGTATTGAATAGAAATGTACCAATCACAACACTAATAATTGTCCTTACAATAGACAACCTAGACCAGTCCAACCACCACAATTCCGGACATATGGATACCCAACTAGAGACCCAGGTAGGGAGTTTCCTAGATACCCTCAATACCAGAATCCACTCCAAATCAACGTCCTTACGAATACCCTGGATACAATCCACCACAACCGGGGATTATCCTTAGCATCTCGGAAGGCCCTAATGAACTAGATACTTGAAGAAGCAGATGTGGATGAACGATTCATAGCTTCCCTCAACATGCTTGTTGATGCATTGGGAGTACCTAAAGCAGTTCACACCACCCTTGCCCACTCTCAGAGATTTGAACAAAGATGTGGAAGATGCCCTCCAAGATCAGGAACTCATATCCATATTATAGTATCAGAACCACATGACACCACTTCCACGACCACCGCCACGGCTCACTCCACTCAACACACTGAAGAACCCCATGCGTCAAGTTCACCTCCATCCCCACCCTTACCACCTTTCCTCCAAGTCCACCCCTCTCACCTCGTACCGCCACCACCATTGTCTCTAATATCACCACCACGGTCTCCACCGCTCTTAGTGAAGCACACGATAGAGGTCAACCCTCACAACTCTAAATATCTGACACCACTAATGTTGTAACTATCACCACGGGCTATAGGGCTCTAACCATGGTTATAGGGAATCCCATCTCCCTTGTCATGCATCTAGGTGGCCCACACGTACAATTAAACACACCATTGTACACTTTCACCACAATCACCACACCTACCATTCCCATGTATATGGTAACTTCCACGACTGCATCCACGCATGACCAAATGGACATCTCACCCACAACTACACCTCTCCCTCCCCCCATATTTCTACAATCTCCCATTCCCCCACCACCAACATCACCACTTCTCACTACAGCATTCACCACCCCTTTCTTGCCTCCCTACCCCCCTGCATTCCAAACCTTCCCAGCATCCACCCCTATAAATAATGTATTCAATACTTTGTATCAATGTGTGTCTCAGTTATAGCAAAATTACCAGCATTTAGATGCACAGCATACGAACTTTTTCAGAGTCCATGAAACATTACAAGAAAGAATCACAAATATGGAGGAGGCCAAGAGGGAACTACAACGTAATTATGATACCTTGCAAAGGCAATATGAGGAATTGGTGGCCAATCCCCCCCAATCAGATACACAGGGACAACACCTCGAGGAAATGCTACGCTTCCAACAAGAAGACAATCTCAAGATCCATCGTAACCTCACGTTACTGAGAAAACATATGTTAGCAGCATTAGAAGAGAATAAAAGACTCCAAAGACAGAATGAAGAGAATCTAGAAGCAGCGATGGAAGGATCACCTAAAAAGATCGACCTGGACCGGTTCAAGGCCCTCCCTTTAGCCATCATGCAGATCATATTGGATACACATGCGGACCTCCTAGAGGCATATGATGCATTAGAGAAAGAGTGTGATGACCTACAAAAGCAATTGGCCAATCAATAAGAGCAACCAAAGGAAGCAGCACATACAGATGCCACATTTGAAGAGGTGATAGAATTGAAAGCACAACTAGCAGCCTTGCAAAATAAACTTCTACAATATGAATGTTGACCTTCTCCCATGGTGGCGCCAGAGCATGAAGAGCTAGTTCCAATTGAAGTTGAAGAGACATTTGAGGACCCTTATGTACCTATGTCTACACCTGGAGGCCGATGAACAAAGGAAGGGATTGATACATTCGAGATTGAAGCTTTGGAATGGTTGCAAAAGTTAGAAAAGGTCGGGCCAACTCATGATGACAGAGTGGTCATTTAGATACAATCCATGTCTCGTCTAGAAGATGTCATCATCAAATCCGACTATTTCAAGAACTTATCTCGTCATCGATGGATTGGCACTTTCGACGATCAGTATGTACCATTTTGTGTTTTAATGGCAGATTATAATGCAGAGATCAAGCACTGCACCACCAAGGAGCCAACCTTTGCAACCCAATTTGCCCCAGATGACATTCCTGAGAGCGCCACATAGGGTAACATCTTTCAGCCTACATGGAGAATACGCTTACTCAAAACCTACCCGGAGATCGTGCGCACATGGAACAACATGCCCCTATATATTATGTTTAATCCTTGCTATTGTCCTTTCTTTCGACGACGATCATAGCCTGAGTTTGCGAACATTTTAAAGAATGTCAAAGGATGCGATAAGTGGCTCAATTATGTATATCTGGCACTACCGCGTGGTCTTGCAATGGTAGCATATATGATTTCCACCATTCGGCATTGGGGCATTAGGTTCAAGAATGTACCAGATATAATGGCACAGATGTGCCTAAAAATATTCGAACTTATGTTGATCACATTTCGTACATTCAAGAATATTAAAGAACCTCAGCTCTTGGCCCTAGGCTTCAATGAAGGCAACCTCGATCTCGTCTATGATATGAGCACCACCCCATCCATCAATGTTGTATATGTGTGGCACGCTCGTATCAAATATCTCCCAGCATGCTTCAAACAGACCTTTGAATAAATGTTTATCATAGGGTTCCGGGAGTATCACTCAGAGATATTCATTCCATACCCTCTCATCTATTACATTATTTGTTGTGGAGCAGGCCCTACACTCAGACAAGCTACATATGTCACATCCGGAGGTACTCGAGCCAGTTGATTGGGATGCCTTACTCATAGATCTTGCCAGAGGACTGAGGCTCGAAGAACATCACTTGGCCACCGATGTTGTCGCTTATTACACCAAACATTCGGCTCAAAAAGGGTCTGTCAGAGACAATAGACGTGAGAGAGGTGGGAGTGTTGGTAGCAGTCAGGGCATCTCAAGTACAAGTGAGTCGACATACGGAATCAGAGCAAAGAGAAGGGCCAAGCAGGCAAAGCAGGCAAAGCAGTCAAAGAAGATCCGGCAAATAGCTCATTCAATTTTTCAAGCTAATCCCCTTTTAATAGTGATGTTCATCACTAGATAAACATTGTAAATACCGTTTTTGGTAGATTAGACTCCATTTTGTTCAAGTCGAAGAGTCCTCGAGCTTGAGGAGTACTAGAAGTATTTATGTACCAATTTTCATAAATTTTTAGAGCTCATTTGAGCCTCCAAAATAGCCTAGGAACCTAATTTTTAACTAGGCCTGACACTAGGTTTGGACAGGGCCACTAGCTAGTCAAAAACTATAAAAGAAGCTAGAGAGCTCATTTTTGGGGAGAACAAATTGTAGTTTGAACTAAAGAAGAGCTCTTGTAATTATGTTTTTATCTTAATCGAAGCTTCCATTGTCTCATTCTTTGTTCTTGCATGTGTGCGTGTGTGTGTGTGTGCATGCTTGTGTGCTTCTCCATATCTGCTTGTGCATATCACTTGCTCGAGGTCTTCATACCATCCTCATGTCTTCCTAGATTGACATTAAAGTAGGTGCTACACACCACTCGACTACACCAAATTTTGAGTGTTGGCAGCAATCAGGGCATCTTAAGACAAGGGAGCCGACATACGAAATCATAGCAAAGAGAAGGGCCAAGTAGCCAAAGCAGTCAAAGAAGATCCGACAAATAGGCCATTCAATTTTTCAAGCTAATCCCCTTTTAATAGTGATGTTCATCACTACATAAACATTGTAAATACCGTTTTTGGTAGATTAGACTCCATTTTGTTCAAGCCAAGGAGTCCTTGAGCTTGAGGAGTATTAGAAGTATTTATGTACCAATTTTCATAATTTTTAGAGCTCATTTGAGCCTCCAAAATAGCCTAGAAACCTAATTTTTAACTAGGCCAGACACTAGGTCTAGACAGGGCCACTAGCTAGTCAAAAACTATAAAAGAAGCTAGAGAGCTCATTTTTGGGGAGAACAAATTGTAGTTTGAACTAAAGAATAGCTCTTGTAATTGTTTTTTGATCTTAATTCAAGCTTCCATTGTCTCACTCTTTGTTCTTACGTGTGTGCGCATGTGTGCACATGTGTGTGTATGTGTGTGCATGCTTGTGTGCTTCTCCATCACCACTTGTGCACATGACTTGCTTGAGGTCTTCATACCATCCTCATGTCTTCTTGGATTGACATTTAAGGAGGTGCTACTCACCACTGAGCTACACCAAACAATTCATTATCAACATTCATGAGGAATGTAGCTAGAGGGCATAAAGCTATAATGCTATCACTTCGGTGGGTATCTTTTTGGAACATTAGTGAACCTTTCACTAGCATGTATTTATTCACCAATGTACTTGTCTTCATCCACAAGAAAGGATTCAAAAATCGTGGAAATCTATATGAAGATATTGATGTCTAAAAAGCATGAAAAGAAGCACATATGAGCATTCCTAGCTCCTTTCATCCCTCGGCATGAATGGAATCTGATGGCTCTTTCTCCAAAAGGATAACAGTAATGAATGTAATCAGGACAATTCAAAGTCGATGAAGCAATATGGTACGTCTCAGTATTGGGCTATGTGTGCAGCTATACTCAAAGCTAGACTGGGGATTTCTCATAGAGAGCCTTCTTTGGCTCATACTATTTTCGCTCCCAACTTTGTAATTTTCTGACACGGAAAATGAAAGGAGGTTTAGGGTAGGGATGGTGTGACTATCCAGTTGGGATTTTGTGTCCATAGTTCCTACAGTCATGTTGATGGCCATCGTAGGCTGGTTGTTACTTTGCTATGTTCGGGTGGGATTTGGCTGCATGAACTAATTATAGGTCTTACAAAGAATTGCTCAACATGAGATGCACATCTGGCAGTAACGTTTCTTCAAGGATTACTTCATGGCATTGCTACATATTTGGCAACCAAGGCCATCTTTATGTTGTTGGCCTGACTTCCCCTTAGGGGATTATGTCGCTCAGCACATAAGGACTCTTCAACACTTTGAAGATTTGCAAAGTTTGCAGTTTTGGAGATTTGAAGACTTGAAGATTCAAACCAGGACATGTTCATCTATTAATACCCATTTCCTCTTAGCTTTGTCGAGGACAACAAAGCCTAGGAGGGGGAGAGTGTTGCAGAGCTATGATGCGGTGAGAAGGCTTGAAGACCATTGAAGGAGTACTTAATTTTTCCATTGTATAAGTTCCTTCATAGGAACTCTCTCTTACCTATTTTTTTCAAAAAACCCATAAAAACACAACCTTACCCTTCTTTTTGGGTAAAAGGCTTCTTTTTTAATTCTTGCCTTATTTTAGATATGGGAGCCCTTTTGGATACATACGAAGAGCTCTGTCTCTCTTGAAAGATTCCCTTTTTTTATTTTCCCACCTACCTATTATTTTTAGTATATTTCAAGTGAAGCCTTTGGCCACTTGTATACAACGGATTCCTCCTCCTCTCTTATATATGGAGGAGATCCGTTTGTAAAGAGGAGGTCCCTTGGCCATGGCCTTGGCCTCCATACTAATGGAAAGAAGGTTCATTTGGCTTCCACATTTCTCCTTGTGTGCATGGTGTTTGTCCATGTGTGTGGGTTTGGCACTTGGAGTTGGCTTGTGTGTGAGCATTGCCCTCCCTTGCTCCTTTTGACATTGGCTAGGGTGCCATTGTTCATGGACATGGGTGTGTGTGCATTGCTTGCACTTCTTGCAACTCTTCTTGGAAGAGCCTCTCACTTCCATGTGAGGCGGTTTGGGTTGGTTACCCCCCATACTTCAACAATGACTTTTAGCCATGGCCACTGACAAAAATACCCTAATGCAAAAAAATGATTGTATCTAAAAAAGTTGAATAGAATTAGCCTATTGAGTTCTGTTAAACATGTAGTAGGCTTCGAGGTGCTTATACTGGTGAACAAAAACCTATATATATGTTTGGCACAAAAGGACAAAATTTCCTACATAAGCATTGTGATAGTGTTTTCAGAGGGGTGTTGACGAGAACATGATGAAGAAACAACCTGCTCTGATACCAATTGTTGGAGTTTGAGGTATGCGAAAGCATGCGAACAACACAAGGAAGAAGAAGAATCTTGGAGCACAACACATAATACTAAATGTGTTACCAAGAGAATGTACAAAGATAAGTAGCCCATTAGGTTTATAGGCATATATACAAGTCGGGGGAAAAACCTCCTAAAGAGGGAAAAAAGTGCTCCAGCAATCGTAGTGTGTTCACACACATCACTATCAAAATATAATAATGAAAAACATTAGTCTACAGTGCCATATGCACCTCAGCAAAATGGAGTTTCTAAAAGAAAGAGCAGTTCTCTCATGGAGATGGCAAGGTGTATGTTCAAATGCTTTACCACATACGCTTTGTCTTGAGGGTGTTATGTGTGCAGCATGTGTACTTAACATGTGTCCCACCAAAGCACTACAATTTATTAGTCCATATGAGGCTTGGCATGGATGCAAGCCATTTATTATGCATCCGCATGTCTTTGGTTGTTTGGCATACACATTAGTGCCTCAACAACAAGGTAGGAAATTGGATTATAAAGCAGTGAAATGTATTTTCATTGGGTATAGTTGTAGAAATCAAAGGCTTTCGTTTGTATCTCCACAAACGAAACACATTTTGGTTAGCCATGATATTGTTTTTGTGGAAGATGCAATTCAACCATCACTTTCATGTACCAAGGAGACATCAATTAGCTCTAGAGATGTGTATGACACTTTTTTGCCTCTTTTTATAGGTGGAAAGTGAAGTGCTAGTCCAAGTAAGGCAATTTCTCAGCCTTTATAGGTTCCACATGATGATACAAATCATTCCATTTTTTATGTAGATTTACATGATGCACTTGTTGATGAGACGACTCACATAGAAGAGGCTAAAACAATGCCTAAATGGTTGGTGAAAAATTTTTTAGAGATAGCAAATTAGATTCACCTCTTTGATATCGTACTTGTTCAATCTCTCATAGTGCTTTCTTTGCATTAGATTGCTATGCAATGGTTGCCTCTAGTCTTTGTGATGAGAATGAGCATGTTTCTTTTGATAAAGCACAAAATTTGAAAAATTGGATGGTTGTTATGCAATTGGAATATGATATTATCATGAAGAATGGTGCCTGGTCTTTATGTGATTTGCCTCCTAAAAGAAAGTCCATTGGCACTAAATGGGTATACAAGTTGAAATGTAAGCTTGATGGAACAATTGACAAGTATAAGGCTGGGCTTGTTGCAAAAGGTTATGCTCAAGACACAAGCATTGATTTTGATGAGACCTTTGCACCCACATGCCGAATGACCACCGTTTGTAGCATCTATGCACTTGCATCTCATCATGGTTGGGATGTACATCAGTTGGACATTAAAACTACATTTTTGAATGGTGACTATCATGAAGAATTGTATGTATTTTAGCCCCATGGTTTTGTGTAGAAAGAGCATGAAAAGAAAGTGTCCAAGTTGAAAAAGGCATTATATGGTTTGAAGCAAGCACCACCTACTTGGTATGAAAAGATACATGCCTACTTGATTACACATGGTTTCGAGAATAGTCCAACTAAGAGCACCTTATATGTTAAGCATGCACATGATGTACTTATGATCATTGTTGTGTATGTTGATGACATGTTGTGCATTGGTCCTAATGAGAAGCATATTACAAATTTTAATGCTAATTTTCATGTCTCTTTTGAGATGTCAAATTAGGGGCATTTGCATCATTATTTGGGCATTCATTTTATGCCAGTTTATAGGGGAATAGCTTTGTGTCAAATAAAATATATTGACACATTATTGCAGCATTTTGGCCTTGAAGATTGCAAACATATTGCCACTCCTATGGAAACAGGTTTACAAGTGAGTCTTCATGATGGTGGAGATGCATTTGATGTTGTTCTCTATTAGCAAGATGTTGGATGATTGATTTTATTGTGCATAACTCCGCCTGACATTCAGTTTGTTATCTCTCAGATAAGCAGGTTTATGCATTGCCTAAGCATCAAGCTTTGGCAAGGAGCTAAGCGCATCTTTCACTACTTGAGTGGCACCCAACTACTTGGATTGTTTTATCACAAGGGGAGATCATTACTTCCGGATTTCCATGCTTTTTCTGACTCTAGCTAGGCTAGTTGTTATGACACTCATGTGTCCACTAGTGTTTTTTGCTTCATGCTTGGTAGCTCATGCATATCTTGGTTGAGCAAGAAGCATCCTATTGTGGCCACTTCTACTTGTGAGGTTGAGTATAGGGAAACATTCACAGTGGCTATCAAGTGTGTATGGATCATATGCCTTTTGGTTGATTTGGGTGTTGGTCAATCTTTTATCACCACCACCTTCACTGACAGTTAGAGCACATTGGCAGTTGCGAGGAACCCTATGTTCCATGATCGGTAAGCACATTGAGGTGCACTATGGTTATGTCAGGGAGAGGTTCTCTACTGAAGAGATTAGTTTGGCATATGTGCCCACACAATATAATGTTGTAGACCTTTTCACAAAGGCTATGCCTAGGGAGAATTTTCAAGCTTTTCACAAAGCTTTGGGCTTACTTCCTTTTTGTGGATTGATCTCTTTCCACATAGCTTGGCACTTCCTTATACATGTGTCAGCTCCTTGTTCACTGCATCACTTCCAAGGGGGATTTGTTGATATATTTTGGTAGCGGTGTGTGAACACACTTAGGAATATCAGGGCACTTTTTTCCCTCTTTGGGAGGTTTTTCCCCTAGCTTTTGTATATGCCTATAACCCTAACATGTTAATTACCTTCGTACATTCACTTGGTAATTCATTGAGTGTTGTATTTGCTCCAAGCTTCTTCTTCTTCCATGTGTTGTTCATGTACTTCTATAGACCTCAAACTCCAACATTCTCTAGTGACACAAGCAATATTGAATAAGTTTGGAAAGGTGGGGACTTATATAAAGAGTTTTGAAGGTTGTTTACTTAATATATCTATATGTTCAAAAGTAGTCCTAGTTCTCAAATTGATCATTTATATACACCTTTTTGCCTTCTAATATTTTACATATTGTTTTCAAAGGTCATTGGATTATGGAAATCATAGACATCCTCCAAATCATGCATTGTTCATGAATTCCTTACAATCATTGCATGAAAATTTAAATTGTAAGTTTATATTCAAAAATATTGCATGGAAACTTAATATGGGTTAAATTCTATTTTTGCTATTATGTGCAGTGTTTCCAAAGTCATAAAGATTCACTTGAATAAAATTTTCTCAGAATTAGAACAACTTGATGAAAGCAAACCCTTTGTGTTTATGCAAGAATTTATGCCCTTACAAAAACACTCCACATCTTGTGGATGGAGAACTTTAGATGAATCAAGGTTTAGATCTCTTGGCCTTGATATTCATGAGTCCCATGGTGCTTGGATATAGTAGGTAAGCAAGCAGGCAATAAGCTACATCATAAGAAATTCAATTTTTCCATATTATCTAGATTCACCACCTCCAACGCAATGTTCCCAAAAGCATAAAGGATTTCATCCACCCAAAAAGAAGCTAGAGAAATGAAAAGCTCCACCAACTCACTTCTGTCTGAAGCACGAAAAACAAAGAGAATGCATAACACAAGTGAAAAATCTTCAAGGAAGAATGTTTCAAAGAAGATGGGGGATGATACAAAGAAAATATAGACTTTCTAGGAACTACTTTTTTGGTGGACCATGTATCCTTCCTTTGTAATTTCATGTGTATCATAGATAGATTTACATGTCGATGATATTCAGTCCCCTTACATTGTTGGGAAGATTTGTAAATTTGTATCTATAAACTTTTTGTGATGTAAATACTATTTACAAATAATGATTATATCAGTGAATTCTTTCAAAAGTGATTTGAAGTGAAGTGCAAACAACCTTGTCTCAATTCATATAGCTTCTGTTAGTCTTAGCATGGTGTTACAATCAATTCATGTGATTTCATTTGAAAGATAATATCAAGAATATTCAACTCTTCAATACTTGTCAAGGTCTCTTAAGTATTGTTTTGAATCTTGTCTCAATTCTTGTGATTAAATTTGAAAGATGGCATCAAGAATATTCAAGTCTTCTATAGTTTTCAAGGCCTCTTAACACTTATTGTACCAAAAGAGGACACTATAGTGTCCTTTTCCCTAACAAGTCTAAAAAAATCACGTGTAATGATGAAATAAAATTTTGAGAAAACCTTCAAGTCCCATAAAGAATTATACCTAGATGTCTTATAAAAGATATATATATTCTTTTGATAACATTTTTGATAACTCAAAATGTCGAAATGATTGAATATGGTTTAGGAAAACTACTTATTTGTAAACTTATATAGGATAATAAAGAAATATCTCCATAGAAAAATAATTTCTCGTATTGGAATAATTTTTCTAATGTTAATTTAAAGTCATAATCATTGAACATGGATCTTGGAAATTAGAAATAAGAATTTTACTACAATATAGGGTGTGCCTTATATAATTATACACTATAGGAGCGTTTAATATGATATTGATGCATTAAAATACTAAAATTTATGATTTTTTATTTCAAAATCATATACTATCATACAAATGTACTACATATCACTTGAACCAATAATTTGTGTACCTATCTCACATACCGTAACCATCTAAATATTTCATTGAATAACTGTATTCCACTCTGCCAAGAATAAAATTTCATCCTAAAAAAATAGCTTTTCTCAGTGATATAAGGTATATAATATCAATAAAATTAATTCTATAAATATTATAAACTACTTTATATAGAGAAAACAAGCATATTAACTTTAATCATGTAGCGTATGTAATATTTGCTCATGAAATTACCTTTTCTTAGCATAGAGAAAGAATGGTATCATTTAACTTGAAGAATCAACATAGAAATTTGATGCCCAAAGTTTTCAAAAAAAATTTCTAGATTTATGAGTCTCAAATACTATTTTGATATTAAATTATGAGGCATATTCATACCATCACTTTGCAAAATAATTCATAGATGATAACACAATCATGGCACATACGATATTAATTTTATGCCATAAACTTAGTAAAATCATTACAAATCTCTAATTATGGACATAAAAGTACTTATGTATATAAAATTAGATATTTTTTTGCATTTATAACAATGAAAATGGGTAGATCATAATTTTGATAAAAAATCACCACTAAAAGACATCACTATCATTTTGGCGCCAATACCGAAATTAGCATCATAAAATTAGTGAATAAATCTTAAATTTTTATATTCTTTAATGGAAACTTTATTTTTCTCAAAATATTCAACCCTTGTGCTAGCATGATCCATAGTTACATTTATAAATGGTTGCTTCTAGTAATCCATAAAATTCATCAAATAAAATCTCTTTTTCAAGTCACTAAAGTGTCAAAATACAACACTAGTGTTAAGTATTTTTGCATATGAGTCTATGAAACTAGAGAAGTTAATGGAGGGGTTGGGCCTACATGAACAAAATCGGAGCCCGTGTCTTTGCTTCATATGGTTGTGTAGGCCCAAAAATTCAATCACCTCTCTAATGATCTCTTACACATATAGATGAGTTTAGATACATATATTGCATACCATAAAAACCTTTCTTTTAGCACTTAGAGAAAGATACCATTGACAATATTTTACTCTTAGATCACTTGGAAGATGGCATCAACAAAATTCTTGATGCAAATTTTGTAGTTTTCATGCTTCGAAAGTGTACTTTCAAAATAAAAGTTCGCAAAAAGTACTAGATGAATGTCAAAACCCTATAGGCCTTACCCTCTGATCAATCTCTTCTAATGATCTATTATCCATATTCTTCATTTTAGAAACACATTCTAATAGGCACTCACCTTAAAAACTCTTTTCTACTCTTGGATCAATGAAAACTCAATATTTTTGCTAATTAGCCATTTTGAAATTCTTCCTAAACAGAAAGTTCGCTTGAACAATAGAATTTACTTGAAAGCTGGAATGAAAAATATTGTAGATGCAAATAGTTAGAATCTTTATGATAAAATCCATATGTATACATTCATAAATAGATGAGTTTCAAACATCAAAAGTTTTGCTACTTGCCAAACAATTGTTTTACATACATTGAAGATATATTATAGCGTAGCTTTGAAAATAAAAGTTTAGAAAAAATATTTCAAAATGAATGTTAAAATATATAAAAATTTGGTTGTTATTTTGTTTACATAAGGATGATTTTTACATTCTAAAAGGTTGGAACTTAATCACTTTAGAAGGTAGGCAAGTAATACAAAATAATCTTTTCTTTTATCTAATGTTTGCTACTATAACATCAACCAAGAATCTAAATTATGGTGAAAACTCATCAAAGTACTTTAAAAGCTCTCAACATTTTTGAGTCTCCAATTCACAATGGCAATTATTTTCTTAGGTTCAAAATCTAGATGCATCAACACTTGTAATTCAAATTCTACACAATTCTCTTCTGAATCTAAGGGTATCCAATTTCGAAGCTTTTGTTTCTAGCTTTTGTTTCTAGCTTTTGTAGCCATATTCTAATACGAGGGACTAGCGAGAGTTCTAATATGAGATTGAAAGAGATTAGGGTTTAATTTACATAAAATGATGTCTCCTAATTTTTGAACCTCTTTGCTATTGTAGTCCTTACATAAAATATGAAACTCTCTTATTCAACCACAATGTTTTTGTTTTTAATAAAGTCATCTTTTTGAAACATGCCAAAAAAACATGAAGAGGAAAAAACCATTGAATTTGATCCTCCATGAAATTTGTTTTGGTGACATTTCTCTTTGAATGTTAGCTTTGAACTTGCTCTAAAAATTTGAAACTTTCCATTGGTCAAGAGAGTCCCAATATAATGAAGAAGTGGTATGAGTTGATAGATCAACAAATAATGAAGAAATGGTATGAGTTGATAGATCAACAAATTCTCCATATGCATTCCTTTGTGATGGTTGTTGATATTCTACAAATAAAAAATAGTTGCATTGGTATTGAAAAACATAGCAGATTTTTCTATGTAGATTACATGCATAATCCCTATGAATGAATTTGTATGTTTCATTCAAACATTCAATAGGTTACCATTCTAGAGCATTGGATGGAAAAATATCCACAACATAAAAAATAGTAATAGTAATAACATGAAAAAAACTTAAGAGGGATTCATTGTAGAAAGTTACTTAAAAATGCAGATGATCGTTACACACTGAAAATGGGAAAAAAGCAATTGCATCCTTCCTACACTATTCATATGCATCATAGTTGTAATCAATGTTTGAAGTTGTTATCCAAAATGGGGCATCAAAGAGGGGGTTGGGGCATCCTTTGATGCCCATTTTCAAGACCCAAGCATCCTAGGGGATGCCTATTTATAACATGTAGGTATCCCTTAGTAGTATATATACATAAAAAATATTATATGACATGTTTGTTCAACCTTGTAGGCTGTCATTTGTTGATGGTGCCTGCTACTTGACACCACAATAGGTCAATGTTCAATCTAACCCCACAATGATAACTCATGATGATTAGCCACTCATTACTTGATGCCCATTGCTCAGCCTTTCTCAAATGTATATAAATCATGCATCTAAGTAACTTGATCTTCAAAAAACCTCAACATACAATTGTAGACCTTTTTGAATCAAAGGTCTATTCATGTACTTTGTGCAACACATAATTGTTGCTATTAAATCTTGGGTCCTACTCATTGGTTACATATAATAGGCATTCTTAAAAGGTACATATAAATTTTGCACCCCTAGTGTGGGAAATTCTAGATGGTGTAACCAAAAGAACTAGTGCATACTCTTTGGATGGCCATGGAATCAACCAAGGGGCATTTTCTATGTTTATGCTTTAATATCCTAATTCTCGAATGTATATGCTACATGTCTGAGACAACGCAAATCACTCTAGTGATATATAGCCCAAACTTAACTTTAAAGGCTCAAGTACGAGATTCATGATATCAATTCTTCATTAACTAGTCAACGAATGATTACCTTCAACCATCATCTCCCTACCTACCTCCTATGTTGCCTATAAATTAGCCTTTAAACTCTACTTACCTCTTAATTTTTTAAATATTGATGTCAATGGTCATAACGAACTTTTAAAGTGTTGTGTAGTGGTTAATTTACATGTTGTAGGTCAATGGCTTGGATATTCGCATATTCTATCAATGTATCTATGAACCATGAGTAGCAAACATTAAAGACACACTACCTTTGACAATAATCAAGAATGTATTATATAGTTTTTTATGCCTCACAACTCACTCCATCCTTCATCTAAAAAATAAGATATTTCAATGTATACGATACACATTGTGTACTGTTTTCCTTTCTATTTGAATCCAAAAAACATATAGTCAAATCAACTCAAATACGCTACATGTGATTCATTGTACATTGTGTTGTATACATTGATTATGCCATGGTCTGACCCATAGTGCTATTTTAAGTAAATAAAATCTCCTACACAATATGCTATACGCATTGGTTCCAAATGAGTAATGTCCCTAGGTACAATTGTGGAAGACGTGTGTAAGAGACCAAGCTCCAAATAGTTTTGATTCTCTCTATTCAATTGAGATGTGGCATTTAGAATTCAAAGATTAGATGGGAGAGTTATAATTTACATACCTATTGATAAGTTCAAAACTGTTGATTTTATAGTATGCCAATGATTAATTTAAATATGGAGTACATCCTGATGTCATCGTGGAGTTTCCCATGTTTTAAAATGTATTCCATTTCTGCTTCTCTATAATGTAAATCACAAGAGTTGAGACTTTTTTTGTGCTATAGATCATTCATATTTGTGAATCATTGGATTCTAAAGAGACAAAAACAACTAGAAAAACCAAAGGATATTTACATTCTAAACGTATTAGTTCTACTTTATACATTTGAAATCTGTTTCAAAAAGAAATTGTTTGTTTTGTCACATAGTCTGTAATCCTATATATTTCATGTATTTCACATTTTCACTACCTACCCATCAAAATATATATGATTTTAACTACTTCTAAAAAAATAAATTAATAATACATTTTGATTACAGAAATTAATATTATTCTTTTAACCTTGTTTATATGAGCTAAATTACCATAATCATATAATATACTTCAATAGTTTACTTCAGGTAATGATTTTTTCCATAAAATATGTTCTTTCTAATCAATATGTATGCTTTTGAATTCAACCAATAATCTTTGAAAATATATTGAAAAACGATACTATTTTATGGTGCCCCTTACATTTACAAAAAACAAGACTATGGCCGATGCCCACTTTGGCATTGATAAACTTTTGCTGGAGCCCAAGGTCGAGCATCAAATTTAAGCATCGGACGTAATGACAATATGTTGCACTATGTAGTGATTATAAAAGTGCCTGAACCATTGAAATTGTCAAACCACACTTAATATGGTTCTGGGCTAACCATATGAACAAGGGATGCATTAAGAACATAAAAAGAGATTGGGAGCAGGGATGGAGTTTTAAGTGTACAAAAGAAGGCAAAAAAACTTCCAACAAATATAGCCTGTTCATAAACATCACGGAAATATACGACAATACATGATTTGTTTATGTAGTAATATAGGAATGGATGAACTATAAATCTAGATTCTTTCATGTGTACCATAATACATGGCCAATCCTTAAAGAGGACAGACTAGAGTAGAATTGCTATAAGTTTTGAGATTTGTTTTAAAAATCCAGCAGAAATGGTGAAATCATTCTCAAGTAACAAGACAAAATTTTCTAATTCCCTCTTTTCTAAACCATTTGTGAAAATCTGTAACCTTTCAGGAGCCCTAAAAAAGAAAATGACTTGTATTTTCAGTAAATCAAAACAATTTCTATGACTTCAAAATACCGTTTCTGAAGGAGCAACTACACACAGGAAGTGATTGAGCCCCCTGCACACGAGGAACACTCAAAGCCATAACATTCATATTAGCTTCTCTGTAGTCTCAGATAAAACATATGAACATTCTACTGATACAAGCATAGACTTCTTATTGCTTCCAATAACTCTGCTAGTCATTTGTATGTTGCAAACCAGATGGAAAGATTACATGTACTACAAAGATTTAGTGTCAATATAAAAAAGACTGCAGGGGATTGCAACCCACAAGTACATCAAGAACCTTAAAATATTCCATAACTCCATTCCCATCCGCACAAAGAATACGGTGACATGCTTTCTAACTCAGAAGTGACTTGATGATGGATTTCACATTGAGTTTCTTCAAATCTGTGTAAGTCTGTCCACAGCCAAGGAACATGATAGGGGCACCAGACTTGTACACCATGGAGAGAGCAGCGCCAACCTGGAGTGACCCACAGAAGGACAAACACTGTCAAGGGATAGCAAGTAAATATAAACAGAATACAGATCCATAAAGATGGCAACAAGATATCAGCCAAATTTCTGCAGTCACATACTTCACAGTATTTTTCAAAGGAACTACAGAAACCTATGACGACTATCTGACATTGCAAACCTATGATGGGCCCCTACATATCCTAGCCAGATGGGTCAATTCATCTCTCAAGTACAGTTTTTAGCTTTAGACTTCACAATGTGCAGGGACACGAGGCATGCCTCCAAGCATCTCTGAGCTAAACCTCTCATAATAAAAACCTCGTTCCAAAAAGTAAAACCTCTCCATACAGACAATTACCTTATCATCGACTGTGTCAAACTTTGTGAGAAGAATGCCATCAATCCTCCGTGGTATTGAAGATGTGGACAGATCAATCAGTTTCTGTAAACCAAAAATATGGTCTTGATTAGAGGACTCCAAAGCTCATGAAAGATTAGGATATGGTAAATCCTTTCAAGTCTTGCAATCATGTACAAAAAACTAGTTTTGTTAAATTTACCTGGTTAAATTTCATGAGCTGATCAACTCCATCATTCCCCACAAGTGCCTCTCCCACAAACAGCACAAGGTCTGGATTATTGATATGAACAAGCTTGGCCAATGCTCTCATGAGGGGCTCATTATCCTACTCAGAAACAAAAACACAAGAAATTACTCGTAATGCACTCAGTTACTGATTTTTCATCATTTACGCTTTCTAAATTCAATTCTTTTTGCTTTTAAGAACAATATGATACAAAATAATCGAAAACAAAATATTTGATACCTGCATACGACCAGCAGTATCAACAAGCACAACATCAATTTTGCTAAGTGTTGCCTCGCGAATAGCTTCCTTGGCAACAAATGCTGGATCCTTTTCATAACCTCTCTGAAAAAGACTTATCTGTAAAGTAGTAGAAGAACACACACTAATCAGGACATCATCAACAAGAGCTAACCAGGGGGCTTATACATTTATATGCATAATGCCATCAAATGAAATCAGAATAAACAATCAGTTCACTTTCATAAGACCAGACCACGAGCAGTTAGTGAGAAAATTCCTGATATAGTTAATCAGTGTCCCTCTATCCATCTTCATTTGCAGATATTATAATAAGGCAAGAAAGGTAGGCACATATTTGTACATACATAACACAAAGATGTATGACTAGATTCTGATCCTGTTTTATGCAACACAAATGCACATTGAATAGATATATACCTTCATAAGTTCAGAGTTATCCAAACTTACAAACCCAAGATAGAGAACACAAACACACACACATTAGAAAAAACAACTAACAAAAGCAAGAGACTACACAAAAAATATGACCAAAATAAGACATGAAAAATACAAACAAGAAAGAAAACCAATATAAAAAGCCACACTAAAAATAATAACCAATATTTAAGTTATATATATATATATATATATATATATATATATATATATATATATATATATATATATATATTAATGAATTAATTAAATTTTTTTAAATAAATAAATAAATTAATTTAAAAATAATAAGAATAATAAATAAATAAAATAAAAATAAATAAAATAAAAGTTAACAAAATATATAGAAATAATAAAATTAAATTTAAATTAACATAATAAAATAAAATAAATAAAAAATACAAATAATTACACACACACACACATACACATATACATATATATATATATATATATATATATATATATATATATATATATATATATATATATATATATATATATATATATATATATATATATATATATACATACAAAAAAAATGCAAATTAAACAAAAACAAAAAGAAAACCAAAAAGTGCATCTTCAACTTCTATGTCTGTCCAAAACAAGAAGTATCAGAGTTAAACTTCATCATACGTAGCTTGGACAAATAGCTATGACATCCCTACTCACGTCATCAGTGCACAGTTGTGCATACATGATACATAACATAAAATTACACACCTAAATACACACAATATAAATGCATGATGCATACAACACACTCCATGAAGTGCATACATGAAAATTTGATATAATGTACACAAGGCTCTTCAATAGGGGGAAGTTAATTCCAAAACCTTGCATATATGCATACATTTACTAGGAGGTATAAACCTCCAATCTCCATGTGGCTGACATCAATCAGAGTGATGCCAACCACCCTTTCCATGATCTCATCATATATGGCTTCAATAAATTTGACAGGTTGCACTTTCCATTCGTGATTCTCACTAGACCATGCAAATTGCAATGCATGGTAAGAGCCGTCTCTATCCAATCCTTCAACCATAAATCACATTACATAGACATCCACATGGGCACCGTTTCCAGCATTTTCTCAGGAAAGCTGGAACTCACAGCCCCAGGGCTACTAACTTCAAGGCACTGCATGCATGCATACATACATGCACATACTAAAATGCTGCACAAATGCATCAGTGCACATACACAGACATATGTACATGCATGCACACACATACTTACATACTACATGTTCAGTACACACACACACACACACACACACACAATATACGTGCGATATATACATGTGTGTGTGCATGCACATACACATGCACCCATGTATTATTTATAAGCAACCAGAAATTAAAATTCAGAATATATGCACAGCATACATGTTTATCAGCAACCAAAAATGAAAATTCAGAGTTCTTTTTCTTTTTTCTTTAACAAAGCCCAAAGTAAGGGCGTGGAGGGACCTGGCAGGATGCAAATAAAAAAATGTAATTACTGTACTTTACCTTGCTAGTTTTACAAGCTAGAGTACATAATTTTTATTTTTTTTTAAATACATAAGTGCATTCATTGATACATATAAAGTCATGTACAGCACACACACAATCTGATAAATTTATTGTAGCTTTACTCAGGAATCAGTCAAGTAACAATGGGATATTAGAGAAAACATATTGCTATATACAAACCTGCAAACGGTTTGCATGTGTTCTCAATTGTTCTACAGCTCCCGATCTGAAAGTGTCACATGCAGCCATCATAACGCTGACATTATGCTGCATTAACCAGTAAGCAACCTGAAAGCACAAGCATGCTGTGAGATTTCATTGTTGGAAGAATAGAGCAAAAAATGCAAGTTACCACTAACCTTAGCAAGGTTTGTTGATTTTCCTACTCCATTGACACCACAAAATACAACAACATATGGACGCCCTTGTTCCTTAGCAGTGTGAACATCACGTAAGATATCAATGGAGCGTTTCGGTGTAAGAATACGTGTCAGTGCTTCTTCCATGGCTTTCTGTCACAAAAGGAAATAATGAAAAAATAAGTTGGCTGAGTATTAAACATGTGGGAAATCAAAATATGTACATATAAAGCCAAAGTGATAATCAAACACCCCAATTGTCAACCCTAAATTCGTTAATGAATACACCCACTTCATGTATGACAACTTATGATTGGAATAGATATATTCTTTAATTCTAAAATACAATCATCCAGGACTACTGTAAATCTGTCAGACTGAAAGCCATTATATATCATAACACCATTAAGAAATCGACCACGATGAATCCTGGCAAACCCCAAATTCACCTCAAAAGAAAGTACACCTACAAGCTCATGGTATTAAACCACAAGTCTGTTTAGCCATCAGCTCCACTATGCAACTCAGCCATAATGAAGCCTAGAACAAGATGCAAGCTGAAGATGGGAAAAGTTACAACAAAAATGCATGCCTGACAGTGTACACACACTTCTCAACTGGCCGCAACCTGGGTGAAGATTCCACAACTGGAACCTATGTGTCTTCTAATAAGACAAGCCTATATACCAGGATGAATCCAGGCAAATCCCAATTCACCCCGGAAAGAAAGTGCAATCATAAGCTTATAATAATCAACGACAAATACAGCCATGACAACCGACCACAAGACAATATAGCCATTAGCTTCATGACACGACTCAACCATAATGAAGCCTGGCACATGATACAAGCTAAAAATAGGAAAAATCAAAGCAAGTGCATAGCTGACATGGTACACCTGCGAGGTGGCTACAACTCGGATAAAGATCCCACAAGTGAAAATTGCATGTCTGCTAACACGACAAACATACATACCACTAAGATTGATGAATGGCAAAGACACAGAGAAAGCAAGGCTTTGATTTGATTCAATATTTCACAGAAATGCAGCCTTCATGCTGGACTGTAAGGCAGATGACACAATGAGCTACAATTAATGAGACAACCTCGTGCCAATCCACATGATAAATGAAGCAATATAACCAAAGAAAAGGAATATTATTTTTTCACTAGAAACATCAAGATAAATGCTCTAAAACAGAGGAATGCAATATCAGCTCCCATGTGTAAGGAAAATCTGATGATTGCTAAATCCTGATAAGGAATCTACCAGCACTGTGGTGGAAATTCTTGTTAGAGATGCCATCTTCTTGCCCACCAAACTTGTTGCCACAGAGCTGCTTAGTTCGTCTGTAATTTCTTGAGCCTAAAAAAAAAGGGGAAAAAAAAAGTTTAAGCATCGTGAACGAATCAATCAAGGAGACCATCCAAATAAAACGAAGCACCATAATAATTTCTACTTACCACATTCTTGACCAATAGACGCTCCCTTAAAGACTTCAGAGCTGGAGCTAGGTCATCCTCTTCAATAATAGCTTTCCCAGCAACACTATAACAGAGCAAAATATTTAAAAATGCTTACTTGAGACAGTTCTGAAAAGCCCAAAATGCAAAAAAAGAGAGAAGAATGCTTCTCTATTTTCCTCTTTGTTTGTAAGGTTAATTTTTGTCTTCTGTAAGTGGGCATAGTCAAACAACAGGTTTAAATCACGAGATTCACATCGAGGTTTAATCATTTAAGCAGTTGAGACCCAAGAATATGTCTTGTTTGTAATGCATCACATGTCTTGATACAACATCATAAAACATGATATAAAGCACTACTACATAGTATCAAAATCAAGCAGTCAACACATAAACATGTGAAAATGCACACATCCCAAGGCTGCCTTAAATTGGTGTAATTTGTGTATTGTTTATTTTAGAATTTCTATAAAAAAAATGTGAATAGAAAATCGTTCAAGAAATTAAAATTCACATCAATGACTTCTAATTTCGGGGGGGAGGGGGACACACAAATTTTTTACACTATATGTGGGGAAAAGAAAGCGAATCCAAAGCAAAGGCTATCAATGCCATTCACCAATGTTTTATTCACATGCTGTTACTTGCGAAAGCTTGCATTGGCATAAAACCTCAGTACAGAAAAAGATGCATGATTCTACATGGTTACCTTTGTATAAGGGAGGAAAACCATCCTTTCTTCTTGGGGATTTCTTTCTCCTTGCTGTTGTTGACTTCAATGTCCTCCTCCATCTCAAGATCAGAATCATCATCGTCTTCAGCATCCATAAGACTTTTACCTTGATCACCGATAGGTGTTTCCTTGGCATCATTCGAGGAAGGATTGGAATAATCAAGTTTCTTGTTGGGTGCATCATCCCAAACCCTATTTACCTTCACTTTTTTGTTTGCTTTGTCATCTTTAGCGGGAAGAGGGGCTTTTGATGCCCCTTTTTTCCCTCCTTTTGACTTGAGTTTCTTTAGCTTATCTACATTAAAGGCCACTTCAGTGACCTTAGTGGAGCCGTTCTCTTCATCGCTACCACTGCTGAGGCTGACCTTAGGATCGCCAGCATGTGCAGATCCGTTACCATTAAAAGGTGACGTAGATCCATTCGCGTGATGAGGAGCAGATTCGACAGATCGACTAATATACTCTTTCTTGCTGTTTTTACCACCATCCTCATCTCCTTTGGCCCCGTCCTGCAGTAATCCAGACGAGGATTTTGAACCCCGCTTGTCACCCGATGCGTTTCGTCTTGCCCCATCTGCATTAAATGACTTTGCCTGATTGGCCTGACGAAGTTCTTCTGCGCGTGCCTCTGCCTCCAGCAGAAGCTGCCGGAAGGTATCATCGAAATCGGGATAATCCGCTTTACTTGGATTAAACAGCGGAGAAAATTCTGACTTCACCTTCTCAAGAAGTTCATCGACATAAAGCAGATGGAGAATTTTCCTGTAGACCGCGACAAAAACAAGGCCAAGGTCGTTGTGAAAGCTCCATTTCAGCGTATAAGAGCAACCCGGAGCGTCATATTGAAAAGAAGTCAGAGCCGAGCGATCCTCAAGCAGGCAAGATCTGATAAGAGCATCAATCGGAGAGCCGCGGAGAGCGTTGGCGAGCTCCTTGTACGTCCACAAAATGAGCCCTCCACGGGTGAAAATGAGCAACTGTTCCAACATGGTTATGGCGATGGCTGATCTATCGTAGCAGAAGAGAAAGCGGTGGGTTTTAAAGTAACAGAGCAAAGACGAAGTACAATGGCGTGCGACGACTTCTCCTACTTGTGAGCCCTGCTTCTCTATGTATACAGCTTTTAAACGGTCGGGGATCGAGGAATTTTTCCACGCTGCTTTTCGAGTGTGTTTTTCCTTTGTGCTCCTACCGTCTCCGCCCTAGGACTCCACGACTGGATCTATTATGCCATGTCCCACCAATTTGGCGTTCACACGTGTCCGCCCAAAGAAGTGCACCTCGAAGTGCTGAACAGATTGTCCCTGGGTTGTTGTTCACACTTGTCCCCCCTCCAAACAAGTGCACCTCGAAGTGCTGAATAAATTATTCCATCATAATTTTTTTTATAAAAACTGGAGGTTCGGCATAGGCCTACTCCCCCGGGCTTTAACTTTGAAATTGCAATTGTACAAGGAAGGGCATAGTACCCATGGGATCCCCTTATCCCACAAGAACAGGGGTTTACATAGCTTGCTTAAACGGCAATCACATCTATCGTGGGGCAAAATAGGCGATGGCACATCAGCCACATGATACATCATTCCAAGTTAACATGTCCCTCACAAATGCTGCCAACAGGGGTTGAACCCTCGCCCCCGCCTGAAGAGGCGAAAGGCCCAACCACCTGGACAACGGCTTGGGACATCCGATCATAATTTCATCATTTTTCATTAATAAGATTTTATGCGCATTGTTGCTTGCCGAACCTCCATTTAAAAAAAATAAGAAAATAATAAATAAATTAATCACAGTTAAATAATATAAAGGAAAAATATATTATTTTTCAACTCAAAAAGTATGTACTATGAAGGATCCACTTCAAAAGTGGAGGATAGTCTATATAATATGAAGGCTTCACTTTTGAAGTGGAGGATGGAAGGCAAGAGGAAAAGTAAGTTTCATCTATACAAAATTGTCATAAAATTATCATCTATTGCCATAGATACATCCACATATGAGTATCCAAACATTGAATTCATGAAAAGTTGGATGAGAGATATCACTAGCAAAACTTTGTACTTTGGATCATTTTTATTAATACTCTCAGGAAATTGTCTTTAGTTAGATGTAAAATAAGTATTGTGTGCTTATGATGACCTTCATACAATCTTCCGCCATTAGGGAATAGCGCCTTCATGAAGACATTAATATCATCTACTTGTTAGTATATTTGGTAGTGATATGTGTGAACATGTGGGATTGTTACGGCCCCATCCTTATTAGGTTTTTCCCCTAGCTCATATACACACCCATAACCTTGATGGGATCTTAAGCTTCTTCTTTTTCTTCTTCATTGTGTTGCTTCTATGCATTTCCTCTCCTCAAACTCCATGTATTGTTACCATTAGTGTCCATGTGAAAGGCCAAATAATCATCGGACACTTCTTTGTATATGCTCTTTAATGAAACATATAGTGGTCTGGTCAGTCACAGACTATAAGTTCAACCGCATTTGTAACACCTAAGAAGTCTATGTTCATGCTCCCTAACAACATTGCACCATGAAAGAAATGACTATATGTTGCTTATTTTGGAAAAAATTGGAGAGTGAGCATATGGACTTTTTTTTACAACGGTCAAATATTTAAAAGATCAACTGATTGCTAAAGGTGAAATTTTGCTAAAATGTGGGTAAGTATTCTTTCCCCTAATAACTCCCTATTACCAACACCGTTTTATTTCCCCAAAATGAAAGGAATTTATCTTTGGAAGACTCCCATCAACCCATTCCGTTATCATGGCTCCAAATTAACCCATCTAAATACAATAAGTGCCTTGAATGGAGACAACTACGCACTTTGGTTCCTTTTGCTCATTGAACCAATATGGTTTCAACCTATAACCATTAATATCCTTAGGGAATATTCTCCCTTACTCATCTTGTGATTTGTACATAGCAAGATTCAACGTCCTCACTACGTGGTATGGCCCCACACATCTAAGCTTCAATTTTTTGCCACATTTGTTCAACTCGATATTTTACACTAGTACCCAATCTCCCACATCTAAATATTATGCTTAGCTTATCAGCCGTCCCATGCTTGTCTTCTTCATGTTGGAGTTAGACGTCTGCGGAAGCACGCGAATAGCACAAGGAAGAGAAGAAGCTTGGAGCACAACACACAATACTGAATGTATTACTAGAGAATGTACAAAGATAAGTAGCCCATTAGGGCAATAGGCATACATACAAGCTGGGGGGAAAAAACCTCCTAAAGAGGGAAAAAAGTGCCCCGATGGTCTTAGAGTGTTCACACACATCACTACCTAAATATATCAACAAATCCCCCTTGGGAGTGATGCGGTGAACAAGTAGCTAGCACTCATGTATAAGGAAGTGTCAAGCTACGTGGAAATCACTCCACAAAAGGAAGTAAGCCCAAAACTTTGCAGAAAGCTTCAAACTTCTCCGATTTTCAGCGATGTTATTCAGGCACTAATGCATATGCCAAACAACCAAAAACACGTAGATGAGCAACAAATGGCTTGCGATCATGCCAAGCCTCATATGGAGTGATAGATTGAAGCGCTTTAGTGGGACACTTGTTAAGTACATATGTTGCACACATGACAGCCTCAAGCCAGAAACTATGTGGTAAACCCTGACTCTTGACCATACACCTCGCCATCTCCATGAGTGACCTGTTCTTTTGTTCAGCAACTCCATTCTGTTGAGGTGTATAGGGCACTATAAACTAGTGTTTTATCCCACATTCAGCCAGAAATGCATTAAAATTAGAAGACATATATTCCCCCCCTCAATTAGAACGGAGGGTGCCCATTTTACATGCGGACATATTTTCAACCAAAACCAAAAACTATTTGAAGCACATGAACACTTTGGACTTTGCCTTCAATGTATATACCCATGCATGCTTGGAAAAATCATCGATGAAAGTTGAAGTAAAGATGATTTCCAAAGGAAGGTGTTTGCATAGGACCACGGACATCACTATGTACAAGCTTCAATTTCTGAGTAGTCCGAACTAAACCATCTTTTGGAAAGGAGGAATGTTGCATTTTGCCCAAAATATAGACTTCACAAACATGTTTTCTGGGTGCCTCAAGTTTGGGCAAAGAGGACACCATTTCAAATTTCTACAGGCATAGCAAACTAGCGAAATTCAGATGACTAAAGCATGCATGCCAAAGTTTTGCATATGACATAGCCTAAGAATCATGTACTGCAGGAGATGTTGGCGCATGTAACAGTATTCCCTCTAGGGGCAGGTTCAAGTGAAGAGAAGAAACTGCACTGCGAGGTAATATGTTTGGTAGCCCCACTGTCAAAATACCAAACACCTGAGTCTACTATAGACATGCACTGCTCATGAGAAGATGGGTCAAAACTACAAACAGTAGTAAATGCCCATTCTTCTTCCTGCACAAGATTAGCAGACTCTGTTTTTGGTGTAGATGCTTCTCCAACAACCATTCCAGTCTCTTTCTACTTTGCCTCTTTAGCAACCAGTTTTGGACAATTCTTTATGATATGATCATTTCCTTTATAGTACTTGCAAAACAATTTCTGCTTTTTTAATTTCTTTTCATCCTTGTCTTCCCTCTTCGATTGTGCATAATTAGTAGATTTCTGCTTACTAGTTGAAGAGCTCCATTTTCCTTTGCCCTTCTAACTAGCCAGGAAAGCTTGATCTGCAACACACATAATGGACCTGTTCTGCCTGGACTGATCTTCCTGCAATAGAACAGAGACCAACTCCTCAAATAACAAGGCATTTGGATTGACATTCATCATCAACCAAAGAGTAGAAGCAAAACGCTGATATGAATTAGGAAGACCATTCAGAATGGTCTGCACAAGTGAGCTATCTGGTATAACCTCATCAACTAAAATCAATTGTTCCTTCAAGTCTTTGATCTTTGTTAGAAAATTGTCCATAGAATCACCTTCATTCATGTGCTCACTCTCCAACCGTTTTCGGAGGTAAGCAATACGAGCCTCATTCCTAGCTTGGTACAATGTGGTAAGTGTATCCCAAGCATCATTAGCTATTCTGTAAGAGCAAATGTGAGGAATAATGGCACATTTGACACACAAAGCTATCAATGCATGTGCCTGGGCATCTCTGCCATCCCAACAAATTTGCTCTACAGTAGGTGCAGCAGAAATCGAAGCATGAACAGGAATATGCAGAATATCATCATCTTCGACACCTTCTACATCAGCTTCAGTACTTGCAGTTGTAATAGTTGCAGGTGTAATAGGACATTTTTCAACACCCTGCACAATGTTCCACAATCCTTTTGTAACCAATACATGTCGCATCATATAAGCCCATAACAGGTAGTTGGTACCATCCAACTTATCATCAACATCCAACATACGAAATACATCACTGTTTTCAACCATGGCTAGTGACTAAAATACCTTGATGCAGAAAGTTGATTGTATCTCAAAAAGTTGAACGGAATTGCCCTGACGAGTTTTGCTAAAGCTGTAGTAGACTTCGAGATGCTTATACTGGTGAATCAAAACAGGTATATACCTTTCGTACAAAAAGGCAAAATAGCCTACACAAGCATTGTGATAGTGCATTTGGAAGCTGAAACGAGCTCAGATCGCAATTTTGGCACCACATAGTGAAGCTGTTTTGATCTTTGAAACACACTGAGTATGCTCATCAAATTTCGTGCAAATATGAGACTGCAAACAGAGAGGTGTAGACGATGCCTTAGATGAAGCGGTGACCTGCTCTGATACCGATTGTTGGAGTTAGATGTCTGCGAAAGCATGCGAACAACACAAGGAAGAAGAAGAAGCTTGGAGCACAACACATAATACTGAATGTATTACTCGAGAATATACAAAGATAAGTATCCCATTAGGGAAATAGGCATATAAACAAGCCTGGGGAGAAAACCTCCTAAAGAGGGAAAAAAGTGCCCCAACGGTCCTAGAGTGTTCACACACATCACTATCTAAATATATCAACACTTCATTGGATGGTTTCCACCATACATGCTTGGATCAAGTGGTCTTCCTACACTCTAAGTAAATTGGTCTACCTCTCCTTCCATGTAGGTTCTCTCATTAAGTGATACTTCATAGCAACCCTACACTTGGCACCACAAATTTCATGGAAACAATAGCCTCTATCCCATACACAAGCTTGAACGGTGTCCAGCCTATAGTTACCTTATATATTGTTTGGAATGCCCATATTTCTTAATCCAACTTTTGGTCCTAATTTTTCTTATGTTTTGCTACCATCCAATGCATCCTAGCTAAAATTTTGTTAGTAAACCAAGACCTCGCCTATTTTTTGTATGTTGTAGATATCTTATGCAAAATCATATGACATTAGTTAGCATTTTAACCATCTTCTTCACAAAATGCACACCCTAATCCAATAGCAACTCCACTAGACACCCAAAACCTTTCATTTTTTTTAATTCAAAAGTTTTTTCACACTTATTATTGTGTTGTCCTTCAAAACCTACGCTTGTATCCATTAGGTGCAATAATCAATAGCAGCAAGAATATATTTGTTGTGGAATATTAGCTCTAAGAACTAAACCAACTAGCAAGACCACCAAGGCTAAGAGAGAGCATGTTTCCACCCAACCAACTCCTCACATGTATATACCTCTAGGCAAAGGGAGTGCATGTCCTTGAGCTTGTCCAAGTCTCTAGCCAAGTGTCCCTCATGTGTACACTTTCCCAAGGGTAATCACATGTCTTCTAATTTCCCAAAGTCTATCACATACCTTCTAAATCAAACGACGATTCTTCTCTCACACACACCCCAAGGTGGCACTCGGGGAAGCTTCTCCCAAGACTAAGGTTCCCACACCTTAGGATAAATGAAGCCTAAGGTCCATAACCATTAAATTGGGATCTTATATGAATAAGTACTTCAAAGGTTAAAACCAAGGGTTCAACCCAAAAGTTCAAGCATGTTCCAATGGTAAATCAAAGGCTAAAACAAGGAAAATATATATCATATTATAGCCTTTATAATCAAGATATTTAGCCTTCAGAACCCATGAATTATACAACCTTCTTCCCCCTTTAACATTTTTGCCCTTCAAAATGTGTAGGTATAATATGTGGAGTATTCCCCTATGCACCATGATCTATACTTTGAGCATGGTGATCTCTGTCTCTTTTGATTCATTTCTTGTTCTCAGATAAAGGCTACTACCTTCCTCAATTTGAAAGGAAAGGAATCAAAATCCTTGCCCAAATCACTTTCCGTCCGTCCAATTGAATGTACATGCATGCCTTGTTCCTATAAACTAGTGAAATGGGTGGACTTCTATGGTGGTATTAACTTAATCGTTTCCATTTGGAACTTTCATAAATCTCAAGATCCATAGCTTTTACATTTTTGTACACTTTATACCTTCTTAGTATGTATAATTTTTAGGAGTATGTGATAGAGATCCTACCTCTATGGGCCAAAAACTAGATTCATCTTCCACTTTCAACATAAAGGAGAGGAATCTTTAAATTTTGTACTTGACTTACTTTTTTAGAGTCCCTTTTAAATACAAATATATTTAATTTAGTTGTAGGGATTTAACAAAGAGTATGAACTTCTTGGTGCAGCGCTAATTGCGGAATTTGCTTACACCACAGAAACTAAGCTAGAGTGATGTTAGAACACCTCTATAATCATCAGTAGCTTAGCAAACTTTTTGAAACTGAGAACTTATAACTGTATTTAGTGAACACCGAAAAATCACTTTACAGAAAGCTTCTTGTTTTCTTCAAGCTTCAATTCTGAACTGATTTACTTCAGTCTTTACACTACTGTGTTTTTTACTTACAGTTAAACAATCTTTGCGTCACTCAACTATGCCAAAACTATGTTTTGAACACCGGAACTTCACCGGACTGTCACCGGAATTTCACCGTAATTATACTGGAATACTACCGGAATCAACTGCAATTTTGTTTGTAGTTACTTCAAATGTATATACATGAAGTAAGGAAGTGATATCTGAACTTCCTTCACTGAATGAACTCTATCTGAAGTTTAAGGAAAAACTTCACCAGTTATGGATGCCTCTTTCCGGTCAGACTTTGTACTATGTGTACATATCCATTTCACCGAAATCTTTGATCAGTTTATAGTTGAGACTTATAGCTACAAGATAAGCTATATCTCGTACAAAACTTTACACTGTACTTCGAGATCTAGCTCATACAAGTACCGGAAAAACATTTACTGAGAAACTGTAACTGTTAACTAACTTTCACAATAACATGAAAATTCTCAGATTTCTTTACATACAAAGAATGCGCTCAAACTTCCACATGAACATGTGTTTTCTATTAAATAAGATGTGTACAAAATAGCTTGGCCTCACATCACTCATAGCTATGGAAAACTCTCCTACTCTGAGTAGTTATTCCTTACCATCTCTCTCATATGAACACCCGACATTTCAAGTTTTGTTATTCATCTCTACATATGCGATCTCTGGCGTCTTCTACTCTATGCTATTCTATTTCTCTCTCATATGCACACTTCTTTTCTGCACTACATTCCGTTTCTATGCTCTCTCTTATATACATTTTGATCCGGTTTCAACAGACTCTAATTCTGGAAGTTTCTACACTTGTATAATACAGACGTGAATTTGTCCCTTCACTAAGGCTTTGATTTTCTGAACACTTTGTTTCTGTTTTCCTTCATCTTCATGTTGTTATGCATAATTAGTGAGTGAATCTCCAACAGCTCCCCCTCAATCACTAATTTGCATTCTCTGATCTTTCATATATTCTTCTTTTCTTTTATACATGCCATTTCTTTGAATCTGCTTGTCCTTACTCCATCTAAGCTCTTTGTCAGAATATCTGCAATCTGATCTTTGGTAGGAGTGAATACCAATTCAATCTCCTTCTCCATTACCTTTTCTCTCAGGAAATGATATTGAATCTCTATGTGTTTTGTTCTTGCATGAAATACTGGATTTGCTGCAAGATACAACGAGCTCATATTGTCTCCATGTATGATAGGTATACCTTGATCAATACCCATGCTTTTGAACGAGGTCTGCATCCATATCACTTCTTTAGCTGCTTCCACAAGTCCTTTATATTCTGCTTCTGTTGACGATAAAGCTACTGTGTGTTGCTTCTTTGAACACCAACTTACAAGCTTATCTCCTAGGTATATCATATACCCATGTGTTGATCTTCTGTCATCTTGACTTCCTGCCCATTCTGAGTCACTATATGCTCTCAACTTTATATCTGACGTATAAGGATAATATAATCCTTCTTTTATAGTTCTTTTAATATATCTAAGAACTCTTTGTCCTGCAATCCAATGTTGATCCTTCGGACAATGCATGAACTGTGAAAGAACTCCCACTGCATAATTGAGATCCGATCTTGTTAGTGTAGCATAAATTAAGCTTCCCACTAACGACTGATACTTTCTCATATCTTTAAACTCTGCACCACCATATTTGCTGAGTTTATGATTTACTTCAAGCGGTGTTGAAGCTTCTCTGCAATTCTCCATGTTAAATTTCTTCAGTAAGTTTAGGAGATACCTTTCTTACGAAACATATACACCATGATCTGTATATGTAACTTCCATTCCAAGAAAGTATGATAACTTTCCTAGATCACTAATCTTGAACTCTTTTTCAAGCAGTCTCTTTACCTCTTTGATTCCTTCATCTGAGGTTCCTGTGATTATTATGTCATCTACATAAATACGAATGTAGATCATACCTTCATCTGTTTTCTTAATCAGTAGACTTGCATCTGCCTTCAAACTTTGATATCCAAGATCATTGAGATACTTCACAAGTCTGTAATTCCAATCTCTTGGAGCTTGCTTCAATCCATAGAGAGCTCTTCTTAACCTACAAACATATTCTGGGTATCTGGAACTTACAAACCCTTCAGGTTGTTCCATATAGACTTCATCTGATATATATCCATTCAAAAATGCATTCTTTATATCTAGCTGACTTAGCTTCCATCCTTTTGATGCTGCTATAGCAATCAATGTCCTTGTGGTTGACATCTTTGCCAAGGGACTAAACATCTCATCATAATCTATGCCATATGTCTGAGCATAGCCTTTGACAACCAGTCTAGCTTTGTATCTGGCTATCCTTCCATCTGCAAGCTTCTTGACTTTGTAAACCCATTTGTTTCCAATCACTTTCTTACCATTTGGTTTTGGAACAAGTTCCCAAGTCTTATTCTCTTCAAGAGCATTAAACTCCTCCTTCATTGCTTCTTCCCATTGTTTCTTACCTTTTGCTTCACCATAATTCTGAGGTTCTTCATCTTCTTTTACTAAGTAAGCATAGTTTTTCTGAGTTAAATACGAAGTATCATAGGAATACCTTGTTGGTTGTTTCCTTACTCTTTTTGACCTTCTTGGTTCAAACTCTTCATGTGTATTTGAATACACATCTTCATCAAATCTTGATCCATCTTCGTTTCTCATACCTGATCCAATCTTGGACGTACTTGCCTGCATATGATCTTCATCTCCATTCACCTGCATATGTGATTTACCTTTTGCATTTCTTCTTATCTCTTCTTCAAGTGTTTCAACACTATGCTCTTTATCTGTATACCATCTTTTTCCTTCATCAAATGTCATATCTCTGGAAACAGTAAACTGTTTGGTTAGAGGACTCCATAACCTATAACCCATCTGCTTTTCATCATATCCGATGAACACATATTTTTCAGCTTTTGGTTCAAGCTTATGTCTCAACTGTGATGGTACATAAGCATAAGCAACTGATCCAAACACTTTACAATGATCAAGTGTTGGTTTCTTGCCCCACCAAGCTTCATAAGGAGTCATTCCATTTAAAGTTGTACATGGTAATCTGTTTACTAGGTATGTTGCTGTATTTAAAGCCTCAACCCAAAGATAGTTTGGACAATTCTTCTCCTTTAGCATTGCTCATGCAAACTCAACTAGAGTTCGGTTTCTTCTTTCTGCTACTCCGTTTTGTTGTGGTGTATACACAGATAATCATTGAACTCTCGAGAAAAATATTCTCCTCCTCCATCAGACCTTAGTCTTTTGAGTTTCTGTCCGGTAAGTCTTTCAGCATATGCATGAAAATGCTTGAAAGCTCCAAACACTTCTGATTTCTCTTTCAAAACATAAAGAGTTATCCATCTTGTTGCATCATCAATGAAAAGAACATAATACCTTGAGCCACTGATAGATCCTTCTTTTGTCGGTCCCCATACATCTGTATGTATGAGCTCTAGCATACCATCATGTTTGTAACCATTTTTCTGAAATGGTAACCTGTGGGCTTTTCCCATCTGACAGGCTTCACACTTGTGAATCATATGTTGGTTCTTCATATTTGGTAATCCTCTCACAGATTGTTTCTCCACCATAGCTTTGATTCCCTTTTCATTAAAATGTCCTAGCCTCTTATGCCAGAGATCTAGTTCTGTAAATACCTCATCACCATGTGTGATTAAGGCTTGACCAACATTTCCTTGTACTTTCAGAGTAAAAAGTCTACCTTCCTTTTTACCATGGACAATTTGTTTATATCCATTCTCTGGATCTTCAACAAATACTCCTTCATTTGTAAACCTGACTTGAAAACCTTTTTCTACTATCTGACCCACACTGATCAGATTCTTCGGGATTGTTGGAACATACAAAACATTTGTTAGTAGGTCAGATCCATTCTTACACTTTACCTTTCCAATTGACCTTACATTATGTTTTGTGTTATCACCTGTCTGTACTGTATGATTTGAAATGCCTCCTTCTAATTCTGACAACAATTCTATATTTCCTGACAAATGATTTGAACAACCAGACTCAATATAGAATACCTTGAGGTCTTCATTCTCTGACACACTTATCGAGTTCATCATCAATGTCGTATGATCATCATTCTGCGTATCATTCGCATAGTTGTAGTAGGTAGTGTTGTGAGACTGATTCTGTCCCCAACTTCTTGCTCCACCTCTACCATATACGCCTCTTTGGCTTTGTCTTCCTCTTTGATATCTTCCGCTTCTGCCTCTGCTATTGTTATTCTGATTCTGACTTGATCCTTGTGAATTATGCCAGCAATCATGAGCCAAGTGATTGCTTAATCCACAGATCCAACAAGCTTTCTTGTTATTAGTCTGATTACCTCTTCCTTTACCTCTTTTCTTGACGTTACCTCTTCCTCTTGCATAATTTGCTTGAGCAGTCACTTCTTCTTCATCTTTTTCTTTTCCTTTATCACCTTTCTTCTTATTCTTTGTGTACATAGCCAAACTATGTCTTTTTTCTCCATCTGTCTTCAAATCTTGCTCAAACGTTAGCATTAGTCTAAGCAACTGATTTAAATATGGTACAAAATGATTTAAAGACAGTTCAGTTGAGAGTACAAAAGGTTTCCACCTTTCATCTCCTCTCAAACCTGTAAGCACTTGCGCTATTAACCTGTGGTCTTCGATATCTTCACCAATCGATCCAGGACTATCTGCCAAGTCCTTCATCTTAGTGACATAATCACTAATGCTTTGACTTTGCTTTTTCTTGAATGTTGTGAACTCCGACCATAAGCTAGCCTTTCTAGCTTTCGTAGTATTTTGGAAGTGATCTTCCAACGCTCTCCATATATCTTTTGCTTTCTCCAAACCTCTAATATGTGGTAGTAGATAATCTGTAACAGTATTATAGATATATGCTCTTGCCGTTGCATCTTTCTTCTGCCACAGCTTCAAGGCTTCTAATTCTTCTTTCTTCGGTTGACTATCATCTTCGAAAGTCGGCTTCTTTTCTTCTCCTATCACATATATCATTAAGTCTTTACTCATAAGTAAAGCTTCCATGCGCATTACCCATGCCGGATAATTATCTCTGTCCAATTTCTCAATTGAGATATGATCTGCCATGATCTTCTTGTTTCTGTTACTTCCGGTGAGTGTAATGTTATAAGGTTTTACCTTTCATAAACCTTTACCCTTGAGAATTACTTCAGAACATTTTTTGACGCCGTTCGTTGTTGATCACCTCAGCTTTCACCTTCCTTTATGAGAATTCTTCAAATTCTCTTTCCGTTTCTTCTTCTCAGAAACCTTTTCTGCTCTTCAGAACCTTTTCTGTTTTGGTACCACTTGTGGATCTTACCACTCTGATATCACTGTTGATTAACTTGCTCTGATATCACTGATGGATCTTACTTGCTCTGATACCACTATTGGTGCAGCGCTAATTGCGGAATTCGCTTACACCACAGAAACTAAGCTAGAGTGATGTTAAAAAACCTCTATAATCATCAATAGCTTAGCAAACTTTCTGAAACTGAGAACTTATAACTGTATTTAGTGAACACCGAAAAATCACTTTACAGAAAGCTTCTTGTTTTCTTCAAGCTTCAATTCTGAACTGATTTACTTCAGTCTTTACACTACTGTGTTTTTTGCTTACAGTTAAACAATCTTTGCGTCACTTAACTATGCCAAAACTGTGTTTTGAACTTACCAAAATTCCACCGGAACTTCATCGGACTGTCACCAGAATTTCACCGTAATTATACCGGAATACTACCGGAATCAAATGCATATACATGAATTAAGGAAGTGATATATGAACTTCCTTCACTGAATGAACTCTATATGAAGTTTAAGGAAAAACTTCACCAGTTCTGGATGCCTCTTTCCGGTCAGACTTTGTACTGTGTGTACATATCCATTTCATCGAAATCTTTGATCAGTTTATAGTTGAGACTTATAGCTACAAGGTAAGCTATATCTCATACAAAACTTTACACTGTACTTCGAGATCTAGCTCATACAAGTACCGGAAAAACATTTAGTGAGAAACTGTAATTGTTAACTAACTTTCACAGTAACATGAAAATTCTCAGATTTCTTTACATACGAAGAATGCACTCAAACTTCCACATGAACATGTGTTTTCTATTAGAGAAGATGTGTACAAAATAGCTTGGCCTCACATCGCTCATAGCTATGGAAAACTCTCCTACTCTGAGTAGTTATTCCTTACCATCTCTCTCAGATGAACACCCGACATTTCAGGTTTTGTTATTCATCTCTACATACACGATCTCTGGCGTCTTCTACTCTATGCTATTCTATTTCTCTCTCATATGCGCACTTCTTTTCTGCACTACATTCCGGTTCTATGCTCTCTCTTATATACATTTTGATCCGGTTTCAACATACTCTAATTTTGGAAGTTTCTACACTTGTATAATACAGACGTGAATTCGTCCCTTCACTAAGGCTTTGATTTTCTGAACACTTTGTTTCTGTTTTCCTTTGTCTCCATGTCGTTATGCATAATTAGTGAGTGAATCTCCAACAGAACTTAACAAAGTGGGTCTACTAAGTCCGTGCCAAAACATGCTCAATAACATAAGGAGAAGTACTATCTTCTAATTCTTTGGCAATTTAGGTGGACTTATATTAATCATCGAGCATCACTTGAAACATAATGTTCAAGTATTTGGGGTGATAGATAAAATAATGAAATTAAAATTTCATCTCCACTAGTGGATCCTTATCTTGATCATTCTTGATTTTTCCTTGATTAATCCTTTGGAATATTTCCTTATTCTTCCAAAGTTCAATCCTTCTAGAAAATCTTTGACATTCAAGACTTTATTAATCCAAAGACTAAAATCATGTCTTTAGAAATTGGAATTACTTGGTAGACCTTTCTTCTAGGTCCCTACCCAAGCTCTTTTTTCATCTTACTTTGATAAGATCTTCCAAAGAGAATTAGTACTAACTATCTTGAACCAACTTTGCTTCAAAGTATCATATTAATGATATCTTTCTTCCCTCCTTTAGATACTTCTCTTTCGATTTGACTGAACAAATCATTGAATACCCTGTTCAAGCTTCCATTATCCTTAAATTTGGCATCCCATATCACCAAATCTACTTTAATGATAGTGTAAACCTAGACATCCCATACCATCCGGTTTACACTCTCACCTTAGTGTAGACAATTTTAGCTCTTACTCTGGGATTACTTACCAAGAAAACCTTTGTCTTAGTCTAATCAAGTACAAACAACATGCCAAGTTTTGATTTATTCTTGAAAAGACTTTTAAGATTTCCTTGATCTATTTCTTTGATCATATGTAATCGAAGGTATCCATGTTTATGTCATTTGATAATAGAATTAGTATTATCTTACTAGATATTATCTATTGACATAACTAGGCATCGGCTTTGAAGGATATAGTCATGTTTCCATCATAAGCTTAGCCAAATGGTTGTATCTTTAACCATATTGGTAAATTGATTTTTATTGATAGATCATATCTTGGAGTAGTTGAATTCATAGTTTCTTTCAACCCTTTAATCTTTCCTTTTCTCTAGATATGCACTAATGAGTTACAACTCTTTAGTCTTGAAGAAATTTTCTTAAACCTCCAAATGGATCATACGTCTTGTCAAAAAATGGAGAACCCTATGATTCTTTCAACAAAACAAATGATTATACCATTTATTGCCCTACTCATGTGTGAAATAATTTTTTACTTGCCATATTGCATATGAGATGATCTCAATGCTCATTCAATGATTGTCACCTTCATATGTAGAACGAGTTCCATACATACTTCATATATGTCATAATCATATAAAAACTATAAGAAAGGAAGCTTGTATGAAACTATTCATTAAGCTCCAATGGAACACTCTTCTTTAGAAGATCTTATATGCACTCCTTAATCAAACATAGGAAGAAATTACCTTTGTAACTTTGAACTCATCCATGTCTCATAAATACCATCAAAGAAAATCACACATTGCCTTTATCTCGCTTGATGTATTGCATGCTGATGCAGTAAAAAATCTGCAAGCGCAAGGAAGAGTATTGAACTCCAATCAATGTTTAAAGACATCATTTGGTTGAGATTGGAAGTGAAGATTCCATGCTCTTGCCTCAAGCTCCATGCTTCTATTTCCTTTCTCAGATGGATGCTCCAAATTTGGGTCTTTAGAGCTCATAGCACATTAATCCCACATACCATGTCAAAGCCATTATAAAGGGCTTCTTAAGACACATTGTCTCTAAGCCACACACACACACACTCAATATTGGTTGTGAAAGCTTCCCTATACTCCACCTCACAACTAGAAGTGGTCATATTAGGCTGCTTCTTTCTTAGTCAAGATATGCATGAGCTACCAAGCATGAAGCAAAGACCAATTGTGGAAACATGAGTATCAGAGCAACCAACCCAATCTAGAGGTAAGGATTTCCCCCTTAGAATGAAGTAACCAAAGTAATTGGGTACCACTCAAGTAGCGAAAGATATGCTTAACTAGCAACCAATGCTTGACATCTAGGCTATGCATAACCTTGCTCATCTAAGAGACAAAAATTTGAATATCAAGCCGGGTTATGAATAAGTAAATCAAGCATCCAACAACATTATGATAGAGGAAAACATCAAATGCATCTGCATTATCATGAATACTCAACCATAAACCTATCTCCATGTGAGTGGAAATAGGTTTTCATTAGAACTAATGAGCAACAGAGCATCAAGATATAGAAAAATGATGAGAATTGTGTCATCTTCTCATTTAACATATAAGGTGTTCTTTGTTGGATAATTTTAAAATCTATGTGCTAGTGAGTAGTCATGTATCTTTTTATACCAAGCACATGGTGCTTGCTTCAATCCATACAATGCCTTTTTCAACCTTCATACTTTGTATTCATGCCTTTTCTACACAAAACCATGGAGCTAAAATACATACATTATTTCATGTAAATCACCATTAAAAAATGTAGTTTTATAATCCAACTTATGTATATATCATGACGAATTGCAAGTGCACAAATGCTACAAACAATTATCATTCGATATGTGGGATCAAATCTCTCATCAAAACCAATGCCCTTCAAGATCTCAACCAATTATTTATTGTACCTAGTTCATCTTCCTCATGGGAGTTATTGTAATTTAGATATCTCGTTTCATACCTATGGTCTTGAGTTGTGGGACCTCTCATATCATATCTAGTCTAGTTATCCATACATATTAGTACCAGGTTGTGTGACTTCTTGTAATACTTATATATTCTTGTATTATATCCAATCTTGGGTGATCTTTTAATCAAAAGTATAGTTTTAAAATCTTGTCTAGCCCATTCATAGAGCACAATCTAGTGCTTCTGTGGCACCTATCAAATGTTCCATCAAGCTCATGTTTTAGATTGTATACCCACTTAGTGCCAATGGCCTTTTTTCCAAGAGGCAAGTCACATAAAGGCCAAGTACCATTCTTCATAATGGAATCAAAATGTAGAAACCATCCAATTTCTTGATTTCAATGCTTCATCAAAAGAAACAAGCTTGCTCTCATCACAAAGATGGGACACAATAGTTGCATAAGAATTTGATGCAAAATGAGCATTATGAGAGCTTGAAAAAGTATGATATGACAAAGTGCATCTAACTTGTTATCCGTCAAATTCTTCACCAACAACTTAGGCATAGTTTTTGCCTCTTCAATGTCACTTCTCTCATCAATGAGCGCACCAGGTAAATCTGCATTATAAATATAATGATATCATTTGAAACATGTAAAGGGTGCAAAATTGCCTCACTATAGTAGCACTTGATGATCCACACGTAAAAAGAGGAAGCAAAGTGTCATACACATCCTTTGAGCTGACTAATATCTCCATACATGAAAGTAAGGTTGAATTGCATATTCCACAAAGACAACATCATGAATAACTAGAACGCATGTAGTATATGGATAATATATATGATAGCCTTTGGTTTTAGAATACCCAACAAAAATACATTTTACAACCTTAGCATCCAATTTTATTCATTGTTGTTTAGGCATTAATGCATATGCGAGACAACCAAAAATAGGTAGATGAGCAATATATGGATTGTGACCATGCCAAGCCTCATATGAAGTATAATATGCAATGCTTTGGTGGGATACCTATTGAGTACATATGTTGCATGCATAACAACTTCAAGCCAAAAGTTGTGGTAAAGCCTGACTTTTGACCATAAACTTTGCCATTCCCATGAGAAAATTTTCTTCTTGTCATCAACTTCAATATGTTGAGCTAGGAACTATTTAAAGCACATGAACACTTCAAACTTTGATTTCAATGGATAAACTTATGGAATCCTAGAAAATCAATCAAAGAAAGTCATGAAGTATAGGTATAACCCAAATGAAGGTGTTTGCATAGGACCATTGAAGTATTTCGATGGTGATGCACCACAGTGCACTCTCCTTCTTGAGAGCTCATGATGATATCCTTAGAGTAGAAAACCGAGATCCTAGGGCCGCACATGGTACTGTGCACAGAGGCTACAAAATCTGCAAAAAAACATGGTACACAGGGAGCATGAACACATACTTCTTAGGTGTTACAAAACAGTCTCTGACTGACCATACCACTATATGTTTTATTAAAGAAATATACAAAGAAGTGTCCGGTGACAATAAGGCCTTTCACATGGACACTAACGGTAACAATCTCCCACTAAAGGCCAATATGGCCAAAGTAATTATGGGAGAAAAATAAAGAATGATAAAGAATACCTGAGTGTAATTATACAAACTGTACCTCCCACCTGATGGACATGTTACACAATATACAAGTGACTGTGTAAGATCATGATTCAAGTAACCCTCATCAAGTGACAACAATGTCAAAAGCTATCTTGTGGTAGAGCTTTAGTCAAAGCATCTGTAGCATTATCTCGAGTGTGAACCTTCTCAAGAATAATGCACTCAGTGGCTAAGCAGTCTCTAATGAAGTGATACCTCACCTCAATGTGCTTGGTCTTTGCATGATAGACCCGATTCTTAGCCAAAGCAATGGCACTCTGACTTTCACTGAGCAAACGAGGTACGTGCTGAGGTAAACCCATATCACAAGTAAGATGAGAAAGCCACAATGCTTCCTTACATGCCTCACTTGATGCAACATACTCTGCTTCTGTGGTGGAAAAAATTGTACATTCTTGAAGATGAGATCTCTAAGAGATAGCACCTCTAGCAAAATGAAAGATGTACCCTGATGTAGACTTAAGATTGTCTACACAAGTAGCATAGTCAGAATTGGTGTAACCAATAATGGATGCTTTCCCTCTACCTAAGCATAGACACTTGTCCTTAGTGCCACTTAGATATCTCAAAATCATCTTGACCGCTTCCCAATGTTTCTTGCCAAGATTAGACATATATATGCTCACAACTCCCACTGCAAATGCAATGTCTGCTCTCGTAGCTACCATAACATACATGAGACTACCAACAGTAGAATGGTAGGGAATTTTGGTCAAGAATTCCTTTTCCTCATTTGATTTGGGGTAATCATCCTTGCTCAATTTCACATATGTGGGTAAAGGTGTACTCAATGCTTTTCCACCCTGCATATGTACTTTGGATATGTACTCACTTTGAGACAAGTATATGCATCTTTTACTCCTATCATGAGTAATGAGCATGGCAAGGATATGTTTGGCACCCCCCAAATCCTTCATATCAAATGTCTGACTCAACTTCTTTTTGAGAATTGACAAGTGATAAGAGGATTTCCCAACATTATATCATCGACATAAAGTATCAAGCATATCAAACTGCCATCTGAGCATCTCTTTGTGTAGAGACAATGATCCTCATCGCTTCAAGAATAGCCTTGAGACTTCATAAAAACATCAAACTTTTGGTACCATTGTCTAAGGGATTGTTTAAGTCCATACAAGCTCTTCTTGATCTTACAAACTATACTTTCCTTGCTAGGAACTACATAATCCTCTGGTTGTTCCATATAGATCTCATCTGTAAGATCTCCATGCAAGAAAGAAATTTTCACATTCATTTGGACTAGCTTTAAGTCCTCCATTGCAACAAATCCAAGCAACATGTGCAAGGTAGTCATCTTGACCACTAGAGAGAAGATTTCCTCGAAATCAGCACCATGTTGTTGCTTAAAACCCTTTGCAACAAGTCATGCTTTATACTTTGGAGAATCACTATCCGATGTGAATTTCATCTTATATACCCATTTACATGATAAAGCTTTCTTGCCATTTAGCAAAGGTACTAAATCCCAACTACCATTCTTGTGAATAGAATCCAATTCACTCTTCATGGCATGCTCCCACTTGACATGATCCTCTATCTGCATAGCCTCTTTGTAGCAAGAAGGCTCATCGACATCTGTTAGCATAACAAAATCTAAACCTGAAACATATCTATCAGGTGGATGTGAGACACATGTAGAGTGTCTTAATGGTTGCTGAATAGGAACTTGTGCAAACTGATATGATTGGACATTCTCTTGAATGTCCCTATGTGTAGCATTTTTATGCATGCTAACTAGAGGACTAGTATCCTCAAACACCACTCTTCTCACTTCAACATCCTTAATGGGATGTTTATGCATCTTAGACTCATTGAAAATGACATCACTACTTTTAATCACTAACCGTGTTTTAGGATCCCATAAGTGAGGTCCGAATCGTCCTTCTCGACCGTATCCAAGAAAAATGCATTTCTCTGACTTATGGTCCAACTTTTGTCTAAGATTCTTGGGTATATGAACATATGCTTCACACCCAAAAACTCGAAGATGATCATAATATTGTGGCTTCTTTGTCTGTAACTCTTGTGCCACTTTCAGACCTTTGGCAGTACTAGGTGAAAGGTTAATCACATGAACTGTAGTCAATACTGCTTTTGCCCAAAAGCCTTGTGAGAGGTTTGCATGATGCAACATAGAATCTACTCTACCTTGAATAGTTCTATTGATCTTTCAGCTACACCATTCTGTAATGGCGTATAAGGAGATGTTAACTTTCTATGACTAACAAAAAATATTGAATTCATGTGAGGTATACTCACCCCCATTATCTAAATGTAAAGTCTTAAGCTTCATTCCTTTTTCAATCTCAATTGAAGCAAGCCATTTTTTGAAAGTAGGGAATACCTCATCCTTCGTTTTGAAAGGATATCTCCAAACCTTTCTAGTAGCATCATCTATGAAAGTGACAAAGTAAAAAGAACCACCTAAGGACCTAGTGGGCATAGGACCACACACATCTGTATGAATGAGATTTAAAGGCTGAATTGAAGAGACAAAGTGCATTCTATGCACATTTCTGGTTTGCTTTCCATATTGACAATGCTCACAAAATGAAAAATCAAAGAAAGATAACACAGGTAAGTAGCTAGAACGAGAAAGATTTTCCATTCCACTACAAGATATATGGCCTAAACGACCATGCCAAATACAAGCCATAGGCTATTCAGTAACAGCTAATAAGTGTTCTTTCTTTCAGTAACAGCTAACAAGTGTCCTTTTGCAATAACCATATTTCCCTTTGATGTATGAAAGGACTGAGCATGGAAGACCACCTTGTAACCAAGGTCATCAAGTTGACCAACTAACATCAAACTACGTGATAACTGAGGTACATGGCATACATTGTGCATAGTAAATTTTGAACCATCAATGAGCTGCTCAACCACATCTCCAATCCCCACAACATCACACTGGTAAGAATCACCAAGTCTCATGGTACCAAGAGACTTTGCTGCATAATTAGAGAACCATTCTCTATGTGGTGTCACATGGAAAGAAGCACCAGAATCAAGTAGCCATGTGTGGGAAAGAGAATCATCCATAAGATCCTCAGTTGGCATAGTACTATCAAGTGTCAACACATCAACATCATCAGAAATAACATTAATTTCTTCAATCTTCACAGTCGAAGTAGATGGTGCAAGTAAGTGTTTAACATGCCCATCAACATTCTGTTCTTTACCTTTAACATTATTTAATGCATAACATTCTTTCTTCATGTGTCCTTTATTATGACAATAATGGCATTCGATATCCTCTTCCTTGATTTACTTCTACTCTTATTCCATTGACCATTCTTTTCCTTGTTCTTGCTCCTGCCATGTTGGTGATTCTTTCCTTGGTAAGAATCACGAACATTATATGCATCTCCACTCTGAGTGCCAATCATAGATTTTCTACGAATATCCTCACTCAAGAGTGCTCCACATATGTCATCATAGACGAGTTTACCACCAAGTGCTCCATTGCTAATAGTTGGACAAAACGTATACCATGATGATGGCAAGGTGCATAACAATAATACTGCTTTTGTTTCATTATCCATATCCATTTTTTGAGCCTATAACTGGGAGAATATAGCATCAAACTCATTTAGATGAGCAACAATGCTATTCGTGTCCTTCATGTGGAGGTCATATAATTTTCTCATCAAATACACTTTATTTGATGCCGTCTGTTTTTCATATGTATTGCATAACTTCTTCCAAAGATCCTCTGCACTTTCACAGTCTAATATTGTAAAGTAAACATTATCTGCCAAGTGCAAGCAAATGGTAGACCTGGCCATTTCATCTAACCCATCCCAATCATCTTCATCCATGTCAGTAGGCTTCTTTGAAATTCCATTTGCTGGCTTCCATTGCCTCCTTTGAACCAACACATCTTTAATCTGATTCTTCCATAGAGCAAAGTCTGTGCCATCAAATTTTTGGATCTCAAAATGGTCTTTGCCTTGCAAGTTATAACTCCTCCTCGGAACACTGGCACTAGACTCTGATCCACCAGATGTGCCTGAGATCTCTGGTGCCATGATGGTGGAGAACTAAATAGAATGATAATGGAGCTAGAAGAGTCCAAACACCAACGAATAAGTGTATCAAGGAGTAAATCGACCACTATATAGTTGACAAAGCTAAAAATCGTAAAAAATTTTCTAGAGTATCCTTTGCAAAATGAGCATATGACTAGTGTCAAAATATCATAAAACTGCAAGTACTGACATGTTTACCTGCATAGTGAATCATTGACTCCATTGCATATAATCAATTACCCAATAGAAGCCAACTAGGCTTATCGAGCACCTATGAACAACCACCATACATCTCCTATGGCGAGGCTGGGTAAGTCTTCCACCTTCATCACCAAAGAGACCCCGACATTTGGGTGTCTCCTAGTTAAGAAAACCTCACCACGATCCTCTTTATCAAACATAAAAGTCTTTATGCAAAAAAAATGTAACCGCTATATTCATGACCACATGGACATACATAAGTGGTAGAGAAGCATACATGGTGTGTATGTGCTCAATATATACAGTAAAATGACACTAAAAGGCTGAATGCACAACCCAAAAACTAGCCAACAACACCTGCAAGTGTCTGTCAACTCTGATGTTTTAGGCTCAAAAAACTTGCATAAATTTGCAGCGGCTTCTCCCACCAAAACTGAAAACCTTTTGAGAAACATGTAATTTTATGAGTGTGACTAAAAACACAGCCCCAAAGGTTGACATTTATTGTCAGAGAAGTACAAAGAAACTCTTCTTGATGTTCTTGGACTTGTGATGAAGAAAACTATGTGCAAAAATACTCCAAAATGGGTCCAAAAGACACCCCAAAAATGCTTCAAAATTAGGCTTTGAAAGCAAAGAATGAAGCTTTGAGGAACCAAAACATGTTCAAGGTAATGTTAATCTTAGTTTTTCCCCTTCTTCAGACACCACGAGTGTAGCTTAGTGGCAAGATATTGCCTCGATTAAGAGAGCTCCAAGGGATATAGTACTCGGATGGGTGATCTCCTGAGAAGTATCGGGAACCTCTATCTTCCTTGATTGTTGAGGTCCTCCCTCGTGCACAGCCAATGACGCCAATGATGACTTCGGTGACTCGGATGACAAGGTATGCCAAGGTCTATGCCTTGGTCGCCGCCTTAGTCATAAGCCTTGGAGAAAGCCTTGGGTGGGTGGGCGGGTGCTCGATTTGCTCACACAAACGGAACAAATATTTCAAATCAAAATGCTCTGATACTAGTGAAGTATTCCGATGGTGATGCACCACAATGTGCTCTCCTTCTTGAGAGCTCCATGATGATATCCTCGGAGTAGAAAACCGAGCTTCTAGGGCCACACACAGTACTCCGTACAGAGGCTACAGAATCTACAGAAAAACAAAGTACACATGGAGCACGAACACATACTTCTTAGGTGTTACAAATGCAATCGAACTTACAATCTTTGACTGACCAGACCACTATATGTTTCATTGAAGAACATATACTAAGAAGTGTCCGGTGACCATTTGGCCTTTCACATGGACACTAACGGTAACAACCATAGAAATCATTATGAACAAGCTAGAATTTATGTGAAGCTCAAATTGAACCATCTTTGAAGAAGGAAGAACACTAAATTTTACCTAAAATACAACCTCATAATATGCTTAGATGGTGCTTCATTCTACAAGGAAAGCAAACTAACAAAATTAAGACGATCAAAGAGTGCATGCCAAACTTTTGCATATGAAATAGTTTGGCAATCATGAATTGGACATGCTCTAGATTGATATTCTTGTAGCAAAATAGAGTCCACATCCTAAAAAATTAAGGTATTTGGATTTTCTTTCATCATAAGATGAAGTGTAGAAGCAAAACTATGTTAAGAATTTGGAAGAACATTAAGAATAGTTTGCAGAGGTGAACTATTTGGCAAGATTTTATCGATAAAAATAAACTACTTTTTCAAATCTTTACCTTTTCTAGAAAAGTGTTATTGAATCTCCTTCATTCATATGTTCACTTTTCAATTGTTCTCGAAGGTAAGGAACACGATCCTCATTTCTTGCCTAGTATAGTGTGGTAAGAGTATCCCAAGCATCTTTGGTTGTTTTGCATGAGATAATGTGAGGAAAAATTATATGTTTGATTAAAAAAATCTATCAATGCATGTGCTTGTGCATCTCTATCATCCCAATGAATCTACTTAGCAATAGGTGGAATAGGAATCATAGTAGGACCAAGAAATTGAAGATCATCATCTTTAATACCACCTACAACACATGATGTCACAACATTTGCAAGTGTCGGAGGATACATTTCAACACTTACACAATATTCCACAAGCCTTTTGCTACCAATACATGATGCATCATGTATGACCACATGGGTAGTTAGAACCATCCAACTTATCTTCAACAAGCAACATCTGAAATACATCATTCCTTTCGGCCATGGTCAATGACTATACCCTGATGCATAATATTGTCCATTTCTCAAAAAAATTGAACAAAAATACCCAATTGAACTCTGCTAGACATGTAGCAGGCTTTGAGTTTCTTGTATTGATGAACCAAGATTTGCATATATGTTTGGTAGAAAAGGAAAAGATTGTTTACATAGTCACTATGATAATGTGCTTGGGGGCCAAAATGAGTCCAAATCAAAATTTCAATGCCACATCACAAAGATGTCTTGAATTGCTAATGAACCTAAGTATTCTCACCAAATTTCATGTGATTATGGGAGTATGATCAAAAGGGTTTTGACAATGCCCTGTAGAGATTAGTGACCTTCTCTGATAACAAATGTTGGATTTGAGGGCTATGGAAGCACACAAATAGTGTGAGCAAGAAGAATAAGCTTGGAGCACAACATTGAGTGTATTACTAAGTGAATGTATAAAGACAAGTAGCTTGTTAGGGTTATATGCATATATAAAATTTGGGCAAAGAAAACCTCCTTAAAGAGGAAAAAAAGTGCCTCAAACGCCCTTAGTATCTTCACAAATATCACTACCAAAATATATCAATAGGTTTCTCACTAGTTTGCAACTTGCTTAAATAATCTAATATCGCATGTTCTTGCCCTAGCATGTGTATCACCAAATAGTGTAGTGAAAGTTGTGCATCAATAAGACCCATCTGGCTAGTTTCCTTGACAAGTGTGACTTCTTGAAGAGATAAATCAAGGCTAGCCTCATGGTCAACATGAATCACCACTTTGTTAAGACAATAAGTGATGCTAAAACTTTTACAGTCCAACGATTATCACTAAACATTCACGTTTGATTATCATGTGATTCCTCTACACTAGACTTAGTATCTTTCTTTCATAGTAAATACATTTGAACTAGCTTAATTGTAATTCTTCCATCAATACCACCCCTATTGGTATGTGAGAAGCATCTACAAATAGATGGAAAGGTATTGTCGAGTCAGAAGGTACTAGAACGCGTGTAACTACTAGCATCTTCTTTAAGGTCCTGAATATTGCATCTTACTTCAAGTCCCACTAGAATATTTGATTCTTATTTGTTATTTTGGAGAGTAGTGCATAAACATGTGCCAAATATTTTATGAACTTACCATGCCATTCAACTTGGCCAATGAACGACATCACCTGCTTGCCTATTTGTTGTAGCTTTACTTGCACAATATAGTGCACTTTCCTAGGATCAATAGTGATGCCCTCTTTACTAATCATGTGTCCCAAGAACATCCCTCTTTTAACTACAAAAGCACACTTTGGAGGGTTCATGTACAACCTCAATTCCCTACATCATTGAAAACATATCTCCAACTGGTGCAAGTGGTTTATCTGCTTCAGTATGAAAGTCATTACATTTGATGGGAATGCTCCCCATTCAGTCACAAATATTGTTTTATCTCTATCTTCATGTGCCATTATAATTTTATTGTATCCACTGAAACCATCCAGGGAGCTATACACCTCTGCTCATGACATTGAATCACGCATCAAATCTGAAAAATAACAAAGAAAAATGATATGTGATTGTGGTTGCATTCAACTTGCGATAGTCAACACACACATGGACTAGAGATTGATTCATAGTACGCGCTTCCTCTTCATGTGAGCATATTAAATAATAGGATTTTTCATGAAAATGGAAGGGAGTTTCACAAGAAACCTTCTTATTTTCGTTTTCTCATTAACTTGAGTAAACACATCATTGTATGCAACACCCTATATTAGATGGCCATTTCAAAAAAGGATGAGCAAATCAAATATTTAGAAGGCGGCAAACTAGATGCACATAAATATGAAGGAGCCTTTGATGTATGCTCAAGAACAACAAACTTGGACATGTCTATAGGATAAGTCTCTATCACAAGTACTTTGGAAATGTTCTTCTTATTGCGGCATGAACTCGACCACTCATCATAGTTCTAGTCATCCAAAAAGTACTACAAATAGACTTACCAATTTGACCAATGAATGTCTTTGGTCGAATCTCCATTGACCATGTTGATGCACCTTTATTTTTCATAAACCCCCCCTTCTACGTTGCTCTTGACTTTTGTGTGGGACGTCGAGAGACGCCTTTCAATTTTCCACACGTGTAAGCAAAAAAAGGGTCGACTTGCATACATACATACACATATATAGAGAGAGAGTGAGAGAGAGAGAAAAAGAGACGTACATATTGCTCTCCACGTGGGCGTTCTTTCATAGTTGGGCCTTAATCATCATGAGAGGAGTCCAAACGGTTCCAAGTCCATTTTCTTTCTACCATAACACAACCTAGAAATATTTGAAAAATTTGTTCTTGTTCAACTTTCAAAAGTTGACCAAGGTCGACCTTTATATTTGACTTAAGAGAGAAAACTTCTCCCTTTATCTTACACACACACTCTCTCTCACACACATTCACATTCTCTCTCTCACACATTCCTTTTCTTTTCTTACTTTCTCTTTTGTAAGTTTAAAGGAGCAAAGCAAGGTTTGCAAGTAGATCCAAGTAAGGAAAAGGTAAGATGGAGAGAGAGGGAGAGAACGATGGAAATTCCCTAATGAAATTATAATCTGCTTATCTTCTATTCTTTCCATGAGATGGTTTGATGCTAGCTTAATACCTACCGAATGATGTAGAAGCCAATCTTGTCCCAAGACTACACTATTGGTGAGAGAAGCATCACTACACACTAGGAATTTGGCTCTGGTTTTATGTCTTGTAATATGAATTGGTATAAGAACTTTTCCAATACATGGTGCTCATGTATTGTCTAATCATATCAATGTAGTTTTTACTGGTTTGATGGCAACACATATGTTGGCACTCAAGATCAAGCACAAGGCACATGAATGTGTCAAAGAAGTGGACACACAAGAAGAGGGAGCATGTAGGGAGCTCTAAGAAGCACATGTCAAATTTCTAGAAGAAATCCCTATAAAAACAATGATTTTGATCACTAAAAACCATTGTAAATATCATTAAACATTTTTGAAACTCCATTTTGTTCAAGCTAAGGACTCCTCAAGCTTGAGGAGTATTAGAAGTAACTACCTACCAATTTTCATAATTTTCTAATTCAGTTTGAGCCCTCAAATAAGCCATATAACCTAATTTTTATCTAGGTTGGACACTAGGTGTGGACAAGGCCAAAACTAGTCAGAAAACTATAAAAAGAGCTACAAAGATCATTTTTGAGGTTGGCAAGTTAGAGAAAGAGCTTCTTGAAGTGTGTAATAGAATTATTGAGAATCAAAGCTTCCATTGTTCCTATCTTTGTTATCTTACCTTGTGTGCATGTGTGTATGTGCGTGCATGCATGTGCGATTTTCAGGCCATTTTCAAAATGCAATTCTCAGTCACAATTGTGATTTTTTTGGCGATTCTCAAAGCGCAATTCTCAGTCAAGATAATGTTCTTCGAAGTTGCTCAGGATCGCGATCCTCACTCAAAATCGTGATTTTTATGGTTGCTCAGCATCACGATTCTCAGTAAAGATCATGGTTTTCAAGGTTGTTCAGGATCGCGATCTTCAGATAAAAATGCGATTTTCAAGGTGTTTCAAAAACGTGATCCTAAGTAAAATATGTGATTTTCAACTCATTCTCAAAATCGCGATTTTAAGTTCAAGAATGCAATTTTCAAAAACGTGATTCTTAGTTAAGATCATGACTTTTTGGGATTGCTCAGTATCGCGATCCTCACTCAAAATCGTGATTTTTTGAGTTGCTCAAAAATGCAATTCTTAGTGAAGATCATGATTTTCAAGTTGTCTTAGCATCGTGATCCTCACTCAAAATCATGATTTTGAAGTTGCCTCAAGATTGCGATTCTTAGTCAAAATCATGATTTTCTCATAACATCTTGTTTCCCTATTTTGAACCCGAGGAGCTTGATTTGACATAACTTTTTCATCCAAAATCCATTTTTTGAGATAGTTTAATTTGAAGTTGACCCTCAGGTGGGATTGGAAAGTCAAGGGGACTCCAAAGGATTTTGAGCAGTATAAAGGGGAAATTTTGGAATCTTAACCAAGGCATATGAACCTTAGGTTTGGTAGATACCTAGGAAGGGATAGAAAAAGCACTAGATCTTTTGAGGCTAGTGTTAACCATACAACTAGATTGTGGGCACAACAACTTAGTGATTATCCCTATGTGCTAAGTTTGGACACAAGTGATTCAAAAATGTCTTTTAGCATGGAGAGACCTACATGTAGCTCGGGAACTACCTATTTGCAGATACCAGAAGGTCCATATAAGACACAATTGGAATATATCAAGAACAACCGATTAGGTGCACACATCTATGAGGATTGTCTGAGGTGATCAGTTGTCCAACTCAAAAATTATGATCAACCCTTCAGACTTGAACACCTGATGGTCAAGTTTGAAGACGGTTCATATATTGATAAACAAGGAACCATGTATGTGGTCATCAGCTTACCAGATAGGACATATGAGTTTGGAAATATCATTCTTGAGAATGAGATAGGAGACCTAAAGCAAGAAGATCTAGGATGAGAACCCAAGACTCCTCGAGGCAAATCTATCTTGACCAGGGTAATTACTTCAGAGTGGATTTCTAAGAAAACAAAAGCATAGACTTATTCTTGAATAGAGAAATGGAGGAATCCTTTTGGAGATTCAAGCTAGATCAACCTAGGAAAATAGGCAGAGTCACCATTTATGAGTTCAAAGATCTTGAGATACCAAGAAAGGTTTTCTATTTGGATAACAAATCGGAGAGAATGTTCTTGGTAACAGAGCATGGCAGGCATGCATACACTTGGCAAGGTGAATTGATTTCTAAGGTGTAGGATCATTCGAGGCTCATGAAACCCAGCGGGAAAGAACTAGAGAGAGACCAAAAGTGAACTTTGCAAACCCCTTAGGAAGAGAACACTCAGGATTCGAAAGTGAAAGACCTGAAAGAGAGAGTGTCACATCTTATGATGGTCATATCTCATGGTGAGAACATCCCTTATGTTAGATGGGCATATAATGCCACATGGCTAGAGTGAGGGATACCACTTTAATGTAGAAGAGGTTAAGGAGTGTTATATGAGACACACACATAAGAAATAAGACAGCTCGGATGTGGTCGGGCGGAATGGAACAACATAGGAACTCTGTGTGTCTTGGAGAGCAACGAACGGCCTCACATAATCACTACAGCGGTGCACGACAGTAAAAGATTCTAATAATGGTATCAGAGCTTGCGATTCAAGCTACACGTCCACTGTTGCAGGTGCCAAGATTCGAACTCTGGTCTACTTAGAGAAAGGTACATCAATTGGACATTAAAAAAACATTTCTGGATGGTGACTTGCATGAAGAAGTGTATGTTTTTTCACCCTATGGCTTTGTGTAAAAAGGGCATGAAAACCAGCTGTGCAGGTTAAAGAAGGCATTATGTGGTTAAAGCAAGCACCACGTGCTTGGTATGAAAAGATACATGCCTATCTCATTGCACATGGTTTTGAGAACAATCCAATTGAAAGCACCTTATATGTTAAGCGTGCTAATGATGTAATTCTGATCATTGTGGTATAAATGTTGATGACATGCTGCTCACTGGTCCTCATGACATGCATATTGCTAATTTTAAGGCTGATTTTCATGCCTCATTTGGGATGTCTGATTTGGGGCATTTGCATCACTATCTGGGCATTCAATTTATGCAAGTTGATGGTGGAATGGCTTTGTGTCAAACAAAATATATTGACAGATTATTGCAGAGTTTTGGCCTTGAAGACTATAAACCTATTGCCACTCCTATGGAGACATGTTTACGATTGAGTCTTCATGATGTTGGAGATGCATTTGATGCTATTCTCTATCAGCAAGCTGTTGGGTGCTTGATTTACTTATGCATTATTGGGCCAGATATTTAGTTTGCTATCTCACAAATGAGCAGGTTTATGCATTGCCCATGTGTCAAGCATTGGCAAGTGGTTAAGCGCATCTTTCGCTACTTGAGTGGTACCTGGCTACTTGGGTTGTTTTATCTCAAGGGGGCATCACTACCGCCAGATTTGCATGCTTTTTTTTATAGTGATTGGGCTAGTTGCTATGACACTCATGTGTCCACTAGTGTTTTTTTCTTCATGCTTGGTAGCTCATGTATATCCTGGTTGAGCAAGAAGCAACCTAATGTGGCCACTTTGTGTTGTGAGGCTGAGTATAGGGCATCTTTCATAGCGACTGTTGAGTGTATGTGGCTCAGAGCCTTACAACCGATTTGGGTGTTGGTCAGTCTTCTGCGACCACCATCTTCAATAACAGTCAGAGTGCATTGGCAGTTGCAAGGAACTGTGTGTTCCATGCTCGCACTAAGCACATTGAGGTGCATTATCATTATGTCAGGGAGAGGTTCTCTACTGGGGAGATCAACTTGGCATACGTGCCCACACAGGAGAACATTGCAGACGTTTTTACAAAGGCTCTGCCTAGGGAGAAGTTTGAATCTTTCCGCAAAGCTTTGGGCTTACTTCCTTTTGTGGATTGATTCCACATAGCTTGGAACTTCCTTATACATGAGTGCCAGCTCCTTGTTCACCACATCACTCCCAAGGGGGATTTGTTGATATATTTAGGTAGTGATGTGTGTGAACACTCTAGGACCACCGGGGCACTTTTGTCCCTCTTCAAGAGGTTTTTTTTCCCCGAGCTTGTATATATTCCTATTGCCCTAATGGGTTATTTATCTTTATACATTCTAGTGGTAATACATTCAATATTGTGTGTTTTGCTCCAAGCTTCTTCTTCTTCCTTGTGCTATTCACGTGCTTCCGCAGAAGTCTAACTCCAACAAGTTAATGACTCAAATGAGTGAGTCACAAGGGAGCTGCAATGGTGTCCTAGTGGAAGGTTGATTTGGCTAGTTCTCAAAGTCCGGCCATATTTTGCTTATTTGAGCACTTAAGTCATATAATACCTCCACCCAAGTGTCCACCATGTGTTTAGATGTATTAGGAAGGTTTTGGATTAGTTTCCATGCTATAATAAGAGGGAAGAAGTCGTGATCTTGTTGGAAGTCCAAGAGAGTCATATGTCTATCTCTCCGTTGTTGTAGTTTTATAGATAGAGATTGTAGGGCTTGTATCTCCCCCATTATATATCCAAATAACATGTTTGATGGGTCATTGGTAAGCTCATACTATCTACTTTTATCTTATAACTTTTCATATTCATTAAAGTTGCGACTTGAGAGTAGTGCTCTCTGCAAGCAATGTGTGTTCTCATGTTTATCCCTATTGAAGTTCTCCATTAAATCACAAAATTACAAGGGTCATGTCTCCTTGTGTATTCATCCAATTTGAATGTTCTTTAGCTCATTAGAAAGCTCTTGGTGTCTAGTACATTTATAAAATATATAAGCAAATAGAAAATAACAAGCTTTGCAAGCATCAATCATTTTTTGCACATAAGTTTGTGAGAAGGTCAACTAGTTCCTAAGGGGTTCCACCTACTTCTAGCTATAATTTAGAGGTCAATAAACTCCAACACATGGAACATAGGCTTGCTTGCATCAGTTGGTGAACTCAAAAATTGAGAAAGAAGTCCTACAACATAACACAAGTAAGGAATTGTGATGATAGCATAATTAATGCTTCCAATCATGCTTTCTATATGCTAACATATCTTCAAGAGACTGCCCTTCATATGCATATAACTAAGTGTTTGTATCCATAGGTTGTGTGAGCGGTGTACATCCACTCATACCATACTTATAAATTACATCTAATAAGTATTTCCTTTGAGCTAGGTAAACACCAAATATATGATTGGAATGCATACATCAAAGTTTTTCATTGTTTTGAGATCAAAGGATGGATAAATTTGTAAGAATATAACTTTTTGATGATTTGTAGGATAGATGATTTTAGCAAGTACAAGGTTATGCAAAAAAAGGGTTGTTGCTAGCATTTTATTTTTTTGCATGTTATGGAGTTCATATATGAGTATATGGCTTGGCCCTATGCTATAGTGAATGGCCTGTGTGCCATTGGATCACAAGGCTTTATGCTTGATTCTTTGATTAAATTTTTTTAAAACTCCATTTCCTTGAGGAAATGCTATCAAAATTTTTCCCACTACATGGCATTATATACACACTTACCTTAAGGTAAGAATTTTATGGCATAATAACATGCATTCATTGAAAACATCAATAATGTGTAAAAATTCTAAGACTAGTAATTGCATGGCGTTATATATGCACTTACCTTAAGGTAAGAATTTTATGGCATAGTAACATGCATTCATTGAAAACATCAATAAAGTGTAACATGCATTCACTAGTAATTGGATCCCTACACATAATCTTTATGGATTTAAATCATAGGATTGCTAAGGGGAATGAGATATACCTTCACCATTAGGAATGGGCACAAGCAATCCTATAGGTTTCAAGAAGTTGCATAGAGATTATGGGAGATACATTTATGATAACCTCCAATGTAGTGAAGGCTTACTTACCTTCAAGACAGTCCCACGATATGATTAGGAGACTATGGAGTATCATGAGGAATGCCCAAAGACTGACCAGATTCACTAATGCAAATCACTTGACTAAGTAGTGAATCATTTTTGCTACACTAATAAGGAATCAAATTAGATGGGATCATAGAGATGGGTTTCATCAGAGAGCATTAATGGGTGCAAATGTGATTCAAGTGATGGTTAGGAAGGTCAAAGTCATGGTAATATCTCTATGATTTAGATCATAGATCCCTCGGTGAGGAATATTTGGGGTACCGAATACATATATGTATGTTAGGATCTAGAGAGAGGTACTTAGACTCAATCTTGGTACCTAGGAATGAGTAACTTTGGAATAGAAAGGGATATCCACTGCCATAGGTTGTTTAGAACCAAGATACACTAGTTCTAGGACAAGCGATTCATTTGAATCCACTTATATGAGTTGAGGATATGGATTCATTAGAGTCCACCTACATATTCAATTATACATATGGAATATACATTTGGTTTAGTGTAGGTATGACACCATGAACTAGAAGAAGCTTCCACTGGTATGGGATGGTGAAAACAACTTCCCTTTGAGTACTCTTCTTCTATGGCCAGGGAGAAAAGGACTCATCAGTCATGGGGGCATGTCTCACTAAATCAAAGGAGAGCTCTTAGTAGTCATTTCTTAGGACTGGGAGTTATCTTTCATAGTTTAAAGAATATTCATTCTTCCAATAGAGATGTGATGGGTGATTTTATCACCATTGATACCACATACTCACTTTGTGACTCTAAGGAAGGATAATTCCATTAGTATGATTGGCTCATATAGATCTCGGCACAGAGGATGGTTAGAAAAGATAGTTTCTTTAGTATGGATACACATCTATGTATTATGATATCATGTCACATCATTGTTGACCATTTTCGCAAAGGGCTTTGATCCTAATAAGAAATTTATTTTCTCCATTATTCACCACATAAACCTTCATTTTATATGGGAGATTTTTTATCCACCTTCATAGGAATGAATGTAATGAGGGATTATGCATTAGTTTATGGAAGAGGAATAAATTCATAAATCTCTCTTTTAAGGAAAGGAGAATGTGGGAATTGCTTCAAAGATCAAAGAGCCATCTCATTTTATCTCAGAGGTCTCATTTTTTATCCTATTCTTTAAAAGAGAAAAGGATAGGAAAACATCAATTCTTCGTATGTTTTCCTTTAGAGGAGAGAGGAATTCATTTACTCTACTTTTGAATGTAATTTTCCTTAACATGAGAGTTTCATTCTCCACTATTTTGGAAGGAAAAACATGGAAAACTTATGTGCATGTTCTAAATTATGGATAAGTAGAGCTATTGGATTAAGCAAAATCTCTTTTCAAAGGCAAAGGTAGAGTGTAATTGATTCCACTACTATAGCTCTTTTCCTTAGGCAAGATTGAAGAGAGAGAGAGAGAGAGAGAGAGAGAGAGAGTTTCACTTTCTCATGTTTAGATTGTCTAGATAGGGGTGGCACTCTTCTATCAAAGACAAGAGGGAGATCAATTAATCATGAGGGTTAGATTGAGTCTCACATGGAGAATCTAGAGAGAAGCAATTATGGCATTTCTAGTGATGGAACTTGACTAGATGAGATGATCTAGTTATTGACATTATTGAGATTGGGAGTAGAGTTATGAATCTTCTCTTTATGGTTTCTAGGATAATGGGATATATCTAACCTATTTGGTTATAGAAGTCTTAGTTGATGTTTCATCATGAGGATGATGTGTGAACATCAATTAGGAGGATAGGTACTTAGGGATTATTTAAATCTCAAAAGGATTGCTTTTGCATTCATATGACAAACTAAAGGGAAGATAAAATTTTAAATTTTCATTCATGCCAATAGATGCTCTTCCAATAGAGTTAAGTCCAAAAGAAATGGATGACAAACCAAAGACTTCTTGGTTGACGGAATGTACAAATTACATTTTACTACCAACAAATTCTTATATATGAGCTAGATGATGGATTTGCATATTTCACAAGTTAGTTTAGATTAAGCTATTACTTGTGAGTATGGTCAAGGTTAGGAAGACCTAGAGTGGTATGAGAGCAAACCTATCATTTAGTCCTAGATGGGTTTGGACTCACTTTTTGTGGGATTTTGTTCTATATTTCCCAATATTTTATGTTTTATTATCTCCATTATGGTATGCTGAAGCCTATAAGCTTGGCACTTTACATTTTCTTTTCATACTATTACTCCATCGATGATACATCATATGTGACATACGTCATTTTGATGATGTTATATGTCATGGGAGTGATAGTTTGGAAGTTGAGTGTAGATGAGAGATAATAGATGCCACTTAGATGGTTTCCCACCTTTAAGATGATCTCATATGAGACTTCTTAAGGGGAAGGATACAAGGAAACAACACACACAAAGATGAACATGTACATAGAGTACATGGGGTTCAGGGGAGTCTGAGCACTCTCTTCTACCCTTACAGACATTTCAATTACATTTTCAAGAACAAAAATGCTTTTAAAGGGGAAGGAAACCTCATATGATATTCATTAGGTGTGAATCACCTTTTGGAGAAGGATGCCACATGACATCACTAGGGTAATTATGCCATTTTGGTAGAACATATAAGAGGAAGTCTCTTATAGGAGAGTTTATTATCTCACATGAGATTCATGCATGAGAGGATGGAGCTCAATGGTAGGGTAGAAACGAGCATCATCTTTGTATGTGCTTCAACAAGTTGACATTGCTGAAAAAAGAGGTGATTCTTTGAATGTAAAATTGTCAATATGTTAAAGGCACATTCATTTCATTTTACATACTCCTAGCAATTTTAGCAATATACATATTCTTCCCCTCTATCACACCATTTTCTAGGGGATTATACCTGCATGTGACTTGCCTCTTTATACCTTGTTCCTACAAGAGATCACCAAAGGCATGGGACAAGTATTCTCCCCCTCCATCTAACCTTAGGGTTTTGATGTAGCGACCTATCTCCTTCTCAACCAGTGCCTTGAATCCTTTGAACACATCAAACACATCTGATTTTTGCTTTATACAATACAAGCATACTTTTCTTGAGTAGTCATCAATGAAGGTTACAAAGTACTTGTTACTTGCGAGAGAGAGCTCTTCGGTTGGCCTCCACACATCTGTGTCACAAGGTCTAACACACCATGTGCTACATATGCACTCTTCTTGAAGGACTACCTAATAGACTTTCCTAGTTGCCAAGCTTCATACATTTCATGCAACATTTGTAATTGAAAATGTGGTAAAGCTCTTACCAATCACCTCTTCTCCAAGCCTTTCAACCTTTGAATGTTGTTGTGACCACACCTTTTGTGCCACAAAGCCAAGTCTCCAATCTTCTTGTCTCCATAGGGGATAAACATTGTCTTGTTTCTTTGCCCTTTGCAATATCAAGAGTGAACATCCTTCCTTCCTTCATTCCTTCAGCTATCATATCATAGCCATCCCTTGGGTCTTTGTGGTTGAGCTTTACTTGGTATCCCTTTTCAATCATCTTTCCAATAGATATTAAGTTCTTTGTAATAGTAGGAACACACAATACACTCACATAGTCCTCTTGCTTTGTGGTTGCCTTCAATATTGAGATCTCCCATTTGTTGTATCTCATGCTCTATGTCATCTCTTCTCTCCAAAAAACCTCTTTGATTTGGTTCTTGAAGATTTTTGAAGTGCTCCTCTCTACCTGACCTCTGGTTACTACAACCACTATCTATGTACCACAACTCATCATCTGGTTTACCTTCACTACTATGCTTCATAGATAAAAAATGATCATTTATAGAATTGGTTGAGTAGTTAGCATAATTACCTTGCACTTTGTAATTGTTCCCACCTTGCTTTTGCCAAAAATTTTTGGCATAGTTTCCTTGCTTCCCACAATTGAAGCATCCATTTCATATGGAGTAGCCTCTGCATCCATATCTTCCTCCTCTACCTCTTCCTCTTCCTCTTCCTCTTGATGCTTGATCTTCATCTTGGCTTGATTGATTACCTTGATAGCTTTGATTTCCTTTTTGTTAGTTTCTTCTACCTCTTCCTCTTGAAGCACCTTTGTTGCCTTTACCTCTTCCTCCTTTGCTTGCATAGGAGAGTTGGCCTTGGATGCCCTTTGACTTGTTGCCTCCATGATTGAGCTCTTGAGTCACCATAAGAGGAGTAAGTTGGTCAAGATCATGTAGTGAATCCCTTACATACACAGAGGTTGTCAATGCCTTCCATTTATCATATTCTTTGAGCCCATTAAGTGTGTGGGCAACTAGTTAATCATCATCTATGCCACATCCTATTTAACCAAGTGCATCAAAGATCTCCTTTACTTTGAGTAAGAAGTCATTAATGCTATGATTTGATGACTTAGGTTTTTGAGCTCAATTTTCCTAGACTTTGTGGAGGTACATTACAACCTTTCTAAACACTCCCAAACCTTCTTACATGTATCTAGGTCTTGGATATGACCTATCATGGAGTTGCTTATGTGTTGAGATAGAATGAAGATCACTCTCCATTCCCTTTCTTCCCACTCTCTAATGGATCTCCTTTGATTTTCAGTAGTTTAATGTGGATCTATATATGGCTTCACCTAAGTTCCACTAACCAACTTCCAACGAACCTTTCCCATGAGGAAGTTAGAGATTCTAAACTTCCAAGGTTGGTAATTGCTTTTTTCAACTTTCTCAATCTCAATATTGTAGTCTCTCATTGTGTATTAGACTATATAGTGGCTCCTAATCCCTCGTTCAATTATGATAGATGTGAGAAAGAATGATATGTTACCTTCCCAAAAGAGCCTCTAGTTGTCTTGAACCTTTGCTAATGATAGAAGCTCCCCATTGCTTCAAATGCTTCTTCAAATCTTCTTGGTCTTTTCTTCAATCCATGGCTCTCAAGAAACTACAAGGCCTCTTCCTTATGTCCTCAATTCTCAATGATGAGATCTACTATCGATGATGGAGTATATCCACTCCTATTTACAGGAGAATATTGATGTGCCCTTCCTAGGATCAAATAGTTCACTACCACAATCCACCAAAAATTGAATTTATCTATGGAACAGAGGATAGAACCTATGAAATATTGTAAAACAAAACTAGAATCTCTAAGCTTTCCAACAAGCCATAGATCACTCAATTTGGACAATGTGACGTATGTCACCCTCCTTGCACAAGATAGACCACAATCTATCCAAACTTGTAGGTCATACCTATGAGTACCTCTTCAGACACATATACATGAAATACATAAAGATGGAAAAGAGAGCTTTCAAGCTCAATATAATCAAGGAGAATTGTTAACAACCCAAGAGGACTTATGTGCCAAAGCAACATGATGCAAGAGAGCCAAAGGGAACAAGGACAAAGAGAAAGCCAAGGAGGACCAAGCATGTAGGGAAGTCAATGTAGATCTAGCAAGTAGCCCAGGTATTCCTTTTTCCAAATTAAACACATCACAAAAGATGATTTTAGTCACTACATTCCATTTTAAATCCCATTTTTGGTAGTATAGACTCTATTTTGTTCAAGCCAAGGAGTCCCTGATCTTGAGGAGTAGTAGAACTGCCTACGTATCCATAATTGTTTGAGTCCCTTTGAGCCCTAGATGAGCTAGATAATTGATTTTTAACTATGCCGAACACTTGGTCTGATCCTTTAAGTGAAGAGGGACACAATCCTCCTAAGAGGTAATCAGCCCACCAACTTAAAGAGAAGCATGAGGTGCACCTTGTAGTTGAGTATGCATTCATCCCAATGAGTAGCTCCTTTGGAAGTTTCTAACTCAGGAAACCTGAAAAACAATCTTCAAACAAGTATTATCTTAAAAAACAAGCCCAAAGAGTAGTTCCAAGGTGAAGACTGATAACCTTCAATGTGGAGCCCCAAAACCTAAAAATTATACATGCCAAGCAAGTGGATCATATTGAACAAAAAACTTGTATACCCATGAATCCCAATATAGTAACTGCCTTTGTATACCCAAAGTGAGTTGGCTTTAGACACAATCCCCACAAAAGGCAATCACAAAAAGCCAAGAAAAAAACTCCTTGCAATCAAGGAAAAACCTAAAATAAAAAGAATTATCTCATATCTTGAGCATGTTACCATAGGTTTGTGAGTTCATGAGAGCTCCATCACTTTGACCATGCAACCCAAGGATGCGTAAAACTCCAAGAAGATCTAGAAGTAGCAAGTGATGATGGTTTTGGAAACCTTCCCACAAGGGGCAGTCACAAAACCATAAGGCCACACAACCTCAGAGATCTCAAGGTAGAGTGGTGAGTGCACCCAATTCCATATAGATCTTCAACCTAGCACAATACCATGGGATGATAAAAAAGAAAACGGAAACAACATGAATACCACAAGGAGATTAATCATCAAGAGAGCATGGGATGAAAGTGGACCAAAGGGGATCACCCTCCAAATCCAAGGTGTACCAAGGGTGGCCTTACAACACCACCTTGAACACTTGTGTCCTATAGCCTTACACCACTATGGACACAAAGTATGACATCCCAAGATTGATGGGGATCTCTAAGAGGGTAGATCTTGAACCCTCCATGCCACCAAATGCTTCATCCAAAAATTCAAAGTTTTTTGGACATAATCCCCGTGTATGGGCAATCACAAAGAAGCAAGAAAAATTTGTCTTTGAGGTAGAATCTCCAAAGGATTCTAAAAACTATGAAAACCTCGTGAGAATAGTCTAGAAATGAATTTCATGAAAGCTAGTAGGAACTTTGAGGAAGGAAACTATACATTCATATTAGGTTCAAACAAAACCTCCCGAGTACCCCACGATGAGGGCATCTGCCATATGGACACGTTAGAATCTTAGGTGTATACCCTTCATAATTTCTCAAGGCCACTCAAGTCTGAAAATAAAGATTCACAAACATATTTCAAGATAGACAAATCACATGTGCATTTGTGATTGGTTGATGATCATGGGGATAAGCATCAAATCCCCAGGCAATCAAAGAACACCCAAAAAAAAAACTATGAAGCTCATGGTGGTTGATCACCCCCTCCCATCTTCAATAGTCAAGGAGAGTATTCAAGAGGTCGTGCAACATATCAAATCTGCAACACAAAACTTCCTCAATAAAATCAACTCATGCGATACCCTTTGGGTGAGGTGCGGGTAGGACATGTGGAAGCGTGCAAGAATTACACCCCTGTAAAATCATGGGCATACATAACGTGACAACCTTCAAAACAAAAATTTGTTTCATAGCCTCCAAATGTTGGTAGGAGGTGTGGGCACAATCCCTAAATAGGGTAGTTACACATCAACAACAAAAAGCCACCTAATGTAGAGAACATGAATACATGGGTTCCTTAAGCATACGAGCCCACATCATAAAAAATCTTAACATCACAATGAAGCATAAGAGAGCATATGTTGCATCGATCTGGCACATTATGTTTCTCAAAGGCAAGCGAGGAGGCATGCAGTCTCAATGTCCCCCTTCATACTATAGAGTACCAACCTCATGCAAGAGGAGCTCGAGCTTCATCCCATAGCACCCAGGTCACACACAATTATATGATCATAAACCAAGCATAAACAAGATGTATTAGCATGAATGGGAAAGCAACATAAAGCAATGGCTTCACATTCCAAGCAAAGAAAACATCTCAGAACAATGGCAACATACTAAGATTTGATTCATACAAGGATGTTCCTTGGCCAAATCTTTGAGATCAAAGGGCTCAACTATGTTTCAAGCTCCATGTCACATGTTAAACTATTGAATATGACAAAAATTAATCAAGAATAAATGAAAAGTGAGGAATGTGGACACAATCCCCATTGGGGCAATCACACAACCCAACACCACCTGTAAAAAGAGGCAACAAAGTATCATACATGTCTTTGGAGCTAACATATGTCTCCTTAGTAAATGAAAGCAATGGCTGAATAACATCTTCCAAAAAAACAACATCACGGCTAACCAGAATGCGTTTATTCTATGGATGATATAGATGATAGCCTTTACTTTCAGAACTGTACCCAACAAAAATACATTTTATTGCTTTATCATCCAATTTTTTGCGATGTTGTTCATGCACTAATGCATATGTCAAACAACCAAAGACACGCAAAAGAGCAATAGATGGCTTGCAATCATGTGAAGCCTCATATGGAGTGATAGATTGCAGCGCTTTCGTGGGACACCTGTTAAGTACATACGTTGCACACATGACAGCCTCAAGCCAGAAACTATGTGGTAAAGCCTAACTCTAGACCATACACCTCGCCATCTCCATCAGTAACCTGTTCTTTCATTCAACAACTCCATTCTGTTGAGGTGTATATGGCACTATACACTGGTGTTTTATACCATGTTTAGCCAAAAATGCATTAAAATTAGAAGACATATATTCGCCCCCTCGATCAGAATGCAGGGTGCCCATTTTATATGTTGACAGATTTTTAGCCAAAACCAAAAACTATTTGAAGCACATGAACACTTCGGACTTTGCCTTCAATGGATATACCCATGCATGGCTGGAAAAATCGTGGATGAAAGTCATGAAGTAAAGATAATTTCCAAAAGAAGGTGTCTGCATAGGACCACAGACATCGCTATGTACAAGCTGCAATTTCTGAGTAGCCGGAACTGAACCATCTTTTGGAAAGGAGGAACATTGCATTTTCCCCAAAATATAGCCTTCACAAACATGTTTTTTCGTGTGCCTCAAGTTTGGGCAAAGAGGACACCATTTTAGATTTTTGCAGGCATAGCAAACTAGCAAAATTCAGATGACCAAAGCGTGCATGCCAAAGCTTTGCATCTAACATAGCTTTAGAATCATGTACTGCACATGCCAAATCATTTACAGATCTTTCATAGTCTATGAGCTTATACATCACGTGACTTAAAATGCTAGAAGCAATAATCACGTCACCATTTGATAGATCATGAACTGTACATCTATCATCAACAAATTTCACAACCAAGCCAATCTTGGCTAATGCAGAAACTGATAACATATTTTTCTTGATCCCTGGCACAAACGATGCATCTGACAAAGTGAAAGAACTACCATCAGTAGTAGTCAAAATGATCTTACCAACTCCCATAACAGGATAAGAGGAGTTGTTGGCACATGTAATAGTATTCCATGTAGGGGCAGGGTCGAGTGAAGAGAAGAAACTGTGCTGCAAGATAATATGTTTGGTTGCCCCACTGTCAAAGTACCAAACATCTGAGTCTACTACAGACATGCACTACTCATGAGAAGATGGGTCAAAACTGCAAACAATAGTAAACGCCCATTCTTCCTCCTGCACAAGATTAGCAAACTCTGTTTTTGGTGTAGAGGCCTCTGCAACAACCATTTCGGCCTCTTTCTTTTTTGCCTCTTTAGCAGCCAATTTTGGACAATTCTTTATGATATGATCATTTCCTTTACAATACTTGCAAAACAATTTTTTATTTTCTGATTTCTTTTCATCTTTGTCTTCCCTCTTTGATTGTGCAAAATTAGCAAATTTCTACTTACTCATTGAAGAGCTCCATTTTCCTTTGCCCTTCTGACTAGCCAGGAAAGCTTGATCTGCAACACGCATAATGGAGACTAAATCCTCAAATGACAAGGCATTTGGATTGCCTTTCATCATCAACCGAAGAGTAGAAGCAAAACTCTAATATGAATCAGGAAGACCATTCAGAACGGTCTACACAAGTGAGCTATCTGGTATAACCTCATCAGCAAAAATCAGCTCTTCCTTCAAGTCTTTGATCTTTGTTAGAAAACTGTCCATAGAATCACCTTCATTCATGTGCTCACTCTCCAACTGTTTTTAGAGGTAAGCAACACGAGCCTCATTCCTAGCTTGGTACAATGTGGTAAGTGTATCCAAGCATCCTTAGTTGTTCTGCAAGAGCGAATGTGAGGAATAATGGCACGTTTGACAAACAAAGCTATCAATGCATGTGCCTGGGAATCTCTGACATCCCAACAAATTTGTTCTACAATAGGTGCAGCAGAAACCGCAACACGAAAAAGAATACGCAAAATATCATCATCTTCGACACCTTCTACATTAGCTTTAGTACCTGCAGTTGTAACAGTTGCAGGTGTGATAGGAGGTTTTTCAACACCATGCACAATGTTCCACAGTCCTTTTGCAAAAAATACATGTCACATCATATAAGCCCACAATAGGTAGTTGGTACCATCCAGCTTATCCTCAACAGCCAACATACGAAATACGTCACTGCTTTCAGCCATGGTCGGTGACTAAAATACCTTGATGCAGAAAATTGATTGTATCTCAAAAAGTTAAACAGAACTGTCGAGATGATATCTGCTAAACTTTTAGTAGACTTCGAGACGCTTATACTGGCGAACCGAAACTGGTATATACCTTTGGCACAAAAAGATGAAATAGCTTGCACAAACACTATGATAGTGCATTTGGAGGCCGAAACGAGCTCAGATCGTGATTTTGGCACCACAAAGTGTAGATGTTTTGATCTTGGAAACATGTTGAGTATGCTCACCAAAATTTGTGCAATTATGAGACTGCAACCGGAGAGGTGTCGAAAATGCCCTAGATGAAGCGACGACCTGCTCTGATACCAATTGTTGGAGTTAGACATCTGCGGAAGCACGCGAACAGCACAAGGAAGAAGAAGAAGCTTGGAACACAACACACAATATTGAATGTATTACCACTAGAATGTACAAAGATAAGTAACCCGTTAGAGCTATAGGCGTATATACAAGCAGGGGGAAAAAAACCTCCTAAAGAGGGAAAAGAGCCCCGATGGTCCTAGAGTGTTCACACACATCACTACCTAAATATATCAACATAAAGAAATTAGAATAGTAATCAATCAATACTAAAGTTTAATACTTACAATTGTTAGGATATCTCATTTTTGTTTGAGTTCTCCAATTTCATCTTGACATTGTAAGAACATGTTGTGCAATGGCAACAGTCCCACTATTTTTGAGATTTTTGAAGCCCAATAACTTCATTTCTAATGAAGATGCAAGTTTCCATGATCTCTTACATGATGAGGGCCAAGACTAGAGGGTTCCATGTATGCCCATGCACCTTTGGAGATTTCATGTCTTAACCAATGTCCTTCTATAGCCTTGATATTGTGATATTTTAATGCGATAACCTCATCTTTTGGACACATATAAGCTTTAGGTGTCTCCATTGGTGTTCAAGCTATGGAAGTGACATTAGGAATTCAAAGTGGAAGATGCATGGAGAAAGAAATGCAGACACAAGATCTTCAATGATGTGTTAGGGAGAGAAAGTAGTGGAAAGAGATGAATTTTTGGAACCTAGGTATGAAAGTGTCAGGTGAGGAGGGAAAAAGTTGTATTTTGAGTTATTTTTGAAAAAATCACTATTTTCAGGTTAGCTAGATTTAGGTTTACAAGTAAAAAAATAGCACTTTTGATCCTAAAAAGTGGTTGAGGGCCCATCGAATGGTGTTATGATGAGTCAATTTTTTTTTATTTTTGAGTTTTTTGGCCGAGGATGATCATGAGAATCCTTTATCTCTCTAGAGGAAAAAGCTGAGCAAAGGGGAATCCTGTTCCCTCTTCACCCTTCAACCTAGTAATTTATACGCTATCGATTGTGTCCACCACCTTCTTGGCATTGGTCCATTACTAATCACTCCTCAATCCCAAAGGCCCATGTAGGGTTCATTTTGTTACCTAATTTTTAATGTGGGATTCTAGATCCTCATCAATTGACTTTGCTATTACATCTATGTTAGCATCACATTCCTCTATGTCAGGTTCAAACATGAGAGGTTCCACGATGAATATGGGGATTTCATAGCCATCTTCATCAGGATGGTGTGTCCATTTTCCTCATTCATCGATGTCCATTGTGACTATAATTTTTGCCCAACCATTGGGTTCAAAATGTTCATCTAGAAAATGATAGGTGTGTAGGCTGGTTCTTAAAGTCATCTAGGGTTTTTGTTAGCACCTAAGCTTCTAATTTCCATACAATTTTCCCCTTCTGCTGCAATTTTACACATCCATAGGTGTGTATCCTCATGCATCGAAGAAGGATGTGATCCTATGGAATGCATTGCCTTCGTCTCTTCTAGGGATCTATGGGTAGTATTCCATTGCAAAGGAGGTACATCTCTATGTGAATAATACTTGAGATTGACCTTGGAAGTTACCCCTAAGTGCTGCAATTACAATGAGTTAGTTTCCCAATCTTGCACTTAGTCTATCTACAATTGTCTCATGAATGGTCTACCCAAACTCATCTCATAGGCAAGATTCTTTCCAAAATCACAGATGGAAAACATGTGCTCAAACTCTACACCATAGGTAGTGAGAGTAAACTGGCATTTGCAGCTTCATTCTAGTTAGTCTTAAAGTTGGCTTGCCCAAACATTTCCATAAGGAAGTGGTGGCAATGGAAACTCCTGCTTCTGAGTCTAGGATTGCATTTGTCATCTATCCTTGGTACGTGATAGGTAGATAAGTATCACCTTGTTCTCCTTCACTCATATCTCCTATCTTATCTATGGGTATCTTTGGCACCTTTCTTTGCGATCCTCCCTAAGAGTGAGAATTAGCAACATTTGGTGGTTGGCTTGCTACATGCTTCCACAACTCAAGTTTGAATTTTTGTAACTCTTCTAAAGTGAGATGACACTGCAATTTAGTATCTCAACTACTTTCATGTTCCTAGGAAAAATTTAGTAGACTTTGATTCCCATGGGCCCATGAAGTATGCTCAACTACTTTTGTGTTCCTAGGTAGTTTAGTATTCTCAGCTACTTTCATGTTCCTAGTATTCATATCAAGATGATGGGAGCTCTCATTTTAATAGACTTTGATTCCCATGGGCCCATGAAGTGAGGCGATTCTTGCAAGGAATTGGATTCGAAGTCTAATCATTCACTTGATCGTACATCTTCTTGCTCTCCATATATAGATGGAATGTCTTGAGGGAATTCATCATGAAGATCACATATCTCCAGAATGGCTGGTGAAGTTCCCTGCTCCATTCTCTATTTTTCTTCTTGAATTTACACATGCGTGATTTGACTACGAGAGCCAAAAACAATGTGTCATTTTTTACTACTTGCAGGCCTTTGTGCATAAGCATGGGAATTTCTATAAGGTTTTTGAAAACATGTATAGCAAAGCTACAACTTACTCTACCCAAATCAGATGGGAAATCTTTGATCATTGTTGAAAGTGACAGGTTCATACAAGAGAAAATTAATTATGTAAATAATGAAACTACCAGGTTGGCCGTGACAAAAAAATCAAGAATGGCGATAGTGTAGTTCCATAAGGTTCATCTTGTCTTGTTGAGGTGATCAAACTTCATGCATTCAGTTTAGGTAAGAAGTTCAGAGTTGTCATTGTAAACTCAAGGCCCGAGTCGGAAGGGGAAGATTCACCTAGAAGGCTTCTTGGAAGAGGTATCAATTGCACATACAGCCATATCAATGCAATCACTTATCTAATTCAAGAAGTGAATGAATTTTTCCTAGGAGCACCCTCAATTTTATCGAATGGGATTGTCTACTCTCGAGTTGGCTCTAATTTTGTTGCAATGGTGGCTTTACATCATCCCTAGAATGGCTCAAACTTCATCTAACAGACCTGAGAGGGCACCACCTGATGTTGGAAGTACTCCAAAAAAGTGTGATCATATCAATCATAATGGTGCAAGCTCTTCCGTCTAAAGAAGCAGTTTCAATTGATAATAGCTCTATTGCCACGTTGGCTTCTCATGAGCTAGCGACAATAGAAAGTATTGACTCAGTGCATCTCAATGTATGGAGAATCACCTGTGGAGTTGTGAACACTTTTTCTTTTTTTATTCTTTGAGAGAATGACCTCTGAAGCTCCACAAAATGATTTTCTTTAATCATCAACTTGCCATTATTTCATGATAAAGAAATAAAAACAACAATAAAATTGACAGTAAAGCATACATTTTCCTTGGGCTCAAAACCTTATCCATTTGTCGATCCTACTAGGGATGCAAGCTCAGCACATCTTCTTCAAGAGTGTTGTGGGCTCACCTAGTGCCCCATAGTGTGGTAGAGCTTGCGATGAAGCCTAGAAAAGAGATGAAGGTGGTTGATGGCCAGCCATGTACTAAAAGTACAAATATTGTAGTAAATGAAATAGAGAGACACTTAGAAGATAGTTTGTCCCCTGCTCTTGTTCACCTTTTGGGATATCCTTGTTGATTGTGCTCAGGTCAAGAACTTTGGAGTGAAAAGGTTGAAAGATGCACCAGACAAACATAACAATTGTTCAGTCAATGTTTCCTTCCAAGATCATTTGTTGAAATTTCTGGAGTATCTTGTGACTGATGTTAATCATGTACTTGAGCAGGAGTTAATGTGAGTGTGCGGTCTAATGCAACAACCTCTATCAGCCTCCATGTTCCAGAGGATCATATCTTCTTTTTTCACAAAGTTTCTATATTTTGACAAAAAGCCCAAAAAGATTCTTAGAGAAGTTGGTGATATCAAGGAGCTAGAGACATTGTTTTAGGTAATGGAACTCGTAGCCCATGGGGTCCAAGTGAATTGAGTATCCAAACAATGTTTACTTTCTTAGATAACCTTGCACAATGGTTAGATGAAGGTAAGCAGCAAGTAGCATTGGCTCATCAACAAGAAGTTAGTGGAGGGCAAAGGGAAAGTATAACATTTCCAAGGCAAGTGCAGTTCAAAAGTTCACTCAAATTTCTAGAGTTTTTAGGTACATGCATGTCTCTTTCTCCCTAGATGATCTTGGTAGACCCCCTAATCTTTTGTTGTTTCTCCTTCATCCCGAACCCATTTGCAATGATTTTTGTCTTGTTGGAAAGCTTATAAGTTCTACTTTGTCTGAAGTAAGTCTCAGGTTCAATGCCTGTACATGTGCAAAGAAATATCCACAACAATGTCTGTCTAGTTAGCTCATACTCTGTGAAACGACCAAGTTATTTGTTTTGTTGCAGCTGATTGAGGCATCATCCAGTATCCAAATGGAGTGATTTTACTCTGATTTGAAAGCCCTTTAAGTCTAGTTTAAGCTTGCAAAGTTTCTTATTCAGTCTATGCATGTACGGAGAGAAACTCAACAGAGCCTATGTCAAAAACATTTCAGGATCCTAGGAGGGTTCATTTGCTTTTGTTGTGCACATAGGAGTGTTTATCCTCCAACAGATTATCCACCTCCTTGGCCAACTTCTCTTCTTCTATTTCTCACAAAAACGCTTGAGAGTACTGTTGAATTGAAAGAGGTGTACCACCATCCATGGACTCAGGAACATAAACTTTCATTGGTGGTGAGCTTTCTCTTTCAACAACTGGTTGAGCCTATGGAGGTAAAGAAACATGTGGCTTGTTTACCAAATGCTCTAGTCTTTCTAATAAGCCTTCGAAATGCAAACCCAATTTGATAGAATTTGTTTGATTAAAAAATTGATTGGCCTCAAGCATAGCCTGAGCTACTTCTATCATTTTCATGCAAAATTTTGTTTGTTCAATCTCTAAATATGCTCTAGGGTAACTCTTGTCTAGGTTCGCAACTATTGGCCCTTCTTGAAGTTGAGCCTAGTAGGCCTTGAACATCATGTCTAAGCCTTTTGGGATTGGATCTGCAAGAATCGACCCCGATTGTGGTCTATTTACAATGAGTGCTGGGGTGGGATGAAGTGAAGTGGATGGATTTTCTACATGTGAGGGGTTTTGGGATGCAATGTCTGCTATTTTTATTTTTGCATCTCTCAAGCTTTCTTCTAGTTCATATAACTTTCTAGCCCACTTATGATTAGCCTTCTCCCTAGTATCCTTCCATGTTCTTGTTTTCCTCTTACTAGGCTCTCCTCATTCACTTGACTTTGATTGTTCAACTGGTTTAGCTTGTTTTAAGGCTTGTGCCCTAATGACTCATGTATAGGAGCCGTGTTAATGCTACTTGAACTTGAATCCACCACTAAGATTACCACATAAATGGGTGTAACCTTGGGTGCACAAGATGGGTTCCTTGGACAATCTTTTTGGAGATGTTCTTTGTTGCACTCAAGACAAAAGCCTTGTATTGTGATGTTCTATCCTTGTCTGAAAGCACTTGGGTGGGGACATTCCCTCATTTTCAGAGATCTGACTACACCCATGAAGATAGTCCACAAGCTTATTACACAGAGTTACCCGAGCATAGTGAGACTTATCCATATCAATATGAGACATTACCTATGGAACCAAATTGGGAGCCAAAATATTTCAATCTCATGTATATAAATCCTAACCCAAGGTGGAACTGCAATGTTTGGGATTGTTGCCATGTCTTTCAGCTATATTCTAATTTTTCATGTTCTCTGGACCATTGTTCCTGTATAGGAATTTGCATTCCTTGCATGTCAAGGGCCTCTCGTACTAAGTTGAGGGAAAGCCTAAACTTCTTTAGCTCATTTATGCACATTAGGGAGGGAATGAAAAAATTATTTGGCACATTCTTCGCATTACTAGGATATAAAGTGTTGATTAGATAGTAACATCTCATGAAATATAGTTTGGGCAGTCGTGCACTAAAGTATTCAACTAACCCTGCTTTCTGCCATATGGGTTGAACCTCTGGGGTGTTCTATAACTATTCAAACTTGTGGGTGAAGAATTGATATTTGCCCCATACATTATTGAAATCACTTTGTGCTTCTCAGGTATAGGATGCATGGCCTAGGGGTCTTCCCATTTCACTCAACCAATGGGAGTGAGAGCTGACCTTAGAAATGTGATGATGTCTTGTTCCCTTTACAATATCAACATGATGCCCTTGACCCTTGTGTGTGTGTCAATGAGTTTGTGAGTGATGGGTGAAGTTTGTGTGAACGTGTGAGAGAGAGAGTTAGTGGCATTCCTGTGTAACATAGATGCATAAATGGGTGATGCATTGAGCTCAGCATGCTTCTAGCTGTGTACAAACATGTTATAGGGTTGGATCTAGTGGTTTGTTATAAATTTTGACTGTCAAGACTTCCCTTATGGGATTACAAAGTTTTGCTTTTTGGTACATACATGAGGTTCATTGATGACTTGAATTGGTCATGGGACTTTTTAGGTACCCATTTCCAAGTGACTCTAGGGTTGACCTTACATGATGATGTGGTTACAATAACTATCAATGTAGGTTTTTCGGGGGCTGGGATTGATGAGTATTGACTAAATCCTAAGAGCTCATGTGTAGATATTTGAGCTCATAAGCAGGTCTTAGGCACCCAAATTTGTCTATGACTGTGGGCAGCCTTCATCGAACACTTTGGTACCCGAATGGAGAGTAATTTTTACGAATGAACTCTTTGATGTGCTGCAACTAGTTGGCTTGGCTTCTTTGGTTGCTTCTTCGGTAATGGTTGTGCCAACAAGGGGGCAATTGGCTGATCACCCTTTTGTACCCAGATCTAATTCATGCCATGAATTGTTTTGCAGTTAGATGCTACCTTTCGTCTTGAATCATTAGTCCTCTTATGCTAATTGGCATGCTTCTTGGGTTAAGCTATTAAGACCACATATGTCTTTAGAAAAGAAGGGATTTCCATTGATTCTCACACTTATTCTTCATCTATTGAATCCTTCTGCGTCACATTGCTTTGGACAATAACATCATATTTTTCTTCATGTTTAATATAAGACAAACTAAGAGCTTGAGGGATGCCTAGATCCATGACTACTCCATTTTCTAGTTCTATCGTGACGTGCTACTCTTGTACCCAAATATGAAGAAGTCAATTTCTTAGGTTTAAGTGGACTGCCTGATCATAGATCCAATCTTGACCCAGGGTGAAAGATTCAGTGAGGCCTTCGTTGTGGCATACTAGTGCTTTAGTTGTCATCAGGACATCTTGAACAAATATGGAAAGCTCCACATTTCCCATGCAAGGGTTTTTCACTCCTCCTAATCCTACAAGATATGCTTCAATAGGATTAATTGACAAATCGATGTCATGATAGCAAGAATATCTTATCTCACTAGTTGCTACTCCTAAACCATTTAATGCCCTGCTGTCTTAGTAGCCATGTCTTGCCCTAATTCTATTCGGATAAAGGTCCATCTATCTGTGATGCTATGAGAGTGATTTCTCTTATCTTGGCACATAACCATGTGATATCTTGGGACTTCATAATTCGTGTACCTACATTGATCTATACCTTTTCTTCTCACCTTCATATGTCTAACACACTCCAAGGCTTCTATCTATGCTTCCTTGCATATCCTAAGCTCTTATTCTTTGCATTTCTTAGCCACATTAACACTAGTGGTGCACCAAAATAGGACACTATAGTGTCCTTTTTTCTAAATCATGTCTTTGAAGTGATAATTTTTGTACCTATCTCACATACCACTAACAATCTCAACATTTCATTGAATAACCATATTCCACTCTCTCAAGAATAAAAATCATCCTAAAAAATTAGCTTTTCTCAATGATATAAAGTATATAATATCAATCAAAATAATTCTAGTATTGTTTAACTTGAAGAAATGATATATCCTAAAGTTTTCAAGAAAATTTTTCTAGATTTAAGAACATCAAATAGTATTTTGATAATAAAAAGTGACTCATATTCATACCAACATTTTGCAAAATAATTCATAGATGATAACGGTATCATGGCACGTATGATATTAATTATATGCCATAAACCTAGTAAAAATCATTACAAATCTCTAATTATGGATAAAAAAGTGTTGAAATAGATAAAATAAGAGATTTCATTAAATTTTCAACAATGAAAACTGTGAGAGCATGATTTTAATAAGAAATAACCACTAACTCGCATCACTCTAATTTTTGCACTAATCCCAAAATTAGCATCATAAAAGTAGTGAATAAATCTTAATTTTGCTATCCTTTAATGAAAACTTTATTTTTCTAGAAATTTTCAAACCTTATGCTAACATGTTGCATAGTGATATTTATAAATGATTTCTTCTAGTAATCTAAAAATTCATCAAATAATGTCTCTTTTTTAGGACAGTAAAGTGTCCAAGTACAACACAAGTGTTAAAGTCGACATAGCATTTCTTCAATCAAAGGATCTTGATAGAGCTTGACTTGACATCCACTGATATAGTTTGGTAGCACATCCCCTTCTAAGGTGGCTAGCTCGATTGCACTACTAGTAGATATTTTATTGATGATCATAGGTCCATAACCATGTTAATCTAGCTTACGAGCATGTTGCTTCAGAGTGTGTAGCAAAACTAAGTCACCAAATTTCAATCCCTTATCCTTCACATGTGCATCAAAGTAGATCTTTTTCCCTTTCTTTGTTGCATATATACTTGCAAATGCCCTTAATCTCATCTCAACCTAATCTTTCTAAGTCAAAGATCCTTGAAGAGAACTTGTGGCTAGTCCAATCATGCTCTTGTGCAACCTTAAGTGTGGGTATAAAAAATTCTAATGGGAGTACAACATTTTGGCCAAATACACTATGAAATGGATTGGAATTGAGCACCATTTTATAAGCCATTCAATATGCCCAAACATTGTGGTGAAGCTATTTGTCCCAATCAGAACACTTATTCTTAACGAGCTTAGTCAAAACCATACACATGAATTTTTTTTGTGCTCTTGGCTTTTCCATTTGCCTATGGATGATAGGGGGTAGACTTCTTGTGAATGACCATAAAATCTTGTAATACATATTCAATGATCTCGTTCAAGAAGTGAGTGCCATGATCACTTACAATTTTAATTGGCAACTTGTATCGTGTAAACACATTTTTGAATAAGAACTTAGATGTTGTTTGTGCATCATTTTTCCTCATTGCTTTCACTTCTAACGATTTGGTTAGATATATGTTGCTACAATGATATACTCAACATGTGGACTTTGGGCTGGGGGGATTAATAGGACCTACAAAGTCTATTCCCCATTGTGAGAATGCACGTCCTCCCATCATGAGTTTCAGTGGCATCTCATCCTTGCATATGGGATATTGAGTTTCTTGACATGTATAGCACCTCTTCACATAGGTATGTGCATCCATGTGAAGGGGAGTGTTAGCTCAAGAAATGGTTGGTTTTATGCTCTAATGTGTTGCTATTTGGAAGAAGAAGATGTTTGATTACAGGTACTTAAAGAGTCAAGCAAATGGTTGATAGGAGGTATTTGGGGGCTACATAGCACTTTCTTGGTCAAAGAGGAATGCCGTCAACATTTGGATTTCGGCTATGGAAAAAATAAGCTTCAGGATGATCTTGGAGTGGGAGATTCATGACGACATAGTGGGAGTCTGATTGGTCTCATGGTTTGGTATTATGTTTTGGGTTGAGGGAAGCATGTGAATCATGTGGTTTTTGTTGAGTTTTGTTGCAGATGATCTAGTGAGGATTGGACTTAAGATGGAGTCTCAATTTTGATTTTATGATTGGTGTTGTGAGAGATGTTGGGATGATGTGTGTTTGTTGATTTTTGGTTGCAGGATAAAATGGAATAGCAAAAGAGCGGGGCATGCGTTGACATGAGCCGGTATGGATGCGTTGGAGCCATGATCTGGTGGAGGTACTCAGAGAGGAAAAGAAGTATGTTATGTGGTAAAGGAGCCCGACATTAATTGGGAAGGTGAGGATATTTACATAATGGGCAAGGGACACTAGAGACTGATCTTGTTGTTGGAAACACACTAGTGGCATGTATGGCAAATGTGTGGGGTTAGAAGAAGCATGCAGGACTTTTGACTGGATCCTAGAGAAAACCATTGTTACCTGGACCACAATGGTTGGTGTATGTGTTGACCATGGGCAGGTAGTGCGGGCACTTGATTTATATCAGCAAATGGTTGCAGAAGGGCCTTTATCTGATAAGATCATGCTTATTAGCCTTCTTAATGCATGTGCAAGTCTGCAATCCTCAACTCGACTAAAGCAATTACATGTGCGCCTCATTGGCATGGACTTACATTCAGATTTAGAAATGCAAACATCATTAACAATCCTTTATGGGAAGTGTAATTCCTTCAAATATGCAGAGAGAATGTTTGATTTAATCCCTGATCGAAGCCTGCAGCTTTGGACTGCATCGATATGTGCACATGCTCAACATGATCGACTTGAATATGCAATTCACGTTTTCCAACAAATGATGCAAGAAGGCACTCTACCGAATGAGATTGCCTTCTTTGGTGTGCTTGAGGCATGTGGAAAATTACCTTTTCTTATTCAGGGTAGAAGATTTCATGCCCACTTATCAGCCTGTGAGTTTGAAGCAGGACATTTTTTCGTTGACTGAACTGATGTCGACATATGCACAAAATGGCAAGGTCAAGCAAGCACTGGATTTTTTTTGATAAGGCAATACAAGGAGGGTTGGACAGACGAGGGAATAGCATGCTACTTGAAGAAGAGGCAGCCGCTTAAAGTTTGGGGGGGGTAGCTCTCTCTCTCTCCATTTTTTTTCACGAGTTTTTTTTGTGGAGCAAAAACCAAGAGAAGAAGCGGGATACGGGGGCTTCTGCGTTTTGGGGGGTCTTCCCGTTTTTTTCTTTGGTTTTTTTTGGGGTCCGTCTGTCGGTGTCGACGCAGAACCAAGGAGAGAAGGCTGGAGGATGACTGCCGTTGTGTCTTTGATTGTCACAGAAAAAAAAGGCGAGCTAGGAGGAGTGCGGAGGACAATAGTTAGGAGGGAGAAGTAGGTTCTCTGTGTACGTTCAGTGTGGAAGGAAGGCATAAAGGAGGGGAAGCCGTGCAGTCGAACTTCGAATTGTTTGTGTTCGGTGTGGAAGCTTCCCAAGTGGCCTCTAACTAGACAGTGACGACAGAGAAGTGTGAAGAAAGAAGAACTGGGAGCTGCGAGATAGATTTTCTACATCAAAAATACAAAAGACTGAGCAGGAATATTGGAGCTAACATGCCGCTGCTATCTTTTGACTTCATCCTTGGTGGGACGCACAGTGTAGAAGAAGAGTTGCTGAGAACTTTGAATAGGTATCCCTCCTCAACACCAGGTTCACTCGGGTTGCTTCTGAGAGTGAATTGAAGGTCCTTGCACTTCTGTTGGGTTTGCCTTCTGCTTGCATTGGATTTGAATCTTCTCAAGATGTTTGGGTTGTACTTAATCTAGTTGCGCAGGGAGGTATTTATGCGGAAGATTGCTTCTTCCAAAACTTTTTGCATATGCATTTGAATATTCATGGCGAGCATTTCTTATCAGTTTAGGCAAAAGAGGAAAAAGTGATGAGCACATCTTTTTTATAAGCTTCTGATGATTTGTCTGCACAGGAGCACAAAAACGATGATTCGTGTGTTCTTCATCTAGGGTAGAAAACTAGACGTTTTTGTTTTCATTCTTTGAAGGCCATGGCTAAGTTCTATCATAGAATAATTATGAAACAGGTTTACCTAAAGCTTGGTATTGATGAACCTGCTTCATGATCATGAGTACTCCAATAGATAGTTTGTTGTTGCCCTGCCATGGCAAGCACGGAGTGAAGCCAAATGAATTATTTGCATGATTGGAACTTTCCAAATGAGTGTGTGATGCATGGTGTTGGCTTTGGAAATTAAACGTTTCGGAAATGGAAATGATGTGCAAATCACAAGAGGTGTGCTTTGAAAATGAACGTGATTCGAAGCTGAGAATCTAATTGATTTAAAAATATAAATGATACGATTTTCTTTCTTCATGAGTAGAAGAACAAATAAGAATTTGTAACTATGTACATCTTCAAGATGTTTTGAGCCTTATTTGGAATGTAATGTAATCGAATTCATTTAAATTGAATTGTCTCTGAGGACATTAAGATCACATCTTCACGTACTCTATGTATACCCTTAGAGGGGAAAATTCCCAACAGGAGTGAACCGATGTCAAGTGAATAGATGTTTACTAGTTGATGTTTGAGTCTTTGAATGTAAGAGAGGGAGCCCTAAATGAGTTGGTGAGTTAGAGAGTTGGCAAGAGTTGAGTGAGGGTGAAGGAACGGAAGAGTGAGCATAGACTTGAAAAGGAAACAAAAATTCAAGGTCTACAGAAGCACGTGAACAACACAAAGAAGATGATGTGACTGTGTGCTCGTTCCCAAGAGTAAGAGAGAAAAAGAGATTATCTGATAAAGAATGTTTAAGGGTTGTGAAGGTTGCTTGTGAGTGTGTGAGGAATAGTAGGGGTTGAGAGTAAAAAGGAAACGGTTGTTTAAATAAGTGCTCATACGGGGATCCCAACGGAGAATATATTTGAGGGCAATGGTGGACTAAGAGTAAGGAAAGGTGATAGAATACAAGGAAACTAAGCAAAATATTATTGTACGTATGCACTTTCCCTTGGACGAACAGGTACAATCATTTTTGGTGCGTCTGTCGGGAATTGGCTTAGCTCATCTCATAGAGAGTGCTACGAGTTCGCTTGGTGCCCCAATTGTGTGGCAGAGCCAAGCCCCGGATTGGTTGCTTTGGTCTTGGTAAAGAGATGACGCAAAGTACACAAGTTGTAGATGTTCGAGAAATTAGCTCGAGAATGATGACTCCGAGAGGGACTAGAAGTCGAAACGGGTTTGGACACTCAATGCAAATCCATGCATATGAATGTCGTCGGGGTGGTCCAATCTGGAATTATATTCGGTGTTGGTGTTGCGAGAAAGTCGGGCACATTGCAAAGTTTTGCCCTCGTGTGTCAAGTCCATTGGACTTTGTCCCTAGATGCGTGGAATGCGGAAACAAGAAGCTATGCGAGCCTGTGTGTCACGTGAAAGAGGTTCCCGTTGAGGAGGATGTTGCAAAAGAGGTTAGCATGTCACTTTCGTCCTTTTATGTGAAAGCCGAAGATGACGAGAGTTTGCTGGAAAGCATAAAACTTCAATTGAAATGTCTTCGTGAAGAGCGCGATACTGAGAGGGTCAAGGTGGAAACATTGGAGAAAAATCAGTCAAAGATAGAAGAGGTTGTAGACAGATGGGAGGAGCAATTCCGAGTGGTGGCAGATATAAGTAGAGTGTTGAAAGTGGAAAATGAGAACCTGAGAGGACAAGTCCAGTTGCTTGAGAGTGAAAAAGTGGCTAGGAAGAGTGACGCCACGAGAAAGGAGGTCTTGGACCTCAGAACCGGCTTGATGATAGCCGATTGCCATAGCGTTGCAATCGAAGAGGATTCCCCTAAACATGATGATGACTTGGCACAGAGAGTCGACCAAATGGAAAAGGAAATCGAGAAATTGCGAGAGATGATGGGTAGATATGATGATCAAGCGGGTAAGGCATGTGAGGAGTTCCACCTAGAGTTAGAAAGAATGAAAACTGTCCAAGCAGAGAGCGATGAGAAAGTGAGACAGGTGGAGAAAGAGAATGCAAAGCTGAGTAGCAAGCTTGGTAGGTGGATGAATCGGAAAGATGACGAGATGCGAGGACAACTAGAGGACCCAAAAGTAGGAAAAATGGAGGAAGAGCTGAAAGCGGTGTTGGATAGGTTGGATGCATTCGGAACGGAGTTAGAAAGAACGAAGAATGAATTGTCGAAGAAGGTAGATGATCTAGATGAAGAAAATATGAGTAGGATTTGGGAGGAAAGATCGATTAGAGAGGAAGTTGAGAAGTTGACCATTCGAGTTGAGAAGAGGGAGGATATTCCCCTCGGAAGTGCAAAAACGGTGAGAGAGGATAAAGAGATGGAGCAAATATGGAATCGATTCCGAGGCATCGACTGTGACCTGTTCCAATATCAGAGTGATATTGAGCACAACAAACAAGGATTAAGGGACTTAGCGGCGAGGCTTGAATCATTGAGGAGCACAACGAGCAATGGTAATTTTTCAGGTCATTTGTCGGGTCAGGTGGAAGCTCTGCGAGGCAGAGGTTGGAGATGAAAAAAATAGAGGATGCGATGGATGTCGGTGAGGACGGCTGGAGTCTGACTAGGGTTTGCTTTATGGATTGCGAGTCAGAGAGGTGAGGACGGATGGACCAAGTCTGTTGTACGCTTAGGACTGAAGTGACACTTTAAGAGGTTTCAGGTCGACGAGGTGGTTAGTATGTGCGGGTTTTGCGAGGATGGGTTGACCATGGCATTAGTGGTTGGATTTTGGCTTGAGTAGCAGCAGAGAGGAGATATGTCTTATTGGGATGTCCACGGGGGGATATATGTGTGTGTGTCGTGATTGGTTGGGTTGGGAAAAAGTCCTTTGTTTTGTCTCCTAATTCTCGAGATGCGGGAATGAAAAAAAAAAATGAAAAAAATATATATGTATATGGATGTGTGCATGTGGCTACGCGCCTATGTGGGCCGATAGGTGGGTGGACCCACTTTGGCCGGGTGGTCAAAGCCACGAACCGACGTCGGTTTCACATAGGGCTAGCTGTTTGTGTGTCGTGCGCTGCGTTGGGTTGGTAGATGGGTGGAACAAACTTGATCGGGTGGTTGAGTCCACAAGTCGCATCCAGCTTCAGCGTAGGCCGGCAAGTGTGAGTAAATATGTGAAAAAAATGATGAAAAAAGGGGAGAGAAATGTGAAAAAAAAATGAAGAGAAAAATTCCTCGCTCGAGGGGAGACAGAAGAGAGGTGAGAGAGCATGATATGCTCGGATGGGTATGTGTATGTGTTGTGGGGATATGGGAATGTGTGGACTCCTGATGAGGCATGTCGAATCGAAGCTTAAGCTCGGCTAGGGTTTTGGCTGCGAAGTGTTTGTGGAAGACTTGGACTTGAGAGATCCAAGCGTGCTAGTTACCTTGTTCGTCTTCGAATTCTTGAGAGGTGCCCATTTTGGTTCTTAGGTTGTGCAACTACTTGCGATGTCCTGAAGCATGTCGACGATGAGTGATCTTGTCGGAGTGAGCTCGTGTTAGACTTGAGTCATTCTTACCGCATGTCCATCAATTCAAGAGCTGTGGTGGTGACCTAGCAATAGAATTTAGTTGAAAAGCACAAAAAAAAAAAAAAACAAACAAACAAAGAGTCAATGACAAGAAAAGCTGGTAGTGGAAACCCTAGGTGGGAAGGAAATGGGAAATTGGCAAGAGAACTCGGTTAGAAATGAGACAAAGGAATCAGCAAAACGATCGTGTGACCGGGAAAAGTATTGAAAACAGAACTCGAAAATGGTTTTTGATGGTGTGTGTAGAAAGTGTGTTGATATGCGGAGTAGAGATTCGCGACGTGTCGAACGAACAGTCTAGAAGAGTGACGAGAGGGAATGTGGATGAGCTTTTTTCTTGCATGTGTGTTGTGCGTGACGAGAATGCATGTGTGATGCGGGATCATGATGTGTGTGTTGATTATATATGTGTGATGTGGATGATTGATATGATTGTCTTTTCATTTTGGTTGTAGATATTATAGTTTGATGAAAAATGATCTAATATGTTTGATGAATTTGCAGACAGGTGGACATGACGAGGAAGATGTAAGAAGATGGACAAAGATGGTAAGTGAAATGATTGGATTTTGGTACTAACCGACGATTGTATGAGGGCGATTGCAGGTGCTACCTCGAGGAAGAAGAGAATAGGCATACAAGGTAAAAATTTGTATTTGATTGAGTGATGATCACATGTTGGAACTTGAGTGCAGGTAGCATATCGCTCGTCGAGGACGACTTCGCAATTAAGAAGAGGGGAGTATGTTAGCTCAAGAAATGGTTGGTTTTATGCTCTAATGTGTTGCTATTTGGAAGAAGAAGATGTTTGATTACAGGTACTTAAAGAGTCAAGCAAATGGTTGATAGGAGGTATTTGGGGGCTACATAGCACTTTCTTGGTCAAAGAGGAATGCCGTCAACATTTGGATTTCGGCTATGGAAAAAATAAGCTTCAAGATGATCTTGGAATGGGAGATTCATGACGACATAGTGGGAGTCTGATTGGTCTCATGGTTTGGTATTATGTTTTGGGTTGAGGGAAGCATGTGAATCATGTGGTTTTTGTTGAGTTTTGTTGCAGATGATCTAGTGAGGATTGGACTTAAGATGGAGTCTCAATTTTGATTTTATGATTGGTGTTGTGAGAGATGTTGGGATGATGTGTGTTTGTTGATTTTTGGTTGCAAGATAAAATGGAATAGCAAAAGAGCAGGGCATGCGTTGACATGAGCCGGTATGGATGCGTTGGAGCCATGATCTGGTGGAGGTACTCAGAGAGGAAAAGAAGTATGTTATGTGGTAAAGGAGCCCGACATTAATTGGGAAGGTGAGGATATTTACATAATGGGCAAGGGACACTAGAGACTGATCTTGTAGTTGGAAACACACTAGTGGCATGTATGGCAAATGTGTGGGGTTAGAAGAAGCATGCAGGACTTTTGACTGGATCCTAGAGAAAACCATTGTTACCTGGACCACAATGGTTGGTGTATGTGTTGACCATGGGCAGGCAGTGCGGGCACTTGATTTATATCAGCAAATGGTTGCAGAAGGGCCTTTATCTGATAAGATCATGCTTATTAGCCTTCTTAATGCATGTGCAAGTCTGCAATCCTCAGCTTGACTAAAGCAATTACATGTGCGCCTCATTGGCATGGACTTACATTCAGATTTAGAAATGCAAACATCATTAACAATCCTTTATGGGAAGTGTAATTCCTTCAAATATGCAGAGAGAATGTTTGATTTAATCCCTGATCGAAGCCTGCAGCTTTGGACTGCATCGATATGTGCACATGCTCAACATGATCGACTTGAATATGCAATTCACGTTTTCCAACAAATGATGCAAGAAGGCACTCTACCGAATGAGATTGCCTTCTTTGGTGTGCTTGAGGCATGTGGAAAATTACCTTTTCTTATTCAGGGTAGAAGATTTCATGCCCACTTATCAGCCTGTGAGTTTGAAGCAGGACATTTTTTCGTTGACTGAACTGATGTCGACATATGCACAAAATGGCAAGGTCAAGCAAGCACTGGATTTTTTTTGATAAGGCAATACAAGGAGGGTTGGACAGACGAGGGAATAGCATGCTACTTGAAGAAGAGGCAGCCGCTTAAAGTTTGGGGGGGGTAGCTCTCTCTCTCTCCATTTTTTTTCACGAGTTTTTTTTGTGGAGCAAAAACCAAGAGAAGAAGCGGGATACGGGGGCTTCTGCGTTTTGGGGGGTCTTCCCGTTTTTTTCTTTGGTTTTTTTTGGGGTCCGTCTGTCGGTGTCGACGCAGAACCAAGGAGAGAAGGCTGGAGGATGACTGCCGTTGTGTCTTTGATTGTCACAGAAAAAAAAGGCGAGCTAGGAGGAGTGCGGAGGACAATAGTTAGGAGGGAGAAGTAGGTTCTCTGTGTACGTTCAGTGTGGAAGGAAGGCATAAAGGAGGGGAAGCCGTGCAGTCGAACTTCGAATTGTTTGTGTTCGGTGTGGAAGCTTCCCAAGTGGCCTCTAACTAGACAGTGACGACAGAGAAGTGTGAAGAAAGAAGAACTGGGAGCTGCGAGATAGATTTTCTACATCAAAAATACAAAAGACTGAGCAGGAATATTGGAGCTAACATGCCGCTGCTATCTTTTGACTTCATCCTTGGTGGGACGCACAGTGTAGAAGAAGAGTTGCTGAGAACTTTGAATAGGTATCCCTCCTCAACACCAGGTTCACTCGGGTTGCTTCTGAGAGTGAATTGAAGGTCCTTGCACTTCTGTTGGGTTTGCCTTCTGCTTGCATTGGATTTGAATCTTCTCAAGATGTTTGGGTTGTACTTAATCTAGTTGCGCAGGGAGGTATTTATGCGGAAGATTGCTTCTTCCAAAACTTTTTGCATATGCATTTGAATATTCATGGCGAGCATTTCTTATCAGTTTAGGCAAAAGAGGAAAAAGTGATGAGCACATCTTTTTGATAAGCTTCTGATGATTTGTCTGCACAGGAGCACAAAAACGATGATTCGTGTGTTGTTCATCTAGGGTAGAAAACTAGACGTTTTTGTTTTCATTCTTTGAAGGCCATGGCTAAGTTCTATCATAGAATAATTATGAAACAGGTTTACCTAAAGCTTGGTATTGATGAACCTGCTTCATGATCATGAGTACTCCAATAGATAGTTTGTTGTTGCCCTGCCATGGCAAGCACGGAGTGAAGCCAAATGAATTATTTGCATGATTGGAACTTTCCAAATGAGTGTGTGATGCATGGTGTTGGCTTTGGAAATTAAACGTTTCGGCAAGAGGTGTGCTTTGAAAATGAACGTGATTCGAAGCTGAGAATCTAATTGATTTAAAAATGTAAATGATACGATTTTCTTTCTTCATGAGTAGAAGAACAAATAAGAATTTGTAACTATGTACATCTCCAAGATGTTTTGAGCCTTATTTGGAATGTAATGTAATCGAATTCATTTAAATTGAATTGTCTCTGAGGACATTAAGATCACATCTTCACGTACTCTATGTATACCCTTAGAGGGGAAAATTCCCAACAGGAGTGAACCGATGTCAAGTGAATAGATGTTTACTAGTTGATGTTTGAGTCTTTGAATGTAAGAGAGGGAGCCCTAAATGAGTTGGTGAGTTAGAGAGTTGGCAAGAGTTGAGTGAGGGTGAAGGAACGGAAGAGTGAGCATAGACTTGAAAAGGAAACAAAAATTCAAGGTCTACAGAAGCACGTGAACAACACAAAGAAGATGATGTGACTGTGTGCTCGTTCCCAAGAGTAAGAGAGAAAAAGAGATTATCTGATAAAGAATGTTTAAGGGTTGTGAAGGTTGCTTGTGAGTGTGTGAGGAATAGTAGGGGTTGAGAGTAAAAAGGAAACGGTTGTTTAAATAAGTGCTCATACGGGGATCCCAACGGAGAATATATTTGAGGGCAATGGTGGACTAAGAGTAAGGAAAGGTGATAGAATACAAGGAAACTAAGCAAAATATTATTGTACGTATGCACTTTCCCTTGGACGAACAGGTACAATCAGGGAGGCCATCAAAGACCTAAAAATAGAATGGCCTTGATCATTTGATCAGGTCCAAAGTGTCCACCTGCAACACCTTGGTGTGTAGTCTCTAAAATCTTCAAATATTCCCTTTTGTACACACATAGTTTGAGATATTTGTCTAGTCCACACCTGTAAAGACTATCTCCTATGAGTGTGTAGTCTTGAGGCTCATGCTCTAGACTTCTTTGATGCACTAAAGTCATCTCTTGAGAGAATTTCCTTATTCTCAGAAAGTCAACGAATGGACTGCTCCAATTTGGTATTAATGGACTGCTCCCCAGGTGGTCCATTGATACAAGTTGGACAATCCTTACACATCCTATAGACATCTACTTCCATTGTTTGCAAGTATACACCTAATCTTTTCAGAGTTTGTAAGGTTCGATGTTTTGAATGATGTTGTCCTAGTACACCTACATGTGCTAATTGTAACCATTTATCATTCTCTTCCTCCTCCACACAATAAGCTAGGATTCCTTGATCATTTTTCTTATATATGCTTCATGCCAGTATATGGTATTTTTTAGATTTAACAATCTCCTCATCCTTTGTTATTACTAAGGGGTTTTTAGGTCCAAAAGTGAGAATGGACACAAGTATTTTAGCTCAAGTAGGATGTGCTTCCAAGTTGAACAAGTAAGCATCAATAAGTTCATCTGATACTTCTTGCAGTGATTCTCTTGAAGTAATTCTAGAAAGGTGATCCGCCCTAATGTGAGTCTTACCCTCCTTACAACCACTTCAAAATCATATTCCATTAGTAAGAGAAACCATCTTACTGATCGGGTTGTAGTGCAGGGTTTTTTCACACAATAGAGTAGGGCCTGCTGATCTGTAAAGAATTTAAACCATGCCTAATCCTTCTCTTTATGTAGTAGTGTAATTCCTCTCTATTGCATTCAAGTGTCTATTTGCATAAGCAATGGGGAGATCTATATGTTTGCAAACAATGTGCAATTGGTCCATTTCTGTCCAAAGTATACAAGATAAGTAGCTCTTATCAATCCTCCTGCAGTGATCGACGCTGGGCGCCATGGCTAGAGCACTAACCTCCTAAAACGGCGACCCAAGATCGAATCCCGTGTGCAGCAGTGGCAAACGCGAAAATATTTTTTAGCTTTTCTCAATAAAACAAAAGCGACACAGTGGACAACCGACGGAGATTTTTTTCCAGATCGTAGATTTTTGCGATCGTATTGCGCGTGGCTTTATTGGTTGCTTTTGGAAGTGATTTATTGGGATCAAGAACATGCTATATAAACACAAGCTTGGGCTCATTGCAAATATCCTTCACCTAACTTTCAACACAAGCCTTGAGCTTGGACCTCAATAGAGGTGGTGCTTCTTCTAGCACATGGGTCAGCCATGGTGCTAACTTGAAGCATGTTGAGGAGCAGCTATGGAGTTCTTCTTGGTGATTCTTCTTGGAGAAGATGAAGGGTGTGCTCACACTCTAGATCATGGAGAGGAGGTTATCTCTTGTTCATGGAAAGAAGACTTGGTCATTAGCAGCTTGATGGTGAGGATCAGCCATCTACATGTTGCAGTTGAAGATTGTCTTCTACATGAAGATTTTGGGCTACTTCAAAGACATTGGATGGTGTTTAACATAATATTTACATCTTATGTTAAGTATTCAGGTACATATTCTCTTTATGCACACAGGTACTACTTGGAGTTTATGGAGGCAGTAGCATCCATATCAGGAGGAGTCCTATTCGGCATAGGTACAAGCGAATCAGTATGTATATGCTTTATGCATATTTGGATGAGGTGTTTGAGAAGGTGTGTTCACATGAGTTTGAGGATTTTTGGTAGCAAACTTGTTAACATTCTTTGCTACTTTTTAAGTATGTGATCTTTTCACACACGTATCTGACTTAGGGTCTTCCATAGCCTAAGGTTAGATGAGGGTTTGTTGATTATCAGTTTCACACTGATCCTTCCTCTTTCAGTCACTCATATTCACTCTTCTATAACCTATAAGGTCACACATCTCACTTATATTCAGATTTCTGACCATACATCTAAATATGTTTGTTACATTTGTACATTCACTCTTCCATCTATTTCTCATCACATAGAATGGTTGAGAGTTTTGCTCCCACATTGTACATTGAACATTGGTATATATGATACTATGAGTAAGCGATGGCTTACGTAACACCTTACACATGTCATCTATTCTTTCTCTATCTTTGTCTCATCATCTGTATGATTAAGTTGTCGTATGTTCATGTTTTGTCAAAACTGAAGAATGCTGGAATTAATGTTGTATATACTAGAACTATGGAACCATGGACCTGTGACATGAGCCAAGGGCCTACCTCACTTCCAACATTTGGTATCAGAGCACTAAGGTTTTGGTTTCAAAGCTTTAGGACTTTGGTATCAATGCATTAAGGCTCATTCATAATCCCAGGTTTCCAGACTTCCAGTTTTACAATATTAGATTTAAGAGCATCTTCTAACATTTGACATTTGACATACACACTTAATCTAGATGAGTAGAGATTTGAGAATTAGACAATTCAGTCACATGTGTATTCATCAGTGTGGAGTATGAAGTTGATGATCTGTTAGCAGCCAAATATTTTTGGAAGACTATGCAAATACTTTACAAAAGTATTATTTGAAGACCAAGACTTGATGAAGAGAAGACTACTTCAAATTCAAGGAAGAACAATGGTTTAGAGAAGATGAAGGAATCAGATCAACATCAAATCACACGTATCAATTTCTACTATAAGATTATCATTTGCAGGTCATATCTTAGAAGAGTAGTTATGAAGAGATTTGAAGGTTTCAAGGAGTGCTTTTATACGCTTTCATCATTTGAAAGTTAAAGGCTACATCAAAACAGGTATCTAGAGGTTTTCCTAGAGAGTTTTGAGAGATCTCTTTCATGGCAAGAAGGCTCATCTAAGAAGACAAATGTGAAGATGGGATGAGTTTTTTGTTTTCAGCCAATTTTCTGTTGTAAGTTGGTTGAATATCAAGGTACAAATGTATCTAGAGAAGGTAACTCTAGAAAGGAAATTCATCATTCAGACAAAAGATTGGTGAATTTAGTCGTTTCAGACATTTGAAACAACATTTTGATTCAGAGATATGAGGAGATGATAAAACATGATTCTATATTCACTTCCATTTGTATACCATGTTTGTTTTATCTCTTACTCTAAGCATTAGAGGAAGAGAAAAGTTCATTCAAATAAGTCAAGAGTGTTTGCTACTTCAAGATGAAGAGAACAAAAGGTATGGAAGAGAAGTTTGAAGATGTTGATATCATTAGGTGGAAGAAAGATGCAAAAGAAGAAAGTCCATCATTTCCAAAAGAAAAGTAAGGCTTCCTTTTCTCATATACTTTCCATATACTTTTCCTATTTTATCCTCTACATCCAAAGACAAATCTATGAGAACATCTTGTTTAAAGAAGAAGCAGTTTCTTGTTTTGCATTACACTTGGTCATGATTTAGTAGATTTGACAAAGAATTGCATTGAGAGAAAGAAAAGCAGCAGATTTTAAAGGCAACTTATGTTTTTTTGAATCATATGTATGAGTTATATATAAGTTGAAGTTTTTAAGCAAGCAGCTTATATGTTCCCTCGAAGAATTCTTGGCGTGTCAATACAGAGCTACTTGGTATATGACAAGCTGCAGAGAAGTATATTTCTTCTTAATCTAACTCTTGAGGTAAAAGAGTTTTTTGTAGCAGATGTTGAAGACTTGGGTTGTGGTTTTATGTTTGGAAAAGGTTACCTCATATTCAATATTTTCAGAAACTTCAGAAAATTCAGAATCTTGTTGATGTACAAATCAATGAAGAATCTACTTTCAGTGATTGTCTTGATTTTTGGATAAATGCTTGTATTCAAAAAGATGTTCCATCAGATCCTATCACTTGATTGAGAAGTGGAGTTAGCCAAAAGAAAGTCAAGCAGGTACTGTCACATTTCACCCAGGTAAAATATGAAAGTTATGAAGTATCAACTTGCAGCTTTTGGAGTTCTCAAGGAGAGAAGTTTGTCCACTTATGTTTCAAGTAGGAGCTACAGATTCTTGGGGAGGATTTGTTTGAAGAAAAGTTTTACAACTTTGTAAGAAGCATGGACACTTAGAGACATTCAGGTAGCAAATCAAACATTCAGACATGAAGGTTTGATAAGAGCAGATTCTACACAAGAGAGATCATTGATCTTAAATGATCATGAAAAGATCTTGAGTATTTATGAGTCAGTTGTCTATCCTTTTGTTTGATTCTTAAACATTGGAAGAAGTAAGTCAAAGATTCAGGTTCTATCAGATTTGTCTTGCAGAGAGATAGAAGAAGATACTTGTTATGTTACAGAAGGTTATGAATCCTAAAATGCTTTCAACAAGGTTTTGTTATGTTAGGATCAGCTAACCTTATTCTACAATTTGGAAAGCTGAGGAATGACATGGAAAGCTATTGGCATGTGTACAGTGCTAATAAAAAGGGTTCAGAGATTTTGTTTCAGATACAGGTATTGATCACTGAAGATCAGATTTATGAAGAAGGGCGTCCAAGATTTCATAAAGTCTGATATAATTTGAAGACTACTGGATACTAGTGTTAAATCATCCAGGGGGTGATGAAACATGAAGACTTATTTTCAGCCATATATAAAAGAATGCAGAGTCATACCTTCAGGTATTCCTATTTCAGGTATTCCTATATTTCCTTTGTCTGGTTCTCTTTATGTTCCATCTTTAAAAGAAGAAGGAAGAAGAAGAATGTTTGGAGAAAGTTCCTGTTAGGATGTTCCTGTTTAGGAGAAGGTTCCAGAGTTCTATTGAAGAGAAGCTTGATATTTCAGAAAGGTATATTTCAGAAGTGCGCACATATATGTTTATACCAGGTTCTGAAGGAAAGAGGTATGAAGGATTTAAAGGATGAAGACATGATGACATCATAGATTTTTTGACTCATATTTCAGTTGATTTCAATTGAGTTGAGTTGACTTGACTTGAGTACAGTCAGAGATGAACCAGCAGTGTTCATAATACACTAAGTTGTGAGTTGTCAGTCACAGGTTCCAGGATTCAGTTCTTGATTTTGTTTAGTGTATCTACATGACACAACAGAAGTACGTTGAGAAACCTTTTTGGAAGGCAAATGCAAATATATGGATCCTAGTGTATGTTTTCAGGTTTTTGAAAACAGGAGATAGCAAGTTCGGAGACAGTTCATGCTATATTTGTTGTCAAGCAGTGATTGCTTGATGTGTACACTATTGGATATCTAGTTTGCATATTTTCTCAAGTATTATGGTTCATATTCAGCAAGTTCAAATTTTTGAAGAAAAGACAAATTCAGTTTTGAAGAAAACTTTTGAAGAACAAGTTCTGAAGTGCGGGAGTACAAGCTTGAAGCTTGTGATAAATTTGTAGTTTGTGACAGATTGCAGATCCAGTCCAGATTGTACCAATATGACATTGCAGGGGGGATAAGAATGCTGGAATTAATGTTGTATATACTAGAACTATGGAACCATGGACCTGTGACATGAGCCAAGGGCCTACCTCACTTCCAGCACTATATTTCCTTGACTAGTCAGTTGTACTAGTACACATCCAATAGCATAGTTTGAAGCATCCACATGAACGTTATATGACTTATTCCAATCTAGCGTTGTTAGGATTGGTGCTGAACAAGATCTTCTTTTTAGCTCATTAAATGATTTTTCATATTCATCATTCCACTCAAAATTATTCAAGAGGTTGTACAGAGGCTTTGCAATGATTGCATACATGTGGATAAAGTGTCAGTAGTATCCACAATGACCCATGAAATCTTGTAATTCCGTGAACATCTTTGGCCTTGGTAATTTGGCAATTGCTCTGACCTTATCTTCATCTGATGAGATCTCGTTCTTTGACATTGTGGCCTAGAATTTTGCATTGCTTGACCATGAAAACACGCTTTTCTAGGTTCAAGCAGATTTGATATTGTCGACATTTGTCAAAGGTTTGCCTAAGCTCTAGGATATGTGTTTGTTTAATGTTGGAATGAGCACATAAGTCATCTACATAGACCTCTAGGCTCTTCCTCAAGAAATCCTTAAACACATGACACATTGGCCTTTCAAAAGTAGCAAATGCATTGGTGAGCCCAAGTAGCAACACACAAAATGCAAATATACCCCATTGTGTGGCAAAAGACATCTTATGTTCTTTTTCTAGCTACACTTTCTGACTCACTGTTCTATGATTTTTTCTCCCGGTCTATGCCTAGAGTCAGTTGTAGAGTCTGTGCCCTAGTGACTACTTATACGGGAACATTACTTTGTCACACTTCTATTAGATTCTGCAACCAAGCCAGTAACATTGATTGGGGTAATCTTTTGGGCATTGAATGGATTCTTAGGAAAATCTCTCAAGAGATGTTCCTTTCCACAATCAGGAAAAAAGCTTTGAATGACCATGGGTTGAGGTTCGTCTGTCCACCTGTAAAAAGAGGTAGCAAAGTACCATACATGTCTTTGGAGCTAACAAATATCTCCTTAGTACATGAAAGTAGTGGTTGAATAGCATCTTCCAGAAAAACAACATCACGTCTAACCAAAATGCATTTAGTCTGTGGATGATATAGACGATAGCCTTTGATTTTAGAACTGTACCCAACAAAAATACATTTCACTACTTTATCATCCAATTTCCTACGTTGTTGTTCATGCACCAATGCATATGCCAGACAACAAAAAACAAGGAGGTGAGCAACAAATGGCTTACAATCATGCCAAGCCTCATATGGAGTGATAGACTGCAATGCTTTAGTGGGACACCTGTTAAGTACATAACATGTAAATCAACCTTAAAATCAGCAATATGCTTCTCATGAGGACCAGTGAGCAGCATGTCATCAACATACACAACAATGATCAGAAGCACATCATTAGCACGCTTAACATATAAGGTGCTTTCAGTTGGACTGTACTAAAAAACATGTGCAATGCATGTATCTTTTCATACCAAGCACGTGGTGCTTGTTTTAAACCATATAATGCCTTCTTTAACTTGCACACCTAGTTTTCATGCCCATTCTGCACAAAGCCATAGGGCTGAAAAATATACACTTCTTCATGCAAGTCACCATTCAAAAATAATGTTTTAATGTCAACTTGATGTACATTTCAAGCATGATGGCCTGCAAGTGCATAGATACTACAAGCAGTAGTCATTCGGCAAGTAGGAGCAAAGGTCTCATCAAAATCAATTCCTCTTTTGTATGCATAACCCGTTGCAACAAGCTTAGCCTTATACCTGTCAACTGTACCATCAGGCTTATGCTTCAGCTTGTATACCCACTTAGTGCCAATGGCCTTCTTGCCAGCAGGAAAGTCACATAAAGACCAAGTACCATTCTTCATTATCGCATCGTATTCAGATTGCATAGTGGCCATCCAATTTTCTGGATTTTGTGCTTCATCAAATGAAACAGGCTCATTCTCATCACAGAGACTAGATGCAGCCATAGCATAGCAATCTGATGCAAAAGAGGCACTATGAGATCTTGACAGAGTATGATATGATAGAGGTGCATCTAATTTGTTGTCATGCAAAGTCTACACTAGCCATTTTGGCATAGTTTTTGCCTTCCCAATATCAACTCTCTCATCAACAAGTGCATCATGTAAATCTGCATTAGAAATGGAATGATCTGCATCATCACATGAAACCTGCAAAGGCTAAGAAGTTTCCTCATAGGACCAGCAGTATACTATCCACTTGTAAAAAGAGGCAGCAAAGTATCATACATGTCTTTGGAGCTAACAGATATCTCCTTAGTACATGAAAGTAAGGGTTGAAGAGCAAAAAAACATCACAGCTAACCAAAATACGTTTATTTTGTGGATGATACAGACGATAGCCTTTGCTTTCAGAACTGTACCCAACAAAAATACATTTACTACTTTACCATCCAATTCCCTGTGATGTTGTTCAGGCACTAACGCATATGACAGACAACCAAAAACACGCAGATGAGCAACAGATGGCTTGTGACCATACCAAGCCTCATATGGAGTGATAGATTGCAGTGCTTTAGTGGGACACCTATTAATTACATATGATGCACACATGATAGCCTCAAGCCAGAAACTATGTGGTAAAGCCTGACTCTTGACCATATACCTCGCCATCTCCATGAGTGACCTGTTCTTTTGTTCAGCAACTCCATTCTGTTGAGGTGTATACGGCATTGTACATTGATGCTTTATCCCATGTTCAGCCAAAAATGCATTAAAGTCAAAAGACATATATTCCCCCTTGATCAGAATGGAGGATGCCCATTTTACATGCTGATAGATTTTCAACCAAAACCAAAAACTGTTTGAAGCACATGAACACTTGAGACTTTGCTTTCAATGGATATACCCATGCATGCGTGGAAAAATCATCAATGAAAGTCACGAAGTAAAGATTGTTTCCAAAAGAGGGAATCTACATAGGATCACAGACATCACTGTAAACGAGCTGCAATTTCTGTGTAGCTCAAATAGAATCATCTTTTGGGAATGAGGAATGCTACATTTTGCCCAAAATACAGCCTTCACATACATGTTTACCAGGTGCCTCAAGTTTGGGAAAAGAGGACACCATTTCAGATTTCTGGAGGCATAGCAAACTAGCAAAATTCAGATGACCAAAGCGTGCATGCCAAAGCTTTGCATCTGACATAGCTTGAGAATCATGTACTGCACATCTGAATCATTCATAGATTTTTCATAATCTGTGAGCTTATACAGCCCACAAGATAAAATGCCAGAAGCAATAATCATGTCTCCATTTGACTGATCATGAACTGTACAGTTGTCATCAACAAATGTCACAACCAAATTAATCTTGGCTAAGGCCAAAACTGATAACAAATTCTTCTTGATCCCTGGCACAAATAAAGCATCTGACGATGTAAAAGAACTACCATCAATAGTAGTCAGAATGATCTTACCAACTCGCATAACAGGATAAGAGGAGTTGTTGGTGCATGTTACAGTATTCCTTGTAGGGGCAGGCTCAAGTGAACAGAAGAAACTATGTTGTGAGGTAAAATGTTTGGTCACCCCACTATCAAGTGCCAAACATCTGAGTCTACTACAGACATGCACTTCTCATGAGAAGATGGGTCAAAACTACAAATAGTAGTAAACACCCATTCTTCATCTTGCACAAGATTATTAGGCTCTGTTTTTGGTGTAGAGGCCTCTACAACAACCATTCCAACCTCTTTCTTCTTTGCCCCTTTAGCAGCCATTTTTGGACAGCTCTAAATGATATGATCATTTACTTTACAATATTTGCAAAACAATTTCTGTTTTTCTGATTTCTTCTCATCTTTGTCTTCCTTCTTCGATTGTGCCGATTTAGCAGATTTCTTCTTACTAGTAGAAGAGCACCATTTTCCTTTCCCCTTCTGACTAGCCAGGAAAGTTTGATCTGCAACATGCATAATAGACATGTTCTACATGAAGTGATCTTTTTGCATCAGAACAGAAACTAACTCTTCAAAAGTTAAGGCATTTGGATTGTCTTTCATCATCAAATGAAGAGTAGAAGCAAAACTCTCATATGATTTAGGAAGATCATTCAGAACAATCTGCACAAGTGAATTGTTAGGATGGACTTCATCAGTAGAAATCAATTGTTCCTTCAAATCCTTGATCTTTGTCAAAAAATTGTCCATAGGATCACCTTCATTCATGTGCTCACTCTCCAACTGTTTTCAGAGGTAAGCAATACGAGCCTCATTCCTAGCCTAGTACAATGTGATAAGTGTATCCCAAGCATCCTTAGTTGTTCTACAAGAGTGAATGTGAGGAATAATGGCACGTTTGGCAGACAAAGCTATCGATGCATGTGCCTGAGCATCTCTCCATCCCAACAAATTTTCTCTGTAATAGGTGCGATAGGAACTACAACACGAACAGGAATCTGAAGAATATCAACATCTTCAATGCCATCTACATCAGTTTCAACACCTATGTTTGTAGGTATAATAGGACGTTTTTCAACACCTTGCATAATGTTCCATAGTTCTTTTGCAACCAATACATGTGGCATCATATAAGCCCACAATGGGTAATTTGTACCATCCAACTTATCCTCAATAACCAACATACGGAATACATCACTACTTTCAACCATGGCCACTAAGTAAAATACCTTGATGCAGAAAAATGGTTGTATCTGAAAAAGTTGAACAAAACTACCCAAACAAGTTCTACTAGACCTGTAGCAGACTTCGCGACACTTATACTGGAAAACCCAAACCTGTATATATCTTTCGCACAAAAAGAGAAAATAGCATGCACACACTCTATGATAGTGCATTTGAAGGCTGAAATGAGCTTTTTTTATCTCCTAATCACCTTGAGTATGCACAAAAAAATTCATGTGATTCTGAGACTATGCCCTGAGGAGTGTCGATGATGCCCTAGATGAAGGGGTGACCTGCTCTGATACCAGTTGTTGGAGTTAGACGTCTGGGGAAGCACGTGAACAACACAAGGAAGAAGAAGAAGCTTGGAGCACAACACACAATACTGAATGTATTACCACTAGAATGTACAAAGATAAGTAGCCCATTAGGGCAATAGGCATATATACAAGCCAGGGGAAAAAAACCTCCTAAAGAGGGAAAAAAGTGCCCCAGCGGTCCTAGAGTGTTCACACACATCACTACCTAAATATATCAACACTCATTTCTTGCCTAGTATAAAGTGGTAAGTGTATCCCAAGCATCCTTTGCTATTTTACAAGAGAAAATAAGAGGGATAATAGCACATTGGAGAGACAAAGTTATCAATGCATGTGCCTAATCATATCTGCCATCCCAATGAAGTTGCTCTTCAATAGGTGTAGTAGGAACTGCAACATGAACATGAGTCTGAAGATCACCATCTTCAACGTCATCTACATCATCTTCAATGACTGTATTTACAGGTGTAGTATGGAGTTTTTTAGTACCCTTCACAGTATTCCATAGCCCTTTTGCCACAAATACATGATTCATCATATATGCCCAAAATGGTTAATTAGTACCATCCAACTTGTCCTCAATAGCTAGCATACAAAATACATCATTGCTTTCAGCCATGGCCACTGACTAAAATACCCTGATGCAAAAAAATGATTGTATCTCAAAAAGTTGAACATAACTACCCTATCCAACTCTGCTAAACCAATAGCAAACTTTGAGGCACTTATACCAATGAACCAAAACCTGTATATATGTTTGGCACGAAAGGATGAAATTGCTTGCATAGGCACTGTGATAGTGCATTCAGAGGCTAAAATGAGCAAATATGAAAATTTTGACACCATATAGCGAAGCTGTTTTGAGCTCCTAATTTACATGCTGATAGATTTTCAACCCCATAACCAATAACTTTTTGAAGCACATAAACACTTTGGTCTTTGTTTTTAATGGATACACCCATGCATGTGAAGAGAAGTCATCAATAAAAGTGATGAAGTAAAGGTAGTACCAAATGAGGGTGTATACATAGGACCATAGGCATCACTATGAACAAGCTCCAATTTATGAGCAACTCGAATTGAACCATCTTTTGGGAAGGAGGAATGATGCGTTTTGCCCAAAACACTGCATTCACTTACATGTTTACAACGTGCCTGAAGTTTGGGCAGATAGGACACCGTTTCATATTTTTGCATGCAAAGCAAACTAGCAAAATTCAGATGACCAATGCATGTATGCCAAAGCTTTGCAACTGAGAAAGCCTGAGAATCTTGAATCGCACATGTTGAATCATTCATAGATTTTGCATAGTCTATGATCTTATACAACCCATGACATAAAATTCCAAAAGCATTGATAACATCACCATTTGAAATATTATGAATTGTACATCTATCATCAACAATTTCGACAACCAAGACAATCTTGGATTATGTTGAGATTGGCAATAGATTGTTCTTCATCCATGGCACATATAAAGCATCTAACAATGTGAAAGAACTACCATCAACAATAGTCTGAATGATCTTACCAAATCCCATTACATGATAAGAGGATTTGTTAGCACATGTGATAGTATTCCCTGTAGGGGCAGGCTCAAGTGAACTAAAGAAATTGCATTGTGAGGTGATATGTTTGGTTGCCGAACTATCAAAGTATCAAACATCTGATTCTATTGCAGTCGTACACTACTCATGAGAAGATGGATCATAGCTACAAACAATAATAAATACCCATTCTTCCTTCTTTGCCTTTTTTGTAGCCACTTTAGAACCTCTTTATGACATGATCATTTGCCTTACCGTATTTGCAAAATTGTTCTTGCCTTTTTATTTTCTTTTCATCTTTGTCTTCCTTCTTTGATTGTGAAGCAATCAGAGATTTCTACTTACTAGTAGATTAGATTCATTTACCTTTGCCCATCTTACCAGCTAAGAAACCTTGATTTGCAACATGCATAATTAACCAATTTTACTGGATTGATCTTCCTGCAACAAAACATTCATCATGAATCGAAGAGTAGAAGCAAAACTTTGATATGAATATGGAAGACCGTTCAAAAAAATATGCACAAGTGAACTATCTGCCAAGATATCATCAATAGAAACCAGATCCTCCTTCAAATCTTTGATCTTTGTGAAAAAATTGCCCATAGAAAATCCTTCATCATATGCTCGTTCTCCAACTGTTTTTGCAAGTAAGAAGCATGAGCCTCATTTCTTGCCTAGTATAAAGTTGTAATTGTATCCCCAACATCTTTTATATCCTTGCAAGAGTGAATGTGAGTGATAATGGCACGTTTGATAGAGAAAGCTATCAATGCATGTGCTTGAGCATCTCTACCACCCCAATGAAGTTGTTATGTAGTAGGCACAGCAAGAACAGCGACATGACCAAGAGATTGAAGATCATCATCTTCAACACCATCTAGATCACCTTCAATAACTGCATTTGTAGGTGAAATAGGACATTTTTCAACACCCTATACAATATTCCACAACCCTTTTGCTACCAATATATGACGCATGATATATGACCACAATGGGTAATTAGTACAATCTAACTTATCCTCAACATTCCACATATGCAATCCATCATTGCTTTTAGTCAAGACCAATGACCTAACCTGATGCAAAAATTTGAGTCTATCTCAAAAAGTTGAATAGAAACACCTTGTTGAGCTCTTCTAAACCCATAACACAATTTGAGCTGCTTCTACTAGCAAAGAAAAATCTGTATATATGTTTGGCACAAAAGGACAAAATTGCTTGCATAGTCACTCCAATAGTGCCTTCAAAGGCCAAAACGAGCTCAGGCCAATAATGCTCACGTGATTCTCAGACTGTGACTAGAGGGGTGTTGATGAAGCCCTAGATAAAGTGGCGACTTTCTCTAATACTGATTGTTGGAGTTTGAGGTTTGCAAAACCACACAAATAGCACAAGGAAGAAGAAGGATCTTGGAGCATAACACAATATAGAATGTATTACCAAGTGAATGTGCAAAGATAATGACCCCTTAGGGTTATAGGTGTATATACGAGCGAGGGGTCAAATCTCTTAAAGAGGGAAAAAAGTGCCCTGGCAGTCTTAAATGTGTTCACATACATAGATACCGAAATATATCAACAAATTGCAGCTTCCAATGCACTCTCACTATCAGTAAAGAACACATGTTTCTTTGCACTTGCCAATGCCCTCTCACTATCAGTAAAGATGGTGGTGGCAAAAGACAAACCAACACACAAATCACCCAAAATGAGTTTGAGCCACTGTTGAAGGAGAGTCCAGCAAAAAGAAGAGAAGAAGAAGACCACGAAAGAAGCTTCACTACAGGTATTATATCTGAAGACATATCTCTGCAGGAAGCCCTACAGGGGCACGCAACACCCATCTCTGCACAGAGCCCCGCAGGGGCATACAAGGGGGGAAGGCACGTAAGTGACAAGGGCAGATCAGGGCCAACAAGTATCCATGAAGAAGTGCAAGAAGATATCTGGCAGATCCTGATCCTTAAGAAGGTCCTTCAACATCTGGGTCTTCGAGAGGTCCAGATCGAAGGCTGAAGGTCCACACCTTCATACCTTCCACTAGTTGCGTGCGTGGCAACCCGACTTAACACAGCAACCCAGATGTAAAAGGAGTGATTGGAAAATTATCCACAGGTTGCGTACGGAGAAAAGAGAAGAAGAGGCCATGACCAATGCAACAGGTCCCGATTTATGATCTGTTCCTTGACCGCTGGTAAAACTATATCATTACAACTTCCATAGAAGCGGGCAGTGATCGATAGGCACAGAACTAGAGACACGAAGTGAAGCCTGTCAAGGGACGACAGAGACAAAGAGGGGGGAGTGTTACAGAGCTAAGAAGAGAAAAGAAGCAGAGAAAAAGAAGGGCCCCAAAATTTTTTCGATTTGGACACTTTATTCTTATATTATAGCCATTTTGTAACATATTTTTCGATGTAAATGCACTAGAGGAGTCCTCTAGATGCATACCCACAGAGATTTGTACCTTACCCTTGTAAATTAGTAGGAAAGTAGCCTTCTGATTAATAAAGTGCCGGTCTCTTGTGGAAAGGACCATTTTTAGCGCACATGTATATAAGTCAATTTGTGACTCTTTGGGGACACTTTTTGCCATTGTGAGAATCAAGAGCACAGAATTTGGAATTTGTGTCTTCTCCTCTCTGTATCTTCTTCCTTGTGAGCTTGCATGCATGTGTGATACTTGGAAAGAGTGCTTGGAAGTGTTGTCTATCCATGAAAGTGCTTGTTTACTATTGGTAAGGTGTGTGCGAAGTGTAGGAAGTGCTGAAGTGTAGGAAGATCAATCATGTGACTCAGTATTTTGCTCATAACTTGAAGTAAAAGTATCAGAATCAAGTCAGAAGATGACCATTGGATGCGTCTTCTCGAGAGCTTCGAAATGAAGCCAGTATTTGCTATATTTGGAGTTCGGAGCTGAGAGAAAAACTCCATTTACTGTTGATTGCTGCTCTAAATATCGCGACACCATAACTGATCCTTGAAACTTGTTTGGAATAGATTTATGCTTACTTGCACTGTGTGAGAGTTCATGTGCATTGACCATCATTTAAATGCATGTCTTCATACACTCGGCTAGGTTTTGATACTCTTTGGATAGACAATTAAAGCGTGAGTCCAAACTATATGTACTTGAGGGGGATCGAGGTATAGTCTCTTTCTCCACAAGTCCCTAAGTCGGTGCTTACGTACACACGTTTTCTGGCGCCGTTGCCGGGGAGTGTCGAATCAAACCGAGGCATTCGTGTGATGGTGAATAGCTCTTAGTATTGAAGCGAGTAGAGGAGGGGTGAATTTCTCTTCTTTGGTAAGTCACTCTCATTCGCACTTACTACTTCTTGCTCTTGGAGTGTGTGTAGTGAGTTGATAATTTAGGAAAGTGAGTAGAGAAGTGAGTTAGAGTAGGAAGGAGGAAGTAGCTAAGTAGGCTAGGAAGATAGGGTGGACTTTAAGTTAGTTCTTTCAGCTTTTTGAGTCAAGCATTTCCCAAAAGTATAAAAATAAAAAAATTCAAACTGTTCACTTCATTTCTGCAAGTGCAAGTATCGAGAGTGCTAGAACTCGAATATCGCGAGTGGAGATCAGAGAGATTGGGCCACACAGAGCAAGTTAGGGTGTGAAAGAGTTGGAGAATAGCCTTCAAGGTGAGCACATCAAATCTCTATTCTCATCATCCAATTGAATCAAGGCTACATAGTTAAACGACCTGTGGCAGATGTCGTGAGGGATTATTCGAGGGGTAAGGAAGTTTTTTTCTTGATTCAGGCATTTGAGAGGGGGAAGATAAGCGGTGGTATCACCCTCATTAAGTGAAAATCTAAAAGCATTTGCTAAAATTTGGAAAAAAATACCAAGTATCGTGTTCTCCTGCGGTTGAGTATTGCGACATCTAGATGTCGTGATCTCCTGTGGTTGTGTCGGGTATCGTGGTTTAGCCTCGCGACATCTACCAGATATCATATATCATGAGATTCCTCTCACGACATCTATGGCATATCGTGTGTTGTGGACTTCTCTTCGTGACATCTAAGGAGTATCGGGTATCATGGAGTTTTGCTCGTGACACCTGACGTATATCCGGTATCGTGAAGTTTTGCTCGCGACAGCTGGTGTGTATCGTATATCATGAGATTCCTCTCGCGACATCTGTGGAATATCGTATGTCGTGGACTTCTCTTCGCGACATCTAAGGAGTGTCGAGTATCGTGATTTATTCCGCAACACCTGATGAGTGTCGAGTATCGTGAACTAAGTCTCGCGACATCTGTTTGATATCGAGTATCATGAGATTTTTCCTCGCGATATCTGTGGCATATCGAGTATCGTGGAATTACTTTTGGGGCAAGTATCGAGTATCGTGGATGATCTATCACGACATTTGGTGAATGTCGAGTGTCGTGGAGTTTTGAGAATGATATTTGTCCAGTATCGAGTGTCAGGAGATTTTTAAATACTTCAGTGTGAATTTCCAAGTCAATCACATATTTCATACAACTCAGAAATTCAGCAAAGAGCATTGGGAGCTCGGGGTTTGTTAAGACTCCACTAGAGCTTTTAAGTGAATGAACCTAAGATCCGGACGAGCCTTAGGGAGCCGAAGAAGCATAATCTCTTCTTTGGGAAGTGTAGCCAAACCAAGCATTCATTCACACTACTCTGAAACCTCGAGTGAGTATGAGGAGGAAACTTTCATCGCCTCAGAAGACATGCAAAATTATGTACCAATAATTGGCATGATGTCAATTATTGAGGGTGAATATCGAACATCTTTAGAATATGTGAACACCAATCAACACAGTTTACCCATCTACCTAGATGGGCTAAACAGATCAATGGCTAGGCTGAAGAAAGCTATCGATGCTTACATAGTACCTAGGCCAGCTGTTAAGTATGCAGAGGCCACCATCTATGAATTGCAAGATCCTAAAAGCCCTACTCACATCACGTATATGGACAAGAATCAGAGGAGGTGTTGGCCCTTAATGGAATTAGAAAGAGTAGGATTGAAATATCAGAACATCCCAGTATTCCCACCTAGGGATCAAGCCACAACTTTGCAAAACCCCCAAGGAACCTATTAGGATAATTCTTATCAGCATTCTGGACAAACGCAACAAATGAACATCCCAGTTAGGCCCCATGTGCAGTTTGCCACACCGGGCAATAATCCAAAATATCGACCACCTACACATGTAGAACCGAGGATTAGAATTCATGTCCAGGAGAGACCACCAGTAGGAAGAGGACCAGGAATACCAATAGGACGACCAATCTTCCCTGTAATGCCTAGACCACCTGAACAAGGAAGAAGACTAAGACCCATCCAAGTTGCCAAATGCATGAGAAACCACTATGATGGATCTAGTGAACCATACAACCACATAGCTGAATTCAAGCAAGTAATAAAAGCCAAACAAGTGGAAGACTTCTTGATTCAATATGAATCCTTTGGTCTAACCTTTACAAACATGGCCTTAGCTTGGTTCCAGCCTTTAGACCCTAATAACTTTCAAAACATGGAACAAGTCTATCAAAAATTGATTGAAGAATTTACCAAGTCTGGAATAAAAAACAACTCTTCCTCAATAATCCATAGTTTTAAACAAGCTCCTACGAAATTGGTGAGATTGGCCGCAAGAAGATTTAAGCAATATGTGAATAGATGCCCTGTTAAAGAGAGACCCACTCAAAACAAAATGGTTTCATTGTTTTTGGAAGGATTAGTGAATGGATCATTGAGATCATTGGTATATATGAAAAGAGTCCAAAACTTGCAAGAGTGTATGAAAGAGTGTATTGACCTAGAGGACAATCTAGCGGAAGATTTGAAAATACCTCAAGGCAATGTGAAAAGTGAAGATACCGCCAGCAACACATCAAACCCCAGGAACAATGTAGAGGAAATAGCTGATTTAGTAGCAAAAAAACTAAACGTTCAAGGGTAGAGGAACTACCCAAACAATCCTATGAGAGTACCCATGCTTAGAAGATGTGTGCACTGTGGAGGTGATCATCCTTCTCACTTGTGCAATAGGGGAATAGTTCCACCACCTTCTTATGCTTACAACAGACCACCTGCCTCGGGCCCTATGCACTATTGTAGCATAGAACAAAGGTACACAAATCACATCACAGAAAACTGTCCTTACAATCGATAGTCAAGACTGGCACAACCACCCATAAGACCTTATGGATACCCTCAGAGAGATCAAGGAGGAGAAGCCTTTATATATCCCACATATCAGCAGCAAGCACTAGCACCATGACCTGCACTAGCACCATGACCTTATGCTTACCCAAGATACACTCAACCACAACCTGTGTTAGGACAACAACCACCACACCCTCAGAATGTTGTCCCAGTAAAAATGGCTCAATCGGAAGAGAACCTAGAGAGAGCAATAGTCCCAACCACGCCATTGGCTAGTAACGAACCTTATGACCAATCTTATGACCATAGTCAAGGAAATTATTCCGCATATGAGGGCACTATAGTTGAATACGGACAATCTTACGAGCCTTATGCTTATAGTATGGAAGGATCGGATAGCTCTTACGGATATGAGCAGGTTTATGTGTCATTAATGCACACAGCTCCCAGAGCACCCTTACCCTCCCGACCAATGAATAGACCACCTGCACCTAGAGGGCCATGTTATAGATGCGGAGGAGATCATTTTATCAGAGAATGTACGTTACCCAACCCACCACCACCGCAGCGAATTTGGGAAGGATATTGTAGTGATTGTGGTAAAGAACATCTTTTTAGAGATTGTCCCAAGAACCCCAAAAAAGTTAACTCAAACGTGTAGATCAATGTGATTGAAGTGATAGAATCATCGGGGAGCGATAAGGAGTACACAGTGCCACTAAAAGCAATAACAAGAGCTAAAGCAAGAGAAACCTCAGAAAGAATCAGAGAGAATGATTATGCCAACAAAGACTTGAACATACCCACACCTCAAGTAGTTGCAAACTCTGAAGAGTCTAGAAAAAGTATTAAAAGTAAACGGACCCAAAGATGGAAGAATCGTAGAGAAAGGATGAAAGAAAAGAAACTACAACAAAAGATGGAGGACGAGAATAACGAACAAGGCCAAGAAGAAAAACAAAAACTAGAAGGAGAAAATAAGATAGAAAGGTGTAAAAAACAAGAGGTGGGATCAGTTCTAGCTGACGCTATGCCAGAAGAGTTAGCCATGTGGATTTAGGCATACTAGGCACGAATAAGAGCAGGACCAACCATTGAACAACATGAAAAGGAATATCCTAGAGGTGACCTAGAGAAAGAAAGGTTGGAGATATGTAAGAAATTAATTGAAGTGGCTCAACAGACCTTAGAAAAACCTATTCAGCGACTACCCAACTCAAGAATTCCCGAAAAAGAATCCCAAGAGTATGTTACCCCTAATGATCCCAAGAAACGAAAAGAAAACGAGACCTGTAGTGAAAATTACTACGAGAATAAAAGAGAAGGATCGGTTATCCCTGAAGTCGATGGGAAATGGCCTAAAGACTTGTGGGCAAGAGTCCAAGAAGATAGATGGAAGAGAGTGGAGGGAATTGAACCTCACATTGAGGAGTTAGAAGCAGAAGGTGAACTTGAAGCATCAATACCTGAAGTAAACTCAGAAGGATTGTTACAACGGGATGAGAGCAAAAATGATGAAGACAGTGTGAAGGCTTTGCCGAACTACATGGGAGAATACAAACATAATTCAGAATTATATTGCATTCCCTCAGTAAGAAGAAAAGAGCAGAACCCATCGATTCAAACATCGAACATTGTACAACATCTTAAAAAAGTGAAAATCCCTTGTACGCTGACATTGGAAGAACTCTTGAAGGTAAAACCACAATTGAAGGAGAAACTAACTCAAGGTCAGACGAAAATGAGATACCTGATGGAGCAACCACAATTAAAATCCCAGTTGATAAGGTTGGAGATTTTAGTGAGGGAGATGAAGGAAACACATGCCTCCAATCACTTACAGAGGTTACACCACTAAAGCCATCTTAGACTCGGGAGCAGGAGTAGGAATTGCGACCAATGAAATTTGGGAAAAATGGGGAAAACCAGCATTAAGACCAACACGGATGAAGATTCAAATGACAGACGGACACACTGAATGACCCCTGGGATTGTTGGAAAAAGTAACCTTTACTACCTGCAGAGTTGAATTCGAGCACACCTTAGCAATCTGTCAATTTGAAAAGGCTAGCAATTATGAGATGATACTTGGAACACCTTTCATGAGACAACTTAGGGTAGTGCAAGACTGGGGAAAGGATGCAATATACCTGCAGCATGAAGGAACCACGACTAGGATAAATATCCATACCTATACGTATCAAGATGTTCCACCCTTGCAATGGAATCGGATTCATAAGGAGGAGGACGATCAATCGATTCATAGTATAGGTTCGAGTGACCAAACATGGATGAACGAAGACACTCATCTATGGATATGTCAGACAGCTAAAAAGGAAGAAGAAAGGAAGAAAGGATGGCAGCAAAGGCAAGGAGTTGCTAGATCTGTACAAGATCCAGCATACATGCCCCAAATATTCCTAGATGAAGAATTTGAACCTCATGGTTGGATGGAGATTTTAGCTACTCTTGATGTATGTGTAAATGAAGAGGTAATAACCATGAATGAATGCATTGACGAGAAAGGATATGATGTAAGTTTATACGTGGTTGTTCTCCAAGAAGCCGAAGAAGGAGAAGTAATTGAAAAAGAATGGAAGGAGGATTATGAGAGCATTGAAATGGAACACAAATAAATTGAGGCAGAAAGTGAAAATCAAAGAGTAAGTGTCATAACTAATGGGTTGAATCAAGGAATGACACAAGGAGAAGAACTTGAACTAGATAAAGAAAACGAAGAGGGAGAAAACAAGCCTCAAGATCAATTCGAAGTACCGGCCCACTTCAAGAAATATGAGGTAGAAGAGAAGAAGATTGCTATCCAAATGCCAAAACGGGAAGCACAACCAGGAATAGCATATGCCAACAAAGAACAGACCAAGAAAATAGTAGTAGCTTTGGAGGAAGGAGAAGAGCGATGTACGTTTATAGGACAGGATGTCTCAATGGAGGAAGAAGAAGAATTAATACGACTCATAAGAGAATATAGGGACGTTTTTGCTTGGACATATAAGGATTTAAAAGGAGTAGATCCCTCTATTTTTGCCCATTGAATCCCTATGACATCAGAAGTCAAACCTTCCAAACAAAGACCATACACATATAATGATGTTTACTCAGCAAAAATTAAGGAGGAGATAGATAAGTTGTTGGACGCAAGCTTCATTTACGAGATCGAACACACAGAATGGGTATCACCTATAGTGGTCGTGCCGAAAAAGAATGGCAAGTTAAGGGTATGTACTAATTTGAAAAAAGTAAATGCTGCCACCATACGAGATAGTTACCCATTACCTATCATCGATCATCTTTTGGAAAGGGTTGCAAGAAAGGAAGTCTACAATTTTCTGGATGGCTTTTCAGGGTATAATCAGGTAGCAATTGCTCCTGAGGACCAACATAAGATAGCCTTTGCAACTGAATGGGGAGTGTATGCATTTAGGGTTATGCCTTTTGGTTTAACCAATGCCCCATCCACTTTTCAAAGGTTGATGTGTCATGTGTTCAAGGAATTCTTAAGGAAGAGCATGGAAGTATACGTGGACGACTTATGCACCTATTCAGCTATGCGATCAAAACATATTCTTGAACTAAGAAAGATTTTTGCCGAATGTCGACAGTATAGAGTTTGCCTCAATCCAGAAAAGTGCATCTTCATGGTTCGACAAGGAAAGATATTAGGACACATTGTCTCTAAAAATGGGATTTCCACGGATGAAGACAAGACTGCTAAAGAAGTGCAAGCATTTATGGGACATTGCGGATATTACCGTAGATTTATACACATGTATGCCATAATTGCTAGACCTCTTTATGCATTATTGTCTCTAAAATCAAAGTGATTCTGGATTTGCCAAGACAAGACTGCTAAAGAAGTGCAAGCATTTATTGGACATTGCGGATATTACCGTAGATTTATACACATGTATGCCATAATTGCTAGACCTCTTTATGCATTATTGTCTCAGTTTATGTGGACGGAAGAATATGAAAAGGTGTTCAACGAATTAAAGAGTCGGTTGAGTTCAACACCAATCCTTAGAGTGTCTGATTGGAATAAACCATTTCATATTCATGTAGATGCTTCCAAGTTTTCCATTGGATGCATCTTAGCGTAGCCAGCAAATACAAGAAAGTTAGACCACAATATAGCCTATGCCAGTAGACAATTAAATCAAGCAGAGCACAGTTATACCACTATGGAGCGAGAAGGTTTAGGGATGGTGTATGCAGTAAAGAAGTTTTGACACTACCTATTGGCAAACAAATTCAAATTCTTCATCGATCATCAAGCCTTACTGTACCTAGTCAATAAACCTTGTAATACAGGACGACTAGTACGATGGTTTCTATTGCTGATGGAATTTGACTTTGAAGTAGTAGTCAAGAAGGGGAATACGCACATCAGAGCAGATCACCTATCAAGAATGACACATGGAGAGCCCCCCACAGGAGTACCAGATGATCTACCAGATACTTATGTTTTCAATCTCAAATATGTCCCCAATGGGCCGAAAAGTTGTTCCCTATCCTCACATACAGACCTAAACATGGGATCACTAAAAACAAAAGTCAGGAGTTATGGAAGACTAAAAATCTCCACAACATCATCGCTGGAAGCTTATACCACCAAGTTCCAAGTGGGTTACTCATGACATGCGTGGAGGAAGAGGAACAAGAGATGTGGCTTCAAAAAGCACATATAATCAATGGAAAACTCATCTAAGTGTGAATGGAACATGGCAAACACTGAAGAGATTAGGCATTTACTAGCCAACCGTGCAGAGGGATACACATAACTATGTATCTACCTGCCCTACTTGTTAAGAACAAAGGCTAGAAGAGAACTCTACTCTATGTTACTCCACTGTAGCACCAAGGTGGAGTGTGGCTTTGGTAAAATTCTTGAAAACCCAGGAGTACCTTGAAGGAGCTACTCTCGCAAGAAAACGTGCCCTCACAAAGCAAAGTAAGGACTATGTTCTTATAGGAAAACAACTCTTCAAGAGAGGAAGAGACAATCATCTATGAATGTGCATTCATGAAGACGAGTATCTTTCTGTCTTAGAGATGGTGCATACAGGAGCTGCAAGAGGACATTTTTCTGCAGATAAAACTGCAAAAATGATTCTCTTCGCAGGAATGTGGTGGCCAACTCTACATCAAGATGCAGCCACTTACGTCCAAAGATGTGATACCTGTCAACGAACAAAGTATCCTATTAGAAGAGATGAAATGCCCCTAAAACCTATGATGAGCACCAGAGCATTTACCAAATGGGGAATAGATTTTGTAGGACCAATTAGTCCACCAGCTAAAGGTTCTCATGCAAAGTACATAATTGTAGCAACGGATTATTTGACCAAATGGGTAGAGGCCAAAGCGACCAACAAAAACGATGCGAGGACTACAACGAAGTTTCTCTTTGAGAACATATTCACTAGGTTTGGATTACCTATTGAAATTATGAGTGATAGGGGCACACACTTCGTCAATGAAGTAATAGAAGCCCTAATGAATGAATTCTTAGTGATTCATAAGAAATCAACCCCTTATCACCCATAAGCGAATGGACAGGCTGAAAGTTCGAACAAAATCTTATGCATAGTCCTCACTAAAATTATTAACAATGGCGAATCCCACTGTGATAAGCAATTACATCACGATTTATGGGCATTCTGAGTAGCCTACAAAACAACCATAGGAACTACTCCCTTTAACCTACTGTACCGACAGAATGTCATCTTGCCAATTGATTTCCTAGTACCTACTCTCAGAGTAGCTGCAAATTACGAATGGACTAGACATGAGTTATCAACTCAATTGGATCGAATAGAAAAGTTACACGAAACAAGATTACAAGCTGTGGCAGGTATTTACACTGCAAAAAGGCGACAGAAGGCATATTTTGATGCTCATATTAAAGATAAAAACCTGAAAGAAGGAGACTTGGTCATGGTTTATACTTTGAAACAACATGCAAAGAAACTACAAAAAAGAGGATATGGGCCCTTGATAATCAATCGTATATCTACCAGCGGAGCCATCAGCCTAGCAACCCTAGATGGAGAAGTATTGCCAAACTATATAAGTCGTTGCCGAGTAAAAAAATATTTAGAGCCATTGACAGAACAAATAATGTCACCACTTCTAATGGCTAAAAATAGACGAGAAGAGGACAAAAGAATATGAGAAGAAGCAAAATAGGAAGCTTTAGAATGAATCAGGAAACAAAAGGAATGGATGAGAGAGAGAGAGAGATGAAAGATATCGACAAGGAGATGAACTCATCCCAATGGCTAACTTTGGAGCCTTTGAAAACCTAGGACAGCAAACAAAGCAACCATATTTGAATTTGGGTGTTGGAATAGAAGAGTACCACTTGGTGGATGCAGTCATTGACACAGGAGCAGCTGTTAGCTGTACCAAGTCTTTGTTGACTCAAAAACTCAAGGAAGGATTATGCCCATCTAAAGCACAACTGATTGGAATAGGGGGAAAAGTTACTAAATGCATAGGAGAGATTACCTTGTCACTACATCTCGAAAATAACACAATGCAACAAAAACTCTTGGTATGTCATGATCAAGACTTAGAACTTATGTTAGGTCAAGATTGGATATATGAATATGAATTGACTATCCAATTAGCCTTGGGTTACATATCGGCCAAGATAGGGCACCGTGAGGTATTCAGCATGTTAGAAGAACGACCTGTCAAAACCAAATGTATAGACCCGAGAGATCACTCACGCATGCATGATGATGCATGTACATCCATCTCCACTATGGAAACCTCACTATCAAGTACTTTATGTGAGAATACACCGAATCTCAATCTAACACACTCTCCTAAACTAATGAACCTCACTGCTAGTATCGTTTCCAATAAAAGCCCCTGTGAGGAATCAAGCACAAGAGGGACTAGTCAGCAAGACTGTCACGAACTTTCACGCATTAGAATATATCCCATCCCTCACACTAGACAGGCTTGGATCCGAAAAGATCAGGTGAAAGCATATCATCAACAACGGAGCTATATTCTACACAGGAAACAACAAAGGTACAAGGAATCAAGTCAAGCTGGACTCCGAGGTCCACGAGGGATTTCTAGAGTATGTATTCCAAAGAAAGTGATTGCTGCCCAATCGGCGCGCACGCAGATATGGATCCCCAAATCATATGCACCAATGAGGATCATCAAAGGCAAAACATCAATAAACAAGAAGGATAAGTACGACTTGAAAACGAAGGATCAATTCGGTAACTACATGAATGGTCAGATAAAAAAAATATGCAACAAAAAAAATTCAACGATTCAAAGAAGTGGCAAAGTGGAATTATGAATCGAGAAGTACATCCCGCCCCAGAAACGATGGCAATACAGTCAACCACCGGGAATCAAAACAGATCTGGACACCGAAATACCAATCAATTTGCATACATCGACTAGATAATTCAATTTGCATACATCTTGAGTTGCAAGAGTCCCAAGCATGCATAATAAGACCACATTACAAGGCCATGCATTCGGCACCTAATTCTTCTTCTATTGGATAATGAAGCACATTTCCCTCTTAGGGAATAGGAGAGCACTTGTGCAATAATCTCAAGGAAAATAATTAACAGAACAATAAAAGCTTCGGCTGGGTACTAACGCTTTTATTTTCTTTCAGAGAAAAAAAAAGAAAAAATATATATATGTATGAAGAAAATCCCAAGTACTACCTTTCTCACATCCACGGGAAAGGGACGACACACGTCACTCGGAGACTTGCCAAATTCATGAAGGATAAGTAAAGGATAACTCATGATACCAGCTTTACACTGATTACTCGTATGTATTGAGTGCAGATGGCATCTTCAAATTCTGAGGCTACGCAAGAGTAAGAGGTCCTGCTTCTCCCCTTGGAATCGATCTCTAAGGCAAGAGGTCATTGGTTCCTAGAAGATCAAACAGTGGTGGATCTTCTTTTCTTGGCCACCATCAAAATTATGGATAGGGATCACTACTTTCCAATCATGTCACAACATTTCCAAACCATAATACAAGGACTACCATGCATCACAGATGTTTGGACAAGAGTTGGAATTGATGCATTTCTGCGACTTTCGATATATTTGCCAGACTTTCAGAGATGCACCTAGGTTATGAATACACTCCAGGCCGCAACAGATAAATTGTCGATTCCAGAAGCTAAAGTGCTCAACAAAACAGGTGCATGGAAAACAATTCGATTCACTCATGAATCATCAACAAAGCTTTTGGATGGAGTCAGGATGGTCTCACTAACGTCAAAGATGAATGTCATGATGCAAAAAAGAAAACCTTTCTAGAAATCAATCGGACATATATAGAAGAATCGGTTAGATTAGTGCATCAACATTTTTGTTTTCCCAGTATGCACAGATACACAGTGTTGGGTGTGTGTAGAAGTGCGAGAGACACACGAGAAGCACACACAAAGAGCACAAACGCAGCAAGACACACGGAGAAGACGATGGCTGGAATAGCTCTCTCTATTGATCGATGAACTGAACTGAAGTAAGAGCTCAATAATATCCCTAAGTACAAAGTACCACCACATATGAGAGTATCAAGTATGTGGTAACATGGGGAAAAAACCTCTAGCTAGCACTAGAGTAAAAAGTGCCCATGTATAGGGAAAAGGTTCACATCAAAGCTACTCGAGGAACACATAAGTGTAACAAACCCCCCTGGAGCGAATGATGTGAACACATACAGAGAGTGACAGATCAGCCCCCACAAGGTAACAAGCCTAAAGCTTTGCGAAAAGCTTCAAACTTTTCCCGTGGAAGAGCTTTGGTGAATATGTCTGCCACATTATCTTGTGTAGGCACATATACCAAATCAATATCTCCTGCATGAAGACGCTCTCTCACATAGTGATAATCCACCTCAATATGTTTGGTCCGTGCATGAAACACTGGGTTTCGTGCAACAACCAAAGCACTCTGACTATCTGTGAGAATATACGTAGCAGCATCAATCTCCATGCAAAGATCCATCAATAGGCGTCTCAGCCATATACACTCCACTGTAGCTGTGAAAACTGCCCTGTACTCAGCTTCACAACTCGATGTCACCACTGTAGGTTGCTTCTTACTCAACCAAGATATGCATGAGTCTCCAAGGAAAAAGCAATTACCACTAGTGGACACGCGAGTATCATAACAACCAGCCCAATCACTATCTGTAAAAGCATGCAAGCATGGCTGGACATCTCTGCCATAAAAGAGACCTAAGCTCAAAGTGCCTCGAAGATATCTAAACACACGTTTCACCGCTTGCCAATGCTTAGTGCCAGGGCTATGCATGAATCGACTCAACTGGCAAACTGCATACTGTATATCCGGCCTTGTGTTGCATGCATATATAAGACATCCCACAGCCTGCTGATAAAGAGAAGTGTCAAATGCATCACTGGAATCCTCAACTGAGAATCTAAATCCTGTCTCAACTGGTGTGGAAACTGGCTTGCAATCCTCAAAGTCAAAACGCTGAAGTAGTTTTTCAACATACTTTCCTTGATGCATAACAATTCCCCCCTCAACGGATACAAATTGGATGCCAAGATAGTAGCTCAAAAGACCAAGATAAGTGATATCAAAAGTATGTTGCAAATCAGCCATAAGAATGTCAAGTTTTGCATTACATGACCCAGTCAAGAGTATGTCATCGACATAAAGAACAAGCACTATAAGATCAGCCCCATTTTTGCGTACATAGAGTGTGCTTTCAATCGGACAACATGTGAAGCCAAGAGCAATCAAGTGCTTATGTATTTTGTCATACCATGCACGTGGAGCTTGCTTGAGACCATACAAGGCTTTATGCAAGCGACAAACCATATGCTAAAGCCCTTTCATAGCAAATCTAGGAGGTTGCTTCACATAGACCTCTTCTTGCAAATCTCCATTCAAGAAGGCTGTTTTTATGTCCAATTGATGCACTTTCCAACCTCGATGGGCAGCCAATGCAACCACGGTACGAATGGTAGTCATGCGTGAAGTAGGTGCAAAAGTTTCCTCATAGTCAATGCCATATTGTTGCGCATATCCTTTGGCAACCAATCTAGCTTTGTAGCGATCAATGCTACCATCAGATTTTCTCTTAATCTTGTAAACCCACTTTGTACCAATGGCATTCTTTCCTTTTGGCAATTCACATAACTCCCAAGTACCATTCCTATGTATGGAATCCATTTCTGATTGCATAGCACTCATCCATTGTGGATCGTCACATGCATCTTCAAAAGAAAGTGGCTCTTCATAACATGCTGTAGCAATAAGAGAATAATCCACAAAATTACTTGATGCATGGTGAGAGCTTGACCTTGTTCTACCAAGTAAAGGTGCACTCAATTTGCTGTCCTGCAAAGTTTGTTTCAGCCACTTTGGCATAGATTGTGCACTCTTGATAGACATGTGTTCATTATGTAAAACATCTTCAATATGTATATCATGCGTGGGCTGAATTTCATGCTCAGTTTCAGCCATATTTTGTCGCATATGTTCAGCCATATGTGGCTGGAAATTTCCAACAGTTTTGACATTTTTTGGCTGAATTTTTTCAGCCATGTTTGGCTGAAAATTATCCATATTTTCAGCCCTATTTGGCTGGAATTTTTCAGCCCTTTGAACCTCAATTGGCTGGTCTACATGGCCATAGTCAAGCGCACCATTTTAGAACAAAGGCATGAGTGTATCGAACACATCTTGTGAGCTAATTGTTGGCAGTTTTTTGCATTCAAGTAGAGGGAAAACTGAATTTTCAGCAAATACCACATCTCGACTCACAATAATTGTGTTCGTCAATGGATGGTACAACCGATATCCCTTACTTTCAGCACTATAACCAACAAATATACATTTCTTTGCCTTGTCATCAAGTTTGTGACGTTGTTGTGATGGCACAAGAGCATATGCCAAACAACCAAACACACGCATATGACTAACCATAGGCTTATGACCATTCCAAGCCTCATAAGGAGTGATGACTCTCAATGCTTTTGTAGGGCAGCGATTCAACACATAATTTGCACACATGACCGCTTCCATCCAAAACTTATGAGGAAGATGCTTTCCTTTAACCATACATCGTGCCATTTCAAGTAAAGTTCTATTTTTATGCTCGGCAACACCATTTTGTTGAGGTGTATATGGCACCGTACATTGGTATGAAATACCTCTTTCACGAAGAAAAGCATTAAACTCATGTGACATGTACTCACCACCACGATCCGTGCGTAGAGTCAAAAGCTTTTGTGAAGAAAAATTTTCAGCCATAGCTAAAAATGCTTTGAAGCAAGAAAATACTTCATTCTTTGCTTTCATAGGATACACCCATGTATGGCGAGTAGCATCATCAATGAAGGTAACAAAATATACATGCTTCCCAAAAGATGGAGTCTTGATCGGACCACATACATCACTATGAACAAGTTGCAATTTTCTTGTAGTGTGTGTGTGACTATCTTTTGGAAAAGAAGCACGATGCATTTTTCCAAGAATGCAACCTTCACATGCATGCTTTTCAATGGACTCAAGTGTAGGCAAGCCAATAACCATGTCCTTCTTTTGCAAGTAGAGCAAACTATTGAAGTTTAAATGACCAAAACGAGCATGCCAAAGCTCCATTTCAGCCATGGAAGAAGTATGAGCAACCAAGGCATTCGAGGCAGCCCTCTTGTATGTATCCATGCGATACAAACCATCACATACCGGACATCACGATAACATCACCATTGTTGAAATCATGAGCCATACACTTATCATCAACAAAGTGTACATGAAGTCCTGCTTTGGCAATCAACGGAACTGAAATTAAGTTCTTCTTGATACCGGGCACATACAATGCATTTTTCAAGAGAATCACACCTCCATTTGCAGCCATAAGCTCAATTTCTCCTACTCCAATGATAGGATAAGAGGCATTGTTTGCACACACCACATGTCCTCCTTTAGGTGCATCTTTCAAAGAGGCAAAAAATCTTTTGCATGATGTTATGTGCTTTGAAGCACCACTATCAAAGAACCAATCCGAATCAGCCTCACTCACAACCATGCATTTAGAATGTAAAGAAGCATCATAATGACATGTAACAACACATGCCCAAAAATCTTGAGCCATGTTAGCTTCATCATTCTTTGCATTTGCTGAATTTTCAGCAATAGACATGTCGGATTCCTTCTTCTTTTCATTGCGTTTAGCAAGCTTTCTACACTCATCAATAGTATGACCAGCCTTCCGACAATATTTGCATCTCTTCTTCTTTTGCAAATCACCATCATTAGAGGAATGAGTGGAAGAGGAAGCTTGAGGCTTTGGTTTTGATGAACCAAAATTTGAACCATACTTGCTTTTCCCCTTTTGTGAGATAGCAAGTGCTTGCATTCCCTCAATCAAACCACTCCTATTCACTCTAGATTGCTCTTCTTGCAAAAGAAGAGACACAACCTCATCAAATGCATACATATTAGGATTTCCTTTTGCAACCAAACGGAGTGTAGTAGCAAAGCTTTGAAAGGATTCCGGTAATCCTTTCAACAATGTAGAAATGAGTGATGCATCCAGAATGATCTCATCTATGTTTTCCAATTGCTCTTTCAAGTCCTTGATGCGTGTCACATACACATCCACTGACTCATTTTCAGCCATACATACATCCTCAAGTTGCTTCCTCAAGTATGCAACACGTGCTTCATTACGCACGACATACAAAGAAGCAAGAGTGTCTCATGCCTGTCGTGATGTAGAACATGACCGAATGTGTGGAACTATATGACGCTTCACTGAAAGCGCAATCAAAGCATGAGCTTGAGCATCTTTTCCATCCCATCTAAGCTGCTCCTGTGTAGGTGGAGAAGGAGAAACCACTGTACTCGAAGAAGAAGCTCCATCTGTGACAGTAGACTGTGAAGTAGAAGCACCTGCCGGTCTTCGATCTACATCTGCCACTATGTTCCAAAGTTGTTTTGCAACAAGAACGTGCTTCATCATGTAAGACCACATCGGATAGTTGGTCCCATCAAGTTTATCTTCAGCTTGAAGCATGCCAAACAAGTCATTGCTGCCCGCCATTTCACTAAGGAACAAGAATGTGACAAAATCTTCACTTCGACGAAAACTGAAATGAGTGCTGAAATTTCAGCTCACAAACCATCACTCTGATGGCGATTCTAACTGCACGAATGGCTTTGAAATGGGGGTAAAGCCCCAGCGCACCTAGTGGAAATGTTTCCAGGCTACTGAAATTCACACTTCTATGCTCTGAAGTTGATTTGCACTGTTAAAGTGCGTGCGCGCCACGACACGAAAAAATGAAACTTGAGAAGAAGATGAACCTGCTCTGATACCACTGTTGGGTGTGTGTAGAAGTGCGAGAAACACACGAGAAGCACACACAAAGAGCACAAACGCAGCAAGACACACGGAGAAGACGATGGCTGGAATAGCTCTCTCTATTGATCGATGAACTGAACTGAAGTAAGAGCTCAATAATATCCCTAAGTACAAAGTACCACCACATATGAGAGTATCAAGTATGTGGTAACATGGGGAAAAAACCTCTAGCCAGCACTAGAGTAAAAAGTGCCCATGTATAGGGAAAAGGTTCACATCAAAGCTACTCAAGGAACACATAAGTGTAACACACAGTGCCTCAGAAAATCGTAGTTCAATTGCTTTCCCATGCTATGCGGCAAATTGGCAATCAAGTCAATCTCACTCCATATATTCAAGACCGCTTATTCGAAGCTAACAAGAAATGGAGTCAGAAAAAGTTTATGAATGGAAGCTCAGCATTGACTTTGCTAATCTATGAGGCTCTCGAGATGAAAGAGTGTCTATGTTTGATGCCAAACTCCACAGAAATGCCAAAATATGTAAAGTCAGCTATCGTTCCTAAGAAAAAGAAAAGAGTTATCTCCACAAAGGAAGTGGGAACAAGTTCCAAGAAACCAATGAGAGAGGCTAAGCGCGCTAGAGATGAAGCAACGCAAGAAATGCCACAATCCAAGCGAGCACATACACTACCCAAGATCCCTTTGACACAATCGCCCATCACCAAAAGAGATCTGTCAGCAGCATTGGAAGAAACGCATACGTACATGAGAGGTAAAGTCCAATGGCATCAATATAGATAGGCAAGACGAGGGCAACAACAGAAAGACAAGGAACATACTCCAGAACTAGCTACCAAGTATAAAGAATTGGGACTGTAGGATTCAAGTTCTAATGAGGATTCTAGTCTTGAGAAGGACACCTTGGACACTGACATAAGAACAAAAACAAACAATGAGGAATGGACAGAAATAAACCAGGTCGAAGTCACTCCCGACAATCAACAATCACGCATACAGAACCAGGAAGCATCCCCTGAACGAACACACCTCATTCAATTGAATGAAAAATCACAAATCAGCATAAAGGAAGCTTCAATCACACATAAAGATGTGGTATCACCCATAAAAGAAGAAGTACAAACAAGCATGGAAAAAGAAAGGTGTTTACAACAAAATAGGGAACAAATTGTGATTGAGATCCCTGATGACACGCCACAAGGTAATACAGTAAGTAAGGAGGTTGAGCCAAAGATACAACTTCACATTCGATAGTCCCATGACACAACAGTGCATGTGGCACAAGGAAAAGATGTTACCACAGGACAAGAATCTAGCATCCCGACAACATGGTTAAATGTCGATGTTACTCAACTAAAACCAATAGTCAAACAAATGATATAAACGTCCATGGATACGTAGCAGTAATTGATGGAAACTGATGTAGATTATGACAAAGCCATGTGAGAAAAGAATCAATTTCAAGTGATGAGTGAACAATTATCTGCGTAGTTGATCCAAGTTCAACAAGTGGTTTCAGCTAAAGAGATGGAAATAATAGAAGTCAAAGGCCAATGAAGTACATTAATGGAGCAAAATTACAAGCTACAAGAACAACTGATAGAGCTACAAAGATAATATGAAGCAAGTGAAGCAGACAAAGAAAGAATGAAGACTAGAAGCAGTCTGTTAGAAATGCAGCTCAAAGTATATATGGAGGAAAACGATAATCTACGCAACAGGAATAAAGAGCTGATGAAGGCACTGCTTTACAACCAACCAATAGATAAACAAGAGACAACAACAACTGACCAGAAGGAATTGAACGGTCAAGTTGCAAAATATGCAAATCTGTTGAAACAAGAGCAAAGCTTAAAAGAAGAATGGGAACAAAAGCACATACAAGACACAAATGAGCTTACGAAACAACTCAAAGCTACTGAAGCGAAACTCTTGGTAATTTATAATGAAAATGCAGATCAAATAGCGAAAATCAGCAATGAGCTTCTCGCGACTAAAGACGCGCTCCAGACAGCCCTTCACAAAGTTGAAGAAAAGACTGAGCATATTGTACAATTGGAAGCTCAACTGGAACAAAAAGCAAACATCGGGACATCAGTAGAGCCACAACCAAAGAATCCTATTGACGAGGTAGAGGTATGTCCTCTATCTCCCCCAATCTATCATTCTCCAATAAAAGAGGAGATGGCGGAACCATGTGATGATCATCCCATGCCATATACTGCAGAAATAGGTCAGAAGGAACGGGCACTATTGGTGTCCCGATTGATAGAAAATTTTGAAAATGAAGTCGTCAAAGTAATGAAATAATCCAAAATTAAAGGAAAAGACTTGGATACAAACATGAAGCCCTTCAATATTCTGTATGGGCTCTTGAAATAGAAAACATGACAATATATAAAGAAGATCACACAAAAGGATCCAGATGAGCAGTTGCACTTCAAGGAAAGCACATTCAATTATGCTCAAGAAGAATTTGAAGCTGCACAACCTTTATCGAGAAGAAAATATTTGGAGAAAAATCCTACGTTGTGGGTGCACTGGCAAGCAACACCATATTTATTACAGGTAAATCCTTCTTTTTGCCCAACACCACGTCGTAGAGAAGCACGCGAATTTTTGGATATGCAAAAGAGTGGTGTGCTCAATAAACAGTGGTTAAATTATCCTCTGCTTCCAAGTCCACCTCACACTTACTTACCAACTGAGGATCACGTGGTGAAAACCATTGAATTTTGGCTACATCGATATGCAACAGTACCTGATTTAACTATCAAGATGACTAATAAAATCCTCAGCATGATACTTACAGTTTTGAAAGTGTTCAAACATGCAGCATATACATTTTTAAATTTCATTGGTATTAACCAGGGCACAGATATCCTTATTTTTTATCTATTTGTCATGCCCAGCCGCCCAACAATCATGGCGTATTATTCAAGGCTCATGTTCTTACCAAGCCCATATATGCAAACCTTCAAGGAAGCCTTTTTATTCGGATTTTTTGAAATTGATTTCGAGATTTTCTTAAAAATGTTAACGAATCTGAATGCTAGAATGGTGGCATATGAATTGAACTTCTTCACAGATCACAAATAGCCACCACATGACGGTGTGAAAGTTGAACAATGGAAGCAACTATTGATTGGTGAAGCTAATTTGCTTAATGATATAGAGCAAAAGATTTACAGAACATACTCCCGTCACATTCCAAAGCCTCTAGGGGACGACAGAGTTCAAGAGGGGGCAGTGTTGAAGGAGAGTCTAGCAAAAAGAAGAGAAAAAGAAGATCACGAAAGAAGCTTCACTAAAGGTATTATATCTAAAGACATATCTCTGCAGGAAGCCTCATAGGGGCACGCAACACCCATCTCTGCACAGAGCCCCGCAGGGGCATACAATGGGGGAAGGCACGTAAGCGACAAGGGCGGATCAAGGCCAACAAGTATCCATGAAGAAGTGCAAGAAGATATCTGGCAAATCCTGATCCTTAAGAAGGTCCTTCACCATTTGGGTCTTTGGGAGGTCCAGATCGAAGGTTGAAGGTCCACACCTTCATATCTTCCACTAGTTGTGTGCGTGGCAGCCCGATTTAACATAGCAACCCAGATGTAAAAGGAGTGATTGGAAAATTATCCACGGGTTGCGTATGGAGAAAAGAGAAGAAGACGCCAAGACCAATGCAACGGGTCCCGAGTTATGGTCTGTTCCTTGACCGCTGGTAAAACTATATCATTACAACTTCCGTAGAAGCGGGCAGTGGTCGACTACAGGCACAAAAATAGAGACATGAAGTGAAGCTTGTCAAGGGACGATAGAGACAAAGAGGGGGAGAGTGTTGCAGAGCTAAGAAGAGAAAAGAAGCAGAAAGAAGAAGGGCCCCAAAATTCTTCCGATTTGGACACTTTATTCTTGTATTATAGCCATTTTGTAACATATTTTCCGATGTGAATGCACTAGAGGAGTCCTCTAGATGCATACCCGCAAAGATTTGTATCTTACCCTTGTAAATTAGTAGGAAAGTAGCCTTCTAGTTAATAAAGTGCCGGTCTCTTGTGGAAAGGACCATTTTTAGGGCACATGTATATAAGTCAATTTGTGACTCTTTGGAGAGACTTTTTGCCATTGTGAGAATCAATCGAATTTGTGTCTTCTCCTCTTTGTATCTTCTTCCTTGTGAGCTTGCATGCATGTGTGATACTTAGAAAGAGTGTTTGGAAGTGTTGTCTATCCATGAAAGTGCTTGTTTACTGTTGGTAAGGTGTGTGCGAAGTGTAGGAAGTGTTGAAGTGTAGGAAGATCAATCATGTGACTCAATATTTTGCTCATAACTTGAAGTAGAAGCATCAAAATCAAGTGAAAAGACCAGCGTCGTATGCATCTTCTTAAGAGCTTCGAAAAAAACCCGCTATTTGCTATATTCGGAGTTCGCAGCTGAGAGAAAAGCTCGATTTACTGTTGACTACTGCTCTAAATGTCGCGACACCATAACTGATCCCTGAAACTTTTTTGGAATATATTTATGCTTACTTGCACTTTGTGAGAGTTCATGTGCATTGACCATCATTTGAGTGCATGTCTTGATACACTCGCTAGGTTTTGATACTCTTTGGATAGACAATTAAAGCATGAGTCCCCACTATATGTACTTGATGGGGATCGAGGTATAGTCTCTTTCTCCACAAGTCCCTAAGTTGGTGCTTAGGTACACAGCCACACACTCAAAAGTCATTGTGAAAGCTTCCCTATACTCAACCTCAAAACTAAAAGAGGTCATAGTATGTTGCTTCTTGCTCAACCAAGATATGCATGAGCTACCAAGCATGAAGCAAAAACAAGTGGTGGACACATGTGTTATATTGACTAGCCCAATCTGAGATAGAAAAAGTATGTAAATGTGGTGGTAAATATACCCTCTTGGGATGAAAAAATTGAGTACCACTCAAGTAGTGAAATATGCGCTTAACCACCTACCGATGCTTGGCATCTGGGCAATGCATATACCTTCTCATCTTTGAGACAACAAATTGAATATGAGGTCGACTTATGCATAAGTAAATCAAGCATCTAAAAGCTTGATCATAGTGAACAACATCAACTGCATCTCTAGCATAGAAAGTAGGCATTTAACTTTTCATACCAAGCACATCATGCTTTCTTCAATCCATGTAATTCCTTTTTCAATATGCATAATTTGTTTTCATGCTCTTTTTGCACATACCACAGGGCTGAAATACATACGCTTCTTCAAGTAAATCACCATTCAAAAATGCAATTTTAATGTCTAATTGATGTACATTCCAACCATAATGAAACTACAAAATCACAGATGTTTTGAACAATGGTCATTCGGCATGGAAGAGAAAAATTCTCATCAAAATCAATGACTTTCTCTTGAGCATAACCTTTGGCAACAAGCCTAGCCTTATACCTATCAACTATTCCATAAGGTTTACATTTTTGCTTGTATAGCCACTTAGTTGCAACAGCCTTTTTTCCTCTAGGAAAATCACATAAATACCAAGTGCCATTATTGATAATAGCATCATATTTTGGCTCATAACAGCCATCCAATTTTCTGAATCATGTGCTTCATTGCTAGAAACATG
>CM035441.1:40429610-40434610 GCA_020310875.1 Ceratopteris richardii
CAAGTTCCAAAAAATGTAAATCCTTTTGGGGTCTTCAAATACTTCAAGGAGGCTCAAATAAGTGATAAATTATAGTCAAAATACCATGTGATTTCTAGGAGGTAATGACTCAAATGAGTGAGTCACAATGGAGTTGTAGTGGTATCGTAGTGGAAAGTGGTTGTGGCTAGTTCTCAAAGTCCAACTATGTTTTGCTTAGTTAAGCACTTGAGTCATGTAATATTTCCACCAAAGTGTCTACCACGAGTTTAGTTTTGTAGACATAGATCACAAATCTTGTATCTCCCTCATTATGTATCAAAATTACATGTTTCATGGTCGATTTTAAAGCTCTTATTGTTTACTTTCATGTTCTTAATTTACTCATTGGAGTTGTGAACTAAGAGCAGTACTCTCTGCAAGCATTGTGTGTTATCGGGTTCACCTCTGTTGAAAGTCTCCATTAAACATCAAAATTGTAGAGGTCATATCTCTTTGTCTATTTATCCAATTTAAGTTTTCTTTAGCTCATTGGAAAGTTATTAGTGTCTAGTATATGGGGTTAGAATAGTTTTGAAAAAAACCTAAGTGAATAGAGAACAACAAGCTCTACAACCATGGGTGGTTTTCTATGCATAAGTTCCTGAGAAGGTCAACTAGTTCCTAGGGGGTTCCACCTACTTCTAGATATACTTTGGAGGTCAATAAACTCCAACATTGGTATTAGAGCAAGGAATTGAAGCTTGGAGAAGGTTGTAATACCTTTATGAAGAATTTGAAGCTATTGGGGTAGAGGTTCATCATCAACACTACACGAACGTAGAAGAAGATAGAAAGGAAGCATCGCAAGCAACATCCAATCAAAGAATGGTTCATGAACTTCATTACAAAGGTAAATATCATACTTCTTCTTATCATACATATCCAAAAGTAGGTTTAAAGGAGGAAGTTTAGTGTTTACACAATGGGTGACCAACATGCACAAATAAAGAAGCTTGATAAGAACAGCTATCAAGCTTGATTTAGAATCACATCATACTTGCAAGGTAGAGGCTTGTATGGTTTGATTGATGACATAGATATCAAACCTATATTACAAAATGAGCAACAACTGAGAGAATTTGGGCTTTGGAATGAAAGAGACAAAAGGGTTATATCATTTTATCACAAAATATTCAAGATTCAATGGTAGGACACATACAAGATCTAGAAACAAGTAGGGATGTTTGGCTTGCATTGGAAAGGTTGTATGCTAGAGGTATGAGAGGATACTACAACTACAGTCAAAGACAAAGGAGTGAAGATAACAACAATTGCTACATATGTGGAAGGTATGGACACTACGCCAAAGATTGCTATCAAAATGAGAATAATCAAGGCGGTAATCGAAGAGAAGGCTATTCAAGAAGAGGTAAACAACAAGAAAATTATGCAGTTGAACGTAAAAGTGCCAATTATGTTTCTCTTCTTATGATGAATGTAGAAACTAAGATGAATTGCAATGGAGATGTATGGTATGTAGATAGTGGTTGCTCTAACCATATGTCTCATGATGCTTCATGGTTTTCAAATATGCATAATCCTTCATCTAAAGGTCATGCTAAAACATGAGATGATAAAACACATAAAATTATGCAAGTCAGAGATGTTGTTATGGAGGATAAGTGCAAGTTGAATTGCTTTAAGGATGTACTTTATGTGCCAACGATCACTAAGAATTTGATGTCAGTTGGTCAAATGGTAGAAAAATGTTTGCAAGTAACATTTATTCATGCATGTTGTTTCATTGAGGATCCAAAGCAAAGGAGGTTCATTTCTAGAGGTAAAAAACAAGGTAGATTGTTTACATTCAAGGTAAACCCAAATCATACAAACTATTTCTCTTATGGTATGCATAGAATAGTAGAGCTTGATCTATGGCACAAAAGGATTGACCACATGAATGTACACAGATCAAAGGAGCTATCAAAGAAGAGGATTGTTGAAGGATTACCTAATCTTATCAAGTAACATATGGTGCGTCTTTGTGAAGCATGTCAAATGGGCAAGAAAAGTAAACAGCCTTTCAAGCATTCAAGTTATGTAAGTGATGGTTTTCTAGATCTTATACACATGGATGTATGGGCTCCTACTAAAGAGGCATACTTGGCTGGTAATAAGTACTATGTATCATTCATTGATGATAATAGTAGAATGACATTTGTGTATTTCATTAAAGATAAAAGTGAATTCATTGATTATTTCAAGAAGTTCAAATCATTTGTCGAGAAGCAAACAGGAAGGTTTGTTAAGAAGATAAGATCCGATGCAGGGGGAGAGTATTTCTCTCAATCTTTTACTAATTTTTCGGATGATGAAGGTATCAAAAGAGATGTTACATGTAGGTATACTCCACAACAAAATGGAGTTGCAGAAAGAAGAAATAGAATCATAGAAACATTTGGAACCATCTAGAAGCATGCTAAATGATATGTGTTTTCCTAATTCTTTTTGGGTGGAAGTTGTTAGCACAAGTGTGTATATTATGAATAGAGTTCTTATTGCTAGAGTTCATGATTTGACACCATATGAGGTATGACATGGAAGGAAACCAAGTGTAAGTCATTTGAAAGTATTTGGTTCCATATGTATGTGCATGTACCTAGTGAAGTGAGATCAAAACTTGATGTGAAATTGGAAAAGTGTATATTTATTGGTTATAGAGATACTCAAAGAGGATATAGATGTTATAATCCTCATTCCATTAAGGTGGTTGTTTCAAGAGATGTAAACTTAGATTAATCACTTTCATGGTATGTAGATAAAAAAATTTTGCAGGTCATAGATAGAGACAAAGAAGATATGAGTGAAGGAGATGAGTGCTTACCTCAAACCATAATAACTTTAAGAGATGAAGAAAGTGGTTTGAATGAAGAAAGAGAGCTACCTTTCAATGGAAGATCAAGGCAAGAGTCATTTCCAAGTGTTAAAAGTAGCGGTAAACTGAAACTTGTTGAATTTAATGATGAAAGAGAATAATTTAGTAGTATATATGAGTATGGAGATTCATCAAAGGTTCCTAATAAAAAAAAGCAAGACCACTTACATTGGAGGTAAGAATAAATTCAAGAGTGAGTAAGAAACCTCATAGGTATACTTATGAATCTTTTCTAAATACTCATTATGTTTTTATGACAAAGGTTGAACAGGAAAATGAACCTACATCTTATGATGAGGTGGAAGAGATGAAAAGTGGGAGAAAGCAATGAAAGAAGAAATGGATGCACTACAAGATAACAATACTTGGACATTAGTTCCAAAGACACCAAAACAAAAGGTAATTGGTTGCAAGTGGGTTTTCAAGATTAAAAGCAATGGTGATGGTAGTATGTCAAGATATAAGGCTACACTTGTAGCAAAAGGATATACTCAAACTCAAGGATTGGACTATGATAGAAACATTTAATCCAGTAGCAAACATGGTCACAATGAGAACTTTGTTGGATTTAGCTGCAAGTAAAAGGTGGAATATATATCAATTAGACATAAAAAATGTCTTTCTTAATGGTGAGTTAAGTGAAGAAGTGTATATGTCACAACCAGATGGTTATGTGGATGCAAAATATCATAGTCATGTATGTAGGTTAAAAAAGTCATTGTATGGTCTTAAACAAGCACCAAGGGCATGGAATGCAAGATTGGTAAAGTATCTTATGCTACAAGGATACATAGCAATTCATGTTGATCCTTCACTTTATGTAAAATATGTAGATGACATGTGTGTCTATGTATGCATTTATGTGGATGACTTGTTGATTACAGGGAATGATGCAAAAGCAATTGGAGAGATCAAAGGTAATTTGGGAAAGGAATTTAAAATTTTAGATCTTGGTTTGCTTAGATGCTTTCTTGGGATTGAGATTGTGTATGGCAATGACTGTATGTGGTTGATATAGAGAAAGGATATATGTGATATGCTGAAAAGGTTTGGTATGCAAGAATGTAAGTTTGTTTGTACTCCAATGGATTGTTATGTAAAGTTGAGTGCAAAATAAGGTGATGAGTTGCATGATATGAATGCTTATAGATCCATGGTAGGATCTTTGATTTACGCAACAAAAACTAGACCTGATATATGCTTCGCAGTGGGAGTTTTATCACAGTTTATGCATGAACCTAGAGTACCTCATATGCATGTACCGAAAAGAGCGCTTAGGTATTTGAAAGGTACTATGAAGAAAGGATTATTGTATAGTCATGATGTTGATCTAACTCTTAAAGTTTTTAGTGATGCAGATTGGTTTAGATGTAAAGATGATAGAAGATCCACAAGTGAATATGTGGTAATAGTAGGAAACAAGACATTAACATGGAGCTCAAAGAAACAGCCTACAATTGCTTTATCTTCTACAGAGGCTAAGTATAGAGGTTTAACATTGGATACTATTGAGATTACGTGGTTTAAAAAGTTGTTTCACGACTTGAATTTCCAAGTTGATGTACCACTGATATATGGGGATGACTTGACTAGCATTCATATGACCTCAAATCCTATTTTTCATGCTATAACAAAGCATATAGAACTACACTATCATTATGTTTGAGAGAAGGCCATAAAAATGAAGTGTAGGTTTCTTCTATTGGAACAAAGGATCAAGTTGCAAATATCTTTACAAAATCATTGGATGGACCAAAGCTTCAAAGATTCAACTATATTCTTGGCATGAAGGAAATACCCTTTGAAACTTGAGGGGGAGAATGTTGAGAACATTTTTATATGTATAGATTAAGGTACAAGTTCCGAAAAATGTAAATACCTTTGGGGGGTCTTCAAATACTTCACAGAGGCTCAAATAATTGATAAATTATAGCCAAATTACCATTTGATTTCTAGAAGGTAAAAACTCAAATGAGTGAGTCACGAGGGAGCTTTGGTGGTGTCCTACTGGAAGGTCGATGTGGCTACTTCTCAAACTCCAACCATATTTTGCTTATTTGAGCACTTGAGTCATGTAATATCTCCACTCAAGTATCTACCACGA
>CM035441.1:40442110-40539610 GCA_020310875.1 Ceratopteris richardii
CCCCTCTCAATCAGAATAGAGATTGCGCATTTTACAGGATGATAGATTTTCAACCATAACCAAGAAATATTTAAAGCATATAAACACTTCAGACTTTTCTTTTCAATGGATAAATCCATGCATCATTGGAAAATAAATCAATGAAAGTCATGGAGTATATGTGAGTCTCAAATAAAGGTGTCTACATAGGACCTCATACATCACTATGAAAAAGCTACAATTTATGTGCAAATCTTTGATTGAACCATCTTTAAGGAAGGAAGAACACTATATTTTACTCAAAATACAATCCTCATAGACATGTTTAGAAGGTCCCTTAAGTTTGGGAGGATACCATTTCATATTTCTACAAGCAAAGCAAACTAGCAAAAAACATATGACCAAATCATGCATGCCAAAGCCTTGAATTTCAAATAGCCTGAGAGTCATGAATTTCATATGCTGAATCACTCTCAAATTGTGCATAATCTATGAGCTTATACAACCCACAACATAAAATGTCAAAAGCAATAATTACATCACCATTCAAGAGATCGTGAACTATAGCCAATATTGGCTAGTGTTGAAATCGATAATAGTTATTGATCCCTTGCACAAATAAGGCATTTAAGAATGTGAAAAAAACTACCATCAATAGTATTCAGAATGATATTTCCAACTCCCATGATAGATAAGATGAGTTGTTAGCACATGTGGCCATATTTTCTAGAGGATTAGGCTCAAGTGAGGTGAAAAAACTATGTTGCAAGATAATATATTTGGTTGCACCACTATCAAAGTATCAAACATCAGAGTCTACCACACACATATGCTACTCATGAGAAGATGTGTCATAGCTATAGTGAGTAGTAAACACCCATTATTCATTGTAAAATAGGTTAGCAGACTTTGTTTTATGTGTAGAGGGCTCTCCAACAACCATTCTAGCCTCTTTCTTCTTTACATATTTTGCAACCAATTTAGCACAACTTTTAGTGACATGATCATTTGCCTTACAATACTTGCAAAACTATTTCTGCTTTTTGCTTCTTGTCATCTTTGTGTTCCTTCTTTGAGTGTGCAGCATTAGAAGATTTTTGCTTACTAGTAGACTAGCTCCATTTACCTTTTCCCTTTGAGAAAGTTTGATTTGAAAAACACATAATTGATCGATTTTTCTTGGATTAATCTTCTTGTAGCAAAAGAGAGACTAACTCCTCAAATGTTAAGGCATTCAAATTACCTTTTATCATCAACTCAATAGTAGAAGCAAAACTCTTATAAGAATCTAGAAGACTCTTAAGAACAATTTGCACAATTGAGCTATTTGGCAAGATTTCATCAGCATAAATCAACTACTCATTCAAATACTTTGTTGAAAAGTGTCCATTGACTCTCCTTCATTCATATGCTCACTCTCTAACTATTTTCAGAGTAAGCAATGCAAGCCTCATTTCTTGCCTGATATAGTGTTGTAAGAGTTTCCCAAATATCTTTTGCTATTTTGCAAGAGTGAATGCAAGGGATAATGGCACAAAGCTATCAATGCATGTGTCTATGTATCTCTATCATCCCAACAAACTTTCTCTATAGTAGGTGCAATAAGAACTACAACAACACAAGGAAAATGGAGATCATCATCTTCAACACCATTTGTATCACCTGGAATCATTGTATTTGAAGGCATGAGAGGGATGTGTTTCAACACCCTACACAATATTCCATAAGCATTTTGCTACAAAATACACAACACATCATGTATGCCCTACAATGGGTAGTTGGAACCATCCAACTTCTCCTCAATAGCCAATATACATAATAAATCATTGCTTTCAATGGACATTGACTAAATACCTTGATACAAAAAAATTACTATATCTCAAAATCTTGAACAAAAATACCAAATTGGGCTTTGCCACACCTGTAACAAACTTCAAGGTTCTTGTATTGGTGAACCAAAAAATGTATTTGTCTCGCACAAAAGGACAAAATTGCTTGGATAGTCATTGTGGCATCACATCTAGAGGCCGAAACAAGCTCAAATCATAATTTCGATGCCACATATAAGAAATCTACTTTGAGCTCTTAATCACCTCGAGTATGCTCACCAATTTTCATGCAATTTTTGAGAGTGTGACTAAAAGGGTGTTGACAATGCCCTAGAGAAAGTGGCAACGTGCTATAATACCAATTGTTGGAGTTCAAGAATGAGGCATGCATATCAGCCTTAGCAGCAATATGCTTGTCATGAGGACCAGTGAGCAGCATGTCATCAACATACACAACAATGATCAGAAGCACATCATTAGCATGCTTAACATATAAGGTGCTCTCACTTGGACTATTCTCAAAACCATGTGCAATCAGATAGGCATGTATCTTTTCATGCTAGGCATGTGGTGCTTGTTGTAAACCATATAATGCCTTCTTCAATCTGCATACTTGGTTTTCATGCCCTTTCTGCACAAATCCACGGGGCTGAAAAATACACTTCTTCATGCAAGTCACCATTTAGAAATGCATTTTTAATGTCCAACTGATGTACATTCCAACCATGATGAGCTCCAAGTGCACAAATGCTATGAACAATAGTCATTCAGCATGTAGGACCAAAGGTTTCATCAAAATCAATGCCTCTTTCATGTGCATAACCCTTTGCAACAAGCCTAGTCTTATACCTGTCAACTGTTCCATCAGGCTTACGCTTCAGCTTGTATACCCACTTAGTGCCAATGGCCTTCTTGCTAGGAGGCAAGTCACATAAAGTCCAAGTACCATTTTTCATGATAGCATCATATTCTCATTGCATAGCAGCCATCTGATTTTCATAATTTTGTGCTTCATCAAACAAAACAGGCTCATTCTCATCACAGAGACTAGAGGCATCCATAGCATAGCAATCTGATGCAAAAGAGGCACTATGAGAGATAGAATGAGTATGGTATGATAGAGATGCATCTAATTTGCTATCTGCAAAGTTTACACCAACCATTTTGGCATAGTTTTTGCCTCCTTAATATTAGCTCTCCCATCAACAAGTGCATCATGTAAATCTGCATCAGAAGTGGAATGATCTACATCATCACATGAAACTTGAAAAGGTTGAGAAGTTGCCTCATTAGGACTAGCACTAGAGTGTCCACCTGTAAAAAGAGGAAGCAAAGTATCATACATGTCTTTGGAGCTAACAGATGTCTCCTTTGTACATGAAAGTAAAGGCTGAATAGCATCTTCCACAAAAACAACATCATGGCTAACCAAAATGCATTTAGTATGTGGATGATACAGATGATATCCTTTGCTTTCAAAATTGTACCCAACCTGCTTTATTATCCAATTTCTTGCGATGTTGTTCAGGCACTAATGCATATGCCAGACAACCAAAAACACGTAGGTGAGCAACAAATGGCTTACAACCATGCCAAGCCTCATTTGGAGTGATAGACTACAATGTTTTGATGGGACATATATTAAGTACATATGTTGCACACATAACAACCTCAAGCCAGTAACTATGTGGTAAAGCCTGACTCTTGACCATACACCTCGCCATCTCCATGAGTGACTTGTTCTTTCATTCAGCAACTCCATTCTATTGAGGTGTATACAAAACTATACACTGACGTTTTATCCACGTTCAACCAGAAATGCATTAAAGTTAGAAGACATATATATATTCCTCCCCTCGATCAGAATGGACTGTGCCCATTTTACATGCTAATATATTTTCATTCGAAATCAGAAACTGTTTGAAGCACATAAACACTGCAGACTTTGCTTTTAATGGATGTACCCATGCATGCCTGGAAATATCATCAATGAAAGTCACGAAGTAAAGATAGTTTCCAAAAGAAGGTGCCTGCATAGGACCACAGACATCACTATGTACAAGCTGTAATTTTTGAGGAGCTCGAACTGAACCATCTTGGGAAGGATGAATGCTTCATTTTGCCCAAAATACAACCTTCACAAACATGTTTACCGGGTGCTTGAAGTTTGGGCAAAGAGGAAACCATTTAAGATTTTTGCAGGCATAAAAAACTAGCAAAATTTAGATGACCAAAGCTTTGCATCTGACATAGCATGAAAATCATGTATTGCACATGCTAAATCATTCATAGATTTTTCATAGTCTATGAGCTTATACAACCCTTGACATAAAATGCCAGAAGCAATAATCATGTCGCCATTTGACAGATCATGAATTGTACATCTGTCATCAACAAATTTCACCAACCAAGCAAATCTTGGCTAAAGCTGAAACTGATAAGAGATTCTTCTTGATCCCTGGCACAAGTGACGAAACTACACTACGAGGTAATATGTTTGGTTGTCCCACTATCAAAGTACCAAACATCTGAGTCTACTGTAGACAATGTGTTCAAGAGAGGATGGGTCAAAATTGCAAATAGTAGTAAACAACCATTCTTCATTCTTCATTTTGTACTAGATTAGAAGACTTTGTTTTAAGTGTAGACGCCTTTGCAACAACCATTCCCACCTCTTTTTTCTTTGCCTCTTTTGCAACCAGTTTTGGAAAATTCTTTATGACATGATCATTTTCTTCATAGTACTTGCAAAACAATTGCTGCTTTTCTATTTTCTTCTCTTCTCTATCTTCCTTCTTTGATTGTGCAAAATTAGCAAATTTCTGCTTACTAGTAGAAGAGCTCCATTTACATTTGCCCTTCTGATTAGCTAGGAAAGCTTGATCTTTAACACGCATAATGGACGTGTTCTGCCTAGATTGATCTTCTTGCAACATAACAAAGTCTAACTCCTCAAATGTTAAGGCATTTGGATTGACTTTCATAATCAAATGAAGAGTAGAAGCAAAACTCTAGTATGAATCAGGAAGACCATTCAAAAAATTATCCACAAGTGAACTGTCAGGAAAGACTTCATTAGCAAAAATTAATTGTTCCTTCAAATCTCTGATCTTTGTTAGAAAACTATCCATAGAATCACCTTCATTCATATGCTCAATCTCCAATTGTTTTTGGAGGTAAGCAACACGAGCCTCATTCCTAGCCTGGTACAATGTGGTAGGTGTATCCCAAGCATCCTTGGCTGTTCTGCAAGAGCAAATGCGAGGAATAATGGCATGTTTGACAGAAAAGGCTATCAATGCATTTGTTTGAGCATCTCTGTGATCCCAATGAATTTGCTCTACAGTAGGTGCAGTAGAGACTACAACATGAACATGAACAAGAAGAATATCGTCATCTTCAATATTGTATGCATCAGCTTCAGTACCTGTATTTGAGCATGTAATAGGATGTTTTTCAACACCCTGCACAATATTCCACAGTCTTTTTGTGACCAATACATGATGCATCATATAAGCCCACAATGGGTAATTCGTACCATCCAACTTATCCTCAACAGCCAACATACAAAACATCACTGCTTTCAACCATGGCCACTGACTAAAATAGCATGATGCAGAAAAATAACTATATGTAAAAAAGTTAAACAGAACTATCCTGACGAGTTCTACTAAACCTATAGTAGACTTGGAGAATGCTTATACTGGGAAACCGAAACTTGTATATATCTTTGGCACGAAAAGATGAAATAACTTACACAAGCGCTATGATAGTGCATTCAGAGCCCGAAACGAGCTCATACGCAATTTCAGCACTAAATAACAAAGCTATTTTGACCTCCTAATCACCCTAAGTATGCTCACCAAATTTCGTGTGATTTTGAGACTACAATCGGAGGGGTGTCGACGATGCCCTAGATGAAGCAACAACCTGCTCTGATACCAATTGTTGGAGTTCAAGGTTTGCAAAAGCACGTGAACAACACAAGGAAGAAGAAGAAGCTTGGAGCACAACACACACTACTCAATGTATTACCACTAGAATGTACAAAGATAAGTAACCCATTAGGGCAATAGGCGTATATACAAGCCGGGGGAAAAAAACCTCCTAAAGAGGGAAAAAAGTGCCTCGGTAGTCCTAGAGTGTTCACACACATCACTACCTAAATATATCAACATTATTGTATCACCAAGTGATTGTATAAGAATAAGTGATCCATTAAGATTATAGACAAATATACAAGCCATGGGGGAAAAAACCTAAGTGTGTGCACACACATCACAACCAAAATATATCAACAAGGACCTATATTCAATTATATTAAAAAGGAGCATAGTCTAAAGTACTAGGATATTCAAATAAGTATATCATGAGAAGTCCAATATGATCCACCATATACCTACTACATAAGAGTATTTAAATTATCTTTCAAAGTGTGAAACAACAAGTATAAACAATTCTATAATGAGTTGGTCTACTCATTACACTCAATTCCACAAATTTCATGACATTGTAGCCATATATCAATAAGATATAGATTAAATATATTTTTATATGGATTTGTATGTCAATGAGAATACATAAATGATGAATCAAAGAATATATAGTATTCAAATATATACTATTAATAAGTTTACCAATAAAGCAATTCAATATGAAATAGACTTTCTTAACGTAAGAAAGAAAAGAGACATACATGCCAAACATGTTGGAGTTTGAGGTTTTCAGAAGCATGCGAAGTGTTGATATATTTAGCTAGTGATGTGTGTGAACACTCTAGGACTGCTGAGGCACTTTTTTCCCTCTTTAGGAGGTTTTTTTTCCCTCGGCTTGTCTATACGCCTATTGCCCTAATGGGCTACTTACCTTTGTACATTCTAGTGGTAATACATTCAACATTATGTGTTGTGCTCCAAGCTTCTTCTTCTTCTTCCTTGTGTTGTTCACGTGCTTCCACAAACGTCTAACTCCAACAATTGGCATCAGAGCAGGCCGCCGCTTCATCTAGGGCGTTGTCTACACCTCTTTGGTTGCAGTCTCAGAATCGCACGAAATTTGGTAAGCATACTCAGGCTGTTTTAGAGATCAAAATTGCTTTGCTTTCTAGTGTCGAAATCGTGATCTGAGCTTGTTTCGGCCTCCAAATGCACCATAACAACGCTTGTGTAGGCTATTTCATCTCTTTGTGCCAAAGGTATATACCAGTTTTGGTTTGCTAGTATAAGCATCTTGAAGTCTGTTACAAGTTTAGCAAAATTCTCTGGGCAGTTCTGTTCAACTTTTTGAGATACAGTCAATTTTCTACATCAAGGTATTTTAGTCACTGGCCATGGCTGAAAGCAATGATGTATTCTGTATGTTGGTTGTTGAGGATAAGTTGGATGGTACCAACTACCCATATGGGATTATATGATGCGTCATGTATTGGTCGCAAAAGGACTATGGAATATTGTGCAGCTTGTTGAGAGACGTCCTGTTACACCATCAAATACACGTACTGCAAATACAAGTGTTGGAGATGATGGAGACGGTGTCGAAGATGATGATATTCTGTAGATTCCTGTTCGTGCTGCTACTTTTGTTGCACCTACTACATAGCAAATTCGTTGGGATGGAAGAGATGCTCAGGCACATGCATTGATAGCTTTGTCTATCAAACGTGCCATTATTCCTCACATTCTCTCTTGTAGAACAGCCAAGGAAGCTTGGGATACACTTACCACATTGTACCAGGCTAGGAATGAGGCTCGTGTTGCTTACCTCCAAAAACAATTAGAGAGTGAGCACATGAATTAAGGTGATTCTATGGACAATTTTCTAATGAAGATCAAGGATTTGAAAGAACAGTTGATTTTTGCTAATGAAGTTATACCAGATAGCTCACTTGTGCAGACCGTTTTGAATGGTCTTCCTAATTCATATCAGAGTTTTGCTTCTAATCTTCGTTTAATGATGAAAGGCAATCCAAATGCCTTGTCATTTGAGGAGGTGGTCTGTGTTCTATTGCAGGAAGATCAGTCTAGGCAGAACAAGTCTATTAGGCATGTTGCAGATCAAGCTTTCCTGGCTAGTCAAAAGGAGAAGTTTGCAAATGCTGCACATTCGAAGAAGCAAGACAAAGATGAGAAGAAATAAAAAAAGCAGAAATTGTTTTGCAAATACTGTAAAGCAAATGATCATATCATCAAGAGATGTCCAAAACTAGTTGTTAAAGAGGCAAATAAGAAAGAGACTGGAATGGTTGTTGCAGAGGCCTCTACACTAAAAACCGAGTCTGGTAATCTTGTGTAGGAAGAAGAATGGGCGTTTACTACTATTTGCAGTTTCGAACCATCATCTCATTAGAAGTGCATGTCGAAAGAAGAATGGCCGTTTACTATTGTTTGTAGTTTTGACCCATCATCTCATGAGCAGTGCATGTCTGCAGTAGACCTAGATGTTTGGTACTTTGATAGTGGGGCGACCAAACATACTCGCAGCATAGTTTCTTCTCTTCACTCGAGTCTGCCCCTATAGGGAATACTGTTACATGTGCCAACAACTCCTCCTATCCTATTATGGGAGTTGGTAAGATCATTTTGACTACTGCTGATGGTAGTTCTTTCACTTTGTCAGATGCTTTGTTTGTGCCAGGGATCAAGAAAAATCTATTATCAGTTTTTGCATTAGCCAAGATTGGCTTGGTTGTGAAATTTGTTGATGACAGATGTACAGTTCATGATCTATCAAATGGTGACCTCATTATTGCTTCTAGCATTATGTCATGGGATGTATAAGCTCATAGACTATGAAAGATCTGTAAATGATTTGGCATGTGCAGTACATGATTCTCAGGCTATGTCAGATGCAAAGCTTTGGCATGCACGCTTTGGTCATTTGAGTTTTGCTAGTTTGCTACGCCTGCAGAAATCTAAAATGGTGTCCTCCTTGCCCAAACTTGAGGAACCCGGAAAACATGTTTGTGAAGGCTATATTTTGGGAAAAATGCAGTGTTCATCCTTTCCAAAAGATGGTTCAGTTTGGGCTACTAAGAAATTGCAGCTTGTACATAGTGATTATGTGGTCCTATGTAGACACCTTCTTTTGGAAACAATCTTTACTTCATGACTTTCATCGATGATTTTTCCAGGCATGCATGGGTATATCCATTGAAGGCAAAGTCCGAAGTGTTTTGGTACTTCAAACAGTTTGTGGTTTTGGCTGAAAATCTGTCAGCATGTAAAATGGGCACCCTCCGTTCTGATCGAGGGGGGAATATATGTCTTCTCATTTTAATGCATTTTTGGCTAATCATGCGATAAAACACCGGTGTATAATGTCATATACACCTCAACAAAATGGAGTTGTTGAACGGAAGAATGTGTCACTCATGGAGATGGCGAGGTGTATGGTCAAGAGTCAGGCTTTACCACATAGTTTCTAGCTTGAGGCTGTCATGTGTGCAACATATGTACTTAACATGTGTCCCACTAAAGCGTTGTAGTCTATCACTCCATATGAGGCTTGGCATGGTCGCAAGACAGCTATTTCTCATCTGCATGTTTTTGGTTGTTTGGCATATGCATTATTGCCTGAACAACATCACATAAAATTGGATGATAAAGCAGTAAAATGTATTTTTCTTGGGTACAGTTCTAAAAGCAAAGTCTATCGTCTATATCATCCACATACTAAACGCATTCTGGTTAGCTGTGATGTTGTTTTTGTGGAAGATGCTATTTAGCACTTAAGGAGACGTCTATTAGCTCCAAAGACATGTATGATATTTTGCTGCCTCTTTTTACAGGTGGATAGTCTAGTGTTGGTCCTAATGAGGCAACTTCTCAACCTTTGCAGGTTTCATCTGATGATGAAGATTATTCCTATCTGATGCAGATGTACATGATTCACTTGTTGATGAGAGAGCTGATATTCAGTAGGTAAAAACTATGCCAAAATGGTTGGTGCAGAATTTGAGTGATAAAAAATTTGATGCACTTCTATCATATCGTACTCGTTCAGGCTCTCATAGTGCCTCTTTTGCATCAGATTGCCATGCCATGGCTGCATCTAGTCTCTGTGATGAAAATGAGCCTGTTTCGTTTGATGAAGCACAAAATTCAAAAAATTGGATGGCTGTTATGCAATCTGAATATGATGCTATAATAAAGAATGGTACTTGGTCTTTATGTGACTTGTCTCCTGGCAAGAAGGCCATTGGCACAAAGTGGGTATACAAGTTGAAGCGTACGCGTGATGGAACAATTGACAGGTATAAGGGCTTTTTGCAAAGGGTTATGCGTAGAAAAGAGGCATTGATTTTGATTAAACCTTTGCTCCTGCTTGTCGAATCACTACCGTTTGTAGCATATGTGCACTTGCAGCTCATCATGGTTGGAATGTACATCAATTGGACATTAAAATAGTATTTCTGAATGGTGACTTGCATGAAGAAGTGTATGTTTTTTAGCCCCATGGCTTTGTGCAGAAAGGGAATGAAAACCAGGTGTGTAGGTTAAAGAAGGCATTATATGGTTTAAAGCAAGCACCATGTGCTTGGTATGAAAAGATACATGCCTATCTCATTGCACATGGTTTTGAGAACAATCCAATTGAAAGCACCTTATATGTTAAGCATGCTAATGATGTACTTCTGATCATTGTGGTATATGTTGATGACATGTTGCTCACTGATCCTCATGACATGCATATTGCTGATTTTAAGGCTGATTTGCATGCCTCATTTGAGATGTCTGATTTGGGGCATTTGCATCACTATTTGGGCATTTAGTTTATGCAAGTTGATGGTGGAATGTCTTTGTGTGAAATGAAATATATTGACACATCATTGCTACGTTATGGCCTTGAAGACTGTAAACCTATTGCCACTCCTATGGAGACAGGTTTATGATTGAGTCGTCATGATGCTGGAGATGCATTTGATGTTGTTCTCTATCAGTAGGCTGTTGGATGCTTGATTTAGTTATGCATTACTCAGCCAGATATTCAGTTTGCTATCTCACAGATGAGCAGGTTTATGCATTGCCCAGGTGTCAAGCATTGGCAGGCGGTTAAGCGCATCTTTCACTACTTGAGTGGTACCCAACTACTTGGATTGTTTTATCCCAAGGGGGGATCACTCATGTGTTCCCCCCTTGAGTTTGTTGTCTCACAGATGAGCAGGTTTATGCATTGCCCATGTGTCAAGCATTAGCAGGCGGTTAAGTGCATCTTTCACTACTTGAGTGGTACCCAACTACTTGGATTGTTTTATCCCAACTACTTGAGTGCTTTTTCTAACAGTGATTGGGCTGGTTGCTATGACACTCATGTGTCCACTAGTGGCTTTTGCTTCATGCTTGGTAGCTCATGTATATCTTGGTTGAGCAAGAAGAAGCCTACTGTGGCCACTTCTAGTTGTGAGGCTGAGTATAGGGAAGCTTTCACAGCGACTATTGAGTGCGGCTCAGACGCCTTATGGTTGATTTGGGTGTTGGTCAATCTTCTGCCACCACCATCTTCACTAACAGTCAGAGTGCATTGGCAGTTGCGAGGGACCCTGTGTTCCATGCTCGCACTAAGCACATTGAGGTGCATTATCATTATGTTAGGGAGAGGTTCTTTGCTGGGGAGATCAGCTTGGCATATGTGCCCACGCAGGAGAACATTGCAGACCTTTTTACGAAGGCTCTGCCTAGAAAGAAGTTTGAAGCTTTCCACAAAGCTTTGGGCTTACTTCCTTTTGTGGATTGATTCCACATAGCTTGGCACTTCCTTATACACAAGTGCCAACTCCTTGTTCATTGTATCACTCGGAGGGGGATTTGTTGATATATTTAGGTAGTGATGTGTGTGAACACTCTAGGACCACCGGGGCACTTTTTTCCCTCTTTAGGAGTTTTTTCCCCCCCTCTTGTATTATACGTCTGTTTCCCTAATGGGCTACTTATCTTTGTACATTCTAGTGGTAATACATTCAGCATTGTGTGTTGTGCTCCAAGCTTCTTCTTCTTCCATGTGTTGTTCGCATGCTTCCATAGACATCTAACTCCAACACGAAGAACACAAGGAAGAAGAAGAAGAAGCTTGGAGCACAACACAATACAGAATGTGAGTGAATATACAAAGATAAATCACCCATTAGGATTATGAGCATACATACAAGATGGGGCAAAAAAACTTCTAAAGAGGAAAAAAGGTGCCTTGATGGTCCTAAGTGTGCTCACACACACCAATACCAAAATATATCAACAAATACCCTTTGGCAGTGATGCAATGAACAAGGAGTTGGCACTCATGTATAAGGAAGTGCCAAGTTATGTGGAAAAAGATCAATCCAAAATGAAATAAGTCCAAAACTTTGTGAAAAAGATCAATCCAAAATGAAATAAGTCCAAAACTTTGTGAAAAGCTTCAAACTTCTCCCTAGGTAGAGCGTTTGTGAAAAGTTCTACAACATTATCTTGTGTGGGAACATAGGACAATCTCGTCTCTATAGTAGAGAACCTCCCCCTCACATAATGTTACTGCACCTCAATGTACTTTGTGCGAGCATGGAACACATGTTCCTCACAACTGCCAATGCGCTCTGACTGACAGTGAAGATGGTGGTGGCAAAAGACTAACCAAGTCCCAAATGAGCCAAAGGTGTCTCAACTACACACACTCAACAATCACTATGAAAGCTTCCCGATACTCATCCTCACAACTAGAAGTGGCCACAATAGGATGCTTCTTTCTCGACCAAGATATGCATGAGCTTACCAAGCATGAAGCAAAAATCACTTGTGGACACATGAGTGTCATAGTGACCAACCGAGCCTAAGTCAAAAAAAGCATGTAAATATGTCTATAATGATCCCCCGTGGGATTAAACAATCCAAGTAGTCAAGTACCACTTAAATAGTGAAACATGCGCTTAACCGCTTGCCAATGCTTGACACTTAGGCAATGCATAAACATGCTCATCTGAGAGACAAGAAATTGAATATTAGGACAAATTATGCAATAAGTAAATCAAGCATCCAACATTGTGCTAATAAAGAAGAACATCAAATGCATCTCCAACATCATGAGACTCAACTATAAACCCGTTCCATACAAGTGGCAATAGGTTTGCAATCTTGAAGGCCAAAATGTTGCAATAATGTGTGAACATATTTGTTTGACACAAAGCTATTCCCACATCAACTTGCATAAAGTAAATGTTCAAATGATGATGTAAATGCCCCAAATTTGACATCTCAAAAGAGGCATGAAAATCAGCCTTAAATTCAAGAATATGCTTCTCATTAGGACCATTGAGCAGCATGTTATCAACATGTACAATGATGATCAGAACTACATCATATGCATGCTTAACATATAAGATGCTCTCAGTTCAACTTTTTTCAAAACAATGTGCAATCAAGTAGGCATGCATATTTTCATTCCAAGCACTTGGTGCTTGTTTCAAACCATAGAATGCCTTTTTCAGCCTTCAAACTTCGCCCTTTTTGTACAAAACCATGGGGCTAAAAGACATAAACTTCTTCATTTAAGTCACCATTCAAAAATGCATTTTTAATGCCCAAATGATGTACATTTTAACCATGATGAGCTTCAAGTGCACAAATGCTATGAACAGTGGTCATACAACATGTGGAAGCAAAGGTCTCATCAAAATCAATGCCTCTCTCTTGAGCATAACCTTTTGCAATAAGCCTCGCCTTATACCCGTCAACTATTCCATCATGCTTACATTTTTGCTTGTATACCCATTTAGTGCCAACGGCTTTTTTGCCTAGAGGCAAATCACATAACCAAGTACCATTCTTCATAATAGCATTATATTCTGATTGCATAGTAGCCATTCAATTTCTTGAATTTTGTGCTTCATCAGAAGAAACATGCTCATTCTCATGATAAATACTAAAGGAAGTCATTGCGTAGCAATCTTATGCAAAGGAAGCACGATGAGATCTTGAACATGTATGAAATGACAAAGGTGCACATAATGTGCTATCTCTCAAAAGTCTACACTAGCCATTTAGGCATTATTTTAGCCTCTTCTATGTCATCCATCTCATCGACAAGTGCATCATGTAAATCTACATCCGAAATGGAATGGTATGCATCATCATATGGAACCTGTAAAGGTTGCAAAATTGCCTCATTGGGACTAGCACTTGATTCTCCATGTGTAAAAAGAGGCAACAAAGTGGCATACACATCTTTGGAGTTAATTAATGTCTCCTTAGTACATGAAAGTAATGGTTGAATTGCATATTCCACAAAAACAACATCACAGCTAGCTAAAATGCATTTAGTTTGTGGATGATATAGACAATAGCCTTTGCTTTCAGAATTGTACCCAACAAAAATACATTTCACTGCTTTATCATCCATTTTCCTATATTGTTATTCAGGTGCTAAAGCATATGCCAAACAACCAAATACATGCACATGAGCAACATATGGCTTGCAACCATGCCAAGCCTCATATGAAGTGATTGATTGAAGTGCTTTGGTGGGACACCTATTAAGTATGTATGTTGCACACATAACAACCTCAAGCCATAACCCATGTGGTAAAGCTTGACTTTTGACCATACATCTCACCATCTCCATGAGAGACCTATTCTTTTCTTCAACAATTCCATTTTGCTGAGGTGTATACGGCACTATACACTAATGTTTTATCCCATGCTCAACCATAAATGCATTAAAATCACAAGACATGTATTCCCTCCTTGATCAGAATGGAGGGTGCTCAATTTACATGCTCATATATATTCAACCATATCTAGAAATTTTTGAAGCACATAAACACTTTGACTTTGCTTTGAATGGATACACCCATGCATGCCTGGAGAAATTATCAATAAAAGTCACGAAGTAAAGGTAGTTCCCAAAAGAATGTGTCTGCATAGGACCAAAGACATCTCAATGAACAATTTGCAATTTATGAGTATCTTGAACAAAACCATCTTTTGGGAAGGAGGAACGCTTCATTTTGCCCAAAATACAACCTTCACAGGAATTTTTTTAAGGTGCCTGAAGTTTGGGGAGAGAGGAAACCATTTCATATTTTTCTAGGCATATCAAACTAGCAAAATTCAGATGACCAAAGTTGCATGCCTAGGCTTTGCATCTGAGATAGTCTGAGAACCATGGATTGCACATGCTGAATCGTTAACATTTTCTGCATAGTCTATGAGCTTATACAACCCACAACACAAAATACCAAATGCAATAATAACATCACCATTTGAAAGATCATGAACTGTACATCTACCATCAACAAACTTGACAACCAAGCTAACCTTGGCTAATGCTAAAATTGACAACAAACTTTTCTTGATCTTTGACACAAATAAAGCATCTAACAATGTGAAAGAACTACCATCTGTAGTAATCAGAATGATCTTACGAACTCCCATTACAAGATAAGAGGAGTTGTTAGCACATGTGGCAGTATTCCCTATAGGGGCAGACTCAAGTGAACTGAAGAAATTGTACTATGAGGTAATATGTGTGGTTGCACCACTATCAATGTACCAACATCTGAGTCTACTACAGATATACACTGCTCATGAGAAGATGGGCCATAGTTGCACAATAGTAAATCCCCATACCATGTTTTAGATGTAGAGGCCTTTGCAACTACCATTCTGACCTCTTTCTTCCTTTCCTCTTTTGTAGCTAGTTTAGGAAAACTCTTTATGACATGATCATTTTCCTTACATTATTGTTGGAGTTCAAGGTCTGTGAAAGCATGAGAATAGCACAAGGAAGAAGGAGAAGCTTGGAGCACAACACACATACTAAATGTATTACCACTAGAATGTACAAAGATAAGTGACCCATTAGGGCTATAGGTGTATATACAAGCCGGGGGGAAAAAACCTCCTAAAGAGGGAAAAAAGTGCCCCGGCAGTCCTACTAGTGTGTTCACACATCACTACCTAAAAATATCAACAAACCCCCCTTGGGAGTGATGTGATGAATAAGGAGCTTGCACTCAAGTATAAGGAAGTGCCAAGCTATGTGGAATCAATCCACAAAAGGAAGTAAGACCAAAGCTTTCCGGAAAGCTTCAAAATTCTCCCTAGGCAGATCCTTTGTGAAAAGGTCTCCAATTTTCTCCTCTGTGGGCACATTTTCCAAACTGATCTCTCCAGCAAAGAACCTCTCCTTGACGTAATGATAATACACCTCAATGTGCTTAATGAGAGCATGGAACACAGGGTTCCTCGCAACTCCTAATGCACTCTAACTGTCAGTGAAGATGGTGGTGGCAGAAGAATGACCAACACCCAACTAAACCAGGCATGTGAGATACACACACTCAACAGTCGTTGTGAAAGTTGCCCTATACTCAACCTTCACAACTAGAAGTGTCCATAGTAGGTTGCTTCTTGATCAACCAAGATATGCATGAGCTATCAAGTATGAAGCAAAAACCATAGGTGGACACATGAGTGTCATAGCAACTAGCCCAGCTAGAGTTAAAAAAAGCATGTAAATCTGGCCGTTGTGATCCACCTTGGGATAAAACAATCCAAGTAGTCAGTGCCACTCAAGTAGTGAAAAATGTGCTTAACCACTTGCCAATGCTTGACACCTACGCAATGCATAAACTTGCTCATATATGAGACAACAAATTGAATATCTAGCTGAGTATGTATAAGGAAATCAAGCATCCAACAACCAACCAATAGAGAACAACATCAAATCCATCTCCAACATCATGAAGACTCAACCCCAAACCTGTCTCCATAGGAGTAGGGCAATGGGTTTACAGTCTTCAAGGCCAAAATGCTACAATAATGTGTTAATGTATTTTGTTTGACACAAATCTATTATGCCATCAACTTGCATAGGTTGAATGCCCAAATAATGATAAAAATGCCCCAAATCTGACGTCTCAAATGAGACATGCAAATTAGCCTTAAAATCAGCAATATGCTTCTCATGAGGACCAATGAGTAGCATGTCATCAACATACACAACAATGATGAGAAGCACATCATATTCACGCTTAACATATAAGGTGCTCTCACTTGGACTGTTCTCAAAACTATGTGCAATTAGGTGTGCATGTATCTTTTCATACCAAGCATGTGGTGCTTGCTTCAAACCATATAATGCCTTTTTCAACCTATGCACTTGGTTTTCATGCCCTTTTTGCACAAAGCCATGGGGCTGAAAAACATACACTTCTTCATGCAAATCCCCTTTCAAAAATGTAGTTTTAATATCCAACTAATGTACATTCCAACCATGATGAGTTGTGAGTGCGTAGATGCTACGAACAGTAGTCATTTGGCATGTAGGAGCAAAGGTCTCATCAAAATCAATGCCTCTTTCTTGAGCATAAACCTTTGCAACAAGCCTAGCTTTATACATATCAATTGTTCCATCAGGCTTAAGCTTCAGCTTGTATACACACTTAGTGCCAATGGCCTTCTTGCTAAGTGGCAAGTCACATAAAGACTAGGTACCATTTTTCATAATAGCATCATATTCTGATTGCATAGTAGCCATCCAATTTTCAAAATTTTGTGCCTCATCAAACAAAACAGGCTCATTCTCATCACAGAGATTAGAGGCAGCCATAGGATAGCAATCTGATGCAAAAGAAGCACTATGAGAGCCTTAACGAGTACGATATGAAAGAGGTGCATCTAATTTGCTATTACGCAAAGTGTGCATCAACCATTTGGCATAGTTTTTGCCTCCTCAATATCAGCTCTCTCATCAACAAATGCATCATGTAAATCTACATCAGAAATGGAATGATCTGCATCATCACATGAAACTTGTAAAGGTTGAGAAGTTGCCTCATTAGGAGCAGCATTAGATTGTCCACCTGTAAAAAGAGGCAAAAAAGTGTCATACATGTCTTTGGAGCTAACTGATGTCTCCTTAGTACATGAAATGGTTGTATAACATCTTCCAAAAAAACAACATCACGGCTAACCAAAACGTGTTTAGTCTGTGGATGATACAGGTGATAGCCTTTGCTTTCAGAACTGTACCCAACAAAAATACATTTCACTACTTTATCATCCAATTTCCTGTGTTGTTTTTTAGATGCTAATGCATATGCAATAAAAATAAAAACATGCAAGTGAGCAACATATGGCTTGCGACTAGGTCAAGCCTCACATGGAGTGATAGACTGCAATGCTTTAGTGGGATACATGTTAAGTACATATGCTACACACATAACAACCTCAAGCCAAAAACCATGTGGTAAAGCCTGACTCTTGACCATACACCTCGCCATCTCCATGAGTGACCTATTCTTCCATTCAACAACTCCATTTTGTTGAGGTGTATACAACACTACACGCTGATGTTTTAACCCACGTTAGTCAAAAATGCATTAAAATCAGAAGACATAAATTCCCCCCTGATCATAACGGAGGGTGCCCATTTTACATGCTGACATATTTTCAACCAAAACCAAAAACTGTTTGAAGCACATAAACACTTTAGTTTTTGCTTTCAATGGATATACCCATGCATGCCTGGAAAAATCATCAATGAAAGTCACGAAGTAAAGATAGTTTCCAAAAAGGGGGTGTCTGCATAGGACCACAAACATCACTATGAACAAGCTGTAAATTCTTAGTAGCTCAAACTGAACCATCTTTTGGGAATGAGGAATGCTACATTTTGCCCATATAGCCTTCACAGACATGTTTGCCAGGTGCCTCATTTTTTGGGAAAAGAGGACACCATTTTAGATTTTTGCAGGTGTAGCAAACTAGCAAAATTGAGATGACCAAAGTGTGCATGCCAAAGCTTTGCATCTGACAAAGCCTAAGAATCATGTACTGCACATGTTGAATCATTCACAAAATTTTCATAGTCTATGAGTTTATACAGCCCAGGACATAAAATGCTACAAGCAATAATGACATCGCCATTCGACAGATCATGAATTGTACATTTGTCATCTACAAATTTCACAACCAAGCAATCTTGACTAAAGCTGAAACAAATAACAGATTCTTCTTGATCCCCAACACAAATAAAGCATCTGACAATGTAAAAGAACTACCATCAACAGTAGTCAGAATGATCTTACCAACTCCCATGACAGGATAAGAGAAGTTGTTTGCGCATGTGACAATATTCCTTGTAGGGGCAGGCTTGAGTGAAATGAAGAAACTGCATTGCAAGGTAATATGTTTGGTTGCCCCAATATCAAAGTACCAAACATCTGAGTCTACTGTAGACATACACTCTTCATAAGAAGATGGGTCATAACTGCAAACAATGGTCAATGCCCATTTTCATTCTGCACAAGATTATCACTCTATTTTCGGTGTAGAGGCCTTTGCAACAACCATTCCAGCCTCTTTCTTCCTTGCCTCTTTAACAGCCAATTTTGGACAACTCTTTATGACATGATCATTTCCTTTACAATATTTGCAAAGCAAATTTTGCTTTTTTGTTTTCTTCACGTCTCTGTCATCCTTCTTTGATTGTGTAGAATTAGCAAATTTCTGCTTACTAGTAGAAGAGCTCCATTTACCTTTGCCCTTCTGACTAGCCAGGAAAGCTTGATCTACAACACGCATAATGGACCTGTTCTGCCTAGACTAAGCTTCTTGCAATAGAACAGAGACTAACTCCTCAAATGTTAAGGAATTTTGATTTCCTTTCATCATCAAACGAAGAGTAGAAGCAAAACTCTGATATGAATTGGGAAGACCATTAAGAACAATCTACACAAGTGGACTATCAGGCAAGACTTCATCAACAAAAATCAATTGCTCCTTCAAATCTTTGATCTTTATCAGAAAAATTTCCATGGAATCTACTTCATTCATGCGCTCACTCTCCAACTATTTTCGGAGGTAAGAAATACAAGCCTCATTCCTTGCCTGGTATAAAGTGGTAAGTGTATCCCAAGCATCCTTAGCTATTCTGCAAGAGTGAATGTGAGGAATGATGTCATGTTTGATAGACAAGGCTATCAATGCATGTGCGTGAGCATCTCTGCCATCCCAACAGATTTGCTATGCAGTATGTGCAACAAGAACCGCAACACAAACAGGAACATGAAGAATATCATCATCTTCAACATCATCTACATCACCTTCAATAGCTATGTTTGCAGGTGTAATAGGACGTTTTTCAACACCTTGCACAATATTCCATAGTCCTTTTGCAACCAAGACATGATGCATCATATAAGCCCATAATGGGTAATTGGTACCGTCCAACTTATCCTCAACAACCAACATACATAATACATCACAGCTTTCAGCCATGGCCACTAACTAAAATACCTTGATGCAAAAAAATGATTGTATCTCAAAAAGTTGAACAGAACTACCCTATCAATTTAAACCTGTAACAGACTTTGAGACTCTTATACTGGCGAATCAAAACCTATATATATCTTTTGCACAAAAAGATAAAATTGCATGCACAAGTGTTGTGATAGTGTGTCTGGAGGCCAAAACGAGCTCAGACCGTGATTTCGACACCACACAACAAAGTTGTTTTGATCTCCTAATCACCTTGAGTATGCTCACCAATTTTCATGCGATTCTATGATTGTGACTAGACGGGTGTTGATGACACCCTAGATGGAGCAGCGACATGCTTTGATACCAACTGTTGGAGTTTGAGATCTGTAGAAGCACGAGAAAAGCACAAGGAAGAAGAAGAAGAAGCTTGGAGCACAACACACAATATTGAATGTATTACCACTAGAATGTACAAAAGATAAGTGACCCATCAGGGCTATAGGCATATATACAAGCCGAGGGAAAAAAACCTCCTTAATGAGGGAAAAAAGTGCCTCCGGTGGTCCTAGTGTGTTCATACACATCACTACCTAAATATATAAACAATTATTTGCAAAAATTGCTTCTGATTTTCTGTTTCCTTCTCATCATTGTCTTCTTTCCTCAATTGTGTAGCATTAGTAGATCTGCAACACACATAATTGACATGTTCTACCTGAATCAACTTCTTGCAACAAAACAAAGGCTAAATCTTCAAATATTAAGGCATTTGGATTGCCTTTCATCCTCAATCAAAGAGTAGAAGCAAAACTATGATATGAATCTAATATGCACAAGTGAACTATCTAGTAAGACTTTGTCAATAGAAATCAAATGCTACTTAAAATATTTGATCTTTGTCAATGTCATAGAATCTCGTTCATTCATATGTTCACTCTCCAACTATTTTCGGAGGTAAGTATAATGAGCCTCATTGCTTGCATGTAATAAAGTGGTAAGTGTATCCCAATCAACCTTTATTGTTTTCTAGGAGCGAATGTGAGGCGTAATGGCACATTTGACTATCAAAGCTATCCGTGCATGTGCCTGAGCATCTCTACCATCCCAAAGAAGTTGCTTTGCAGTAGGTGCAATAAGAACCGAAGCACGAGCAGGAATTTGAAGATCATCATCTTCGATGCCATTTGCATCACCTTCAATAACTGTATGTAGATGTAATAGATGTTTTTCAACACCCTGCACAATATTCCATAATCCTTTTGCTACCAATACATGACACATGATATATGCCCACAATGGGTAATTATTACCATCCAACTTATCCTCAACAACCAGCATACAAAATACATCATTGCTTTCAGCCATGGCCACTGACTAAATACCTTGGTGTAAAATAATGACTGTATCTCAAAAATTTGAACATAAACACCTTGTTGAGCTTTGCTAGACCTCTAATTGACTTTGAGGTGCTTCTACTCGCAAACTGAAACCTATATATATGTTTGGCCAAAAGGATGAAATTGCCTGCATAGTCACAATGATAGTGTGTTCGAAGGCCGAAACCAGCTCATATCAAAACGCAAGTATTGTCACCAATTTTTGTGTGATTATGAGACTATGATTGGAGGGGTGTTGACGATGTCCTAGATGAAGTGGCAACCTGCGTTGATACCAATTGTTGGAATTTGAGACCCGCACAAGCATACATACAACACAAGGAAGAAGAAGAAGCTTGGAGCACAACACAATATAGAATGTACAAAGATAAATCATGTGTTAGTGTTATAGGTGTATATACAAGTTGGGGGAAAAAAACTCCTAAAGAGGGAAAACGGTGCCTTGGTGGTCATAAGTGCGTTCACACACATCACTACTAAAATATATCAACAAAACCATGGGGATATTATTGCTTTAGTTTCTAAATCACACATCTTAGAAGTACTACAAAACACAATACATTATTCGAAGAGTCGTCTTATATAGAAAATCAAGCAAGAAAATAATTGAAGGCACAAAAACTCATCTTATCGTATACATAACCAATACCAAACTACGTTATGTCTCTTTATCTTGAAATCATTTTTTTTAGTATTGATTTTCTTATTTCTATGGTTTCCATCATCTTCATGATTCTATACTAATAATTTCATCATAATCTTGCCTACATTATAGATCTAGTCACCTTATCAAATCATTCAAGCAAAATTATGGCCAACATTCCCATGCATAATAAAACTTTGATCATGAGACAAAAAAGCCACCTACTTCATGCCATTTACCATTAATCATGTGTGTTTCATCATAGGTCTTTCTCTTATACTACCCATTGTATCTTCAAAGCTCATTCATCTATAACTTGTACATATAAAGGTAACGTGCACATCACCTAGATATGTTCTTTGTTGAACTTTTCAATTGAGGAGGTAGTAATATGCTTTTCACATGTACATCAATTGGTGCTTGGATTATATCATGACATCCATACCCTCTATCATGAACATGATCCATACATCTAGGGTTTCGAATTTATTAATGCATGTAAAACTTATTAAAGCCTAATTGTGAATGCTCGAGAAATCATTTTTGAAATCTAGAGACATTTTTATGATATGTATAGGTCCTCATAGAGATCATGCAGCATGATTAGATTTTTACATTATGATAATTCATTGCTACTTATAATAGCTTCTTTACATATACAACCTTGCTTAGTTATATAAGGAGGATACATTATTCTATTTCATCATTCTTTTTCAACATTGGAACTTGTAAGCTACATATGAGCATGGAGTCAATCCAAGTAGGTCATGTTTTGGCTATACGTTTCTAGCATCATCATTTGTATAGATCATACCAAAACCCTAAAAATGTATTCTTATCCACCATATTTAACACTCAATGGCCTTGTTTTCACTTATCGGGATCATTGATGAAATCACCAATCGTAACCACTCTTAATAATCACCCTATGAAAAGTATGAATAGAAAAACATCACATCATTCCTTAATATTTCCTATACTCTCCATCAAAAGTCATGGATGATTAAGCTTGAAGCATAATTCATGGAGCGTGCATGCCATGGAGTAGAACCAAGTAAGAAATTCTAGTTCTAACCCTACCATGTATAGTCTTTCTTGTAGTCTTTCCATGTATTCATGCCACATCCTTTGTATTCTTGTACATAATCTCTTGCAAAACCTATTAAGTTCCTTCTATCCTACACGTATGATTATAAAAACTATCTTGAATTGTATCAATAACCTTATATTCATACTTACGATTTTAAGTTTGTGGGTTCATCTTGTATTGAGACATATTGTAGCTATACTTATGATCTTGAGGTGTGGGATCTCTTGTGCCCATTTGAGACTTCTAGTATCTTGCACTCCTAAGTGGATTCTATCATAATATTGGGATCATCAATATTACTTGTAATTGACCTTGCAATCAAATTGACCCTAGATGAGCTCAATTTAGTCTTTCTGATGTTACTTTCCAATCTCTTATATCCATATCGAGATTGTGATAATCCAACAAATCATGTTTTGATGAATTTTATAGCCTTATATTCAACCCATAGTCTTTGGTTATGAAATCATGTCATATCATTTCTAGCCATCTTTTAATCATATGTATGATTTTAGATTGTGAGATACCTATTGTTTAGTCCATTCATCTTGTGTTTATGTATATCTTGTGCACATGTCCCTGATCTTGTGTTGTAGGATTCCTTGTGTTTTGGTCGAGTCATCCTATATCTTACACCCCATGTGGGTTTTCTTGTAATCATATAATCAATATTGTATCCAAGTTTAGCATACAGGAGCATGGTCTACTTCTATTATGATAAGGAGCTTCTTTTCAAATCTCCTCTTTGCACATCAACATGGAAGAGGACCTTTGGTGATTAAAAAAGTGAGAAAAGACATTTCCCTCTTATGGAAACTAAGGAGATTAAAGAGGTTGGATTAAATATTTTTCAAATTCTTTAACAATAGAGGATTCATAATTTGTTACAAAAGTGTAAATGTGTTTGAAGCTTCAAAGATTGTATTCTTAATGGTATGACTTGTTAACGGTATTGATTGATAGAAGTTCATGGAGTGTGGAAGAGAGATGAGAAGTTGGACATGTTGTTTACTCTTTTATTTTCGATGACGTATGTTGGTGATGTAGACTTCATTTATTTGTTGTTCTTCCTCCCCCTCCCCTCTTCCCTTCCCCAAGTTTCTATGCTTTGAATGTAATTTTTTGTAGTTCAAGGAGGAAGGTGAGTGTCTCGAGTTCCACACAGCTTAGACTGGCACAGAAGCTTATCGACTTGGGGCGCCAATGCAGAGACCCGAAGAAAAACCGAAGTCGTTATACGGGACTACTGTGGAGCATTGTGATAAGATGATCGACCATTCACTTGAAAAAAGCAAGTATTTTAATATGATTGATTATCTGCGCGCGCGCACACACACAGAGAGAGAGAGAGAGAGAGAGAGAGAGAGAGAGAGAGAGAGAGGGAGGGAGGGAGGGAGGGAGGGAGGGAGGGAGGGAGGGAGGGAGGGAGGGAGGGAGGGAGGGAGGGAGGGAGGGAGGGAGGGAGAGAGAGAGAGAGAGAGAGAGAGAGAGAGAGAGAGAGAGAGAGAGAGAGAGAGAGAGAAACACAGATAATACGGTGAAATTTTTGCTGGAGTCCCACGAAAAGGCTGGATGCCCTCTTTCACGAAAATTCTTCCAAGCAGTTTCTTGTGATGAAGAAAATGCGGGTGGTTTTAATCATGTAGAAGGGGTATGTATTATTCTCAATTCATCTAGTTCGAGTAGTTGGATTGTTTTTTTCTTGTTTCATTATCTATTTCGACACAAGTCTATATAGTCCTATTTGGGATCCATTTTACTAGTGAATTGCATGAAGTATAAATTGTGTTTGTTTTGGTGATGCCATCTTTCCCATGTCTTTCGTACAATGTCCATTTGAATTCACTGTGCAACCATCTCATCATAGAAAGGAATAATGATCTCTAATTGGGCATACAACCTAGGAGTGAGCAACAAAGAAGAATTTGTTAATTACAAGAAAAAAAGAAAACCACCTTTTTAAAACATAAACACATCCATCAAGTATCAATTTTGTGGCCTTGTCATACAAACATCACACATGAAACGTGCTTAGAGGAAAGAAAACATATTGAACTCTTAGAGAAAACATTCTTCCATCATGCAAAATACAGGTTTCTTTTGATAGGTGACAAGAAATTCTCATGAAAACTAGTGAAGCTCCCACCATAAAACTGGTCCAAAACAAGCCATTAATAGGACAATGTTGTGACCCACAAGTTCACCTCAAACACCTCAGAGGAAGTGACTACTTCATAATTGTGAGGATGTCATCAATAGGTTCCAAAAGCTCTCATTGGACCCAGTGCCCACCTTGTGGTTCAGTAAGTTGTCCAACAAACTGAAGAGGGAAGAGAGAATGTGAAGATGAATATGCAAATGCTCCAGTGGAATTTTCTCGGCTTATGTAGTGAGGATTGAACTCTGATGGAATACCTCCCGAAAGCACAATTGTTAGAATTTCCATATTCATATCCTTAGGACAAAGACACATCTCTAATCTCTAATTATGCAACTATAATGCTCCTCAATTCTATCTCAATCAACCGAAAATTGCAAGTCGTCTACTTTTTGGGATTCCCTCAACTTTGCCTCTCAAAACCTAGCTATCATGAAGACACCATGAGATGTTTGATAGCAACATACAACATGCACAACATGTGCATTGTATACATCTAAGTAGCCTAAATTCTCCAAGATTTTCATTCTTGCTATTTATAAAAAATATTGCCAATAATATTGCATCCTAGATTGGACTGGCTTTGAAGGGTTGGATCATGTCTTTTCATGTGCTAAATTTCTTGTTTAAGGACCTTGTTCCACTCATTGTATGAGAGTGGGCATGAGTATATATCATTTGGATGCAAAAGTGGAGGAAGATGGTCTGTATTTATCCCATGTGTAGGGTGCCATATGAGTATCTTAGTATACTAGGAACTTGGGATCTTTCTCCTTGAATAATGTTTAGCTTCAAAAGCTCTTTTGATAGCCTATTTGAAGGCAAGCTTTGGACCTTGTTATTAGTTAATGAAGTCAATTACTAAAAATTAGCCTCGGCAAGCATAAGTGGTGCAACAAGTCTTGCATAAATAAGGTCATGTGGTTGAAGTCAATTTTTAAAAATTAGCCTCCACAAGCATAGGTGGTGCAACAAGTCTTGCATAAATAAGGGCATTTGGGTGCAAATTGTTCGCCTCATAGCCATAGTTCAAAGTGAGTTTTAAAAACGAGTTTTAAAAACGGGTTTTAAAACGTTTAGTATGTAGGGTACTAAAAAAATGGAAATAAAAAACGAGTATTATATTTTGTCGCAACATTAATTTTTTATTTAAAAAAAAACCATGAATAATGCATGTCTAGTATTCATTTACATATCTAGTGGTGAAAACACATAAAAAACTTAATTTACAACCTTATAGAACTTAAAAGACAATGCTAGAGTAGAATGTATATATCAATGATGAACCGTGAATGTCAGAACTCATTAGTCATGACTCATGACTCATGACTCAAGTCTCATACGAAAATGGTAAAACCATATCATAAGTCTAAATCCAACAAGATACATCCATGATCCAACTGATCACTATCACACAGTGTCCAAAATATATGAAGCATGCTAATAGCTATACAAACTAAAGTGACAAGTCTAAGATGACTCTGCAATGTTCTCGGTAGAGACATCATCTATGGGCTCATCATCAAATGTGCTAGCCCATGAAGATGTACTATCTGAGTCTGTATGTCCAAATGTAGCTTCAATCTCAGCAATCTCTCGTCCCAAGTCATCATCTCCACTAGAAGATGAGGCTGAATCCTGCTCCCAATCCTCTCGAACAACTGGATGATCTCTCTAAGTGGTAGAGGATCCACCACCCCTTCCACGACCTCGTCCACCCCTTGAAACATACTTCTGTGTGTGCCGGCTAGTGGATGGTAATGATGGATCACCTACATAAACAATGCATATATATAAGAGAAAATCGTAGCAATGGGCATACTTGTGTAACGTGTTAATGTTTACGTAATACTAAATAGTATTACAAATTTACAATTTACCTACCCCTTCGAGTGCGGCTACGAGTCTGATGTACAAATCTCAGAGACTCCTCTGCAAGCATGGCAAAGATATCCCTCTCTTCCTGAGGGATTTGAGGAATATCTTTGACTTTACCAATATCAACTAGATCAACATTTACCTGCAAAATTCAGTTTTTTAATCAAAATTAAGTCTAGACTCTAGTCAATAGCTTTAAGCTTTCATAAAACTTCAAATTTAGAAATTAGAACTTACCTGTTGTGGGGCTATGTTGATCCCTTTAGTCTCTAACAACTTGAGGTTACAATGGCAATAAACCAATCTCTCAAGTTGTTGAGGACTCAATCTATTCCTTTGTTTCGTATGGAATAGAGCCCATGTACTCCAGTTTCTCTCTGCAGGACCTGTGCTATAATCTTGCGAAAGAATTCGCAAGGCTAATCTTCACTATGATTCGTGAAAAAAATAATAGATCATGATTCATAAAAAATAGATTCAAATGGATTTTGAAAGACTAAATGGTAAAAATACTTACCAATAGTGGAGTACTCACTCCATATTTCTCCCACCATGTGACCGGAGCAACCTGGTTCTCGTGTAGCCGTGCAGTGGGCTGTCCAAAGTAGCGCTCCATGCTACGGAACTGCAATCTCTCAGTCTCTAACTGTGACAAAATACCAACATCACCGCCGCTCCATCGCATGATGTAGTCAATCCAGCTATCCTCTAGCTCAATGTCTGTAAATTGTTGCTCACTTCTCCATAATGGATGAAGAATATGAGCAATGGCATGGATTGGTTTATGAAACCAATCCCGTCTTTTTCTCACAGCATCACATAAAGTGGTCTTCCTATACAATAAACAATGAAGTTATAAACATCATACATGTGAATCATGATAAATTACTATTACTACATCATATGATGAGTGATCAATTGACAAAACTTACTCAATGTCCGAGAGTCCGACAACTTTCTGGATGCTTTCTTGTATACAATCAATGTACTCATATAGAAGACCAAGTGTGCTGCCCTCCGTATCTGTGATGCGAAGAACACTGTACACTGGCTGAATGGCAGCTACCAACGTATCTCCCTTCGTCCAAAACTCATCATCTCCCATAACGAGCACTGAGAACTGTGTGAAGAGAGAGTCTCCTCCTCTGACCTCCTGAATGTTGTACCAATCCTCAGCCACCACCGTACGTAGAAGCCCTTTTCTTACTCTAAGGACTCTATCAAGTACTATATACATGTAACAAAACCGTGTCATAGAGGGTTTCTGGAAATCCAAGGTAGAGTAGGCACGAAAGATGTTGAGTACTTTTGGCTTAGTAGTGACAAATTTCACAATGAATTTTGCTTTATCAAGGATCGACTTCACCCATGGAAGTGCCCCAATGTCTTCCATAAGCAAATCTAAACTGTGGGATGCACATGGTGTCCATGTAATCTTTGGGTATGCCTCTTCAATCATACGCCCCATCGACACGCAGTTGGACCCGTTGTCGGTCACGACTTGCACTACATTCTCACTTCCCACATCCTCAATGGCTTTCTTAACATGTGAAAATATGAATTCACCTGTCACTACTGTGCCTGGTGCATGGGCTGGTATAGCACGTAAAAACATTGTGCCCTTGCAAGAGGACACAAGGATGTTATAAACATTCCTTCTACGAATGTCCGACCAGCCATCGCACAGAATAGAGCATCCATATTTCTCCCATACAGATCGTAGGGATAACATTTCAGTCTCTACTAGCTTTGTTTGTCTTGAGAGCTCAGTAGTGTGCAAGGTTTGTCCTGAAGGACCCTCCCAAGCAACACCTATTCTACTAACGGCTTTCATTGCCCTCTTCCATGGAAGAGTACTAGCAACATTAAATGGAATGCCACACTGAATGAAGAGTTTGGTCAACTCTCTAGTGGCCTCTTCATATGTTGCTTTTGCATTCCAGCCCTTATATTGCCTCTCATGAATATATTACTATCAGGGATCTTTGAATGAGATGGATGACGTGAAAAAGAGGGAGAGGCATTGGCACCAATGAAACTCATACTCTCTGTGCGTGGCATTTTACTTGCACTGTGATCATGAACTTGAGGGGATAGGATTTCATCATGAAGAGGCTCATTACCCACACCCACAATGCTCTCAGACGATGGAGGCATAGGCAAATTACCCACCCCTCGGCTCAATTGGAGTTGAGCAGTCAGCTCCTCTACGGTTTTTTGAGGTATGGAAGTGCATTTTCCAATGCCTCTTCCTCTCAACCCAAGGAGATGAGCTTTCATGCGGGATGTTGAGCCACCATAAATGCCCTTGCAATAATTGCATTCCCAAGAGGTGGAGTTATGAATTTTCACATGGTTACGGATGACATCGGGGGCTCTACCCATGGTGAAACTTGCAAAATAATGAAGGGCCGAAACTCTCTCTATGTGTGACGTGTCCCAAAGAGAAAGAACTTAGAGGGCTGAAAGTTGAAAGAGCTTAGACTCTAGAGGGCTCAAATCAAAGAGCTTAGAGGGCTGAAATCAAAGAGTTTAGAGGGTAGAGGGCTGAAAGTTGAAAGAGCTTAGAGGGCTGAAATCAAAGAGCTTAGACTTCTCCTCCTCCACACACTCAAGGCTCAAGCGATGGCCAAACTCAACATATGCGCAGCTCGCGGCCGTCCTCAACCTAAAATCGAAGAGTAATTTTCCAAAAAAAAAAAAAAACGACCAAAAAAACGTATTAGGATGTCCAGAACGTCCGGACGTCCTAAACGTTTTTTAAAAAGCAAAAAAAACGCGTTTTTTTTAACTATGCTCATAGCATTTGAGAGAGCATCATAATGAGCAACCTCTTCATCTTTGTCCATATGTGTAAAGATAAGCAAAAGTTCAAACAACAACAACAACAGATATGAATGAGGAATTACAAAATTAAAAATTGTATAAAAAAGAAAGTCCATGGTGTTGTATTCTTGAAATAAAGCCTAGTAGCGTTGACACTCTAGTGATGAGTGATGCATATCCAGAGTTCAAACAACAACAACAACAACAACAGATATGAATGAGGAATTACAAAATTAAAAATTGTATAAAAAAGAAAGTCCATGGTGTTGTATTCTTGAAATAAAGCCTAGTAGCGTTGACACTCTAGTGATGAGTGATGCATATCCTCTTTTCAATCTATCTCTTGGTACTTGCATCATTGAGAATCTATCTATCCTTATAGTGAAAGTGATCTCGAAGTATATATGGCCTTAGAAGGTAATTTTGTCCACCATTAAGTTTAAGTACACATCTTTCCTCATTTGAGATATGATATATGAGGACCTTAGCCTTTGAAAGTTCACTTTTAATTTCGTTCTGCACAAAACTCATCTAGAGCACCAAGGTGGGATTGTAGTCCCATTTAAGACTAACAATATTTTAATAGAGCATAAGTTTATGTGGGCACCTATGAGCTTTTCCCCATTGCTACCTCATAGATTCCCCGAGGACCCATCCAACAACATAAAGCAAAAGTCATATTCACCAACATAGGGAATCAGACATAAGACTCACCTCTCAACCATTGGGTCCAAAGTGATACACTCTTGAGCTTGTGAGCATGCTGCCATACACATAAGCCACCACCTCAAGGGCATGGTGTCCCGTACCACCATGGCCACACCATACATGTGTGTGGGTGGCTCTGCCAAAGAGCTATGAGTCCAAACATGCTAGACTCCTGAATGAATCAAGCCCCAAGAGTCCTAACCCAATTGTCCAATTCATATTGGGAGGACACATGCTCACAAATAATTACATGCCCATCACGAATCACTTCCCATAAGTCTTGAGAAATAACACTCTTCCCTTATTTTCCATTGTTTTTCTCAACATTCTCCTTGGTTATAAAGTTGGAGAAACGATTCTTTAATGATGTGACCAACTCTCAAGTGGTAATTGACTCTAGCCTTTACTTCCGCCAAATCAAGTACTGCCTATTTATAAAGGCTATGCCACTTATTCTTTATTTTTGGGCCAAGTTCAATGTGAACTTGGCAAACCCTAAAAGGGTCCTATATAACATAGCTCAATAAGATTTTGGGGAAAGTCACTCATTTCAGCCCCTCCAAAAGTTTGGTCGACTATCTCTCTCTCTCTCTCTCCAGCCAGCTGCCCCTCCATTTCTGCCTATCGCCCTCCATTCCCATACTAATTCCTCCATTTCTGAGGCGCGCACATGCACTACATCAAGTCCTCTACCCCTAAGCACCATATTCAAACCCTTTCAACTTGTATTAGAGCAAAATTAGGGTTTCAAAACTGTTGCGCAAGTGCTATACAACAAAGAAAACCTCACTTTTCACGATAATCTTCGATTTCATCGCGAAGAACTTTGCTCCGGGGCCAAGAGGAACACTTTGGGTGTCTCAACAGCTCATAATAGGTTTTTTTCAGGTGTTATACAGGTCTAAACAGGTGTTTTACAGGTCATAGCAGCAATACACAGGTCTAACACCTTATGTATTGAATTGTGGCAAAAGAAATTGTTTATGTAGAGCAAACTGTGGTATTTTTCTGTGAATTTCAGAAATTTCTGAAGCAAAATTTGGAGCTTTTGCTCCTATTTGGTTCTAAAGACCGTGTTATAGCCTTATGTATGCATATTGAGGTCAAAACAAATCAAAATTGTTGATTTTTAGCACAAATTCGCTTGCTGGAATTTTCTGCAAAAAATTTCAGATTTTAATTTTGTGCTCCAATCGGCTTGATTTTGCTCCATTTTGCTCCATTTTGCTCCCAAAGCTGTTTGAAGCCATTATGCACTACTTTTAGAGGTGGTACCCTGATTTTGGTGCATTTTGCCCAAAGTTTCAGCACATTAACCTCTTATTTGTGCAACCATAGCATAGTCGTCCTCAGATATGAAGAATCTTTTTGAGATTCGCTTCTTCGAGGGCACAAAATTTAATCTTTAGAAGGAGCGAATTCAGAGAATTCTCTTCCTCAAAGATTGTAACAAGGAGTTGGAAGCAGGAAAGCGGGAAGGCATATCAGATGTTGCGTCGCATAATCTGAATAGAAGGGCCATCACTTACATAAAAATGGCCATGTGAGATGATATTCTTGTAGATCTCAAAAGCATCATTACAGCTTCAGAGTTGAGTTGTGGGCCAAGCTTAAGGCCACTTATGAGAACACCACACCTATTAATCAGGTACATCTGATGAGGAACTTAGTTGGCATGCAGATGGACGAGTGCTACAGAGCACTTGTCTTAGTTTACAGGTACTCTATCACAGTTGCAGGACTCTGGGATGCCTCCCTTCGATGATAAGTTGAAAGCTATTTTTTTTTGCTTATGATACTTCTTGATTCTTGGAAGACCTTGGTGGTCTCATTATCAAATAATCCCAATCTTACTTTTGATGGTGTGAGGGGTTCTATATTGAATGAAGAGATCAGAAGAAGAGCAAGTGGTGAAGGAGGCACTTCTGCCAACATGATCAGAGGCAGATCAGAGAAGAAGGACTCTTATTCATAGAGAAGTAAGAGCAAAAACAAAGAAAGGGGAAGCTCCGGCAAGAAGCACGGTAGTGATGTGACATGTTACCAGTGTGGTAGGAAAAGAGACAAGAAGAGTGACTTCCGATTCTATAAGGCAGAGCTAGAGAGGAAGAAGAATGCTAGAGACAAAAGAAAGGACAAGAAGGAAGACAAAGTGGATGGACATGATAGCCAGAAAGAGAAAGAGAAGGCCAATGTGGCCTCTAGTGTTGTTATTGAGGAGCTTTTAGATATGGAAGATATCCTATGTGCTACTATATGAGCTGATGATGCTCATGCACATGATGCCTCTTGCAATGTTCATGTACAAGACATGTCGATCACTAAAAGTGATCTGATTGATGCTTAATTGACTGTAAATGATGCATTATCCCAGACATGGATTGTCGATTCTGGTGCTTCGTTTCATGTGACTCCTGTCAAGGAGTGTTTTGTTACTTTTCATGCGGGCAGCCGTGGCCATGTATACCTAGGGAATAATCATGCGTGTCCCATTGAAGGTATAGGCACTGTGCATTTTTCAACAGATGGCACAAATGAGCTTGTCCTGCATAATGTAAGATATGTACCAGGAATCAAGAAGAGTTTGCTCTCTGTTGGGCAAATGGATATGCATGGCTACAACGTTTTATTTGAAAGAGGCTCATGGAAGATGACCAAAGGGTCACGGCTGATTGTTAAAGGCACGAAAAGGGGAACTTTGTATTGTTTGCACGGAAAGGCTTTGTTTGGCAAATTCATTGCCTTGGCTGAGATTAATTCTAATATGGAATTGTGGCATAAAAGACTTGGCCATATGAGCCAAAAGGGTCTATCTAAACTTTGTAACCTGCAGAAGCTTGATGTTAAAGACACTAAGCTAGATTTTTGTAAGGATTGTCAATATGGAAAGCAAGTGAAAAGTTCCTATTACTCTTGTGTGTCTCGTAAGTCTTGTATATTAGATCTTGTCCAGTCTGATGTATGTAGCATGCCCACCAAATCTGTGGGGGGTGCTTTATATTTTATTTCTTTTGTTGATAATTTTTCTAGGAAGATTTGGGTGCAATTACTCAAGTCAAAAGATGAAGCATTTGCTGCATTTAAGAGATTTCATGCATTTGTGACTACCCAAACAGGTAGAAAGCTGAAATGCTTACGTCCGGATAATGGGGGTGAGTTCACAAGTGCTGAATTAAAATTTTTTTTGTGAAAATTTGGGCATAAAGAGAGAGCTTACTGATCCATACAGCCCCTCTTCTAATGGTGTGGCTGAAAGGTATAATCGGACTCTTTGTGAGAGGGTGAGATGCATGCTATCCAAAGCTAATCTCCCTCATGGTTTTTGGGGAGAGGCTCTTAAAACTACGGTACATATATGCAATGGATCCCCTCACATGTCCTTGAAAGATGACATTCCTGAAGAGGTTTGGTCCAGCAAACCTACTTCATATGATCACTTACGCGTCTTTGGCTGTCAAGCTTTTGTAACATAAGGCCTGAGTTGAAGAGCAAGGTGGTTAGGTTCGTAAGGTTCGAAAGGTTCGGTACGGGTAAGGTACGTGAACCGAATCTTATCCCCGAGGTAAGGTTCGTAAGGTACATTAGGGTTATTTTATACATGTAAAAAAAATATATATATATATATATATATTATACATATTACATAAATTATAATACATACATACTAATAACTATATATGTATATGTAATATGTATGTACATTGTATTTTTAGGTATTTACATTGGCTGTAGCGGGCCGCGGCTAGCCTGCTATGTATCAAAGTATCTTTTACTGATGGTTTAAGTCAGTTTAGGAATAACTTGCTTATTTTCACTATTTGTTACAGTATATGGATGAATAGTCTTCAGAATCATAGAACCAAGATAGAAAAGCAACGTTTTTCGGGTTGATTATACAAACATAAAGTCAATGATACAAACTGTTTGATTCCTTTCTATGCTACATGGATATCAAGGAAATCCAGATATTCAGTGCTTGTATATCAGAAAACATAATGTGGACACCTTATTATGTTGATTTTTACACACAGGAATGTGATTCTTTTCCTTTCCGTAAAAGGAGAGTATTTCTCCTCACTGCTCAGCTATGGGCACAGCTATATAAACAAATTTGTACAATGGGTCTCCTGAAATTTGAGCACATAAGGTGCATATGTGAGGCACAGAACCGATAATTGGTTTCTTAATCACAACGGACTTCTTGAAAAGGTGATGAACATATTTGCCTGTCGAATACAAGGCTTCTGGGAATGCCTTCATTGTATAATTAAGTGAATTTGAATGCTTGAAAGATGATTTAGCTGTAAGGTGTACCTTGCACGTCAAGTTTGATTCTTTAATGCATACCATGGTTGCTACTGGCTGCAGATTACATATGTAGTGGAAGTTATTTGTAGATTTGTGACTTTGAGAACACTCTTGGAAGCAGGGAATGTATACCCCACTCTAAGCTTTTCCGGAAAGTATCTATGTTTTACAAATGCTCAATGCATTTCAAGGAATATTGGGATGTCAATAATGCAGTTGCTGTAGAGACTCGGGGTTTGCAAGTCTACATGAACACATGTATACACAAATGTTAATTATACTATTGCTGGTCATGGTTGCAATTAATAGTTGCTTTGTCAAATACAAAGGTTGAATACATCTCAATCCTCGAGGAATATAAAAGGAAGTGATTTGGCTGAGCATACTTGCCATTAAGCTGGATTTGCACATTGATGCATCAATCATTTAGCATTTGCTGTTATCCCATCATCTGGGGAGGAATGACGTGTCTCATATTTGTGCAAAATGTATAGACGTGTGGTGGTGTTTTAGTTGACAGAGTTATTGTATTGTTTTATTTGACTAGTTATTGAAGGTGGACTTATCACGTAGGCTAAGGTCTCTGTTCATGATAAACCCTCTAACAGCCAGATACAAAAAGGCAGCAAAAGAATCAATCAAATGAACTTGAGGAAAACAAAACTGTCACTTCCATTTGAGCTTTGTTTTGTGCATGCCATGTGCTCTTCCAACCTACCAAAGGTGTGCACAGTTAAATAATATATCCCATCAATGATCATTTCTTGGGTTTCTCGGATGGCTTCACTACTGAGCACATCTAATTTTGGTTGTGTCTTCCTGTTTGGTTACTATCTCTGTCATGTTTGCATAATGAAGGTTTTTGATTGAAACGTGGCATTATACATTCTTCTAAATTGTAAGATTTCCACTGATTTAATATTGTAATTTACTATGCTGTATATTGAATAACTGATCCATCTATTAATGCATGCCTAGCTAGGTCTTTCCAGTAAGCTTAGGATATTGAAGTGCATGCCAGCTTTTATTGTTATTCTATATGTTTATGTAAGTTTTTTGAGTAGTTATGATTTGCAGACTATGGGTTTGTTTTTGCAGAGGATTGCTATCTGCAGTAACAATCTTATTCTCCAGGATGAAGTTGATACAACAATTAGTCATGAGCTTATCCACTCATACGACCAGTGTAGAGCAGCAAATTTAAATTGGAACAATTGCGCTCATCATGCATGTAGTGAGGTAAGATTATCTCCATTGAAGAGATTGCAAAATTGCTACAAATGTTCTTGTTTTTTTTTGGTAGACATAAATAATCAATCAATTTATCTTTCATCTCTTGGTGACTTTGTATCATCATAGATCATTTTATATTCAAATGTTGCTTCCTCTATTGTTTTATTTTCAAAGTACAATGCTCAGAAATTCACTCCAATGAATATATTTCGTTTTATATAATGAGTTGCCTGTTTCTCTTACTCTTTGTTCAAATATGTAGCTTAAAACTTTGGCTATAATGGATTAGCCTAGTCAACGAACTTCACAAGCAATCATCCCATCTATTTGCAACCTCATACTTTGCAGAGTGTTGCTGTGTCATAAATCTCTTGATGCTGTGGAACTGTGAGGTATTTGGTTTCGCCCCTAGAATGGAGCTACATATGTTGGAAATGTTTGCTTGGAGACATACACATACATGGACATGCACACATGCGCATCGGCATGGGCCTTGTATAGGGAAAGGAAATGACATTAGTTTGTAACATAGGACAAAGTTAGAATTAGGTCATAAAAATTATAAAAACCGGTCAACATTTGACATTTTGGTCATACAAAGTGATTGACATATTCATGTAGTACTCAAAGAGAGGAACCCAGCCATATACAACACTTGCTTAAGAACTTCCTATTTCACCCTAAAGAATGAAACCCTAATTTCTGGTCAAAGAGTCAACAGCCGATTAAAAAGTGATCTTAATTGGTCACACTTATCCAAGTTGGTCAATGAGACAATAGAGACAATGTACACGAGTGGCCAAAGAGCCAAAAGAGCTCCAAAGTAATACTAAATTATGTTCTCAAAATCCTAGATAAGAGTATGAGATGGATGTTGTGCTACAAGATGCCTATGAAGTGCTCTTTTATAATTTTATGAGCCCCCTTAAAATCATGGAAAAAATAACATAAAAAGCCTAAAAAACACGTTTTCGCAAATCACGGCAAAAAATCTGGGATTCCGTAGTTTTTTGAATTATTCCATTTTTTTTGTAATCTCGCTTTTGTTTTTTTTTGATGGGAAATAATCTGGACCATTGGATTTTAAGATTTTTGTTGATTAAATCTCAGCCTTTGATTCAAATCTGATGAAAAGAAGCTTTTCCTATGAAATTAAGGTTTGGATTTGAACCCTCAAAACACCTCCAAATGGACATGTGACATACATCGGATAGCTCTTGAGATGTTCTTTCCAAATATCTTATAAAAAAATCCTGCATATCTTGACCAATTTTGACAATCTTTGACCTTGGTTTGATCAGGTTGACTTTTTCTAAAACTGACCAAAACTGAGAATATATGTGCAATCCCTCGTGGAAGGTTGTATTTCCAACAACACTGTATTGGTCTCTTCTGCATACTCCTCCTTAAGCTATGAAGATGGACTCACATGTGAGATACTTTCATGATATAGGGATTACTATCTTAAAAACATTTCTTTATTGGTCTTATTTAGCAGCTTGCTTGTGCTATTGCTAGGTGTCGATTTGATATTGGAGGTGCCTATAAAAATGCACAGATTCTATTTCATAATAAATATGAGTTGCACTTCCACCTACCTCCAAGGCAGTCCAGTGCGTTTGGTGCATTCAATTCGGTGCGCGTAAGGTGCGAGGACCGAATGGTATCCCAAGATAAGGTGCCTAAGGTGCGTTGTTACAAATACAAATATACCCAAAAGCTGTATTATATACATTATGACATTTATACCACAAATAAAGAAAACACTTATTATAGTTCACTATTAGCTAATAAACTCTCTCTCAATGTATGTGTGGACATTGGTTATTGCCAATAATCTGTGTGTGTAGAATCTCTCTCTCTCTCTCTCTCACAAGATTCAAGAATCAAGTCGAAACCGAAGGCTAAGGCTAATAACTAGTTATAGGTAAGGATTGATCATTGAAGGTTCGAGCCTCAAGGCTATGCTCATCTGCTCATTTGTTGAAGTTCACTAAGGTCACAATGTGGAGGAAGAAGATTGGTCGCAAGACACATCTGTTTTCTTAGTAATAATTTTTTAAATTATATAACGATGAATTTATGGCACCAGATGGCACCGGAAGCACCGCACCTGATGAACTAAAAAAACTTTAGGTGTGTAGCACCGAATCTGCCTTGCCTACCTCTATATATACCCGTTATGAGAAGAGTTTGGAGTTTACATACTATTCAAAGGTGATTTCATGCTTTGAAAACTTCTTATTACAATGCATTGATTCCCAGTTGTGACTTTGGAAATGTGTGTAATCAATGGTGGGCTTATTGCAAATTGAGTTGCTGGTTTTATTGCAAACTCAGTTAGTGATGGTAAAATCGATGCACAACATTATGGAGGAAACATTTACTTTTGCATTATCGTATTTTTTGTGTGGAGGATGATTGCTCGATCTTATTATAATGATTCTTTTCTAAACATGCGTTTTTATTCCTTATTGCACTATCCATGCTTGAGGTATGGTGAGGAGATTGAGTGGATGACACATCTTTTGGGAGTGGCGTGATATTAGGGGATGGTACTACGTACTAAACCTCAAAGTTCCATTCGATTCTCAAAGTGAACATGTACTTTACACACTGAACGTAACGAATGTTCCACCCTGACACATATCGTCTAAGCATATGCATATGCTTACATGGACACACACACACACACACACATATACACACACACACGCACGCACGCACACACGCGCGCGCACAGAGAGAGAGAGAGAGAGAGAGAGAGAGAGAGAGAGAGAGAGAGAGAGAGAGAGAGAGAGAGAGAGAGAGAGAGAGAGAGAGAGAGAGAGAGAGAGAGAGAGAGAGAGAGAGAGAGAGAGAGAGAGAGAGAGAGAGAGAGAGAGAGAGAGAGAGAGAGAGAGAGAGAGAGAGACACACACACATATGCAAAGACATCACATACACGAACACATGATAGTTGCACTCGTTCGACGTATGAGTGGACACATATGAGGTGTCTAGTCTAGTCTCGTCTGATCTTGTACGATACGTGTGATCAAGTCGATTTTCACATTCATTACATATGTACGAGAACATTTACTTTTGACTTGTTTTATCCTTGGATACTTAGCAGCCCTGAGCACTTGTGATTACCCCTTTCTTTGCCAACAATTGAGTGAAGCCATTGAGTAAAAAAGCAAGCTTTTGCATTTTCTAAACCCTCCATCTTCTCATCCACTCTTCATATAGCTAAAAAGATGCACCCAACTTAACTCTAGCCTCTCATAGCCCCCCTTTCAAAAATGCATTTATGGATTTTCTAATGCCGATCCTCAATTCTAGAATGCATTATGATACTATCATCTATCATCTACGTATGTGTGTATGTGTGTGTGTATGTATGTATGTATGTATGTATGCATGCAACATGTATGCACTATGTATGTACATAGGTAAGTATGCATCTATCCATCTATCGATGTATCTACATATGTACATACATACATGCATACATATATACATACTACATGCATACATATATATTTATGTACATATATACACACACATATATATGTATGTGTCGTACGTATCGTACACATTGTACACAGAAACCTTAGTACGATCTCGCACCGTACGTGAATTGTACTGGATGCATCATATCGGATAGGACATGACCACTATGCACGGTGATGTGCACGTGCATATACATGCACGTTCACATGTACATGTACATGCACATCCACGTACATGTAATGGCACACACACATGTACATAAAAAGGAACACACATGCACACACATAGGCACACCCAATGGGCACACGCACATGCACACATTCATGTACATTGATGCGTGCATGCACATTCATATGTGCACGGTGCATGTACATGCACATATACATACACACACATGATACACATACACATAGATATAAACCCATTTACATATACACATACACGTATACACATACACATACACATACACCTATACACACACATACATGTACAGACACATGCACACACACACATGCACACGTACATGCACATACACACACAACATATACACACACAACATGCATCATACACATGCACACATACATATTATATACTATGCACACATATATATTATATACACATACGCATACGCGTACACATACGCATACGCATACGCATACGCATACGCATACGCATACGCATACGCATACGCATACGCATACGCATACGCATACGCATACGCATACGCATACGCATACGCATACGCATACGCATACGCATACGCATACGCATACGCATACGCATACGCATACGCATACGCATACGCATACGCATACGCATACGCATACGCATAGTCATAGATATAGACATAGACATACAATATACATCTCTTTGTATACACATATATACACTCCTGCATATGTTCATGCACACACGTGTGTATATGTGCTTGTTGATTATCATTTATAATATTATGGAGCTGAAAGTTTTTTTTGAGCACTTTGAATGCATTCCTTTCTATATCAATCTTTATTCTACATTGGGTTAGTTCTACACGATTGTTTAGATTGATTTAATTTCAACTTTAAGGCCTCTAAGAAGTTATTTGGCTATCTCGCGTATGCAATGTGTCTAGATGGCTTGATATGATACTTGTCCTTTGGTGTGATAGTGAAGGCATAGTATGTTTGTTTAAGACTGCCATCTTACATGCATGTACTAAACACATTCTTTATTCTCGGTGCACGATTTTAAGTTTTTTCAACATTGTATTTATAACTTGATTGAAGCTTTGGGTTGTTGGTCAATGTAAATACTCATGAGAACCTTGTAGGTGCTCTTTCAAATAGGTTGCTTAAGGTATGAAATGAGCATTACTTATGGATGGTGGAATTAAATAGCTTAAGAGGTGCTTCTTGCCCTTTGAAGGGGAGCTTTTTGGGTGAACACCGGAACAACAACTCCCATGGCCTTGAGAGGCCCAGTTCATCTGATGGCACTCATTGATGGTTTTTTGGATATATTTTCACAGGAATATTGGTGCATTACTTGGCTAGTTCATGCCACAGACATTTATATTCACTATTTTACCTTGTGGATCACTTCAACTTATAAACCGATCCTGCCTCTGTTCCCATCCCTTGTGCCACCTTACTATGTCTGTACCACTTTACCTTGATATATTAGTAATTCCTGTGGAGTGTGGATATATCAGTAAACAACCTTTATTTATATGCCACATATACAAGGGCTGAAGAACGGAATGAGAAACTGTAGCTCCTATCAGGATATATGAGGGCTGAAGAAAGGAATGAGAAATGGTAATTCCTTTTGGCGCACGTGTGAACAAACACCAAATATGCAATTATGGTGCACAGCATATATGAGGGCTGTAAAATGGAATGATTCATCTGCAGAGCAGCAGTAATCCTTATCAGGAGTCAGAAGCAGTAATTTACTTTGTATGCAGGAGAGTGTGCTTGGATTACTAACAAAGGCCTTGATACTCTCTTCATCGGAGGTCCATTCCAGATTTGCTGTTGTTTAAAGAGGGTGATTTTCAGCCTGGCTTCATGTGTCCAAATATTTGATGGAATATTATTTTGCAAGCTAGCATCTTTGATATTTATTTCTCTATTCTTCATCATTTTTGTTTTTCCTATTGTTTTACATTTTACACTCAACATACATGCCCAAGTAATTCTTTGTTTGGCAGATTCGAGCTGCAAACTTGAGTGGTGACTGCCATTTCAAGAGAGAGCTTATTCGGGGATATTTTGAGATTGGAAAACATTATCAGGTATTTTCACTGTTTTGCTTATTTTTCCTTTGAAAGTGGTATTGCAGCATACTCATTGACTTTTTACATTGAAATTGCAGAGATTGTTTAATGTTTTTCCTTTATTTCTTTTCCCTTTTTTTCTGAAAAATTGAAGATTCCTCCTTGTTTTCTTTCATCTCTCTTTTTATCTATCTTTCTTTTTGGTCAGCTGGTTCTCTTTTTCAATGTAATTGCTACCTTAAACAGCTATCGAGCCTTCTGGCAGACCTTTGAGGCAATTACTCCAAGAGAGCTGAGAAGTGTATGGAATGAATAATCTAAGAGATAGTCTGTCAGGTGTGCTGAGATGATGGTTATCATTTAGGTGTTTAATTCTCACAGTACATCTACATGCTCAAATGGGAATTTAATGCCCTTTCCATGCAAGAAAATCAAAGTACCTCGGGCTCTGGCATCATTAGTGGACATGCAAGTATTGCTCTAAGTCCTTCTCTACCACCACTACGGGACTCATACATCATGTGCCTTGGTTAGGAGGAATAGGTATTTCTGCTTGTGACAAGGTTCCTCTTGAGGTTGCTCAAATTGTAAGACGTGAGAATGCCTTGGGAGAAGATGCTTGTATTTCACATCGTCATGATTTAGCTTCGGTCGATATCGAGATGATGGAGTGTCGTAGTGCTCCTGCGACTTAGACTCGTAGTGAAGAAGAAGACTCCATGCCACCTTCATAGTGTCTTAGACAAAGACTTCATACTACATTTGTATCGTTTGCAATTCAAAGGCAACGTCAAAAAGTTGCAGAGATAGAGATAGAGAGATGCATTCTTGAATGCAATCTCTTTCAATGTGGTGTGTAGTAATGCATGGAGGTGTTTAATTCTCACAGTACATCTAGGTGTAGTAATGCAATCTCTCTTTCAATGTGGTGTGTAGTAATGCATGGTTATCATTTAGGTGTTTAATTCTCACAGTACATCTACATGCTCAAATGAGAATTTAATGCCCTTTCCATGCAAGAAAATCAAAGTACCTCGGGCTCTGGCATCATTAGTGGACATGCAAGTATTGCACTAAGTCCTTCTCTACCACCACTACGGGACTCATACATCATGTGTCTTGGTTAGGAGGAATGGGTATTTCTGCTTGTGACAAGGTTCCTCTTGAGGTTGCTCAAATTGTAAGACGTGAGCATGCCTTGGGAGAAGATGCTTGTATTTCACATCGTCATGATTTAGCTTCGGTCGATATCGAGATGATGGAGTGTCGTAGTGCTCCTGCGACTTAGACTCGTAGTGAAGAAGAAGACTCCATGCCACCTTCATAGTGTCTTAGACAAAGACTTCATACTACATTTGTATCGTTTGCAATTCAAAGGCAACGTCAAAAAGTTGTAGAGATAGAGATAGAGAGATGCATTCTTGAATGCAATCTCTCTTTCAATGTGGTGTGTAGTAATGCATGGAGGGGAACGGTGAAAGCCATCGCACAAGTGGGATCGAAGTGCTTTTAGAGTCCATCAAAATAGGTTGGATGACTTATGGATGTTCCATTATACCGGATGGATGGAGTGACACATGCCATTGCTATATAATCAAAATCCTTCTCTCTTCTTGTTTAGGTATATATTTTCTTCATGCTAACGATGCCTTTAATGCAGGTGCTTTTCGTATCATAGGGGAATTCATATTTGAGCATATTAGGAGTGCTATTCTTGATGTTGGGCTGCAAAATGTGGTACAAGTTATCATAGATAACGCGTCCAATTGCAAGAGAATGGGAGAATTAGTGCAACAAGAATTCCCTAGTATAGTATGGACCTCATGTGCAGCTCATTGCATTGATTTGTTGATGGAAGACATAGACAAGCTTCCATGGATTGAGCCTATCTTAAGTGATACTAAACGTATTATGACCTTCATACAAAAAACTCATCAAGCTCGATCAATTTGCACGTGACGGTTATATATAGGAGATGGACAACATTAAGACATGATAGCGATAGAAATTGCACGCTATGTGCAAAGGAGAGTGCTTGATGAGGATTTTGCGATAGAGATTGGATGCATTGTGCCATCATTGAGATTAGAGGTCCATATTAGGACAAAACCCTAACCCTAATTTCTGTTCAAAAAGTGTTTTTCACATCATTTGGCCCTCTCATGTTGTAGATCAAGGAAAGCTAACTGTCATGTTCAATTGATGCCCAAATGAAGTTGATCACAGCTAATATGTCCCCAAAAAGCAAAATTTTGCGCAAGAAAAGTTTTATCACCAATTTTTACGAAATTAGCTTTTATGGAGTCTTTCACATGCGATTAGAGTTTCTAGTGTAGCTTTTTCTAAAAGCACATAGTATGTAGCTACAATCTTATATAAGGAAGGCATGGGATCATTGTTTAACATCAATCCATCGTTGGACTTCATTGGATCATCATTGGAGATCTCTTGAAGGTATTCAAGTCTTGGAGGAGGTGTGCTCTACTTTTGGTGCAGCATTGGAGGAGATTTTGGCAGCCAACCAACTTCTTGCTGATTTATTATGAGTAATAAGTCTATTTCAGTCCCTCACTTGCTAGTTCATTAGTTTTTGATTTAGGGTTTTGAAACCTTAATTTCAGAATTAGGGTTTGCTGTAAAACAATGTAAACTGTTCATATTCACTCCATTCTCACACACACACTTTTTACATACTTGTTAGGAACTTTACAGACAAATTTTGTATCTAGTTCCCAAAATTTTGCCTAGATTCAGATTTTGTATCCAATTTCAGCATCCATATAGTTTTGTATCATCTACACACATTGTAATTTGACATCAATATAAGATAGTGTAAGTAAGCATTCTGGCTTACCGTTACACTTTGAAAATTTTGTCTATTCTCTCTATCTCTCACTCATCTCTTTTTGAGTATTAAGGTGTGTATGCTAAGGTTCATGTGTTGGAAGATCCTATAAACTTGTGATTATTGTTATTGAGGCCCACCCCACTTCCAACATTTGGTATCAGAGCATAGTTGACATACACCTTTAACAAGATGAGTGATTATAGACTTGAGAATGAAGACAAGCTTGAAGGAATGTCTAACTATCCAATGTGGAGTTTTATGATGATGAATTTGTTAGTATTTAAAGACTTATGGAATATTGTCAATGACACTTATCCAAGGCAAAGACAAGTCGGAGAAGATGTTGCTTCATCTTCAAGAAGACCTGCGTTTCTTGCTTCTGCTCAACAGGAGGTGAATGAAGAAGAAGGAGCTATTGTTGATATATTTAGGTAGTGATGTGTGTGAACACTCTAGGACTTCCGGGGCACTTTTTTCCCTCTTTAGGAGGTTTTTTCCCCCGGCTTGTATATACGCCTATTGCCCTAATGGGCTACTTATCTTTGTACATTCTCTAGTAATACATTCAGTCTTGTGTGTTGTGCTCCAAGCTTCTTCTTCTTCCTTGTGCTGTTCGCGTGCTTCCGCAGACGTCCAACTCCAACAATTGGTATCAGAGCAGGTCGTCGCTTCTTCTAGGGCGCCGTCGACACTCCTCCGTTTGCAGTCTCAGATTCGCACGAAATTTGGTGAGCATACTCAGGGTGTTTCCGAGATCAAAACAGCTTTGCTATGTGGTGCCAAAATCGCGATCTGAGCTCGTTTCGGCCTCCGAACGCACTATCGCAGCGCTTGTGCAGGCTATTTCGTCCTTTTGTGCCAAAGGTATATACCAGTTTCTGTTCGCCAGTTTAAGCGTCTCGAAGTCTGCTACAGGTCTAGCAGAACTCGTTTGGGCAGTTCCGTTCAACATTTTTAGATACAATCAATTTTCTGCATCAAGGTATTTTAGTCACCGGCCATGGCTGAAAGCAGTGATGTATTCCGTATGTTGGCTGTTGAGGATAAGTTGGATGGTACCAACTACCCATTATGGGCTTATATGATGCGACATGTACTGGTTGCAAAAGGATTGTGGAACATTGTGCAGGGTGTTGAAAGACGTCCTGTTACACCTGTAACGACAGGTACTGCAAATACAGGTGTTGGAGTTGATGAAGATGGTGTCGAAGATGATATTCCGCAGATTCCTGTTCGTGCTTCTGTTTCTGTTGCACCTACTGCAGAGCAGATTCGTTGGGATGGCAGAGATGCCCAGGCACATGCATTGATAGCTTTGTCTGTCAAACGTGCCATTATTCCTCACATTCGCTCTTGCAAAACAGCAAAGGATGCTTGGGATACACTTACCACTTTGTACCAGGCTAGGAATGAGGCTCGTGTTGCTTACCTCCGAAAACAGTTGGAGAGTGAGCACATGAATGAAGGTGATTCTATGGACAGTTTTCTTACAAAGATCAAAGACCTGAAGGAACAATTGATTTCTGCTGATGAGGTTATACCAGATAGCTCACTTGTGCAGACCGTTCTGAATGGTCTTCCTGATTCATATCAGAGTTTTGCCTCTACTCTTCGGTTGATGATGAAAGGCAATCCGAATGCCTTGTCATTTGAGGAATTAGTCTCTGTTCTATTGCAGGAAGATCAGTCCAGGCAGAACAGGTCCATTATGCGTGTTGCAGATCAAGCTTTCCTGGCTAGTCAGAAAGGCAAAGGAAAATGGAGCTCTTCTACTAGTAAGCAGAAATCTGCAAATGCTGCACATTCAAAGAACCAAGACAAAGATGAGAAAAAATCAGAAAAGCAGAAATTGTTTTGTAAGTACTGTAAAGGCAATGATCATATCATAAAGAACTGTCCAAAACTGGCTGCTAAAGAGGCAAAGAAGAAAGAGGCTGGAATGGTTGTTGCAGAGGCCTCTACACCAAAAACAGAGTCTGCAAATCTTGTGCAGGAAGAAGAATGGGCGTTTACTACTGTCTGCAGTTTTGACCCATCTTCTCCTGATCAGTGCATGTCTGCAGTAGACTCAGATGTTTGGTACTTTGACAGTGGGGCGACCAAACATATTACCTCGCAGCGCAGTTTCTTCTCTTCACTTGAGCCTGTTCCTACAGGGAATACTGTCACATGCGCCAATAACTCCTCTTATCCTGTTATGGGAGTTGGTAAGATCATTCTGACTACTGCTGATGGTAGTTCTTTCACTTTGTCAGATGCTTTATTAGTGCCAGGGATCAAAAAGAATCTGTTATCAGTTTCTGCATTAGCCAAGATTGGCTTGGTTGTGAAATTTGTTGATGACAGGTGTACAGTCCATGATCTCTCAAATGGCGATGTGATTATTGCTTCTTGCATTTTATGTCGTTGGCTGTATAAGCTCATAGACTATGAAAGATCTGTGAATGATTCGGCATGTGCAGTTCATGATTCTCAGGCTATGTCAGATGCAAAGCTTTGGCATGCACGCTTTGGTCATCTGAATTTTGCTAGTTTGTTACGCCTGCAGAAATCTGAAATGGTGTCCTCTTTGCCCAAACTTGAGGCACCTGGAAAACATGTTTGTGAAGGCTGTATTTTGGGCAAAATGCAGCGTTCTTCCTTTCCAAAAGATGGTTCAGTTCGGGCTACGCAGAAATTGCAGCTTGTACATAGTGATGTCTGTGGTCCTATGCAGACACCCTCTTTTGGAAATTACCTTTACTTCGTGACTTTCATTGATGATTTTTCCAGGCATGCATGGGTATATCCACTCAAAGCAAAGTCCGAAGTGTTCATGTGCTTCAAACAGTTTTTGGTTTTAGCTGAAAATCTGTCAGCATGTAAAATGGGCACCCTCCGTTCTGATCGAGGGGGGGAATATATGTCTTCAGATTTTAATGCATTTCTGGCTGAACGTGGGATAAAACACCAGTGTACAGTGCCGTATACACCTCAACAGAATGGAGTTGCTGAACGAAAGAATAGGTCACTCATGGAGATGGCGAGGTGCATGGTCAAAAGTCAGGCTTTACCACATAGTTTCTGGCTTGAGGCTGTCATGTGTGCAGCATATGTACTGAACAGGTGTCCCACTAAAGCGTTGCAGTCTATCACTCCATATGAGGCTTGGCATGACCGCAAGCCATCTGTTGCTCATCTGCGTGTTTTTGGTTGTTTGGCATATGCATTAGTGCCTGAACAACATCGCAGAAAATTGGATGATAAGGCAGTAAAATGTATTTTTGTTGGGTACAGTTCTGAAAGTAAAGGCTATCGTCTGTATCATCCACAGACTAAACGCATTCTGGTTAGCCGTGATGTTGTCTTTGTGGAAGATGCTATTCAGCCATTGCTTTCATGTACTAAGGAGACATCTGTTAGCTCCAAAGACATGTATGATACTTTGATGCCTCTTTTTACAGGTGGACAGGCTAGTGCTGGTCCTAATGAGGCAACTTCTCAGCCTTTGCAGGTTTCATATGATGATGCGATCATTCCATTTCTGATGCAGATTTACATGATGCACTTGTTGATGAGAGAGCTGATATTGAGCAGGCAAAAACTATGCCAAAATGGCTGGTGCAGACTTTGCGTGATAGCAAATTAGATGCACCTTTGTCATATCGTACTCGTTCAGGCTCTCATAGTGCCTCCTTTGCATCAGATTGCTATGCTATGGCTGCATCTAGTCTCTGTGATGAGAATGAGCCTGTTTCTTTTGATGAAGCACAAAATTCAGAAAATTGGATGGCTGCTATGCAATCTGAATATGATGCTATAATGAAGAATGGTACATGGTCTTTATGTGACTTGCCTCCTGGCAAGAAGGCCATTGGCACTAAGTGGGTATACAAGCTGAAGCGTAAACCTGATGGTACAGTTGACAGGTATAAGGCTAGGCTTGTTGCAAAGGGTTATGCGCAGGAAAGAGGCATTGATTTTGATGAGACCTTTGCACCTACATGCCGTATGACTACTGTTCGGAGCATTTGTGCACTTGCAGCCCATCATGGTTGGAATGTACATCAGTTGGACATTAAAACAGCATTTCTGAATGGTGACTTGCATGAAGAAGTGTATGTTTTTCAGCCCCGTGGCTTTGTGCACAAAGGGCATGAAAACCAGGTGTGCAGGTTAAAGAAGGCGTTATATGGTTTAAAGCAAGCACCACGTGCTTGGTATGAGAAGATACATGCCTATCTGATTGCACATGGTTTTGAGAACAGTCCAACTGAAAGCACCTTATATGTTAAACGTGCTAATGATGTGCTTCTGATCATTGTTGTCTATGTTGATGACATGCTGCTCACTGGTCCTATTGAGACACATATTGCTGATTTTAAGGCTGATTTGCATGCCTCATTTGAGATGTCTGATTTGGGGCATTTGCATCACTATTTGGGCATTCAGTTTATGCACGTTGATGGTGGAATGGCTTTGTGTCAAACAAAATATATTGACACATTATTGCAGCGTTTTTGCCTTGAAGACTGTAAGCCTATTGCCACTCCTATGGAGACAGGTTTACGATTGAGTCTTCATGATGCTGGAGATGCATTTGATGCTGTTCTCTATCAGCAGGTTGTTGGATGCTTGATTTACTTATGCATTACTCGGCCAGATATTCAGTTTGCTGTCTCACAGATGAGCAGGTTTATGCATTGCCCAGGAGTCACGCATTGGAAAGCGGTTAAGCGCATCTTTCGCTACTTGAGTGGTACTCGGCTACTTGGGTTGTTTTATCCCAAGGGGGGATCACTACCGCCAGATTTGCATGCTTTTTTTGACTCAGATTGGGCTGGTTGCTATGAAACTCGTGTGTCCACCAGTGGTTTTTGCTTCATGCTTGGTAGCTCATGTATATCTTGGTTGAGCAAGAAGCAGCCTACTGTGGCCACTTCCAGTTGTGAGGCTGAGTGTAGGGCAGCTTTCACAGCGACTGTTGAGTGTGTGTGGCTCAGACGCCTTATGGCTGATTTGGGTGTTGGCCAGTCTTCTGCCATCACCATCTTCACTGACAGTCAGAGCGCATTGGCAGTTGCGAGGAACCCTGTGTTCCATGCTCGCACTAAGCACATTGAGGTGCATTATCACTATGTCAGGGAGAGGTTCTCTGCTGGGGAGATCAGCTTGGCATATGTGCCCACGCAGGAGAACATTGCAGACCTTTTCACGAAGGCTCTGCCTAGGGAGAAGTTTGAAGCTTTCCGCAAAGCTTTGGGCTTACTTCCTTTTGTGGAGTGATTTCCACATAGCTTGGCACTTCCTTATACATGAGTGCAAGCTCCTTGTTCACCGCATCACTCCTAGGGGGGATTTGTTGATATATTTAGGTAGTGATGTGTGTGAACACTCTAGGACTGCCGGGGCACTTTTTTCCCTCTTTAGGAGGTTTTTTTCCCCGGCTTGTATATACGCCTATTGCCCTAATGGGCTACTTATCTTTGTACATTCTCTAGTAATACATTCAGTCTTGTGTGTTGTGCTCCAAGCTTCTTCTTCTTCCTTGTGCTGTTCGCATGCTTCCGCAGACGTCCAACTCCAACAGCTACTTCATCATCAAGAGCCCACACTATTACCAGATTACTTCCTACAGAAGAGCAAACCAGATGGGATTCAAGGGATGCACAAGCACTTTCATATATTGCTATGGGAGCCAAGAGGCATATTATACCCAAATCAGGTCATGCAGAACCTCTCGTCAGGCTTGGTTAGAGTGAGAGAATGTCTATCACAGTAGAAACCGTGCTAGGAAAGCTCACCTAAGGAGACAACTAGCCAACACAAGGATGAAGGTCGGTGAATGTGTTCAATCACATATTTTGAAGCTCAAAGACTTACGAGATCATTTACTCAATATTGGAGTCAATATTTCAGATGAAGAGATGGTAAATACACTTCTAAACTCACTTTCGTCCTCATATCATGTGTTTGTTACTTCTTTATCTCTTTCTACAAGAGATAGAGAACTTTCATTTGAAGAGTTGCAGTTCTTGTTACTTCAAGATGAAGATCAACAAAAGAGTATGGAAGAGAATGATGAAGCCATGTTATCATCATCAAAGGGTAAGAAGAAGAAGGAGACCACAAAGAAGGAGAAGAATAAGAAGGAAAGTAAGTCCTCTACTCCTAAACCTTCTACTGCGATCCCTAATGCTTCCTCTACACCCAAAGAAAAATCTGCTACTACATCTAATTCAAAGAAAGGAATTTTCCATTACTGTAAGAAACTAGATCATTTCATAGCAGAATGCAAAACAAGGATTTTTAATGAGAAGAAGAAAGCATCGGGTAATAATGTTGAAGATGAGTCAAAACCTAAATCTTCTAAGGAAGAATCTTATGCATGTATTAGTATTGAAGAATTAGCTTTTGATAAGGAAGTATTAAATGCAATCTCTTGATTTTAGAGCTAGTAAGCATATGACAGGTTGCAAAAAGGTATTTTCTTCTCTTACTAACTCTTCATGGAGAAAAGTGACCATTACAGATGGTCATGATTTAGATGTTGTAGGTGTTGGAGAAGTGAACCTAAAGTCAAGAACAGGTGGAAATTTCACAATTTCTAATGTCCTTTATGTTTCGAAAATAAAAAAGAATTTGCTCTCAATATCTACTTTCTTGTCAGATGATTTTAAAGTTGTTTTTAAGAGAGATTCATGTCAGATCCTCTCACCTAATGAGGAGCATTGTCTACTTCAAGGTGAAAATAGAAGTGACATGTTTGTGTTATCCAAAATTAGTCATGCTTATGTTGCTAAGTCTTCTACACCTAAGGAGAACTCAGAACATGAAGTTATAGCATGCTAGATTTTGTCATATCAGTTACAACTCAGAACATGAAGTTATAGCATGCTAGATTTTGTCAAAAAGCATGGATACATCACGGCCACAAGGAAGTTGCAGATCGTACATTCAGATGTAAATGGTCCTATGAGAATTGATTCCATTCAAGGTTTCAGGTATTTCGTTACTTTCGTTGATGATTTCTCAAGATATCATGGATTTATAGTCTTAAAGAAAAATCAAAAGTCTTTCCTCCTTTCAAGTTCTTAGCTATGGTTGAAAATAAAAGTCAGTCAAAAATTCAGATTTTGAGAAGTGATAGAGGAGAAGGGTATTTGTCAAAAGACTTCTAGGTCTTTTCTTGAGGTCAAAGGTATCTCTCATCAACTCACTATTGCTTATACGCAAGAACAGAATGGTGTTGCAAAGAGAAAGAATAGGATACTTGTTGAGATGATGCTTAGTATGATGTCATCCAAAAATCTTTCTCCCAAGTTTTGGTTTGATGCAGTATATACAACTAATCACATTTTAAACAGGTCTTCCACAAAAGCTTTGAAGGTTATTACACCTTATGAAGCTTATTATGGGAAGAAACCCAATGTGAATTATTTCAAAGTTTTTGGTTTTCCAGCTTATGTTCACATTGAAAAGAAGGATTGTGGTAAGCTTGATGTAAAACCATGAAAGACGTCTTTATTGGTCATGCAATTGAAAGCAAAGGATATATATTCTATATTCTAGATACAGGTGATATTCTACTCTCATGCAATGCATATATAGCAGAAGGTCAGATTTATGATAAGAAGGCAGAGATTCTAGATTTCATAAAAGTAGATGATTATGCATTTTTTAGAAGGATTTTGGATTCTTACATTCAACCTTATAAGGAGGACGATGGACCTTCTCGAATCCTAAAAGATGCACTTGATAAAGGTGAAGAGAGAGTTCCATTCCCTACATCTCTACCTAGTCCATCATGAGTACCTCTTGATGTTCCGACTTATGAAGTTGGAGAAGGTTCCAGAGTTCGAGGCGAAAGAGATACTGAAGAACCCGAAGAGATTTCACCACTTTTCTAGAACACTTCGAGGTGGTTATATCAAACTTGAAAGGAGAGTGGTATAAAGAACTTCACAGGACGAATCCGAAGTCAGACAAGGAGAGAACAAGTTGATCGAGTAAATTACATAGAACATTTTGATATTCGTAACATTTTAGCACTAACTTCAAATGAAAATGAACGAGCTAATGTTAAAGATGCACTACAAAGTCCTTTATAAAAGAAAGATAATCAAGAAGAGTTTGATTCTATTCATAAGAATCAAACATAGAAGCTTTGTAAGTTACCAAAAGGTAAAAAGGCAATTGGTGTTAAGTGGATCTTTAAAATCAAAAGAAAAGAAAATGGTACTATTGACAGGTATAAAGCAAATTTAGTAGTCAAAGGTTATGCACAAAAGAAAGGAATTGACTATGATGGACTTTATGCACCTACTTCTAGAATGACAGTAGTCAGAATAATACTTTCTCTTGTTGCATTCTTTGGTTGGAATGTATACCAGTTAGATATCAAAACTTCCTTTCTTAATAGTGATCTTCATGAAGATGTCCACATTCAATTGCCAGAAGGTTTTGAAGAGACAGGTAAAAAACATTTAGTATGCAAACTTATTAAAGCTTTGTACGGACTAAAGCAGGCACCAAGAGCTTGGTATGAGAAGATATATATCTATCTCTTATCTATTGGTTTTGAAAACTCAGATGTAGCTCCTACTTTTTATGTTAAAATTGAGACAAATGTTTTGATTATTATTATCATATATGTCTAGTCTATATAGTCATGTAGTTGGTTTCTATCTATTTATGTAATACACATCTTGGCATTCAATTTGCAGTTTCTTAAGTATCTAGGTGCATGCACAATCCGATTAAGATTCATCGAAAAGAAGTTAAGAGAATTTTTAGATATTTAAAAGGAATTTCCAATTATGGGATGGTATTTCTGAGATCGCCACATTTTTTACTTAGAGGATTTATAGATTCTAATAAGGTATGTGATAAAGACCCAAGAAGAAGCACTAGTGGCTATTGTTTCTTTCTAGGAGATTGTCTTATCTCTTGGTTATTCAAGAAACATCCTATAATTGCTACATCTTCAAGTGGAGCATAGTATAGGACTGCCTTTATAGCTACACTTGAAGCTATTTGGTTGCAAAAAATATTGAGTTATCTTGATGTTAAAGTTCATCTTCCAATACATATATTTTCAGACAGTCACAGTGCTATTGCTATTGCAAAGAACCTTGTTCATCATGCTAGGACAAAGCATATAGAGGTTCATTACCACTACATTCGGGAACAGGTATCTAAGAAGCACATTGAGCTAGTCTACAAACCTACAAGTGAGAATGTTGCATATATTTTTACCAAAGCATTATCCAAAGAACGACATTAGAAGTTTTGCATATTATTAAAACTTGTACCATTATGACATTGAAGGGGGGATTGTTGGAAACAATGTCAGAATAGAACAAAGCCCTAATTTTCAGCAACCCTAATTTTCAGTACTTAGCTTTTGGTCAAAGAAGGTAAAAAATTTTTATTGGCTCATTAGATAGAGCTTGAAGAGAGCTTTCATTTGGTATATAACATTTAATCATCAGAGGTCCGGATCAAGAGAAAACCCTAACCCTAATTTCTGCTCAAAAAGTGTTTTTCACATTATTTGGTCCCTCTCAACCCTAACTTTACACACAAATTCTTGTATCAAATTTTCGAAATTCTACCTAGATTCAAACTTTGTATCCAATTTTAGAGTACATTCAGTTTTGTATCATCTACACCAAGGTGGTACGGAACGTTTGGTACGACACGTACGGTATGCCTACGGAACGTGGTGCTGTACCAAACGTCGGGATATGGAACGATACCTATATATATATACATACATACATACATAGTTGATTCGGACGGGAATCGGACTTCGGACTCGGACAGGTTGGAAAGCCCGAAACGAGACCGGAAAAACATTTCGGACGTTATCGGACGTGACTTTTTTTTTCCTCAAGAAAAATTTACAAAATTTATTGGAGATATTCCTAAATGATATTAGGAACATAAATCAATGAGATTTAAGCATAATTTCAATAAACACAAAGAGTATGATGCTGAAATTAGATAGTAAACTCACATATGATATTGCGAAAGACCAAAAGTCTATAAATATAAATATAAAGTTATGTGAAAATATGCACATAATTAGGTACGATCAGCCATATCATCCTCCATGTACTCCTCCTCCTCCTCATCATCATCACCATGTGTAGAGTTCTCTTTTGCAATACTAGAAATCACCGAAATGACCTATATGTATCTATGGTAGATATGTTTATGTACGTGTTTATGTATATGTATATGTAAATGTAGATATAAATACATATACATATAAATTATGGTAGATATGCTAGATCATGGTATATATGATAGTCAAAATGACCCAAAATCAGGATTTTTCGCCCCCAAATTTTTTTTCTGCAATGGTCAAGTCCGAAATGCGTTTCGGACGTGGAAGTCCGGAACGAACTCTGGAAAGTCCGGAAAAATGATTCGGACGTGTCCAAATGCAACAATATGTATATATATATATATATATATATATATATATATATATATATATATATATATATATATATATATATATATATATGTATGTATATATATATATATACACACACACACACATACAAATATATATATATATATATATAATATATAATATAATATAATATAATATAATATAATATATACATACATACACACACACACACACACACACACATATATATATATATACACACACACACACATACACACACACATACACACACACATACATGCAGAAATAAATCATAATAATGAACATAATGAGATTATGAATGCATGCACATGCCACATAATGAATAGACAAATTCATTCCACATAAGTTGAGATAACGATGCAAGTAGCAACACACATGAATGAGCCATCACCTTCGTGCAACTTGCTCACATGTTCCATCGCTTAAATTTTCTCAAATTATGTGCATTTAGTCCTTTTCATGTTTTCCAATGATTAGGTAAAGTTATATAAGAGAAATGTATCTTATGTCTAATGGAACTTGCAATTTTTACAAAACTTTCCAAAAAATATATGAAAACGTTATGAACGTTCAATGGACCTCACGTTCCATTCACGTTCCATACCAAACATTCCAAACGTTTTAAACCTATATTGAACGCGTTCCGATCCAACCTTGATCTACTCATATTGTAATTTGACATTAATATAAGATAGTGTAAGTAAGCATTCTAGCTTACTGTTACACTTTGAAAATCTTGTCTATTCTCTCTATCTCTCACTCATCTCTTTTCGAGTATTAAGGTATGGATGCTAAGATTCATGTGTTGGAAGATCTTGTAAACATGTGATTATTGTTATTGAGGCCCATCCCACTTCCAACAATTTAGACTAGAACAACTCATGGATGCTTTGCACGTCACGGTTATATATAGGAGATGGACAACCTCACCACATGCTAACGACAGAAATTGCATGTTATGTGCAAAGGAAAGTGCTTGATGAGGATTTTGGGACAGAGATTGGATGCATTGTACCATCATTGAGGAGCATCCAGATACTTTTGCGGATAGTGGACAAGGAGGGTTACACACTCGGGCTTGTTGATCACATCTATATGCAAATGAGACAAGCCATTGCACGATCTACAACATTGTGTCAAGAGAGGTATGTACATCAATGCCCTATATTAATAGCTATGTTATTTATATTTATAACTTGGTAATTTGCTTTTAAACATGTATCATGCACTTACAAGTTTCCACTAATTTCCTTCCATGTACAATGCACTTACAAGAAGGATGATATGTTATGGCTAGTGGATTAAAGGTGGATCTATTTATCTAGGCCGATACATGGGTTTGCAACACTCTTGTTTTGATAGTTCAAGAGTCCGTCTTTATGGACAAAGGTTTCACTTCGATAGACAAAGGATGAGTATATGCAATGTGTTATGTCCTTGGACAAGTAATTACGTTTTGATTGAGTGTTTACTAGTTATATGGAGAACATTGGCATTGCATATGCGTGTAATACGTCCATGTGCATAGAGTTGACATCCCAACCATTGGAGTGGTGTCAATATTATGGTTATGGCCATCCATGTATGGCTCCTTTTGCATTGCGAGTTTTATCTCAGGTATGTACTACGTTTTCAATTTTGTCATCGAGATCGAAGATCCACTATTATTTATAGGTAAATGGATATTATTGACGTATCATATAGGATATTCTAGAGATACCCAATGAAGAAAAGAATATCTATTCCATGCCCTTTACTATCTTTCCCTTTTATTTATACGTAAAGACATTTTTGACGTATAGGATATTCCAGAGATACCCCATGAGGAAAGAATATCTATTCCATGTTCTTTAGAGAACAATAGGGGTTTGTTCAATTAACCCAAAAAAAAACCTTTAGAGCAAAGGCATCTGGGAGTATTTACTATTATATATCGTGAATCGTGATTCATGAATCATGATTTAGAAATTCAAATTGACAATGGGTATCAATTTCACACACACACACACACACACACACACACACACACACACACACATATATATATATATATATATATATATATATATATATATATATATATATATATATATATATATATATATATATATATATATATATATATATATATATATATATATATATATATATATAGATAGATAGATAGATAGATAGATATACACACACACACACACACACATATTTCTTTTTTGCAAAAGGTGAGATCATGGAGGCATCTAGTTCCTGTCACCCTCTCAAATTTGCATTTTAACGAAGACGTGGCTGCGGAGGTGCTAGTACGAGTTGACATATTGTTATGCCGGAGGATTGGGAAGTGACGTTTATAGATTCATAGTCATAGGAGGATTTAGATGAGGCTGCAACTACTATAGTAGCAGAGTTTGGACAAGACTCCCCCTCAAAGTTACCCCTCGTGGGCTAGCATTTTCGATGAGGATGACGATCATGATGATGAAGATCATTCTAGAGAGTCGACACTCTAGTGTAGAGAGCTTATATGTTTGACATTTATACATACATACACATACATACGTACGTACGTATGTATGTATGTATGTATGTATGTATGTATGTATGTATGTATGTATGTATGTATGTATGTATGTATGTATGTATGTATGTACGTAAGTAGGTATGTATGCATGCATTTGTGTATGTATGTACGTATGTACCTAAGTAGGTATGTATGCATGCATGTATGTATGTGTGTGTGTATGTATGTATGTATGTATGTATGTATGTATGTATGTATGTATGTATGTATGTATGTATGTATGTATGTATGTATGTATGCCTGCATGTGTGTGTGTATGCATGCATGCATGCATGTATGTATGTATGTATGTATGTATGTATGTAATGTATGTATGTATGTATGTATGTATGTATGTATGTATGTATGTATGTATGTATGTATGTATTAATATATATATATATATATATATATAATATGTGTGTGTATATATATAGATACATACATACATAATATGTATGTGTGTATATATAGATACATACATACATACATACATATATATGCATTTTCTGTAATTCTTCCTATCTTTTGTTTGCATTTTGTGCTAGGCTTCCTTATGGCTGAGTTTGCCCATCACTTCTAGAAGTGATAGAAACTCAGTTCGCAAAGCTTCTTGTGAGTTCATGCTCGTGGTGTGTGTGCATTGTGGGGTGCATGTGTGAGCATGTATTCATCAGTAGTTCTATACCCACTATTGGGCACTGATGATGTTAGTGGGGATGTCATAGTATTGAGTCGATACTATGCATAGTGGACCTGATATGCTATAATATAGTCTTGTAGTTGACTACCACAAGCTTATAGTTGCACTTCCATTTGAGGGTGAATTTGGGGTTTGATTGGATTCATTCTGGTATATATGATTGTCGTGTTAGTGGACATGCAGTTTTCACTTGTGGATTTTTCGTCTGAGTTGCGACCAGTTGAAAGTGTGTATACCCTATCAACTATGCATTTTCTGTAATTCTTCCTATCTTTTGTTTGCATTTTGTGCTAGGCTTCATTATGGCTGAGTCTGTCCATCACGTCCGGAAGTGATAGGAACTCAGTTCGCAGAGCGTCTTGTGAGTTCATGCTCATGGTGTCTGCACTTTGTGGGTTGCATGTGTGAGCTTGTATTCATTCGTAGTTCTATACCCACTATTGGGCACTAATGGCGTTAGTCATGACTCGTATGCATGCTGTGTAGTTACAACTTACTAGTATATATGTACTAGTATCAATGCTATTATTCCGTTAGAACTTACTAGTATTGTCATTCATGTATGTACTATGTAGTAGATGTATATGCATAATATTATAACCCACATATTATACATAATATGTATTATACATATTATAACATATATATTCATAAATATGTATAACATATATAATACTATAAAAAGCCAAAAAAAGGGCGATTTTTATATGCTCAGCTTACGTTTAAAGCGCATTTTAAGAACACGATTTAAATCTCTGCCTTTGTACTATGTTCTGAAGTGATCTTACATTTTATTTAAAACATACATGATTGGCTATGCATTGTATATGATTGGATATATATCTCATACTTATGTCTCGTAATGTAAATGGTACAGAACCTGAACATGTTGCTGATCCCATTGTAATGTGGATTCCAATGACTTTGAGGCTAGGTGTGTTCTTCATATATTATGAAGACCTTATTTTGGCTGAGTTGTTTGGCTTGGCAGGATTGGGCCCTTGTTTCTTTTATTACATTGTTTGGAAGTTCTTTTTTCCTCTGACAGGCTACATTTTTTGCAGTTCTTTATGAGTGATGTCCCTTTAGTTTGTCTCTTTTATCAAGATATGGATCCACTTCAGTCATATGAAAATGGTCTCTATTTTCTTATTCACATATTTATGGTATGACTGGTTTTCTATTATTATTATTTATTATTTATTTTTTGGTTTTTTCTTAATACTGGTTTTGGAGGGCTTCTGAATCCTGATGTGGCTGAGATGATTTGTTTCCTGGCAATTTTATTTCCAAGGATTGCATAAGAAGGCGGGTCAAAAAGTCAATCATTCAGAATCCGAACTGTCCCAGGAGCATGCTAGATATGGAAAAGGTGATTGATCAGGTTTGGGACACATGTTATAAAGATACAAAGCCTTTTGACAAGGCTCCATGATGATTTTGGTGTTCCTTCTGAAATGGTTCAAATTAGTGAGGTTGTGGTCCAGCATTGGGCATCATAAGTTTTCTCACACCCATTTTTTTGAAGCATATGCTGCTTCACTTCCATTCGTCTAATTGTTCAATTTTGTACGTGGATGAGTCAGAAACACAGTGAGCTGATCATCAGATAACCTGCATTATATCTCTACATCAGTGCCTGGCAGAAAAAATGGCAAATATACATACCTTTAAATAATGGCAATACATTTCGAGTGGCGGTGATGCACTCAGATATTGGATAATGTGCACGACTGATATATCTTGGAGATCGCTTGTCTATATTTAATTTTTGACAAAAGAAATTTAATGATCATAATCAATTAATTTCTGTGGTTTTGATGGAGGACATAATTTGTTGAGTGCAATGAAATTCCACTAGAAGCATCCAGCTGATGTGCAATGTGATTATATTAGTTGAGTTTATGCCTTCAAATTGAACATAGATGGTCATCAAAGCTCTTCAAGTCCTCTTTCTTTCGGTTCCCAGAGGATGATTTATTTATCCAACTTTTTTTCCTCTACAGTTTGGTATGTTTTGTGCATATTTTGGTACGTAGAACCTATTTCTCTGTTTGGATGTCCCTATTTATTAGCATTTGAGTGAATTACTGAAACCATTATCTTCTTTGTACTCACCATTATATAAAGGAATACCTCTTCCAATAATTGGTTCCCACAGTTATATTTGAAAGGAATATCTCTTCCCATAATTTGATAATTACCATGCCTTGATAGGATAAAATTACCTGGAATGTATAAATTCAAGTGCGAAATTGTATGCAAGTGGTGGAGCTATTAACTTCAGCATGCCTATCCTCCATGGAAAAATATATTGTCTCATGAGTTTTTTGCTGTACAGTTCTTGCATTCCACCGTGAAAACAACACACCAACGATAACCACAGAAGCAATGATGGCTATGAGATTGTAAAAGTAGCATCAATATCATATGATTGAATAGGAATGGAAATTTAGGTTAATTCATCAAGAAAAGGTGAAGGAAATGATATGCTCTAAATATTTGATCATTAAGGTGAGTCCTATCATTTCATGCCATATTCGGGTAATGCAGCTCTCAGGAGGCTTGGATTTTCACGTGAAAGTTCCTGAAAGATTCATGATGTAAAGTTGCACCATCAAATATAATGGACTCCTATATAAAGAGCTCATAGGCTGCATGTTTTGCTCACATCGTGACTATTTCCTTTCCCACTTTTTCATGAAGTATGACGAACTATTTCTTTTTTCCCACTTTTCCTGGCCTCGGCATGCCTTAGTTATTGCACTTCCACATTTTGCACGTCTGGTGTCAGAGCTATTTGCATGTGCACAGAAGATGAATTTATGGAAATAAAGAAAGTAGGGCCAACGAGAATGTTGGAAAGAAAAAGAATTAAGAACAAGTCCTCCATGATCTTTGATTCATGAGGATACTTCTATTCATGTTGCCTAAGTGTGCTTTATGCATCCTCTCTAGCAACACCTAGCCAACATGCGATTCTTCATTGGCAGTGGTGCTCATCTGGGGATGTAATGAATCATGGAATGCTGTTTAGAATCTGTGTTTGCTTATTGGTCATCATGTCTTAATCAAGAAAGTGATTCTCATGGAAAGTTATTCCAGAGAGCTTTCTGAATAAGAACTCTACTCCTAATCAAGGGATTCATCATTGTATCCTCTCTAATCATATGAGTTTGAATACCTTGACGAGAAACAAGAACTCTGTGTGATCAATTGAGGGATAGATTCATATATTTTGAGTGGCTGATATAAATGAGGGAAAGCACTGCGAGTTCAGCTGATGCAAATAAAGAGAGCTATATCAAACCAAGAATATGAATGCCTTGATGTAGACTAAATCAAGTGGGCAAAGGAGATTAGAATAGTTATAGGTATAACTAGTGTTTGATCTACTTTGGTTCTTTTCTTTGATATGTGGTTGATCACGAAACACTATGTATAGCTTTGTGGGTCTGTGGATGCTCATATAGTATAATGTGTTTTAATGTAGGTCCATGATAAGAGTGTCCTTTTGAAAACTTATCATGAGTGGGAGATTGAGGGTGATATTGACGGCTTTAATTGATATTGGTGATTCTTCTAGTGATATTGGTGGAAGGCTTGAAGAAAAGGCTAATTAGAGATCCCAAACATTAGACAGGCCTATGTGGATGCAATATGATTGTTGATGCTTATTCAATGTTAGGGAAATTTGACATTATTCAATTATGATGTGGATTGATCAAGATTGCTTTCTTGAGTATTGGATCACAATTGCCATTGAAAGGGTTTTTCAAATTTAACTTGGAGCCATAAGGAAAGAAAAAGATGTTTTTCCACGATTCAATGGATTAAAGACAAGTTGGAATGCCTTCAATCCTTCTTTTCTTAGACTAAAAATAAGCGATACTCTCATAGATTTCTATTTAATCTTTCCACAAAAATGCATAGAACATAAAAAATTAATGTGAACATAAGGACGGTTGATAATGTTGCACATAATTAGTAAAAAATAACTAAATACAATAATCACATATGTTGTAGAAAATTTTTTCTTTTGATAAAAGAAGTATGTTAGGGACGTATAAGTAGAAAGGATGAATGCCAAAGTTGTGTGAAGCAACTTAGATCAAATACTTGCTTTGATGATATGGGGGTCCACATCAATGGAAAATTGGTTATTTGCTATGACATTGTTAATGGCATTATGCTAGCAAATTATCTAGTGTACCATGTGAGATTGAAGCATATCGAGGTTCACAATCATTTTCTTCATGGGAGTCATCCAAGCAAAAGTTGATTATGCTTCATCGATTTTGAAGAACAAGTGAAAGATAGCCTCACAAAGCATTTTCCAAGGAAAGATACTTTAAATAAGCGAGTGGTCTAAGCATCACTTGCTTTCCTATTATCTACACATGGTATATACACAATTCTCTTGTTGCTCAAACACTATAGCTATCATGCTTCAATGTGTTATATGATTTCCATGTGGTGTTGCACTCACAAGATACTCCAAGTACAATACCATTTGACATTAACTGGAAGGTCTCATCATCGTAATATCAATCATTACCCTCTAGAAAATCGAATACATTAAATATTAAGAAGATAGTTGGATTACCCTTATCCATTGCGCATCCAAAGTTTACCTATCGTGTCTCTTAGTTAGAAATAATCATGGATGTTTTGTGATTCTTGCAATTTAGAAAACCTTTGTTTCTCCTCTCTTTTGCACATGCACTCTCTCTCTCTCTCAAACACACACACACACACACACACACACACATACACACTCTCTTTGAACTTTTTGGGCCTTCATAGTGACTAGGGGTCTTAGCTTCTAGAAGTCAAATGGTTCTTGAAACCTCTTTGCTCTATGCTTCAAACTTAATTTACCTGGGTGGATTATTATTTATATTGACGAATCTTGTAAATTTTTTGAATTGGGCCCTATTACATGAATTTTGATGAGTTGATCAACATTCCTTTTCTGCCATATGTAAATTTTAATGTGAAATTGTTACCATAGTGGTTTGCCTTATTTGATTGACTTGGGAAATTGACCTATGTAAGATTTTGGGGAAATACTTACAATATAAAACCCTAAATTTAAAAAGTATGAGTGTACGAAAATGCATCTAATTGGTACTCCTACAACAAACACAATTTGTATGGAACATGTATTTGGAGACTTTTGTTAATCATTTGAAAAACATAGTAACTTTTTACATGATTTTTCATTTTTCTTTATTATAGTCTTGATCCAAGAAAAAAAGTAAAGCAATTTCATCCAAGGAAAAACCTACCATTCAAACAGGTCAATCAAAATTTCAAATTTCATAAGGTTTGAAAGCATTGAATACCTTTAAAAGTCTAATTGGCCAAAGAAATCGAGAAAAACATTCCCCCTTTTTTGTCAAATATTTTGCAAGTTTATAATTTCATTTGGGAGGTATATGTAAGTTTATATGGCTAGACTTAGCAAAAATAAAAATTTGATGTCTAAGATTGCTAGAGATAAATTATATGAAGATACCTATCACAAATTGGCCATATTGAAAAACATCTATAATGCTCTTAAATTATGGGATATACTTGGTGATGAAAATGAATATCCAACTTCAATTAGTGAAGAAATATTGATGAGTATAAATTTCGTAATTAGTAAAAAGTCTTAAAAGTAATTCCTTGGATATGCATTTGCACACCAATTAAAGTAAAAATGACAAAAGGGGGCATGGATGTACATGATTCTCTAGGTACAATTGATTTATATAAAGAAAGTTGTGGTCTTTATGTGGAATGAAAAGCATAGTTGATTTTTTTTTAGCATGGGAAAGATGAATTCAAATCAATCATTCATTGAACAAGCATGATGATATGGAACTTAAGAGTAAGGTCGAGTGTATAAAGCTCACCACCCTCATATGTAGAGATATAGGAAGAGATCAAGTTCAACCAATAAAGTTTTTTTTTGAACAAATGCCAATGAAGAAGATTAAAATTATTATAGTAGATATGATTTTTTTCTTAGAATATGTTATTATATAAGAATAAAGATGTAAAAAACAAGTGAAAAATAATAATCAACATTCAAACACTCGATGAAAATGGGGTTTTGATCCAAAATAAGAGAAGTATAGAGTCTTTACAATAGATCATATTAGTATATTAATGGCTAAACTTCAAATTAAGAATCATTTCAAGACATCTTGATCATACAAATTATATGACATGGCATATATAATGGCTTGAAGAAAAAGGAAACATCAAAGTGAAGAGCATGTGTCCATAAGTGTGGATTGGAATAATCTCATTGATTTGAAAATGTATAATTAGTTATGTATAAGAAAGAAAATGTTTGCATATATGTGATTTTTTCAAGACAAATAACAAATGATTTCATCAGGAAAAGGTTGAGAGAATGAAAATAGATACATTATCTATTGTAGATTCCATTGCCTAACTTTTTTCATGTGATTGCATAAGTCAAAAGATGATGGTGCAAGTCTATCACAAAAATAACTATGTACTTGAATATGTGTTAAATAAAGCACAAATAAAAGAACATTACTAAAGTTCTATCAAAATTGGGATGTATGGGTTATGTTCATGCATGTGAAGCTTGCCATTTTGAGAAGCTAGAAAGGTCTTGATTTTCAAGGAGAAAAAAAATCTCATTTTCTCAAAGCGGTACATATAGAGAATCAGCGTATTATCTTATCTTTCAAGCACTACATTTTGATTTACTTATATAACTGAAATCTTTGGATAATTCATATATTCTAAGCATATAGTTGAAAATAAAAATTTTATGTATATCCTATGCCTTAGGTTAGATGATAGATAAAATTAAGCTTGCTAAAGAAATAATGTTTTATTAAAGGAGTAGCAATTCAAGTAAAAGGAGAAGAAATAGATCTCAAAGAAAAATAAGGTTATGGTATTGTATACATTGTTGAGAAAATACTTAGAATAATTGCCATTGATGAATATTGTGTGGGAAAGAAAACAAACTTTATTTTAGTAGCTTTTTTGGAACATTATGTCCTTCTCATATTTACCACGAGTTCACCATATTTGAATGCAAGTATCTCTAGATGATTATTTTTAATATTTTTAGAATGATGGATACAAATTTTATTTTCTAGTTTCAAAAGGTTTTATTTTGAGTGAAAAAATTGTAATGAGGAGTGCTTTGTTCATACACAAAAATGCTATAATTTTGATAAAGAGAATGATGGACTACTTGGAAGGTAAATTTATGTCCAAATTCTAACTAACGACATCAAAAGTTTTGTTCAAAGTATGTTGAATTCATAAATGTAGAGGAATAAAAAATTTTAGAAAATTATCTAGAAAGTGTTGATATATTTCAATAGTGATATGTGTGAACACACTTAGGATCGCCAAGACATTTTTTTCCCTCTTTAGGAGGTTTTTTTTCCCTGGCTTGTATATACACCTATAAACCTAATGGGTAACTTATATTTGTACATTCACTTGGTAATTTATTTAGTGTTGTGTTGTGCTCCAAGCTTCTTCTTCTTCCTTGTGTTGTTTCCGTGCTTTCGCAGAACTTTGTTGGAGAACCAATCACAAATTGGACATAAATTTGAAGCTCAAGTCTAAGAAGAAAAGCACATGCCTATGTGAAGGGATGATTTCACACATGCCTAGAGTTATATATAAAAAAAAGAGCCTTGAGATTGAGAAGATCTATGTAAGCTAGTTTGTATCAACAGACACGGAGAGATTCAGAGAGAGATAGAGAGAATGTGAGAAAGAGAGATTTTGTATGACTGAGAAATAGTTGGGCTTCTCTGAGTGAGAAAGCACCTGTAAAGTTTTTGAGTTTTCCATAGTTATCAGAAGAAATAGAAGTTCCATGTATGAGACTCTCTCCTCCATCTCCATGCTTTGCCTATTGTGGTAATGACTTCAAAACTTCAAGTTTCCCAAGCAACTCGATGCCTAGCATCAAGTTTGTGCTGATAAGTTCTTGTTTCATTCTCTGAGTTTTTTCTCTATTGTTAAATCTTCTTAAAAACATGAGCTTTGTGGATCAACTTGATGCCTGACATTGAGTTTTAGTGTAAAGTCGATGCTTGACATCGATTTCCCACATAAAAGTGGTTTTCTTCATACCTGTGTTTCACGGGGGTATTCCAGGTGCTGAAAAAGTGGTTGAAAACACACCAATTTGATGCGTGGCATTGAATTCTTGTTGCAAGTCGATGCTAAGTTGAAAACTTTTATTTTTAGAGAAGCACTTTTACTAAGAGAGGCAAAATTTCTTATTTCGATAGTTAGACATAGTCATCTTTGAAGGCCATAACTTGGTGTGTAGTGAAGCATTTTTAGCAACTAACAGCTTCTTGGAAAGCTCTTATTTTCTACTTTCATGAACCAGAAAATCTTGGCTATATATTTTTTTTCTTAAGAGAAATAAGCAAAACATTGAAGGTATGCCATTTTAGTGACTAGAATTTTTTGTAGAAGCAAAGTTCTTTGTTTAAGCAATCACTTCTCAAAGTTTGGAGAAGCATTGAGTTAATGGTGACCATAGAGGTTTTCTTGTGTCACATTAATTCGTTTCTGGTGATGTTTCATAATCAACAAGTGGTATCAGAGTAGAAAGGTTCTAGAGAGCAGAAGGCGTCAAAGGTACGAGAAGTTTTGGAAAGTTTTCATTAAAGTTTGAAAGCTGAAGCATTCAAAGAAACAAGGCATCAGAAAATTCAAAAGTATATTCATACACAAAGAAATCCAAAAGGTATTATTCTTTAACCTTTAAACTCACAGGTTGAAGCAGATGCAAAGAATTATGGAAGATCATATCTCCATTGACAAACTAGACAGAGATAATTATCCTGCATGGGTAATGAGAATGGAAGCCTTACTTATGAGTAAGGGTCTCATGGTGTACGGAACAGGTGAAGAAGAGAAGCCAATATTTGAAGATGAAATCCGACCAAAGAAAGAGGAACTGGATGGTTTAAAGCATTGGCAGAAGAAGGATGCAAGTGCAAATGCCTATATCTATACTACAATTTCAGATCATTTGCTACCACACATCTGAGGATTGGAATTAGCTAAAGATATATGGAATGCATTGGAATATCATTTCCAAAGCACTACCAAGGCAAGGAAAGCAAGTCTATGGTCAGAGTTTACTACATTCAAGAAGAAGCCAAGTCAAAGTATTAGTGATTATGTCACTAAGATGAAGGATCTAGCAGATAGTTGATCCATAGATGAAGATATTGAAGATCATAGATTAGTTGCTCAATTGCTTGCAAGTTTGAGAAGAGATGAAAGGTGGAAACCTTTCGTCTTGTCAACAGAACTTTCTTTGAATCATTATGTTCCGAATTTGACTCAATTGCTTGTTTTGATGCTCACATTTGAGCAAGACTTGAAGATAGATGGAGACAAAAGACAAAGTTCTGCAATGTACATGAAAAGAAGAAGAAAGGAGATAAAGATAAAGCAAAGGATGAAGAGGAATCGAGTTCTCAAGCTTATTATGCAAGAGGTAGAAGCACTGGCAAAGGTAGAGCAAGAGGTTTTGGAAGAGGAAGAGGTAATAAGAATAACAATAAGAAGACTTGCTGGATCTGTGGATTGAGTAATCATTTGGCTCTTGACTGTTGGCATAATCAACAAGGATCAAATCAAAATCAGAATAACAATAGCGGAGGCATAAGTGGAAGATATCAAAGTTATTCTTAGAGAGGTAGAGAACATCAAAGAGGAGGCTATGGTAGAGGTGGAGGAAGAAGTTGGGGACATAATCAATCCTACAACGCCACCTACTACAATTATGCAAATGACACACATAATGAAAGTCATACATCATTGATGATGAATTCAATCGACACATCAGATAAAGAAGATCTAAAGGTATTTTACATTGACTCTGGATGTTCTAATCATTTGTCACGAAACATAGAATTGATGTCAGAATCGGGAAAAGGCATTTCTAGTCATAGAGTTCAAACAGGTGATAATACAAAACATAGTGTACATTCAATTGGAAAAGTGAACTGCAAGAGTGGAGCAGATTTGCTAACCAATGTTTTGTATGTTCCCACAATACTTAAAAACTTAATTAGTGTGGGACAGATAGTTGAAAAAGTTTTTCAACTCAAGTTTACAAATGAAGGAGTATTTGTTGAAGATCCAAAGAATAGACATAATCAGATTTTTTGTGGTAAGAAAGAAGGTAGACTCTTTACTTTAAGAGTGCAAGGGAACATTGTTCAAGCTTTGCTCACACATGGTGAATGAGTGATTACAGAACTTGATCTCTGGCATAAGAGATTAGGTCATTTCAATGAAAAAGGAATTAAAGCTATGGTTGCAAATCATTATGTACTAGGACTACCAAATGTGGAGAGTCAACATATGATTTATAAATGTGAAGCATGTCAAAAGGGAAAAGCACACATATTACCATTTCAGAAGAAAGGATTCAAACATGATGGAGTACTACAACTTATTCATACAGATGTATGGGGACCAACAAAAGAAGGAACTATTAGTGGCTCAAGGTATTATGTTCTTTTCATTGATGATGCTACAAGATGGATAACTCTATATTTTTTGAAGGAAAGATCAGAAGTGTTTGGAGCTTTCAAGCATTTTCATGCATATGCAGAGAGATTACATGTTAAAGGCTTAAGAGATTGAGGTCTGATGGAGGGGGAGAATACTTCTCCCAAGAGTTCAATGATTATCTTTGGAATGCAGGTATTAAGAGAGAAATAACCTGTAGGTATACACCACAACAAAATGGTGTAGCAGAAAGAAGAAACAAGACTCTGGTTGAGTTTGCTAGAGCTATGCTGAAGGAGAAGAATTGTCCAAATTATCTTTGGGCCAAGGCTATAAATCTAGCTACATATCTTGTGAATAGATTACTATGTACAACTATAAATGGAATGACTCCATATGAAGCTTGGTGGGGTAAGAAACCAACACTAGATCATTGTAAAGTGTTTGGATCAAATGCATATGCTTATGTGCCATCACAACTTAGACATAAACTTGAACCAAACGTAGAAAAATATGTGTTCATTGGTTATGATGAAAAACATATGGGTTACAGGTTGTGGAATCCTCTAACCAAACAATTTCTTATTTCTAGAGATGTTACATTTGATGAACAAAAAAGTTGGTAGGTAGATCAAAGTCATACAGTTGGAGAATTTGAAGAAGAGGTATGAAGATGTGAGAAAGGACAATCAAGTGTACAGGTGAATGAAGATGAAGAGGATATGCAAGCAAGTACATCCAGAAGTGGATTAACAAGAAGAAATGAAGAAGATCCTATATTTGATGAAGAGGTGTATCTAGACACACATGAAGAATGTGAACCAAGGAGGTCAAGTAGGACAAGAAGGCAACCAGAAAGGTATTCTTATGATACTTCTTACATAACTCAGAAGAATTATGCATATATGGTCAAAGATGATGAAGAACCTTAGAACTATGATGAAGCAAAAGGTAAGAAGCAATGGGAAGAAGCAATGAAGGAAGAATTCAATGCACTAGAGGAGAGCAAGACTTGGGAACGTGTTTCTAAACCCAATGGTAAGAAGGTAATTGGAAATAAATGGGTTTATAAAGTGAAGAAGCTTGTAGATGGAAGTATAGATAGATACAAAGCTAGACTGGTGGTGAAAGGCTATGCCCAAACTTATGTCATAGATTATGATGAGACATTTAGTCCTGTAGCTAAGATGTCAACTATAAGGACAATCATTGCTATTGCAGCTTCAAAAGGATGGAATTTGAGTCAACTAGATATAAAGAATGCATTCTTGAATGGATACATATTAGATGAGGTATACATGGAACAACCTCAAGGGTTTATAAATTCCAGGTATCCAAATTTTGTCTGCAGATTGAGAAGAGCACTCTATGGATTGAAGCAAGATCCAAGAGCATGGAATCATAGATTGGTGAAGTATCTCAATGATCTTGGATATCAAAGTTCAAAAGCAGATCTAAGTCTACTCATCAAAATAATAGAGGAAAGTACAATCTACATTTGTATTTATGTATTTATTTCTGAACCTATTGAAGAAGTTTCATATGGAAAATTGTAGAGAAGCTTCAACTCCACTTCAAATCAATCACAAGCTTAGTAAATATGATGGTGTGGAATAAAAAGATATGAGGAAGTATCAATCTCTTGTGGGTAGTTTGATTTATGCTACACTAACAAGACCTGATCTTGGTTATGCACTGGGGGTTTTTTTCACAATTCATGCATTGTCCAAAGGATCCACATTGGATTGTAGGTCAAAGAGTTCTTAGATATATTAAAGGAACCATAAAGGAAGGATTATATTATCATTTTACTTCAAATTTGAAGTTGAGAGCCTATAGTCACTCAGACTAGGCAGGTAATCAAGATGACAAAAGATCAACTCATGGCTACATGATATACATTGGTGATAAGCTTGTAAGTTGGTGTCTAAAGAAACAACATACAATAGCATTATCATCAACTGAAGCTGAATACAAAGGACTTGTAGAAGCAGCTAAGGAGGTCATATGGATGCAGACATTATTCAAAAGCTTGGGCATTAATCAAGGTATACCTACAATACATGGAGATAACATGAGTTCACTTTATCCAAATCCAGTATTTCATGCAAGAACAAAACATATAGAGATACAATATCATTTCCTGAGAGAAAAGGTAATGGAAAAAGAAATTGAAGTGGAGTACATTGTTGGAGTTAGACGTCTGCGGAAGCACGCGAACATCACAAGGAAGAAGAAGAAGCTTGGAGCACAACACACAAGACTGAATGTATTACTAGAGAATGTACAAAGATAAGTAGCCCATTAGGGCAATAGGCGTATATACAAGCCGGGGGAAAAAAACCTCCTAAAGAGGGAAAAAAGTGCCCCGACAGTCCTAGAGTGTTCACACACATCACTACCTAAATATATCAACAAATCCCCCCTGGGAGTGATGCGGTGAACAAGGAGCTGGCACTCATGTATAAGGAAGTGCCAAGCTATGTGGAAATCACTCCACAAAAGGAAGTAAGCCCAAAGCTTTGCGGAAAGCTTCAAACTTCTCCCTAGGCAGAGCCTTCGTGAAAAGGTCTGCAATGTTCTCCTGCGTGGGCACATATGCCAAGCTGATCTCCCCAGCAGAGAACCTCTCCCTGACATAGTGATAATGCACCTCAATGTGCTTAGTGCGAGCATGGAACACAGGGTTCCTCGCAACTGCCAATGCGCTCTGACTGTCAGTGAAGATGGTGGTGGCAGAAGACTGGCCAACACCCAAATCAGCCATAAGGCGTCTGAGCCACACACACTCAACAGTCGCTGTGAAAGCTGCCCTATACTCAGCCTCACAACTGGAAGTGGCCACAGTAGGCTGCTTCTTGCTCAACCAAGATATACATGAGCTACCAAGCATGAAGCAAAAACCACTGGTGGACACACGAGTGTCATAGCAACCAGCCCAATCTGAGTCAGAAAAAGCATGCAAATCTGGCGGTAGTGATCCCCCCTTGGGATAAAACAACCCAAGTAGCCGAGTACCACTCAAGTAGCGAAAGATGCGCTTAACCGCTTTCCAATGCGTGACTCCTGGGCAATGCATGAACCTGCTCATCTGTGAGACAGCAAATTGAATATCTGGCCGAGTAATGCATAAGTAAATGAAGCATCCAACAGCCTGCTGATAGAGAACAACATCAAATGCATCTCCAGCATCATGAAGACTCAATCGTAAACCTGTCTCCATAGGAGTGGCAATAGGCTTACAGTCTTCAAGGCCAAAACGCTGCAATAATGTGTCAATATATTTCGTTTGACACAAAGCCATTCCACCATCAACGTGCATAAACTGAATGCCCAAATAGTGATGCAAATGCCCCAAATCAGACATCTCAAATGAGGCATGCAAATCAGCCTTAAAATCAGCAATATGCTTCTCAAGAGGACCAGTGAGCAGCATGTCGTCTACATAGACAACAATGATCAGAAGCACATCATTAGCACGCTTAACATATAAGGTGCTTTCAGTTGGACTGTTCTCAAAACCATGTGCAATTAGATAGGCATGTATTTTCTCATACCAAGCACGTGGTGCTTGCTTTAAACCATATAACGCCTTCTTTAACCTGCACACCTGGTTTTCATGCCCTTTTTGCACAAAGCCACGGGGCTGAAAAACATACACTTCTTCATGCAAGTCACCATTCAGAAATGCTGTTTTAATGTCCAACTGATGTACATTCCAACCATGATGGGCTGCAAGTGCACAAATGCTCCGAACAGTAGTCATACGGCATGTAGGTGCAAAGGTCTCATCAAAATCAATGCCTCTTTCCTGCGCATAACCCTTTGCAACAAGCCTAGCCTTATACCTGTCAACTGTACCATCAGGTTTACGCTTCAGCTTGTATACCCACTTAGTGCCAATGGCCTTCTTGCCAGGAGGCAAGTCACATAAAGACCATGTACCATTCTTCATTATAGCATCATATTCAGATTGCATAGCAGCCATCCAATTTTCTGAATTTTGTGCTTCATCAAAAGAAACAGGCTCATTCTCATCACAGAGACTAGATGCAGCCATAGCATAGCAATTTGATGCAAAGGAGGTACTATGAGAGCCTGAACGAGTACGATATGACAAAGGTGCATCTAATTTGCTCTCACGCAAAGTCTGCACCAGCCATTTTGGCATAGTTTTTGCCTGTTCAATATCAGCTCTCTCATCAACAAGTGCATCATGTAAATCTGCATCAGAAATGGAATGATCTGCATCATCATATGAAACCTGCAAAGGCTGAGAAGTTGCCTCATTAGGACCAGCGTTAGCCTGTCCACCTGTAAAAAGAGGCATCAAAGTATCATACATGTCTTTGGAGCTAACAGATGTCTCCTTAGTACATGAAAGCAATGGCTGAATAGCATCTTCCACAAAGACAACATCACGGCTAACCAGAATGCGTTTAGTCTGTGGATGATACAGACGATAGCCTTTACTTTCAGAACTGTACCCAACAAAAATACATTTTACTACCTTATCATCCAATTTTCTGCGATGTTGTTCAGGCACTAATGCATATGCCAAACAACCAAAAACACGCAGATGAGCAACAGATGGCTTGCGGTCATGCCAAGCCTCATATGGAGTGATAGACTGCAACGCTTTGGTGGGACACCTGTTCAGTACATATGCTGCACACATGACAGCCTCAAGCCAGAAACTATGTGGTAAAGCCTGACTTTTGACCATGCACCTCGCCATCTCCATGAGTGACCTGTTCTTTCGTTCAGCAACTCCATTCTGTTGAGGTGTATACGGCACTGTACACTGGTGTTTTATCCCACGTTCAGCCAGAAATGCATTAAAATATGAAGACATATATTCCCCCCCTCGATCAGAACGGAGGGTGCCCATTTTACATGCTGACAGATTTTCAGCCAAAACCAAAAACTGTTTGAAGCACATGAACACTTCGGACTTTGCTTTGAGTGGATATACCCATGCATGCCTGGAAAAATCATCAATGAAAGTCACGAAGTAAAGGTAATTTCCAAAAGAGGGTGTCTGCATAGGACCACAGACATCACTATGTACAAGCTGCAATTTCTGCATAGCCCGAACTGAACCATCTTTTGGAAAGGAAGAACGCTGCATTTTGCCCAAAATACAGCCTTCACAAATATGTTTTCCAGGTGCCTCAAGTTTGGGCAAAGAGGACACCATTTCAGATTTCTGCAGGCGTAACAAACTAGCAAAATTCAGATGACCAAAGCGTGCATGCCAAAGCTTTGCATCTGACATAGCCTGAGAATCATGAACTGCACATGCCGAATCATTCATAGATCTTTCATAGTCTATGAGCTTATACAGCCCACGACATAAAATGCCAGAAGCAATAATCACATCGCCATTTGAGAGATCATGGACTGTACACCTGTCATCAACAAATTTCACAACCAAGCCAATCTTGGCTAATGCAGAAACTGATAACAGATTCTTTTTGATCCCTGGCACAAATAAAGCATCTGACAAAGTGAAAGAACTACCATCAGCAGTAGTCAGAATGATCTTACCAACTCCCATACAGGATAAGAGGAGTTATTGGCGCATGTGACAGTATTCCCTGTAGGGGCAGGCTCGAGTGAAGAGAAGAAACTGCGCTGCGAGGTAATATGTTTGGTCGCCCCACTATCAAAGTACCAAACATCTGAGTCTACTGCAGACATGCACTGATCATGAGAAGATGGGTCAAAACTGCAGACAGTAGTAAACGCCCATTCTTCTTCCTGCACAAGATTTGCAGACTCTGTTTTTGGTGTAGAGGCCTCTGCAACAACCATTCCAGCCTCTTTCTTCTTTGCCTCTTTAGCAGCCAGTTTTGGACAGTTCTTTATAATATGATCATTTCCTTTACAGTACTTGCAGAACAATTTCTGCTTTTCTGATTTCTTCTCATCTTTATCCTGGTTCTTCGATTGTGCAGCATTTGCAGATTTCTGCTTACTAGTAGAAGAGCTCCATTTTCCTTTGCCCTTCTGACTAGCCAGGAAAGCTTGATCTGCAACACGCATAATGGACCTGTTCTGCCTGGACTGATCTTCCTGCAACAGAACAGAGACTAATTCCTCAAATGACAAGGCATTCGGATTGCCTTTCATCATCAACCGAAGAGTAGAGGCAAAACTCTGATATGAATCAGGAAGACCATTCAAAACGGTCTGCACAAGTGAGCTATCTGGTATAACTTCATCAGCAGAAATCAATTGTTCCTTCAGGTCTTTGATCTTTGTAAGAAAACTGTCCATAGAATCACCTTCATTCATGTGCTCACTCTCCAACTGTTTTCGGAGGTAAGCAACACGAGCCTCATTCCTAGCCTGGTACAAAGTGGTAAGCGTATCTCAAGCATCCTTTGCTGTTCTGCAAGAGCGAATGTGAGGAATAATGGCACGTTTGACAGACAAAGCTATCAATGCATGTGCCTGGGCATCTCTGCCATCCCAACGAATCTGCTCTGCAGTAGGTGCAACAGAAACAGCAGCACGAACAGGAATCTGTGGAATATCATCTTCGACACCATCTTCATCAGCTCCAACACCTGTATTTGCAGTACCTGTCGTTACAGGTGTAACAGGACGTCTTTCAACACCCTGCACAATGTTCCACAATCCTTTTGCAACCAGTACATGTCGCATCATATAAGCCCATAATGGGTAGTTGGTACCATCCAACTTATCCTCAACAGCCAACATACGGAATACATCACTGCTTTCAGCCATGGCCGGTGACTAAAATACCTTGATGCAGAAAATTGACTGTATCTCAAAAAGTTGAACAGAACTGCCCAGACGAGTTCTGCTAGACCTGTAGCAGACTTCGAGACGCTTAAACTGGCGAACAGAAACTGGTATATACCTTTGGCACAAAAGGACGAAATAGCCTGCACAAGCACTGTGATAGTGCGTTCGGAGGCCGAAACGAGCTCAGATCGCGATTTCGGCACCACAAAGCGAAGCTGTTTTGATCTCTGAAACACCCTGAGTATGCTCACCAAATTTTGTGCGAATCTGAGACTGCAAACGGAGGAGTGTCGACGACGCCCTAGAAGAAGCAACGACCTGCTCTGATACCAATTGTTGGAGTTAGACGTCTACGGAAGCACGCGAACAACACAAGGAAGAAGAAGAAGCTTGGAGCACAACACACAAGACTGAATGTATTACTAGAGAATGTACAAAGATAAGTAGCCCATTAGGGCAATAGGCGTATATACAAGCCGGGGGAAAAAAACCTCCTAAAGAGGGAAAAAAGTGCCCCGGCAGTCCTAGAGTGGTCACACACATCACTACCTAAATATATCAACATACATTTCTACAAAGGATGAGATAGAATATATAATGTCAAAGAGCTTGGATGGTGTGAAGACTAGCACATTCAAAAGCATGGCGGGAGTAAAAAGAAAAGAAGAAGATATGAAGAAATAGAGAATGTGAATTAGTGATTGAGGGGGAGCTATTGGAAAATCAATCACAAATTGGACATAAATTTAAAGGTCAAGTCTAAGAAGAAAAGCACATGCCTATGTGAAGGGGCAATTTCACACATGTACTATATTTGTAAAGTTAGACTTAACTTTAGTTCTAGAGTTAAAAAAAAAAGAGTCACGAGATTGATAAAATCTATATAAGTTAGTTTGTATCAATAGACACAGAGAGATTCAAAGAGAGATAGAGAGAATGTGAGAAAGAGAGATTTTGTATGACTGAGAAATAGTTGAGCTTCCCTGAGTGAGAAAGCACCTATAACGTTTTTGAGTTTTCCATAGTTATCAGAAGAAATAATAGAAGTTTTTTGTATGAGACTCTCTCCTCCATCTGCATGCTTTGCCTATTGTGGTAATGACTTCAAAACTTCAAGTTTCCCAAGCAACTCGATGTCTAGCATCAAGTTTGTGCTGATAAGTTCTTGTTTCATTCTTTGAGTTCTTTTATCTACTATTAAATCTTCTTAAAAACATGAGCTTTGTGGAGCAACTCGATGCCTGGCATCGAGTTTCAGTGTAAAGTCGATGCCTAGCATCGACTTCCCACATAAAAGTGGTTTTCTTCATACCTGTGGTTCATGGGGGTATTCCAGGTGCTGAAAAAGTGGCTGAAAACACACAAATCCGATGCCTGGCATTGAATTCTTGTTGCACGTCAATGCTAAGATGAAAACTTTTATTTTTAGACAGGTGTTTTACTAAAAGAGGCAAAGTTTCTTATTTTGACAGTTAGACATAGTCATCTTGTGAAGGCCATAACTTGGTGTGTAGTGAAGCGTTTTTAGCAAATAATAGCTTTTTGGAAAGCTCTTTTTTTTCTATTTTTATGCATGAAAAAATCTTCACTTAATAATATTTGTGTTAAGAGAAATAAGCAAAACATTGAAGGTATATCATTTTAGTGACTAGAATTTTTCTATAGAACCAAAGTTCTTAGTTTAAGCAATCATTTCTCAAAGTTTGGAGCATTGAGTTAATGGTGACCATAGAGGTTGTCTAGTGTCACATTAATTCATTTCTTGTGATGTTTCATACATCAACAAACTCAAAATCCAAGAATTGGTATCAAAACAAGTTGCCATTTCATCTAGGACATCATCAACACCTCTTTGGTCACAGTCTCAAAATCGCATGAAAATTTGTAAGCATACTTAGAGCAATGAAGAGTTCAAAAAAGATTTGCTATGTGGCATCAAAATTTTAATATGAGCTTCTTTCAACCTCCTAATGCACTATTGCACACTTATGCAAAAAATGTCATCCTTTTGTGCCAATCATATGTACATGTTTCCTTTTGCCAATACAAGCACCTTGAAGTCTGCTATATGTTTAGTAGAGCATGACTAGGTGGTTTTGTTCAACTTTTCTAGATATAGTCATTTTTTTGCATTAGAGTATTTAGTCAGTGGTCGTGGATGAAAGTAATGATTGTTCTAATTTTGGCTGTTGAGGATAGGTTGGATGATACTATTTACCAATTGTGGGCATATATGATGCATCATGTACTTGTAGAAAAAGGATTGTGGAATATTGTGCAAAGTGTTGAAAAATGTTCTACTACACTTGGAAATACAGTTACTAGAGGTGATGCAGATGGCATTGAAGATGATGATCTTCAAATTCTTGTTCATGTTGTGGTTCCTATTGCATTTATTTATGCACTGGGGGTTTTTTTCACAATTCATGCATTGTCCAAAGGATCCACATTGGATTGTAGGTCAAAGAGTTCTTAGATATATTAAAGGAACCATAAAGGAAGGATTATATTATCATTTTACTTCAAATTTGAAGTTGAGAGCCTATAGTCACTCAGACTAGGCAAGTAATCAAGATGACAGAAGATCAACTCATGGCTACATGATATACATTGGTGATAAGCTTGTAAGTTGGTGTCTAAAGAAACAACATACAATAGCATTATCATCAACTGAAGCTGAATACAAAGGACTTGTAGAAGCAGCTAAGGAGGTCATATGGATGCAGAAATTATTCAAAAGCTTGGGCATTAATCAAGGTATACCTACAATACATGGAGATAACATGAGTTCACTTTATCCAAATCCAGTATTTCATGCAAGAACAAAAAATATAGAGATAAAATATCATTTCCTGAGAGAAAAGGTAATGGAAAAAGAAATTGAAGTGGAGTACATTTCTACAAAGGATCAGATAGAATATATAATGTCAAAGATCTTGGATGGTGTGAAGAGTAGCACATTCAAAAGCATGGCGGGAGTAAAAAGAAAAGAAGAAGATATGAAGAAATAGAGAATGTGAATTAGTGATTGAGGGGGAGCTGTTGGAAAACCAATCACAAATTGGACATAAATTTAAAGGTCAAGTCTAAGAAGAAAAGCACATGCCTATGTGAAGGGGCAATTTCACACATGTACTATATTTGTAAAGTTAGACTTAACTTTAGTTCTAGAGTTAAAAAAAAAAAGAGTCACGAGATTGAGAAAATCTATATAAGTTAGTTTGTATCAATAGACACAGAGAGATTCAAAGAGAGATAGGGAGAATGTGAGAAAGAGAGATTTTGTATGACTGAGAAATAGTCGAGCTTCCCTGAGTGAGAAAGCACCTATAACATTTTTGAGTTTTCCATAGTTATCAGAAGAAATAATAGAAGTTTTGTGTATGAGGCTCTCTCCTCCATCTGCATGCTTTGCCTATTGTGGTAATGACTTCAAAACTTCAAGTTTCCCAAGAAATTCGATGTCTAGCATCAAGTTTGTGCTGATAAGTTCTTGTTTCATTCTTTGAGTTTTTTTATCTACTATTAAATCTTCTTAAAAACATGAGCTTTGTAGAGCAACTCGATGCCTGGCATCGAGTTTCAGTGTAAAGTTGATGCCTAGCATCGACTTCACACATAAAAGTGGTTTTCTTCATACCTGTGGTTCATGGGGGTATTCCAGGTGCTGAAAAAGTGGCTAAAAACACACAAATCCGATGCCTGGCATCGAATTCTTATTGCACGTCAATGCTAAGATGAAAACTTTTATTTTTAGACAGGTGTTTTACTAAAAGAGGCAAAGTTTCTTATTTTGACAGTTAGACATAGTCATCTTGTGAAGGCCATAACTTGGTGTGTAGTGAAGCGTTTTTAGCAAATAATAGCTTTTTGGAAAGCTCTTTTTTTTCTATTTTTTATCCATAAAAAAATCTTCACTTAATAATATTTGTGTTAAGAGAAATAAGCAAAACATTGAAGGTATATCATTTTAGTGACTAGAATCTTTCTGTAGAACCAAAGTTCTTAGTTTAAGCAATCATTTCTCAAAGTTTGGAGCATTGAGTTAATGGTGACCATAGAGGTTGTCTAGTGTCACATTAATTCATTTCTTGTGATGTTTCATACATCAACAAACTCAAAATCCAAGAATTGGTATCAAAACAAGTCGCCATTTCATCTAGGACATCATCAACACCTCTTTGGTCACAGTCTCAAAATCGCATGAAAATTTGTAAGCATACTTAGAGCAATGAAGAGTCCAAAAAAGCTTTGCTATGTGGCATCAAAATTTTAATATGAGCTTCTTTCAGCCTCCTAATGCACTATTGCACACTTATGCAAAAAATGTCATCCTTTTGTGCCAATCATATGTACATGTTTCCTTTTGCCAATACAAGCACCTTGAAGTCTGCTATATGTTTAGTAGAGCATGACTGGGTGGTTTTGTTCAACTTTTCTAGATATAGTCATTTTTTTGCATTAGAGTATTTAGTCAGTGTTCATGGATGAAAGCAATGATGTGTTCTAATTTTGGCTGTTGAGGATAGGTTGGATGATACTAATTACCAATTGTGGGCATATATGATGCATCATGTACTTGTAGAAAAAGGATTGTGGAATATTGTGCAAAGTGTTGAAAAATGTTCTACTACACTTGGAAATACAGTTACTAGAGGTGATGCAGATGGCATTGAAGATGATGATCTTCAAATTCTTGTTCATGTTGTGGTTCCTATTGCATTTATTGCAGAGAAAATTCATTGGGATGGTAGAGATGCTCAGGCACATGCATTGATACCTTTGTCTATCAAACGTGCCATTATCCCTCACATTCGCTCCTGCAAAACAACAAAGGATGCTTGGGATACACTTTCCACTTTATACCAGGCAAGAAATGAGGCTTGTGTTTCTTAACTTCGAAAACAGTTGGAGAGTGAACATATGAATGAAGGAGATTCTATGGATAGGCTTTTGACAAAGATCAAAGACTTGAAGGAGGAGTTTATTTTTGTTGATGAAGTCTTGCCACATAGTTCACTTGTGTAGACTGTTCTTAATGGGATTTTAGACTCATAGAAGAGTTTTGAGTCTACTCTTCGATTGATGATGAAAAACAATCCAAATGTCTTAAAATTTGAGGAGTTAGTCTTAGTTTTGTTGTAGGAAGGTCAACCCAAGCAGAATAAGTCCATTGTGCATGTTGCAGATCAAGCTTTCCTAGCTAGTCAAAAGGGCAAAGGTAAATGGATCTCATCTACTAGTAAGCAAAAATCTACTAATGTTGCACAATTGAAGAAGGAAGATAAAGATGAGAAGAAAATAGAAAAGCCGAATCAATTTTGTAAATATTATAAGGGAAATGATCATGTCATAAAGAGCTATCCAAAGTTGGCTGCAAATGAGGCAAAGAAGAAAGAGTTTGGAATGGTTGTTTCAGAGGCCTCCACACCTAAAATAGATTATGCTAATCTTATTCACAATGAAGAATGGGCATTTACTACTTATGTAGCTATGAACCATCTTCTCATGAGAAGTTTATGTGTGTAGTAGACTCACATGTTTGGTACTTTGATAGTGGGTATATATATATACAGACATTTATTTAACAAGTAGAGTTTGTTGCTTTGGAAAATAAAATAAATATATATGATTAAAATAATTGTAGTTAGATAGGGACCTTCCCTCCAACCAAACATATTACCTCACAACACAGTTTCTTCAGTTCACTTGAGCCTACCGCTATAGGGAATACTATCACATGCGCTAACAACTCTTATTATCCTCCAATGGAAGTTGGAAAGATCATTATGACTACTACTGATGGTAGTTCTTGCACATTGTCAGATGCTTTGTATGTACCAGGGATCAACAAAAAGTTGTTATCAGTCTCAACATTAGCCACGGGTGTCAAATTTGCTGATGATAGATGTAGAGTTCCTAATCTCTCAAATGGCAATGTTATTATTGCTCCTAGAATTTAATCTTGTGGGATGTATAAGCTCATAGACTATGCAAAATCTGTGAATGATTCGGCATGCGCAATTCAAGATTCTCAAGCTATCTCAGATGCAAAGCTTTGGCACGCATGCTTTGGTCATCTGAATTTTGCTAGTTGGTTATGCGTGCAGAAATCTAAAATGGTTTCCTCTCTACCCAAACTTGATGCACCTTGTAAACATGTCTGGCAAAATGCAATGTTCTTGCTTCCCAAAGGATGGTCCAGCTTAAGCTTCTCATAAATTGCATCTTGTTCATAGTGATGTTTGTGGTCCTATGTAGGCACCTTCTTTTGGGAACTACCTTTACTTCATGACTTTATTGATGTTTCGCTAGGCATGCATGGGTGTATCCATTGAAAGCAATGTCCAAAGTGTTTATTTGCTTCAAACAATTTTTGTTTATGGTTGAAATTCTATCAACATGTAAATTGTTCACCCTCCATTTTGATCGAGGCAGGGAATACATGCCTTCTGATTTTAATGCATTTATGGCTGAGAGAAAGAGCAAGTCTCTCATGGAGATGGCAAGGTGTATGGTCAAAAGTTAGGCTTTACCACATAGCTTATGTCTTGAGGTTGTTATGTGTGCAACATATGTACTTAACAAATGTTCCATAAAAGCTGTGCAATCTATCACTCCATATGAGGCTTCAAATGGTCGCAAGCCATTTGTTGCTCATCTGCATGTCTTTTCTTGTTTGGAATATGCATTAGTGCATGAACACCAATGTAGGAATAAATGCATTTTGGTTAGCCATGATTTTGTTTTTGAGGAAGATGATGCAACTGAGCCATCACCTTCATGTACCAAGGAGACTTCAATTAGCTCTAGATATATGTATGACACTTTGCTACCCATTTTTACAAGTTTACAATCAAGTACTAGTCCAAATGAGGAAATTCTCAGCCTTAACAAGTTCCACATGATGATGCAGATCATTCCATTTGTGATGTAGATTTACATGATCCACTTGTTGATGAGAGGTCTGATATAGAGGAGGCAAAAACTATGCCTAAATGGTTGGTGTAGACTTTGAGAGATACCAAATTAGATGCACCTCTGTCATATCCTACTCGTTTAGGCTCTCATAGTGGTTCCTTTGCATCAGACTACTATGCAATGGCTTTCTCTAGTCTTTTTCATGAGAATGAGCCTATTTCTTTTGAGAAAGCAAAAAATTCAAAAAAATGGATGGCTGTTATGCAATCAGAATATAATCTATTATGAAAATGTTATGGTCTTTATGTGATTTGTCGCCAGGCAAAAAGGCCATTGTCACTAAATCGGTATACAAGCTAAAACATAAGCTTGATGGAACAATTGATAGATATAAGGATAACCTTGTTGCAAAAGGTTATGCTCAAGAGAGAGGCATTGATTTTGATGAGACCTTTGCATTCACAACCCAAATGACCCCCATTTCTAGCATATGTGCACTTACAACTCATCATGGTTGGAATTTTCATCAGTCAGATGTTAAGCCTGCATTTTTGAATGGTGAATTACATGAAGAAGTGTATGTATTTCAACCTCTTGGTTTTGTGCAGAAAGGGCATGAAACAAAGTGTGTAGGTTTAAAGAGGCATTATATGTTTTGAAGCAACCACCATATGCACATGGTTTCGAGAACTATCCAACTAAGAGCACCTTATGTATTAAGCATGCAAATGATGTACTTATGATCATTGTTATGTATCTTGATAACATGCTGCTCATTGGTCCTAATGGGAAGCATATTGCTGAATTTAAAGCTGATTTGCATGCCTCTTTTGATATGTCATATTTGGGGCATTTGCATCATTATTTGGGCATTCAATTTATGAAAGTTGATGGGAGAATATCTTTGTGTCAAAGAAAATATATTGACACATTATTGTAGCATTTTGGGTTTGGAGATTGGAAACCTATTGCCACTCCTATGGAAATAGGTTTAGAGTTGAGTCTTCATGATGCTAGAGATGCAATTGAAGTTGTTATCTATCAAGAGATTGTTGGATGCTTGATTCACTTATGCATAACTCAACTTGATATTCAGTTTTTTGTCTCTCAGATGAGCAGGTTAATGCATTGCTCAAGTGTTAAGCATTGATAGGTGGTTAAGCGCATCTTTTGCTACTTGAGTGTTGCCAGCTACTTGGATTATTTTATCCCAAGGGGGGATCATTATTGCTAGATTTACATGATTTTTTTGATTGTGATTGAGCTATTTGTTATGATGCTTATGTGTCAACTAGTGGTTTTTGCTTCATGCTAGGTAGCTCATGCATATCTTGGTTGAGCAAGAAACAACCTACTATGGCCACTTCTGGTTGTGAGGCTGAAAATAGGCCATCTTTCATAGCAAGTGTGTGTGGCTCAGATGCCTTTTGGCTGATTCTAGTGTTGGTCAATCTTCTACCACCACCATCTTCACTAACAGTCAGAGTGCATTGGAAATTGTGAGGAACCCTTTGTTTCATACTCGCACAAAGCACATTGAGATGTACTGTCAGTATGTGAGGGAGAGGTCCTCTACTGGAGAGATTAGTTTGGCTCTGCCTAGGAAGAAGTTTGAAGCTTTCCGCAAAGCTTTGGGCTTACTTCCTTTTGTGGATTGATCTCTTTCCACATAGCTTGGAACTTCCTTATACATGAGTGCCAACTCCTTGTTCACCACATCACTCCCAGGGGGGTTCTGTTGATATATTGGTAGTGATCTGTGTGAGCACACTTAAGACCACTAAGGAACTTTTTTCCCTTTATAGGAGTCTTTTTTGCTTGGTTTGTATATATGCCTATAACCCTAATTTTTTACTTATCTTTGTACATTCACTTGGTAATTTATTCAATGTTGTGTTGTGCTTCAAGATTCTTCTTCTTCCTTGTGTTGTTTGTGTGCTTTCGTAGACCTCAAACACCAACAAAAGAATAGCATACATTGGTTCATATTATTCAAATTAATGTATAGTGTCATACATGCACCCACTCATATCTACAACATAAAGATCCAAGGAGTTCTCATGAATTAATTGATATTAGTGAATGATTAAAAGATACAAATAATGATGAGAATGCTTCCTTTAAGACAGAAATAGGTTCTTAGACATCTAGAGAAAAGTAAAAAACTTTCACAGATCTTGCATATTGAAATGCTATATAATCGTAAGTACAAAATTTACATAGAGATAAGAAAAAATGCCAAAAGGATATAGAGAATTATAGAGGAACCATGGAAATGAATATGATGATCTGATAAGCCTATTCTACTACAATAGCATAGAAGATACAAGAAAGAAGAAGACATTCACTAGAAGCTATTTCTATTGTGAAAAGAAGGGTCACACCATTAAGGATTGCATGGAGAAGGAAGCTGATGAGAGAAACAATACTCTCAAATACACATGGAAGAATAGGGAATTGGTGAATAACACAGAACTTGAACTATGGTTTGCATAGAGGAGGCATGTACATTTGTCCAAACTCATGTGGATGTTCAATAAGAAAATGATCACACCCATGATAAAATAAGGAAATGATCATACCCATGATGAAAAATGGAAATGAACACACCCACAATAAAAGATGTAAATTATCACATGCACAATCATCATCATCTCCAACTCCAAGTCAAGCTCACACAAGAAATCAAAAAATTCAACTAGTGGGAACAATGGTCGTATCTCCCTTGTTACTTATCCGAATTGAGCATATCATGGCTCCTTTCAAGGCTAACAAGAAGAAATAAAAACTAAATAAGGTAAAATCGACAAAAAACAACATCTAAATCTCTGTAAAGAAATGATAATGGCTATAGACTATCAATCAACACAAAAAGTTAGCGCAAAATAATTTGTAATCATGAGAAAAGATAAAAAAATATAATAACATACATAAAAGAAAGAAAGTAGCAAGTCTCACACATCAAAACTTGAGAAAGAAAAAATCACCAAGAAGCCATGAAAACTTGTGCATTACTTTTTCAAGGAGAAAAGCTTTCTTACACGAGAAAAAAGTCTTTTAGAAATGAGATCTTGACCTTTTTATGGGAGTTTTCTAAGATGTTTCCCTTTTTATTTCTAAATTTTCCTAAAAAATAAAAAATTCTAATTATCTCTTCTCTTGTAAAATTTTAAGGGAAGATACTTCACTTTTACAAGAAAACCATTTTACAAATATGTAAAGTTATCTATCTACAATTGTTTTTTGGGAAAACTTGAAAAATATTATGTGGATGCCACATTATGTAACACTCCCCCCTCCTAGTTCTTTTCATCTTTGAAAAGACTTCTTGCGGAGGTTTTCCTATCAGTTCTTCAATCCAAACATTTGTGTCATTGTTGTTGGGTTTGATAGGGTTGCTGTGGTCTGCCATATTGTTGAGGTGGGGACTGGTTCTGGTATCTTCCTTCTTGAGTTTATGGTTGTGCGTACGTTTGCCTAACTGCTTGCTTATTGTATGGGCAATCTTGCGCAGTGTGATTGGTGTACCTCTGTTCTATGGTGCAGTACTGGCTACTAGGATTCACTTGGGGTTGAGCCATAATGGGACATACATTCGCCATATGGTCACCTCCACAAGTATAACATCTTTTCACTGGGGCAAACCTTGGTATTTGTTTACTAGAGACTTTCAGCTTCTGAGCTACTTTCTCAGCGAGTTCCTCAATAGATGTGGATTGCAAGGAAGAGAGGCTAGTAGAACTATCTAAATCTTTGTAGATTTTTGAAAGTTCTAATTCCTCCCCTAGGTTATCCTCGATGTCGATGCACATGCGTACACACTCTTCTATGGTCCTAGGGTTCTTCAAGTACACATATGATCTCAATTTGGTACTTAGCAGTCCATCCAAGAATAAAGGCACTTCTTTGGCTGGTGTGGGTAACTCAGGAATAGGACATCTCTCTAAGTATTGCCTAAACCTTCTTCCTGCAAGTCTAACGGTCTCTTGAGGTGTCTGCTTGAAGCTGTGAATCAATGAGGAAGTATTATGCCTTATGCCACTTTTAGAGAATTCGGTAATGAAAGCCTCTAAAAGTTGTTCTATGTTCTTGAAGTGTCTCTCATTTAGTGGTTGAAACCACCTAAGAGCGGTGTTCGTAAGGGTTAGACCAAAGGCATTGTATTGCGTGAACAGGTCCTCAACTTGTTCAGCTCTCAAGACTTGCCTAAACTCAACTACATGATCATATGGGTCTCCAGTGCCATCAAAGTAATTCTTCATGGACTTAACCAGCTGGGTTGGCCTCAAGGTTCTAGTGTGTTCCCTAGGTCTTGGAAAAGGAAAATCATCAGTAGTTCTTTGGTTTCTTGGGGCTCTGGGTCTCTCAACTTCCGTTGAAAATATGTCAGCATGTAAAATGGTCATCCTCTGTTCTGATCGAGGGGGGGAATATATGTCTTCTGATTTTAATGCATTTCTGGTTGAACATGGGATAAAACACCAGTGTATAGTGCCATATACACCTCAATAGAATGGATTTGCTGAACAGAAGTACAGGTCACTCATGGAGATGATGAGGTCTATGGTCAAGAGTCAAGCCTTACCACATAGTTTCTAGCTTGAGGCTGTTATGTGTGCAACATATATACTTAATAGGTGTCCAACTAAAGCACTACAGTCTATCTTTCCATATGAGGCTTGACATGATCACAAGCCATCTGTTGCTCATGTGCGTGTTTTTGGTTGTCTGGCATATGCATTAGTGCTTGAACAACATCGCAAAAAAATCGACGATAAGGCAGTAAAATGTATTTTTTTGGGTACAATTCTAAAAGTAAAGGCTATCGTCTCTATCATCCACAAACTAAATGTATTCTGCTTAGCTGTGATGTCGTTTTTGTGGAAGACGCTATTCAACCATTGCTTTCATGTACTAAGGAGACATTTGTTAGCTCCAAAGACATGTTATGATACTTTGCTTCCTTGTTTTACAGGTGGATAGTCTAGTGTTGGTCCTAATGAGGCAACTTCTCAGCCTTTGGAGGTTTCATGTGATGATGCAGATCATTCCATGTTTTATGCAGATTTACATGATGCACTTGTTGATGAGAGAGCTGATATTGAGCAGGCGAAAACTATGCCAAAATGCTGGTGCAGACTTTGTGTGACAGCAAATCAGATGCACCTCTGTCATATCGTACTCGATCAGGCTCTCATAGTGCCTCTTTTGCATTAGATTTCTATGCTATGGCTGCTTCTAGTCTCTGTGATGAGACTAAACCTGTTTCGTTTGATGAAGCACAAAATTCTGAGCATTGGATGGCTGCAATGCAATTTGAATATGATGCTATAATGAAGAATGGTACTTGGTCTTTATGTGACTTGCCTCATTGCAAGAAGGCCATTGGTACAAGGTGGGTATACAAGATGAAGCGTAAACGTGATGGAATAGTTGACAAGTATAAGGCTAGGCTTAGTGTAAAGGGTTATCCACAAGAAAGAGGCATTGATTTTGATGAGATCTTTGCACCTACTTGCTGAATGGCTACTATTGGTAGCATCTGTGCATGTACATCAGTTTGATATCGAAACGGCATTTCTGAATGGTGACTTGCATGAAGAAGTGTATGTTTTTCAGCCCCGTGACTTTGTGTAGAAAGGGCATGCGAACCCAGTGTGCAGGTTAAAGAAGGCATTATATGGTTTAAAGCAAGCACCACATGCTTGGTATGAAAAGATACATGCCTATTTGATTGCACATGGTTTTGAGAACAGTCCAATTGAAAGCACCTTATATGTTAAGCGTGCTAATGATGTACTTATGATCATTGTGGTTTATGTTGATGACATGCTGCTCACTGATCCTCATGAGAGGCATATTGCTGATTTTAAGGTTGATTTGCATGCCACATTTGAGATGTCTAATTTGGGGCATTTGCATCACTATTTGGGCATTCAGTTTATGCAAGTTGATGGTGGAATGGCTTTGTGTCAAACGAAATATATTGACACATTATTGCAGCGTTTTGGCCTTGAAGACTGTAAGCCTATTGCCACTCCTATGGAGACAGGTTTACGATTGAGTCTTCATGATGCCGGAGATGCATTTGATGTTGTTCTCTATCAGCACGCTGTTGGATGCTTGATTTACTTATGCATTACTGGGCCAGATATTCAGTTTGCTGTCTCACAGATGAGCAGGTTTATGCATTGCCCGAGAGTCACGCATTGGAAGGCGGTTAAGCGCATCTTTCGCTACTTGAGTGGTACTCGGCTACTTGGGTTGTTTTATCCCAAGGGGGTATCACTACCGCCAGATTTGCATGTTTTTTCTGACTCAGATTGGGCTGGTTGCTATGACACTCGTGTGTCCACGAGTGGTTTTTGCTTCATGCTTGATAGCTCATGTATATCTTGGTTGATCAAGAAGCAGCCTACTGTGGCCATTTCCAGTTGTGAGGCTGAGTATAGGGCAGCTTTCACAGCGACTGTTGAGCGTGTGTGGCTCATACGCCTTATGGTTAATTTGGGTGTTGGACAGTCTTCTGCCACCACCATCTTCACTGACAGCCAGAGCGCATTAGCAGTTGCGAGGAACACTGTGTTCCATGCTCGCACTAAGCACATTGAGGTGCATTATCATTATGTCAGGGAGAGGTTCTTTGCTGGGAGATCAGCTTGGCATATGTGCCCACACAAGAGAACATTGCATACCTTTTCATGAAGGCTTCGGCTAGGGAGAAGTTTTAAGATTTTCACAAAGCTTTGGGCTTACTTCCTTTTATGGATTGATTCCACATAGCTTGGCACTTCCTTGTTCACCGCATCACTCCGAGGGGGGATTTGTTGATATATTTTGGTAGTGATGTGTGTGAACACACTAGGACCACTGGGCACTTTTTTTCCTCTTTAGGAGGTTTTTTCCCCCAGATTGTATATACGCCTATTGCCCTAATGGACTACTTATCCTTGTACATTCTCTAGTAATACATTCAGCATTGTGCGTTGTGCTCCAAGCTTCTTCTTCTTCCTTGTGTTGTTCGCGTGCTTCCACAGACGCCGAACTCCAACAACAACATCAACCCTTATGGAGAAAATCACACACATTAGGTTTTCAAGGTCAATAATGATAGAGTTCTTAGAATAGGAATACACCATGAGGTTAAAGGCCAAAGAATCAACACATACAAAGTTTAGTAGCAACAAATACATTAGTGCATTCAACTAGGATCGATAGTCTCATAGGCTTGCTTTGGTACAAGAAGGGCAAGACAACCCCACCCTATCACACTTGGAAGAAAAGTCAATTTTACTAACACACACTAGGAGGGGGTGAACCACACAAGTCAAATCCATGGCAAATGATTGCCCCAACAACATAACTCAATCAAAGGCCTCAACCTGTGTTAGTGCACCAACCCCCTGCTCCAGCCAATGTGATTCCTGTAAAGTATGCAGCTACAGAAGAGAATCTGAATAGGGCCCTAGTGCCAGTAACACCAATGCTTTCAGAAAGTGATCTCAGTGATCATAGTTTTGACTCTACTCACATTGATAGCCCACATGCTTATTATATGCAGTCACCTGATCATAACGAGTCATACTATTATGAATACCTGAGTGAACGGAGTTGGGAGCCTGAGTATGCAAATGTCATGTATGCAAACCCCAACTCTAGACCTCAACCTAGGCAGGTAAGACCCCCCAGTTCCTAGAGGACCATGCTACCAATGTCAGGGAGATCACTTCATTCATGATTGCCCCATGCCTGCACCTACACAACCCCATCAGTAACAATTCAAAGCTTTTGTCAAGATTGCGGAAAAGAGCATCTCTTATGAGACTGCCCAAAGAACCCCAATAACATGCCAAAAATCACTCCTATTAACGTTATTGGGTTAGTCGTAGACTCTTCAGGAAGTGTAACTTCCACTGCCCCTGTGCAAGTGGTCACTAGAGCTCAAGCTTTACAGCAAAACCAAGGGTTAGGCTTGGAAAAGAGTTCTGAGGTTAGTGAGACTGAGAGCATGACTAAGAAGAGGACAAGATCTTGGAGGGATAGCCGTGAAAGAATGAAAAGGCAATGGGCAAAGAAAATGAGTGAACTCGAGGAAAGTCTAAGAGAAACAAAAGCCACAATAATTGAACTCACATCTCAAACTCACTCTCACACTACCCCACCACCACCATTTCCATCTCCATCCAATCCGCCACCTTCCAACCGACCTCACCTAATCCCACCACCCCCTAGAGTAGGATCCGTCTTAGCAGATCCCACTCCCGAGGACCTAAACATGATGCTTAAAGCATATTAGGCTAGAATCCAAGAGGGGCCAAACGTAACCGATCATGAAAAGTGTTACCCTAGAGTGGAACTTCTCTAGTTTAGCAAAGACGCGGTTGCACTTTGATGGACTGATGGAAAGATTGGAGAGGCTAATTGCACAATCAAAAAAGGGCCCCACCTCTCAAAGTACGGACAAGGCAAGTGGAAGGATAAGCCTTCCTGCCCAAGAAGCTTATGTGCCTAACTCCACAGAACCAGATACATCTTCTTCTATGAATTGGTACTCACCATAATTCTTGCGGGAGATTCAAGAAGAGAAATGGGCCAAAGAGAGTTTGAACTTGTGGATGACACACATGATCAATTCCCACAAGATATTCCTTCCATTTATGGAGAGCAGGAGAGTACCCAATCTCAGGAGAGATTAGACTTTGAGTCTAATTACTTACAGGAACTACCCCATTTCACAGGCCCATGGGAAGCTAAGTCTACTTGTATGAGAGCACCCACGGTCATGATTAGAAATGAAGACTTAGTCATACCTAGGAACACAGAGGTAGTGAAAAACACTAAAGTGTAGTGCAACCTCACTTTAGAAGAGCTGCTCAAGGTTAGGCCGGATCTATGGAAGCATGTAGCCAACCAAGTGCCTGGAGTATCAAAACTTCGTTCCCAGGTAGGATCGCATAGAACGGTGCCAAAAATACCTTTGGATAAGATAGGAGACATGAGTGAAGGAGAAGAAGGAAACACCTACCTTCCCATTACCCATCAAGGATACACAACCAAGGCAATTCTAGACTCAGGTGCAGAAGTTGCAATTGCTACCACTTCCCTAGGGAAGCATTGGGGCAAGCCAGCACTCAGACCAACGAGAATAAAATTGCTGATGGCCGATGGTCACATTGAGAGACCCTTAGGATTGCTAGAAGGAATAACTCTCACCACATGTGGTGTGGAGTTTGAGCATACTTTTGATATATGTGACTTTAGCAAAAATCATGCCTATGAGATGATTTTGGGAAGACCATTTATGCGACAGTTGCAAGTGGTATAGGATTGGGGAACCAATTCCTTGTATTTGCAACACTTAGGTGTCACGACCAAAGTTAATCTCAAGGATTACTCTCATAGAGTACCCCCATCCAATGGAATCCCATCCATAGAGCCAAAGATGATACTGAGTCGGTGCATTCCACAGGATCAGGATCCTCATGGATGCATGAAGACACCCACTTGTGGATGTGTAAAGTAGCAGTAGAAGAAGAGAAGAGAGAAAAATCTAGAGAGATAGGTGCGAAGGAAACTCATGGATCAATTCAAGACCCACCCTATGCACCTGTAGTATTTCCTGACGAAGAATTTGAACCTCACGACTGGGCAAAAATTCTAGCAACAATGGATGTATCCATCAATGAAGAACAATGGACAACCCACTGTGATGAGGATGGCTATGACATTTCATTCTTCACAATAGAGCTACTCATGGGAGATTCGATTATTGAAAAATGTGAACCTTGCACTGATGCATTTGAGAATGCAAGTGACTCTGATCTAGAGTCGATTATCATGGACCCACCCTTTGCATCAGAAGAAGAATATTTCTATGAAGTAGAATCTCACCCTCACAAACATGAAGAGCTCACAAATGATGTAACACGCAAGTGACCCCTAAGAATGAAGGAAAGAAAAGAAAGAAGAGAGAAGTCACACCCACGGAGGAAGAATCTTTGTTCGAGGTCCCTGAAAACTTTAACAAGTATGAAATAGATGATAAGAGAGTCGTGATAAGAATGCCTAAGCGTGAGGCACAATCAGGGCAAGCCTATGATAACAAAGAAACCACCAAGAAAATAGTTGTAGCCATAGAAGAAGGAGAAGAGAGATGCACTTACATAGGACATGACCTGACGAAAGAAGAAGAGCACGAGTTGATAACCTTGCTAAGAGAATACAGAGATGTATTTGCTTGGAGCTATAAGGATTTGAAAGGTGTAGACCCTGACATATGCTCACACACTATCCCCATGACCTCAGATGCCAAACCCTCTAAGCAAAAGCCATACACATATAGTGATAACTATGCTGCTAAGATAAAGGAAGAGATAGATCGCTTGGTTGAAGCTGTTTCACTATGAAATTGAGCATACTGATTGGGTATCCCCCATCGTAGCGGTGCCCAAGAAGAATGGAAAGCTACGTGTGTGCATTAACTTGAAGAAGGTTAATGCAGCCACAATTCGAGATAACTATCCGCGTCCAATTACCAAGCATTTGCTAGAACGAGTAGCAGACAAGGAAGTGTACAGCTTCCTTGATGGATTTTTTGGCTACAATCAAGTAGCCATTGCTCCAGAAGATCAGCATAAGACGGCTTTTGCCACAGAGTGGGGCATATTTGCCTTTTGAGTAATGCCATTTGGTCTTACCAATGCGCCAACCACTTTTCAGAGGTTGATGTGCCATGTGTATAAAGAATTCTTGAGGAAGAATTTAGAAGTCTATGTTGATGATCTCTATGCTCATTCCAACATTCGACAGACACATATACCTGAACTCAAGCAAACCTTTGACAAATGTAGAGAATATCAAGTCTGCTTGAACCCATAAAAGTGTGTTTTCATGGTCAAGCAAGGCAAGATTCTAGGGCACATAGTGTCAAAGAACGGCATATCCATGGATGAGGAGAAAGTGAGAGCTATAGCAGAGCTACCTAGGCCAAAGAATGTCAAGGAAGTGCAAGATTTCATGGGGCATTGTGGCTATTACCGACATTTTATACACATGTATGCCATCATTGCAAAGCCTCTATATAGACTTTTGCCTAATTTTGAGTGGACTGATGAATGTGAGAAATCTTTCAATGAGCTTAAAAGAAGATTATGTTCAGCACCAATCTTGACTACCCCAGATTGGGACAAGCCATTCCATGTCCATGTGGATGCATCCAATTATGCTATTGGATGTGCGCTTGCACAACCTACGGGCAAAGGTAATATGGATTTTCCAATCGCCTACACTAGTAGACAATTGAATGCAGATGAGCGAAACTATATGACCACCGAGTAGAAGGATTAGACATGGTATATGCGGTTAAAAAGTTTAGACACTATTTGCTTGCAAATAAGTTTAAATTTTTTACTGATCATCAAGCACTGTTGTATTTGGTAAACAAGCCATGCAACACAGCAGATTAGTAAGATGGTTTCTCTTACTAATGGAATATGACTTTGAGGTTGTGGTGAGGAAAGGAAAGACTCATTTGAGAGCAAAACATCTCTCTACGCTCACATCTGGAGAGGCCCCACAAGGAGCATCGGATGATCTTCCTTATGCTTAATTGTTTAATTTGGAAGTTGTACCTCAATAGGCCAAGACATTAGTGCCACTACTGACATATGGGCCTAACCACCTAGTAGTAAACACTCAAGATAGGGAAATAGTGAAAGCCCAAAAGTACCATATCATGGCAGGGAGTATGTACAAGCATACAGACCAAGGAATATTAGCTTGTTGTGTGGAAGAGGATGAGTACGCGAAATGGTTGCAATTAGCACATGTGGGTGCATTAGAGCAACATTACTCAAGGCAATGAACCCTATAGACACTAAGGACACTCGGAGTGCATTGTCCAACAATGGAGGTAGATGTCCATAAGTTGTGCAAGGAATGCTCAATCTGCTATACTAAACCACCAGTGGAACATGCCACTCTTTATCAAGTGTCTTTAGTACCAGATTGGAGTGAACCATTAGTAGCCTTTTTGAGGATGAAAACATTCCCTCAAGAGATGACTTTGGCTAGGCAAAGAAGTTTAGAACAAGAAGCCCTAGACTACTCACTCATTGGAGATAATCTATACAGACAAGGAAAAGATACGTATCTTAGATTATGTGTCCATGAGAGCGAATATCTGAGGATCTTGGAAACTGCTCACCAAGGGGTAGCAGGAGGACACTTTGGACCAGACCGGGTGATTAAGGCAATCCTATTTGCAGGCTTGTGGTGGCCAACCCTTCATATGGATGCACATACCTACATGAAGAGGTGTGATGTTTGTCAGCAAAATCAGTATCCTATACGCAAAGATTAGATGCCATTGAAACCTATGATGGGTGGCATGCATTCTCTAAGTGGGGAATAGACTTTCTAGGTCCTATTAATCCCCCAGCTAAGGGTTCACATGCAGAATACATCATTGTGGCCACAAACTATCTAACCAAGTGGATAGAAGTAAAAGCCACAACGAAGAACGATGCTCAAACGACAGCTAAGTTCTTATTTGAGAATGTGTTCACAAGAAACGGGCTACCTATAGAGCTAGTAAGTGATAGAGGCACTCACTTCTTGAATGAAGTTATTGAAAATCTACTTCAAGAGTTCTTGGTGATACACAAGAAGTCTGCCCCCTATCATCCACAAGCTAATGGGCAGGCTGAAAGCACAAATAAGATTCTATGCAATGTGCTCACAAAATTAGTGAATAACAAACACTTTGATTGGGACAAACAGCTACATCATGCTGTTTGGACATATAGAGTTGCCTATAAAATGGTACTCCAAGCCACACCCTTTCAAATAGCGTTTGGCGAAAATGCAGTGCTACCATTGGACTTCTTGATACCTACATTGAAAGGAGCACAAGAGCATGAATGGATAGGCCATGAGCTCTCCTCTACAATCTTTGACCTTGAACAACTAGGCAAAACAAGATTAAGAGTTGCGGTAGGAATTTATGAAGCCAAGAAAAGACAAAAAGCATACTTTGACGCACATGTGAAGGATAAGGGCTTGAAAGCAAGAGACCTCGTCCTAGTCTAGTCTACACTTTGAAACAACATGCACGAAAATTAGAGAAGAGAGGCTATGGACCTATGATCATAAATAGGATCTCAACGAGTGGAGCAGTTCAATTAGCTACACTAGAGGGTGATGTTCTCCCTAGTTACATTAGCAGATGTAGAGTCAAATTATATCAAGAACCCGTCACGGAGGAGATGTTAAATTGAATCAATACTGCAAATAAACGTAAAGAAGAGGAAAAGCGAATTCAAGAAGAAGCACAGGTAGAAGCATTGGAACACATCTGAAGAATGAAATTGAGAAGGCAGGGTAGAGATCAGCCTAGGACAAACATCCAGGCCGATCCAGGGTATCATATGTCTATGTGAAAAGTCTTAGGTGTAAGTTCCAATATAATAATTGATCGATGTCCTTTTGTAACCTTAGAGATAAGACAAGGAAAGAGTGCAAGGAATGTATGGGCCTTGATTGACTCGGGGGTAGCCACTAGTGCTGTTAAACTTTCTTACTGTCAAGAATTAAACATAAGTGTCAATCCTGTGGAAGCATACCTCATAGGATTGGGAGGTGTGGAAACCCCTTGCATGTGCGAGGTGGAACTTCCCCTCTATATCCAAGATGTTCTTATGACAGTTAAAGTGCTAGTGTGCCAAGACGATGACCTCACTGAGCCTCTTGTCTTGGGTCAAAACTGGATCTATGATCACCCCGTCAACCTCAACCTAAGAAGTGGACTTCTTTAGGTTTGGGTAAATCGGAACTGCATTACACTTGAGTTAGAAAATGAAGCACTCAGGAAACTAGGAAAGGCACACACTCCTAGTCCTTCCAGGAGTGCACATGAAGATGATGATGCTATTCTTGTCCAAAACTATGTGATGCAGAGGGATGATTGTCTCAACAAAGAAGTCAAAGATATGATGGAACTCCCTTTTTTTCCAAAAGCCAAAGGGATACAGCAACCAAAGGCGGATCAAATGCAGAAGAAGCAGCTGACCTATGCTCAAAGCCAAAAGGAAGTATGAAGCAAGGTGTCTCAACCACCGAAACAAGTTTGGGTGCGGAAAGGCAAGCATCCTGCTGTGGTCCAGTCACAACCACTGGTTCAACTTCATATTAGTGATCAATGACAGGACACTAGTAAGAAGTCCTTCAAGGATTCTTCTACGAAAGTAAAGTCTATTTGGGTACCCAAGAAGTTGATGAAGGCTGACCCACAATCAAGACAAATTTGGGTGTCTAAGGCTTGCTTGCGGGCTCAAATAATTGCACACAAAACACACCATGTACAACATAATTCACTCATGCAAATAGCTGATTCCCACTCTCATTTGACATGCACAAACACATATTCGTCCATGAGCACGGGTAGAATCACTTGTAAATGGGTCCCTAAAAAGCCTCATTTCCAAGTAGACCTGATAAAGCCCTCTAGAGTCTCTAGAAAATCAAAAGAGAAAGCCATCCACTATGTTTGGCAACCCAAACCTTGTAATAAACCACCTGATCCCATTGTAAAGACACTTCCGCTTACTAACTGTATCCACATTGCACCCCATGCCCCAATTAGCATAAAGGAACCCTGCATCTGCTAACC